>QUSF01000002.1:49863887-50443819 GCA_003676055.1 Chloebia gouldiae | reverse complement strand
ACTGCACATACTGACACATAGCACAGGAACTGAGGAATATGAAGATACAAGAATAAAGAAGCTTTTAAGACATCTTGGAGTTGTGTCTTGCTAAGTCCTCTGTAAGACAGCAATGGAATAAACTCTCTCAAAGTAGCCACAGTGAACCAGCTCATAGTGATTAATCTACCCTATTAAATACCTTTTAATGAAATCACTAGTTTCAGTGAGAGATATGGTCTGATGTACCTTCTTCCTGTTTTGTCACATTTTTCTGAGCACTTAATGTGTTCTTATGGCTACTCCTCTAATAAACTCCTTGTTTCATATTATTCAATCAAGTCCTGAATGATGGACACTTGATAAGTAAGAAAAAAAATGGCTAAATCAGTCATTACTGTGATGCTTTTTGGATGATGAAAAAAGGATCATCTGAAAGACCCACCACCAACATGCCTCCCCTTGATATATCCATGACTGAAGCTCTACACTATTATTCTTATGTCCAGATGGGTTGTAGCATAACCTACAACAACAATCCCAATTTTGTTTCTCATTTCCAATTGCAAAAGCTCATAAATGTTTGATTTAACAATAATGTGGTAATATTATCTTATTACTACTATTTTTTGAGAAGAATTTATTTCTATGTCATAAGATTACTAATATGTTATTAGTTCACAACAGCAGTTGTTTTTCTCTGTTTGCTGGATTTTTACTTTTTGAACCCTCAGAAATCCTGAATTGTATTCCAGAGTATACATTCTTATTAAAACGGCATTGCGTATTTTTTCTTGGCAGATTATTATGGTATCAGTAAATAAATTAGTGAAAGATGTGATTTGTGGCAGGTCTATACACATGCTCAATATTTCTTTGTCTCTGGAATATGGCTCATACTGACTTATGCCAGTCTGCTCTTTTACCACAATTAGCCCTTTTTCCCCCATTTGTGTTGCTTTGGTTTTATACCCTTTATGCCATTGGCGCCTATCATGTAGGAAATGGCAACACAGTGCATCATGGAAGCTGAACGAGGACGCCAGTCAAAGAGACCCTCCTGAAGCAAAACATACCACCACTTTTTCATCACAACATGATTTTAAACATTATTCATATGAAACCTCTGTTGAAACAAAAATTGTAATTGAAACCTCTGGTTGTCAGTTCTGAAAAACAGCTTGATGACACCTCCTGACTGCACTGGATGCTATTCAGTGACTGAATTTTTACCGCACCTAGTGAAAAAGTCACTGAGTGATTTGGTATCTCATAGCAGCTCCTCCCTCCCATCTTCTCTGTTTCTTTCCGGTCAGTTAACACCAATGTATGTGAAATAAGATTTTCCCTTTCCTTCTTGTTAATGCTGGGTGGTGCTGCCTTGCAGATTAATTTTCTCTAGGAATCTGGGGATTTAGAATTCTTTTTCAGACCAGCTAGTCCTGGTGAGATGAAACTCTTCACATTTTTGCTTTCTCTTCTCTCCAGTGACTTGTGTTTTGTTGATGCTGCTGGACCTTAGCGACCTTCTTTCAGCACATCATTGTATAAAGATGTGCATGTTCCATGTCTGTGTCCTTAAGAGTGGTTAGAGACCTCTGTTGGTGTAATTTCTCCTTGCTTTTCCCCATAATGCTACCATTGCTGGTCTCACCATGGAATCATAGAATCTTCAGGGTTGGAAGAGACCTTTGAGATCATCCAGTTCCGCTGTAAACTTGGAATTGCCACGGTAACCACTAAACAACCATGCAGTGCCATATCCAGACCCCTCTTAAACATCTCTGGGGCTCCACCACCTCCCTGCACAACCTATTCTAATGCCTGACCACCTGTACAGTGAAAAAAAAAATTCCTAATATCTAACCTGAATCTTCTCTGTCCCAGTGTAAGGCCATTGCCTCTGTTCCTCTCACTGCAGGCACAGCAGGAGAGATCAGTCCCCACCTCACTGCAAACTCCTACTAAACAAATCCAGCTCCCTCAGCTGTTCCTCATAATGCATGTTTTCTAGACCTTTCAGGAGCCTTGATGCCCTTCTTTGGACAGGCTCCAGCACCTCAACATCCTTGTTAAAATGAGAGTTCCAGAATGGAGCACGGCACTCAAGGTGCAGCCTCACCAGTGCTGAGTACAGCAGATGATCACGTCCCTTGTCCTGCTGGCCACACTGTTCTTCTTACAGGCCCAGATGCCACTGACCTTCTTGGCCACCTGGGCACACTGCTGGCTCATACTGAGCCAGCTGTCAGCAAGCACTCCCAGGTCCATTTCTGCCAAACAGGTCTCGAGCCACTCCTCGTCCAGCCTGTAGCACTACCTGGGGTTGCTGTGACCCAGGTGCAGGACTCGGCACCTCACCTTCTTTAACTTCCTGCAGTTGTCCTTAGTCATTGGTCGAATCTGTCCAGGTCTCTCTGTAGACCCTTCCTACCCTCACACAGATCAACACTACCACCCAGCTTAGTGTCACCTAGCCATTTTTTACCCATCCAAGATTTTTACTGTGATGCTCTCAAGGTCCTGAATCCCATGTTCTGGAGCTGGTGAGACACTGGGAGTGCAAATATTCTCCAGACTCCAGCGCTGATTACCACTGCTCTGCGCCATATGACCTTTTTTGTTTCCAAATGTAACTAGATACTCACACGTGACATAACAGTGACACGTCTCACATAATGACATGTTTATCAAAACCCCCAGGCAATGTGCTTTGACTCATGGAAGCTCAACATTATTGCTGCTAAAGTCACACTGTCTTAAAACCTTGTTCACTGCTTGAGTCAGTTACTGTGTGACCACAGACAGATCTCAGTCCAGCAAGGGATTATCCAGTGTGGTCCTCTTCCCATGGGTACAAACTCAGTGCAGACACTGTACTTGTCCCCAGCAAACCTGGTGGGTGATACCACAACTATCTCCCAGGGAAAGGATCTGGATTTAAGGGAAGTTATGGCACCTGGGAAGATCTCATCTTGCAGAAAGGATTCAGCAGGAGTGTGTGGCCAGTCTCAAAGCTGAGAGGTGGCTTCTTCAGGTTTGTTCTCTCCTGATGCCAGTCCTCTGGATAATGGAATTGTGTGTGCAAGTCGTGTAGAATCCCAACCCTGAATGTGGTGAGTATCTTGAATCCAGAATTTTGTTCAAGGCCATTGTGGTTTGGTTAAAAGACCATTGTGGTTTGGTTAAGGTATGTTGAGTATTTTCTGTAGGAAAATGGCAGAAGCCATAATGGCACTGCATTCTTTTTGCTACAGAGATTGCATAACACTTATCATTGTGAAATGTGTTATTGTGAGAAGTGAGCCAAGCATACAGAAAGTAACCCTTTGCAAGTCCACCCATTACCCACATACCAATTCACTCTGTATAAAAACAAGGCTGCGTGTAACCACCAATAACAATAAACACTTCTTCGAGGGCAGTGCAGAAAAAACCCTTTCGTTACCTGACTGCTGAGTCAGAACCAAAGGTAAGAAACTTGGGAACGAGATACAAGTGATCTTTGTGCACATTCAGCTTTAGCTTCAACATTTCTGCTGGAGTGATCTGTGGATATAAGAAAGCACATTGCAATAGGCAAAATTTAGAAATTGTGTGTCCTATTCACAGCAGTCTTCCTAGTGAAACCATTGGGGACGGACCAGAGATCTTCAGGACTTGGTTATTGAGTGTGCTGATGGTTTTGCTCAGACAACCAGCCTTCCCCACAGCTCCCCCCTAGGATATGCAGCAGCCCCCAAAGTCCCTGCCACTCCGAGCTGTGCTGTGCTGAGCTGGGGTGGCACAGGTATTACCCATGCTGGGGTCTGCCTCCCCTAGCCGTGCCTGCGCCTCACACCCTTTAGTTTGGGCAGGGATGTGTCCATGATGGTCTCTTCCGAGATTTCTCAACGTTGTTTTCCTTCTGGGACCCAGGCTTGCCTTGAACTCTGTTACTACATCAATACTATGCCTGATTGTTCTGTATATCTGGTAAGTAACATGTTTCTTCAGCTGCAGCACTGTGGTGACTTCTCAGTGTCTTCCCTGCTGTTACTGTGAGGCAGAATTGCTCAATGCTGGCAACTCTCTTGCCTTTGATGCTGAGTCTTTCTGGACAGGGTGATTACATGGGTGTCATCTTTTAGCCACCCTGGGGAATTCACAGCTTTTGTGCAAGACTTCCTCTTTTTAAAACCCACTGCCTTTGCCTGCCTTCAGTCTCCTTTTGGGTGACTTCCAGGCTCCAGACATGGGGCTTCCTAAAAGTTGTTCTTTTGGTGCTGTCTGCTCTGGAGGCCTGTGCCCTGAACACAGATGTTGCAGCACAATGACATTTTAGAATCATAGACTTGATTAAGTTTTGGCTTCTCCTGAGGAGGCTTTTGTGCTGATGGAGAAGAATTATTCTTTTGGGTGACACTACATAGTGAAGAGGAAGATTTTTCAAGGAGGTAGAAGGAGGGTTTTTTTTTTTATTTATTCTAAGTGGTAAATGACAAGTCAGGTTATGTTCCTTTACCCTCACTAAAGTACCACAGGTTCTAATTAAGGTTTTTCTAGGGATCATCTAAAACCATAGTAGTAATATTTTATAAACAAAATACTGTGCTAAAAATTTATTTATGTGAGGAAAAATGCTGCTTTCCATGAGTAATTTCAAGTTGCTTATTGTACAAATGCTTCCATAAACAAACATTTGTCTTGTTGAATTCTTTCTCACAAAAAAAAAAAATCAAGTCTCTTAGCTGTAGGCAGAAAGGTCAGCACAATTCAAGAGATTGTTTATACTGCAGTGTGAACCCAGTGGGGAAGACAGTCTCAAGGCACCCACTTGAACTGAAATAAGCCATTGGCCAAAAGCAGGAGGTCGCTGAATTATCTGCACTCTGGAACAAGAGGGCTGTACCCCACACAGCTGGTCTATCTTCAGCCGTGGCTGAAGTTTTCACTGATGGCAGCCATGAGCAGTCAGGTGATATGGAGTAGTGTATCCTAACCAGGCAAGTCTGGGCGTGCCCTGAGATCAGTTTAAAAGCATGGAGAGGGATGCAAATAAAATGTGCAGGTGGTCCTTCCAATGAACCCTTTCTAGATTAACATGGCTTCTGACAAGCTCTCTTAGGCTTTTGTTCTATTTTTTTAAAAAACTTTCATATTGGAAACAAGGCCAAATTCCTAGGAAAACTTCTTCGACTTTTTGGCAAAAATCTTCTCAGATTACTCAACAGAAGATTATGGCCAAAGTAAACACTTTAGTCTTTACTCCTCCTCTTTCTCTCTAGTTTATATTCCCCATACTGATCCAGGAGTTGGGAGGCTGCAGCCATGCTCCCTTCCCAGGCTCTCCTGCTCGCTGTGGTGTTTGCACTCGCAGCCCTTCAGGCCCTTGCCTCCAACACCTTCATGGCAGCCGTCTACGAGCACGCCGTCATCCTGCCACATCCCACCCAGGAGCCCGTTTCTCCCGGCGATGCTTTGGCCCTGATGGACAAAAACATGGATGTCTTGGAAGGGGCCATCAAGGAAGCTGCCCAGCAGGTACCAGGGCTACCATGAGGGTTGTCCATTTGTGTTTTCTGCTCCTGCTGACCCTCCTGGTTGTCTGTTGATGGGTGACCATTAAATGGAGCTTGTTGTGACAGGGTGCCCACATCATTGTGACTCCTGAGGATGGCATTTATGGCTGGCGATTCACAAGAGAATCCATCTACCCCTACCTGGAGGATATCCCTGATCCAGTGGTGAATTGGATTCCCTGCACTGACCCCTCAAGGTGATTCCTTCTGCAATAGTTTAGGTGATTTCAACCTGTTATCTCATGGAGCCTTGAGCAGCTCACATTAAATGACTAATTTAATTCTTTGATCTATAAAAATTCACAAGTACTGTAGAAATGAGGTGCATCGAAAAGAATTCTTAATTAAATGGTAATGGGAATATGTCAGGTAAAAGCACTGAGACAGTTTTACTTGTGAAAGGACAAAAATGAGGACGTTTTAGGCAAAATAATGATTTTAAAAACATGCACATCTTTATCGATTCAGATCACTTGTAAAAACATTCTGTAAGTAGAAGCTAATTTATTATCATGTTAGCTGCATAGATCCAAGAAGCTGATTCAGTCCTCAGCTGAGGGGACCAAGTGCTTTCTAAACCAAATTGCACAAAATATTAATCTAAATCTGAAAGAAATATCTTTTGGAAATCCAGACACTTGCACACCTGCTGAGGTGGCTCTAATGTGTATCAGCTGGGGACACTGAAAAGTCCGAGTTCATGTCTAAGTTAAGCTTTTATGCTCTCTTCTGAGGCCTTATGAAGATAGATTTCAAAAGTCCTTAGCTCTGTAAATGCTGTGCCTGCTTCTTACTAAAGGCATACAGACAACCATTATTAAAAAGGGCTACAATTGTCTTCTGAATCAGGGCTTAGAGCTGCTTGATAATTCACTTTTTAAGCTATTTAAGATTTATATCTCTGTACTAACTTATTCTTCTCTTTGTTTTGTGAAGCTCTCCACATCTTTGTATGCGTATTAGCTGGGAATTCTATCCACACAGAAAATAAGATTGTAAAGGGTACAGGAAAGAAGAATACAGGGAGGCCATTTTTTAAAGCTAAAAGACACTGGCAAATTAAAATGGTGCTATGAACAGAGAACAAAATGAACAAAACCTATGATTTTATCTATTGCTTTTTCAGTATCTGGGCACGTGTAGTTAATGGAGTAGTAATTCTGAATGCATTATTTTTCTACATAAGTGTTTAAAATTCTAGAAGACCTTTTTTCCTTTCACTAAAAATGCCATAGATTTGGTCCAGCACCAGTGCAGGAACGACTCAGCTGCATGGCCAGAAATAACTCCATCTATGTGGTTGCAAATATTGGGGACAAGAAGCCGTGTGACTCCAGTGATCCCAGCTGCCCCAGGGACGGTCGCTACCAGTACAATACGGATGTTGTCTTTGACGCACAGGGGAAACTGGTGGCTCGGTACCATAAGGTAAGGAAAGGCTCCAGCATCAACCTCTAGTTTATTATCAATGAATTTTTCAGCTCTCTGGCACCAATTTCAGATGGTTTATGTAATGATTTTATGTTATTATAAAGTGACAACCAATTCAGGATGATTTGATGATCTTATGCCGAGAAGGAAAATAAAGCAATTGCTTGACCAGTCAGGCAAGTTATTCCCAGGAGCACTGCAGCTGCAGAGTGCATGCCAGCTGCCAAACACTTGAGGGCTATGTTTATGACAGTAAATGGTAAACAAGCATTGACAGAATTTTCCATACTCGGTGAACATTAGCTTTTCCTTGATACATTCAAAGCCAGCCTAGACAGTGCTTTTGCAGGGGGCATCTTGGCCCTTGGTCTTGGAGTTCAGCAGCTAATACTGAATGGGCACTGCTTTAATGAGGTAGATGGGGAGGGTCAGCTGGATGGACACAAACCAGCTTTGCTAGCCAGCTCAGCTACCTCAACTCCCAGTTCTGTATTAAAGCCTGTCTCAGATGCAAAAGCTGTTCATAATCTTGCCTTATTTTCAGTTTCTAATATGCCATTTTCTTCACCTGTAGTACAATCTGTTTAGAAGTGAAACTCAGTTTAATTATCCAAAAGAGCCAGAAGCTGTCACCTTTGAGACTCCTTTTGGAAAGTTTGGCATTTTCACTTGCTTTGACATCCTTTTCTATGAGCCTGCTGTGGTCCTGGTGAGCAAGATGCAGGTGGACACCGTGCTCTTCCCAACAGCTTGGATGAATGTCCTGCCCTTTCTGACTGCAATTGAGTTTCACTCTGCTTGGGCTATGGGCATGCGTGTTAATTTACTTTCAGCAAATACTCACAACACCAGCATGGCAATGACAGGTGAGTTGCATTCAGAAACAGGGAAATTGTTCCCAGATTCAGAAGCAGACAGAAATGTTTTAGACATTGTGAAGTCTATGAAAAACAGTTTTAATTGGACTAAATGTCTTTGTGGTTTGGTACTGAGTGCAACAAACAACTTCAGGTAAGAAAATGTTGAATGTTTTGAAAAAGGTAAAAATAGAAAGCCCATGACATTAACTTTTGATAACTTAAAAGTGAAATTTTATTTCAAAAATAGCACAAAGTTTCCCTTGAATTTTCAGTCCCTCATCTAGAGGCAGCATTTTCTTTTTAAAATTCAATCAACAGCTAAATTAAGAAAAAAATGTTTTAATCAGACCCTAATAGTGTAAAGCCAAAAGGAGAATTCCACTTGTATACTGAATAAAACATTCTCTTTTTTTCTTGTGGCCGCTGAAGACTTAGAGATATTATGTTTTGCTCTGAATATATGTTTATTGTCTATTTTGTATTATCGTAATGAGAAAAGTGTGTAGCTTCATCTGTTACTCTCCCCTGAAGCAAAGTGAAAACTACAAAGGAACATTTTTGCCTGCCCTAAATAGACTGAGCTGAGTTTAGGCCACAGCCCTGTGTGTCCTTCAGTTAAGCATAACTACCCCCATGATTGCCTCCTTTGTCAAATATGCCACTCTGAGAGCTATGGTTTATTTTTAAATGAATCTAAATTTTAACACTAGGATGGGTATTTCAGCTGTTCTGTGATTTAAAATTATTCCAAAACTCTCAGTAATGTATTGAATGAAAATAGTATAATTGAAAAACAATGCCAGTGTGGTGTGAGGGGTGACTGGTGCCCCTGCCAAGCTGTGCTGCGTGGTGCTGGCTAACGGAGGGCTGGTGATGTCCTTGGCAGGCAGTGGGCTGTTCACACCAGAAGGACCTGCCGCCTACCACTACGACAGTGCCACCGAGGAGGGACATCTCCTGCTAGCAGAGTTGAGCGCCCATCCCCGTCTTTCCCCCACCTACCCTCCTGCCATCAACTGGAGTTTGTATGCCAGGAGTATCAAGAAATTTCCTGGAGAAAATGACACTTTCTTGGGACCTGTCCGAAAGGATATATTCACTTTCAGAGAACTCAGGCATAAGGATGGAAATTACACTGTTTGCCAAGGGGACCTTTGCTGTCATCTGGTCTACCAGATGTCAAAGAAGAGGAAAGATGAAGTTTATGTCCTGGGTGCATTTGATGGGCTTCACGGTTCTCTCATAAAATACCATTGGCAGGTAATTGCATGTTTAGAAGTGAGTGTGGCCACATGCCAACCACCTGAAAACATTTGTCCATTGCTGCGTCCTGGGAACTTTTCTCGCTATCAAATCCAGCTTGTGGTTGCTGAAATCTTAGTGGTGTTTTGCCTTTCTGTCTCCTCCTCTCCACAGATCTGCAGCCTGCTCAGGTGCCCCAGCACAAACCTGAGCACGTGTGGGCAGCCCGTGGAGAGGGCTCACACCAAGTTTAAGATGTTCTCTCTCAGTGGCACATTTGGCACCAGCTACGTCTTCCCAGAAGTGTTGTACAGTGGGGTGCAGCTGGCCCCTGGGGAGTTCAAGGTAATGGGACACCCTGGAGCTCTTTATTGCAAGGTTTCCCATGCTGTGGCACTGAAAACTGATCTGGCAGCAAAGTCCCATCCCAGAACAACTTTTTTTGGTTGTGCAGAGTGGAACCCAAGGGGACAGATTTAAACAGGTGGATTGAATCAATCCTTACTGATGAGAACATACCACTCCTGGAGCTCTTCAGTGCTTTCTTTAGCAAATCTGCCTTCCCACTTCAGATGGTAAATGAAGAAACCACAGCTTTCAATGAGCTATTTTCTACAGGTCTCTCATGATGGGCATTTTAGAAGAAAAAAATAAAATACTCTGAGAAATTGTCCAAACAAGAAATATTACTTAGAAGTATCATGTGTAAGAGCAGAGATTCTATGCAGTTAAGAATGTTAAAAGTGATTTTTGAGGGGTTTGTGGGGTTTATTTTTTTTATTTGGCAGTTCATATTTTATTTCTGCCAAAAGATGTTTCTATTCATGAACCTTAGATAAGTTTTATTCAATAGGCTAGATGAAATCCTAATTGATAGGAAGAAGTATTTAACAGACAACAGAGACAATAAAGACAGCGAGAAAGGCCTGAAAAATTTTAGGGAAACAAGGGTGATTTTTTTTTACAAAGTAGGAAATTGAAAAGCCTGGTTCACCCTTTATACTTGTTTTTGAATGAGACTTCTATAAAAATAGGCACATCAAAGAATTTTTTGGTATGCTAAAAATACGATTGTGGTCTAATTTTAAAATAATAGGTTGTATTTTTTTAACAAATAAATGCTTACCTTTTGTTACAGAGGCAAAAAAATATTTTTAGAGGTGTTCACAGTTGGTGAATAGTGATTTCAAATTGATAAAGAGGAACTAAGAAAAGCTACATATGGCCAGTATCTTGAAATTCCCTATTTCCATCTGAAAATTGTTTTGGGGTCTACAAATCAAAAAATGTTTCATATATATCCTAGATGTGCATATAACCTTTGTTGCCTTGCATGAGTAACTAAAGAGAACCTAAAAAATTAGTTATTTTCACTCTCACCTTCTTATAAGATAGAGAAAATTATCTTTTTTCCAAAGACGGAGGAAGGCTTAACGACTTCTAGGTCCAAGGAAATGTGGGAAAGCTATAATGGGGGCACTGTGGCAGACCCAGAGAAAATTCTGTTTTCTTTCACTATCATGATTGTTTTTAAAAGTGTTGTATCAAAATATTCAGCATCTAAGGTCCATTCTTTCTGTACTATGCAGTATTGCCACTCTAATAGTGATAGTTGGCTATTAGTGCCATTCTTTCTCTTTTCCATCAGGTGCTACGTGATGGGCGTTTGAAAAGCAAGCGTGGCACTTCAAAACCACTCGTAACAGCGACACTTTTTGGAAGGCTTTATGGGAAGGACCAGCCACATCCTCTGCGAATTTCCCTGTAAAGTATCTCCTTAGGAGTTACACACTCACCAGAGATAGGAGGGGAATTTCCCACCTGAGCCGTAGCAGTTACCTGGTATGATTCCTATTCTGTAATACTGCACTTCTGCTCAGCACCTGCGGCAGCTGGGCTTATTTGGGAGAAAGTGTTGTGTTCACCCTGCTGTGCATGCCTTTTTAACAGTGCTTGAGCCAGTGCAATTTTTAGCATACATGATCTGTCGCATGAACCTTTTAATCAGAAATTCTGTTTTCCTCAAGATTTCATATAGATTGATAGGATTACAGCAGAAAGAAGACTGATACCAAAATCTAGGAAATGTGATTTGTCATTTTATTGAGAATAAATTCTCTCCAAGAAAGCCTTTCTGTCCCTTTTGCCCCTTCCTGTTTTTCAGACTGTATAATCATTAAGTGTCTGTATATTTCAGACTTACAGCCCAATCAACTGGTCCTACTTAACACTCAATGAGCCTTGGCCCCATTCTGACCAAGGTACTATACAATAAAGAGAAATGCAGATTTGAAATTATCTTAGGTGCAATCTTAGAGAGAAAAAGTGGTGCTCCATAACCCACCCAGGTGTTGGGTCTGGCTAAGGTCATAAAGCACATCCAGTTCTGCAGTCCCTCTGATCTTGCACCTCTTTATACATGGCAGATGGGTGTTGGGTCCAGGGCACTTCACATCCAACTACCATATACAACACAGTATTCCAACACCTTCTCCTGGGTATACGGATGATTTCTTCAAACCTGTTAAGGTATATGAAATAGGAAATTTTTTAGTGCCTGAAACACATTTCACCCTGTCGCATGAGAAATGGGCCTTATTTTGGATTTCTAGCAATGATACATCAAACTTGGCAGCTCTGGGCCTCATTTCTGTCTATCATGTTATGGAGCAAATGAGCTTTGTTTGCATCAAATATGCCTTGAAGTGGTCCCTTCCTCCACACTTATCCCATAGCATTTTGCATCTACTGCCATTCTTACAGCCTGCACCAAGGTTAGCACTGAGCTGTGCTAAATGTGGCATGTAAGAAACACTCTGTGACTTTCACCCCACACACACCTGTGTATGTTATCCAGAAGTTGTTGAAATCACAGGATTACTGTTTGCCCCGTGCTGCAACTCCTCAGCACACAACTTTCTGCGAGTGTTTTCATCCTGAAAATAAAACAGTTGAACTTGCACTCAATGGGATAAATGTACCACTTGGGAGCAGTTACTCAAAACAGACAGGGATTCTAAGTTGTGCTTGCTGGTTCCTTGTTCAGCACCTCACAAGTGAACACAAAAATCTTCCATGTATTGCTTGCTGGCATTTCTGAAGTTCTGGGTACTTCCCAGGTATGTGCAGAGCTGACTGTCTTGGGTTGTCAGAGCTGGACACAGGTAGGATACAATTAATATTGCTAGTTAAATACAGGGTATCAGGAAAGGACTCTTGTATCTCATCCATTAGCAGTGCAGAAGTCCAGGATTCCTTGAAAATTATACTAAAAGCAAATTTGAAGAACGCCTGACCTGCAGTTTTTGAGATGTGCTGCACACTTTCCTCTCCCTGAGAGGCTTTCAAGGGTGTCATACCATGAACCGCTGAGGAGTTTAAGTCCTTTCCCATTTCTGATGAAAAAGCAATAATTTGGACAAGCAGAGGATGAAGTTGTATGGGCTGTTGCAGCATCCTCAGAATAGCTCTGTCATTTCAATACACAAGAACCATTAACCCTGCTTTTGAGAGAGGATTCCCTGAAGGGGTTGCAAAAACCATCCAGATCTTCACCTCAGTGACTGGTGTCACAAGTGACTAGACAAAGTTCAGTAAATGAAATATGAGGTTTTGTAATAAAAGGAAATTTCAAATGATGCAAATTAGAGAAACTTCAGAATAGAGAAGCAGAGAGGTGATGAATGCCCAATGCAATAAATGACATTTATCTCTAACAGCAGCAGTATTTACTGACTCTGGGACAGATGTGCTGGAGTAGAAAAGTTAAATTAATTTATAAGTAATTCATGTCAATGATCCCACCCCAAAACCTACTACAGATGGTATCTTAATGAGACCCATCCCTCTCTGAGCTGGAAAAGCCTGGTCTTCATACATCAATATATCTTCCTTACACCTTGATGCTGGCCAAAGCAAACAAGACACACCTGTCCACAGTGTTTCTAACCACACAGAAAGAAAAACAACTTCATAATAGATTTTATTGATGCAAGACTTCAGATGAAGATAGAAAAATACTACATTTAAAAAAATATGATCCAAACCTTGCAGCTACCTTAAGTAAAACTGGTAACAATTTCGGGGAAACTGAGTAAAATCGAATGTACTTTATTTTACATATTGAATTAAAGTAAGGAGGTCTTGGGAAAAAATAGAGAAACAAAATCTTAATAATCTGGAGTTTTAAAGAGAGAAAAATTCTTCAGCCATGTCCTTACACATATATTTAAGTTATCAAGTAATGCATTAAATAATGTGGTACTCTGAGGTACAATCAGAGGTTGTGTGACTTGTAGACCAAGTAATTCAAAGCTAAATGTTTATGAACAACTCATGTTATCATGGGTGAATTACTGACAGTATTAGTCAGCATTCCTAGGTACATTGAATCAGTGTAGTTACATGGAGTGATAGACAGAATGACAATGACCTAAATTGGAACTGCAGAATTTCTAATTAACCAACAATTGAATTATAACCCCACTTCATCCAGGTGGTGATGGTGTTTGCAATGCCACTGCCCACCACCAAAGCAATAAAGCTGAAAGAGAGAAATAACTTGCATAGGTAAATAAAGAGAGCAGCAGTTATTATAAGGTTTACCACAGTTAATACAGGAATGCTTCTCTGTGGCTTGTGATGGACCATGAGATGTCATGAAGCCCCAAGTGAAGTAATTATAGTACACCTTCCAAAAACTAACCTTTTAACACTGTAAACAAACACCACCTGGAGCCACAGGTGAGCATGACAACATTATCAAGTGCTGTCAATCTGTGAGTCAGACACAGCTGATTAGTGAAACAGACACTTTGCATATTGACAACAGAATGTTATTTTCTCTTTCAGTCTGGGGAAAAAAGAAAACAAAGCAGCTGTGAAAGTATTAAAATATTTCTTGTAGCCACTCATTACTATAAAGTTACTAGGGAAATAATCAATTTTCTGTTCAGGTATTCTCATGGCAGCAGGGAATTTCTACTACAAATATGTACAATATAGGAAATACATTGTAATTGCATGATTTTAACTTTGTTTATCCATCCTTATTTGCTGCTTCTAATGTTAAAGTTAATTGATAATCTGGGACCTGTGATAGTGTCAGGATGCAAGATTAACAAGGAGTATACAAAGCAGGGATAGATTTTAATGTCAAACAAATAGTCAATCTTTAGGAAATCCTCTTTCAGAAAAATGGGAGAATGAATATTTGCATACAGTTGGTCACCCAGTTTATGTACTGCAAAACATAATAACATAAAACTAAAAAAAATAATTTTAATACCTTTTAGATAGTCTTCAAGAGAAAGTGATAACTTTTGTAACAGGAGTTTTGAACATTTACTTCTAAATGAAAATTAGGAGTATGAGACACACTTGAACTTATCAAAGTTAAATACATGGAAACATTAAGGTCAGGTTTTTATAAGATGGTTATTTTTCTATTTTGCAATTCACCTTGATGTGTTTTCCAGCCATCTGAGATTGATTTTTATACACTGAAAAAGGTCTATTCAGTTCTAGTTTTAAGGCTCTGTAAGGAAAATTCATTGCTGGGGGGAGAGGGGGGTTTCAGGCAAGACTTTCTTGTCAAACTTATGGATGAGTTTGGAAAAATCTAATCTTTATTCTGCAACATTTATGAATTTCTTAGACAAAATGTAGTACTGATGGTTTTAATTAAGTTGAGCAAAGAAAGTACAGTGATCTCTAGGCCTATGCCATTGCCATGTTACTTACAGACTCTTTAGGATACACTCTCCCATGCTTTTTAGAGACCTTTCTAAGTTTCCCATATAGGATTTATTACTGTGCTACCTAAGTGTTGCTATATAATACCTAAAACTCTCCCATCCTTTCATTTTGTCTCCACTAGGAGCCAGAAATCTTGACTTAATGCTCTGTTCACTGAGGTCCAATGAAGTTGGACAGTTTGAATGGACATTACATTCACTTTGCATCTACTGATTGTGTATCTGCAGAAACAGAGCTGTTCTACATTTAGCTTTGAACTCAAACAGTCATAATCTCTGTTTTTTTTCAGTTCTTTCTGCATGGAGGGTCTCATGACTGGGTTTAGTTGTGGTTGGAAGTCATCAACTCTGCCCTGAAGAGTTTCAGAGATAGTGACTGATACAGCTCCTATTCTGACAAAAGTTAGGTGTACTGATCTAGTGAAATTCCCCGTACCTTTATCACCCAGCTGACAAAGTGTACAAAAACTGATCAAAAAAATGTACAAACCTTTATTTTCTTCCTGTCCCCTTCTTGTTAAGAGGTTGTCTTCTCCAATTTTCTCAGAGAGGTTATGCCAAGTTGGCTGCAATAAGTACCATAAACAAATGGTGAAAACACATTGTAATTAATTCATGGGAACATTTTTTAAAAAGAAGAATTATTCTTGTCTAAGAAGAAATCAAACATTTCTGACACTCATTTACAGGAGGGAAGAGCCAACTGTAAAAACATGGCCATTAATAAATCATGAGGTACTTCCTGGTAGCTAGGCTGAAAGACAAAAAGCTTTTGGCTGGTGTGGTAAAACTGGTGTAAATTAGCTGTACCTTAAGAGTATCAGATGACTGTATGTATAAGGATTGTGTATATATAAAAGCATAGGTTTATTCAATCATCATTACCTAGCAACAGGCTTAAACATTTATTTTGTTGAAGAGTTTATGACATTATCTTTAATGTTACACTAGGCATTTTAGTTGTTTATTCATGTTAACATTAACCCGTTTGCAGGAATTCTTCCAAGCTCAGCATTAGACTAATCAAAAACAGAAACCTCTTGTACTTGAGGGTTGTGTTACACTTAATGTAACCACTCTTGTATTTTGCCAAGGGAGTCTTACAATGACAGTTGTTTCCTGCTGAACCTTTTCTTATAGGTTGTTGTCCCTTCTGTCACCAAGGATGTGACCTGTATTCCTCCCTGATTTGCCAAGGCTCATCATTAGATCTTGATGACTTACAAACATTTGCAAGTACAAGGGAAAATTGCAGATAAGAACAAAATGGACTACAGGGAGTAAAAAAGGGAGGGAGGAAAAGAGAGAGATGCTTTCTCTTCACCAGTCCTCACCTGCATGAACAAAAACATACGCAAGATGGTAGAGGAACATTTAAACAGCTGAACCTCCTGTTGCCATCTGTTCCCTCTAAGTGTCTTGTGTATTGGCAGGAGCTAGCTAATCAGTAAGAGCTTGATAACAACTCATAAATCAAGTTCAAATCAACCTCAGTACACTCTTACCTCTTCTTCAGTGACCTGGTATTCCACTGATATAGAGCACCTACTGACAATATAAATAAAGCTTTTCTGGTGAAAAATGGGCTGCCCAGGCATGTCTTCCTGAGCAGAAGGTCAGCAAGAGAAGGTACAGCCTCTGGCACTGGTAATTTCTGCACTAGTTGTGTTGCTGTTTCTGCAGTGCCATGGTACCACTGATGTTCACGTACAGCATCACTGCTTCCTACAGTAAGAAATGACTGCAGAAGCAAAAGATGGCTCTAGCAGATTGCCCCCATAAAAATGGCCCACAGTGCATCAGCACTGGCATCTGCAGCCTGTTGGGCTTGCAAATGGACTACTAGAAACAGACGCAATATTTCTGGGAAAATAGCATGTGTCTACTGTAGTCAAATCCAGCATTTGTAAAAGGAGAATGGAGAATAGTCCATGAGAAGGCAGGTTAGAAGACACCATTTATTGACATATAAGTCTTTATTAGCAAATTTTACCTCTCAGTGACTTCCAGTAGAGTAGTCACACTTCTAGACCAGAATGTGACATTTCAGGACTTTCATTTCACCATGAGCTGTCCTTGTCCAATCTTACATCCTTTGTGCCCCCTTGCCAGTGCCATACTTTCTTAAGTCCCAAGCTTATCCCATTCCCAAGCATCCAGGGGAGAAGTTGCAGCCTGAGCCCCACAGGTCCTGCTACAGGCTCAGAGAAACCTCTGGGGAGCAGGAGCTGAAAGGCCTGGCTCTCCAATGCAGCTCATTAACTGACACACACAAACTGACCCAAATTGGGTCAGTTCTTTTCTCTGGGGCTCCTTTTTTTCCTGGAAGGATTCTCCTTCTTGGGTTCCACAGCAATACTAACACTACTGTCTGAGGATGGGGGATGCTGTCATTGAACTGCAGGTATAGCTCTCTGGTATGGTAAAAGTATATAAATAGGAAAGCAACAACTCTTAAGTCCTTGCTACAAAGCAGATAATATAAACACCTGAGCATCATAAAGAGCTAGCAAATTTTTTCATTAGAAGGAAACAATGTCTTTTAATCAGTCTTGCTGTCAGACACTGTCAAAGTATTGTGCTTAGAGCTTTTGGAAAATATCCACTCTGGGATAGGGAAATCAAGATTTTAAAGATAACTGAAAGTGTTAAAGTTTGTCTACATTACACAAAATGGAAAGGTGTATGTGAAATATTGGGCAATGTTAAAAAAAACAGTTCAGTGCTATTAACTCCATCTGTTCCTTGACCACAATGAACATTTCCTTCTCTCCTCATGCTTCTTTTATTGAAAGAAGCCTGGCTTTAGCTTACTTCAAATTGATTTATCTTTGCATATGCTAATGGCTTGTGTCAGAATAGATTTATTACATGTTTATCTCTTCTGGATATCTAAGATTTACGTCATCCTGTTGATGAGATTTTCCCAGCAGGCTGTGAACCAGTCAGACCAAGCATGCAGCCACTTAGTTGGGAGAATTGGTGTGGGATGAGTCAGTCCCACGCTGTATCTGCAGCCCTGGTTGGTGATGAGGAAGTGATTCCTGTGCCCTATCATCCCCGAGTCATGCGGTCCGGAATACGGTGAGCTGCTGTTTGCTAGTCTGGGATGTAATTTTCTTTCAAAGATCAATCTCCTACGGTTAGCACTGAAGATAATGGTTGTTATTCTACACAGTTCTTTCTGTAGTGAACAGCAATAGCACCAACAGCAGTAAGTATGATTTTAAAAGCCATTCATTCCCAATGGCTGAAAGAGAAACATAGCCTAGGGGGCAAAGCTCTTTTCACAGACAGCTACGAATTCAGAGTAAGTCTCTTTCCTTTCTGTGAAGTTGTTAGAGGGCCATAAGGATGCAGAACGGGCTTGTACCTTTTCACTGTTCAGTGCCGCCCTCCTCTGTGTTTGTTTTCATTTTGGAGGTGGTGTTCAGAAGCCAGCAAATATCAACAAAGCAGTTACAGACAGTAAGTCCATTTTTTTCCTGTTGAATTGGTGGGTGCAGAGAAGCACTGGCAAGACACAAGAGACCTGCCCTGCTGTGTTCTGCTCTGTGCTGCAGCTGCAAGGATTCACTTGCCCTGCTGGAGTGAGAAGCAAGGGGCTGCTCCTGCCCTTGGGAGCCCTTAGAGAAGCTTTTGCTGCAGAATGAAAGCAATGGACCACATTTTGGTATTACTTACTGAGACTACCAAATATGCAGAATCCCTCACCCTGTGCAGAGATAGTTTCTTGGCTTTGGATGGATATGTTTTGCCTTGCTACTAAAACATTGTTTTCTTGGAATCTCTTACTCCTCTGTGCATTTCAGAGATTTGCATTTATGTTGGAGCTTGGATTTATAGTCCTTATCCTAAGCACTATACTTGCAGAAAGAGCACAAACATTGCCTTACCCTGTATAAACAGCTGGCTTTACTTGGCAAGGAAAAGTGATGTTTTCCACTGAAAACTGGAATAGAAACCATGGGAAAAGGTCTACAGCTCAATCATCTATTCTCCAAATTCCTCTGGTATAAATCTGGGTTAATTTCAGACTGTCTTCAGTGGAATTGCATCAGGTTTGCCGAAGTAGCATTCAGATTAGTAATTGTCAGATCTTCTTGTTTAACCCCTATAAAGAAATAATTATTTTGTACTAACAGCTTATTGGGAATTTGGGCATTTCCCTCTAGATTTCAAGCATATGAATGGAAACTTAGGAAGATTTTTTTAAATATTGTGCTCTTTTTTTTTCCTTTTTTCCCCTTTTTTTCCTTTTCTTTTTTTTTTTTTTCTGAGAACTGCATAAAGGTGAGTGGAATTATACACTTTCAAAACACCTCTTCAGCCATGGGGTTACCTTACAGCCTGCAGTATTTATGAATCCATGGTGCTCTTAACAGAGAAACACTTTTTAAAATGAACTGTGTGAAAATGACAAACTTTTTGCTGATTGACCAAACAGTACCCACAGAAATGCAAGCTAAATGAATCACAGTAGAAACCAATGCTTTCTTGATATTTTTTCACAGTAACAGTTCTCATTCTCAAGTCCTTTTCTGTTCTTTCCCACTTCCAGTGTCCCTTCCAGAGTTTTGTGTAAGAAGGATGTGATAACTTTTCAACACGTATTTCAAATAGCTTTTGTGACTGAAAAAGTGCTATTTCCATTCCCTTCTGTTCTGTTTTACATTTTAATTACTTTATGTTTAAAAGACAAACAAGGAGAGTAGATAATCCACAGTATTCTAGATACTGTGACATCTCTCTTTTTTGGTTTTTCAAAACTCTGAGAACTACTTATTGCAGAAATATAATTTCTTTTAGAAAAGAAAAAACACAGCAACAATTTTGTAGAAAAGTTTTTACTTTGAATTTTGATGTATAACTGCTTTACTATACTACAGATTCACAAGACTGCTAAACACTGACAATTTGTAAGTGCTTTGAGTTCTCATAAAAACAGAGTTTGGCATGTTTCTCTTTGATATTTTAAGGAGCAAGGCTGAGAATATTTTTGTGACATAAATATTTGGAATATTTTTTCCACATCAGCATTAAGGCACGAGAAAATGCCTGTTTGAAGAATCTGCACCAACAGAGTGAAAGCTTGCTACCACAGCGTTACTTCTCACTATAAATTAGTTGACAATTTGGCCTGCTTAATTGTTTTGATATATCCAAACCTTCTGCTTTACTTTCATTTCAGCCAACACACCATTAAATATCACTGTTCCCATGCTCACAGCTCCCCCTAGATCTGTGGTTCACTCCTTTCTGATGTGTGGGTCTTGCAGTACAGTTTTATTGCAAGCCAGGAGATGGAGGGAAGTGCTCTCTGACCAGACACAGGCTGGGCACAGGAGGAGGCAGAGCAAAACTCACACTCCATGGCTGGCTGCTGCCTGCCCCTCTGCAGCAGGGCACACTTGCTCAGGGCAGGGAAGGCCTCCCCAGCCCCAGGGGTTCCCCCAGAAGTT
Organism: Chloebia gouldiae; assembly: GCA_003676055.1. Taxonomy (NCBI): domain Eukaryota; kingdom Metazoa; phylum Chordata; class Aves; order Passeriformes; family Passeridae; genus Chloebia; species Chloebia gouldiae. The sequence continues at coordinate 50,423,528 of QUSF01000002.1, read as the reverse complement.
TGCAGGTTGCTGCCAGGCAGCTGCTGCTGGAACAAGCACTTGAGGCAGAGCTGCCATTCCTGAAAATGTCCTTGAGTTTTGTCCCTGTGTTACCCAAGGGAAAGAACATGGAGCATGGTGGGAGAGCCCTGTGTGCATGCATGGCCTTGGACTGAGTGCCCATAATGAGCTGCCTGCCAGACTGCTCTATAACAATGAGTTGTACAGAGTAATGTAACATGGGTTTATTCCCCAAAATTTTGCCTTCTTACAAAATATACATGTGTCAAGACAGTAGTTATCAGGGCCTAAACCTTCCCTCCTCGAAGAGAAGTGCCTGGCTCCAAGGAAGCACACAGCATCTCAGAAGGGTGAAGGCCTCTTTCACAGATCAGTATTTGGGACCTAATATGTTTTTTTCACTTTTCTCTAGCTCTGAAGAATTGGACCTGACTCCTCTCCTCAACATATCCTCTCAACACTCTCCAGTGGTTTCTCTCTCAGCCTGATTCTTGTTTCTGCACTTTTTTAGTTGTCAAACTCTCTTGCTATAGCAAAGACAGCCTTGTAGTTCAAAACCTCAGTCTGCATAACAGAGCAGATTCAAAAAAAACCAAAACAAAACCAAACAAAAAACAAAAACAAAAAATAACAAACAAAAAAACCACCAAAAAACCAGAGTTGTATGCACTCATTTAGATTTTTGTGCACATAACATAATAAGGTAGCTAACCCAGGCCATCAGAAGAATTAGCAAGTAGCATCTTAACCCACTTTGTTGCATATGCCCTCAAGGCACCCAGCTTAGCTGGGCTTTAGCTGATGGTCATCACAATAATGCTTTTCTACATTCAGCAGTATCATTGCTTTAAAAGACTGCATGGTCCTTTGTGGAGCAAAAATTGATGCTCCTCATCAGTGACGCTGGTATGGCCAATAATAGGTGTTAACTTAAAACACTTTTTCAACAGTTGTAGCTGTTAACTGGTGAGCTAATAGATTCGACCTGTTTGTTCAGTAATCATAACTAGGCTGGTAGATACACAATGTGTCACTCTGTCTACATTATACCTTTCCAAGGAAGTGTTACATGCTGCTGTAACCAACCTATACTTATGTATTTTGCTATATTTTAAAAGCTTACAGGAGGTAGACTACATGGTGTCTTTTGTTTTTTCCTTAGATAATACTGGGCTGCTCACAATATGATTGTAACATTTAATCAAACAAGTAAACGCACTTCAAGTCAATTCAATTTACCTATGAATAAGGCCCATTAAACAAGTCTGAGTGCTACAGCCACGATTTTGTTCTCTATGTGGGTGACAAATCAAACAGTTTGAGCTACTGTTCACATCAACAGCTGCTACTGAGTCAAATAGCCCAGAATGCTGGGCCACATGCCAATGCTCATCACACCAGCATCCCCCAGTAACACACGGGGGTTTCTGGAGGCTACTCCAGCTGTGGATTAAAAGACTGTTCTCTCAAAATTTGTGTTACACAGAACTGTAATGGTGGTGAAGAGGATCAACTGCCTTCTGAGATGGCCTTTAAAAGGAATAAGTGCCACTCAACCAGCAGAAAACAAATGAGTGTCAAGAACAGACTTCTACCGAGCACAAAGTGACAAAGGTAAAGAAGAGGTTTTTAAGAGTATGCTTCTTTGTATTTCAATATTATTGCATTTTAACTTTTGTGACTATATATGGAAGGAAAACATTCTGCTTTCTTCTTGAAAACTCCTTCAGAGTTCAGATCACCTGAACAATTTGCCACATGTGTTTTGATTTATTTAGTTTCCATGTAATGCAAAGCCACACACTTGATCTCAGTTTTCTCCATCCTTTGGCTGGAATTTCTACTTTCTTTTATTAAAAAAAAAATTTTAAAAAATTCCCTGATTTTTTTTTTGTTTAAGAAAACCTGTTTTCAGGGCAGATCATATTTCTTTAGGCTAAACAGTTTATCTATCAGAAAACACGGAGAAGTTATCTATCTTCTAAATCTTAAAGAAAAACTAGAGATAGCATGTTAATTATTTTTTATTGGCTTCATGGAGTGTTTTACCACAATAATTTAATTTAATTTATTTATACTTTTATACAGAACAAAGGAAGTTCCAAATCTATGTGACATAAGTTACAATGTTATTTGGCTTAAAACCTTTATAATGATGCCCAGTAGATACAGTTAAATTGGTGTTTAATTCTTTCTGCTGTGAAAATTGAAAATTTCAGTTAATAAATATTCGTCTGGCCTTTGGTGTAAATGTACTGAAAGAAGGAATGACAGGCAGGAAAAGAAACATGAAGAGACTGACAGAAATGGAAGGAAAAGATATATGAATTGATAATTGAAATGAGGTGAAAAAAAGCAGAGATGGTGTTAAATATTAGTAGGCAGAAAAAAAGGGACGTGAAAAGTACCAAACAGTACATAAATATACTCACACTTCATATGTTCCCTACTCCTGAGAGTGACTTTGGGTGAGCCTTGTCCCTGGTACTTGGGTGCCACTGCTTGGCCCTACTTGCAAAATCCCTCTGTATAACACAAGCTGTTTGCTAGTTGTAGCTGTCATGGTTTTACTAGCTATTGTTTTTTCTGTGTTCATTCAGTTTCCAGTGCTATGGTGCGCTTATAATAATATTTGGTTTGGTATGAGAAAGAAATTATTTTTTTAATTGTGTTCTATCCGGAATAACCAGAGGCAACTAAATCCCAAAGCAAGTGGGTTAAATCAGTACTGGCTGAATTGTCACATCCGTATTTTCTGACAACTATTTTACAACATAAAACACAGTGTTACTGAGCAACATATGCTAATGATCTCTAGTTTTTCACAATAACGCTATCTTTCTGTTATTTAAAAGAAAAACAGTTTTTTTCAGAAATAAATATTGCTTGCCAAGTGTTTAAGTACTTTCATTGAAAGTTTTCATAAAAAGAGTGACTTGCAAAAGGGACATGCTGCTGCCTACACAAGAGGACAGCAATATTTGTGTCCTTAGATGAAAACTAAACCTATATTCTGAAAATGCTTCTCTCCATGTTTGTGCCTTAGCTAGAAAACAGACTAATATATCAATACTCATAGTAATGCTAAACTCCTAGCCTTGAAAAAAAACTAGAGCTCAACAGAAAAAAAAACATTTGCTTATACAGCAGATAATGTTTTAGATTAGTCAGATTCTTCCATTTTATTTTGTCAGCAAAAGGGCAGAAAAGTTTTTTTTCTTCTCTTAGATATTTTCCTTGCATCTCTATTTACAGATAAAGCCTGCAAGGACTTTCCAGTAAAACTTTATCTGTCCAGTCATCACTATCAGGCCAGGGCTGGAGGAGAGGTCACACATGGACTCCTCAGCTTTAGCCTTCTGTTTTAGACTTGTAGGTTTTAGACTTCTGTATCCAAAAAGAAGTTGAAGGAGCTTCAAAATTCAAACTTACTGATTTTCAAGAGCAAAGTGGAGATACAGGACTCAAGCCAATATTGATGAAGAAGACTAGGGCTGAAAACGGAAATATTGAAAAGCGTTTCTCATCTGCCCACTGGACAAGGCATTGCCCAGTGCAGGCTTCTCAGAATCACTGCTGTCCTGGTGTGAGAACAGCCCATTATGCAGCTTATTTCACCAAAGGAGATTCTCACTTCCAGGGAAGTCAGATGATAAAAGTGTCATTCTGATAAATGTAAATACAAAATACTGTCATCCTTCATAAATAATGAGATGTGAATTTCCTACATATCCAACCAAACTAAGATGTTTACAATGCCCTTTTATTTTCCTCTCTGCAGCTCTTCCTATCTAGAAAGTAAAAAATCAGTTGTAAACATGCCTCAGAATTAGGAAAAACAGTACCTGTGCTACATATCTACATGGATTTGGGACCCCAGTAAGGATGCAATTGTGCTGTGAATCCATAAATGGTTCTTGCATAAGGAGCAGCTGGTCGGACAGCATCCGTATTTCCATGTACATCTTCATGGTTTGCATTATTCTGGCCACAGTGGTTGGAAATCTGACAGTTATCATCTCAATATCACATTTCAAGCAGCTCCACACGCCTACAAATTTCCTGATACTTTCAATGGCTACGGTAGACTTCCTGCTGGCATTCTTCATCATGCCTTGCAGTATGGTGCGGTCTGTTGAGCACTGCTGGTATTTTGGGGAGTTCTTCTGCAAGATCCACACGAGCATGGACATTATGCTGAGCACAGCTTCTATCTTCCATCTTTCCTTCATATCCATCGACCGTTACTACGCTGTGTGTGACCCTTTGAGATACAAATCAAAGATAAATACTTTTGTCATCGTGGTCATGGTGTGTATAAGCTGGATGGTCCCTGCTGCTTTTGCTTTTGGGATGATCTTTCTAGACCTAAACTTGAGAGGGGCAGAAAATATTTACAATCATGTCCACTGTGCAGGAGGATGCTTTCTCATTTTTAGTGAAACTTCAGGTATTGTGGCCTCCATAGTGTCTTTTTACATCCCCGGATTTGTTATGCTGTGCTTCTATAGGAAAATATACTCTGTAGCCAGGAAGCAGGCAAGATCCATCAATGCAATTAGCAGAAAAAAAATGCAATTTGAAATGAAGGACCACATTTCATTCTGCAGAGAAAGGAAAGCTGCTAAGACTTTAGGGATCATAATGGGAGCATTTCTCATCTGCTGGACTCCATTCTTCTTCTTTACAGCTCTCAATCCATTTTTGAATTATGTGATACCTCCTGTTCTCATTGATGCTTTGGTTTGGTTTGGTTATTTAAATTCTACACTTAACCCAATTGTTTATGCATTTTTTTACATGTGGTTTCGCAGGGCATTGAAGATTATTCTATTTGGAAAAGTTTTTCAACACGACTCTTCCAGGACTCATTTGTTTGCAGACTAATACGTTTTAAATGGTTGGATTCATGGCTTTGAACTTTTGCCTGGAGGCTGAACTCCCAGATGTAAGAGCTGTGAAGGAAGGAAATTCCTTCCAAAATTTGTTTACCTATTTACCAAATGTTGTCCAAGCAGATAAGCAACCATTGTGCTTTACATATTCTTTCATTCCAGATTGGGTTTTGTATGTGGTGTTTTGATTATATCTATTTGCAATGCACAGAAGAGCAAGACTTCCATTAAAAAAAAAAACAGCTTATAGCAGTTTATATCCCTGATCTTCATAATTAAAAAAATATTCTGACACAACAGATTAATTTCTTGAACAAGGTATTTATATTACAATATTTGTGTTCATTTGCGTTCCCCTCTATAAAGAACAGAGAAACCTTTTCTTTTGGATTTCTTGGCATATTTGGCTAATAACCCAAAGCCCTCTAAGTTTTGTCCTTCTCCTTCCGTATGTGTGCAGAGCTCAAAATAGGGCAACAGCCAACCATACCCACAGACTCCATGGACAGAAGGTGAGACAGAGAAAGGTTGTGCTGCTCTTTCTGTTTCCATTTCAACTAGTACTTGTCACTTACAAGTTTGTCACTTAAAGGCTTTGCTGCTTAATGAGATCAAAAGTGTGTTTAACAAGATCAAAACCAAGAAAAAATATGAAGTATGAAGTGAAAAGCAATTGCAAAAGAACTGCATTGCACCTGAGAATGACAGAAAGTGATGTTTATCATATGAATGCTTAGATGTGAAAAACTATTTGCAATGTTGCATCTTAGAGAACTTTTTTTAGCTTGGACATGTTGTTATTTTGTCTCATGGCAATGCTGTAAGAGTTTTCGAGGAAAGCATATAGAGAATTGTGAAGAAATCCTGTGGTTGAACTCAGCTGAATTATGAAGGAACAGAACTGGGAGTGGGCAGGAAATGATCGGTATCTGAGAAAAGGCCATGGAGAGAAATTGCTGACTGTACTAAAGTAAGAGCTATACTCAGCAGTATGTCCTCCATTCATGTTCCTTGTAAAAGTGCATCACATCTGTGTCTTGTCTTTGTTTTCTGTACTTTGTAGAGTACTGAAGCACTCTATGCTGAAAAGCTTAAACGTTGAATGATGATACATTTCAGCAGGGCAAAGTATCAGGATCTGAAATTGTGTATATTACTGTGTCATTGCCATCTTGTAAAGTTTGCCCTCCTAGAAATTACATAAAAAGTAACAATGAAATATACACCACGTCAAGCACTTCTACTGTGGATCCTTGCTAATGACAATATGACTACTTTAATACTTGATTTCACAAAAATAAAGCAAGATAAAATTTTTAAAAATCTCTTTCTGATACATAATGGGTAATTATTTTCTTCCTTCATCTGCAGTGAGTCTGGCCCTGCTGTAGTTAATATTCTCACCCTCAGTGTTACGTTCTGAAATAAAATGTGTGATCACTTGGACACTTTGATCTCTCTTGAAGTAACAATTTCAGAAGTGCTGCGAGGTGATACCTCCTTTTGTCTGGTCATAATTTAGATTGAAGGAAAGATAGATCCTCTATGACAAGTGCAATCTAAGGCATTTAAAAGTATATTTAGTAAGATTGGCACATATTAATGTAGTCCCTTCAGGAAGTCAATGAAGTTGTTTCTTTCCTTTTATTCCTTATGGCCCTATCTCTCTGAAAATCTGGAAATATTACTGTGCTTACAGATCATTCCAGCTCTACCAGAGTTTACAGTTGGTAATTTTCTTTTCATAACTTGTAGCATCTCTCAAGCATTGTTTTCTGGTTGCAGGAGGAATTTGTGAATGAGTAGGATCCCAGCTTGCTTGCAGGACAGATGTAGTTCAAATAGGGCATGTCCCTGCAGACAGTGCCTGGACCCTAATGCAAAGCTAATTCAAACAAACCCATAGAAACCAGAACCACCAGAATCCAGAAGTCAGAAAAATTGCTGACAAAGACAGTCTAATAGGTAGAGCAAAAGCCATGTATGCAAGTAAAGCAAATGAAGGAATTCATCACTACTTCCCACCCACAAAGCAGACCTTCAGCCATTTCGAGGAAAGCAGGGCTCTGCCTTGTGTAATGGTTACTTGGGGAAAAAAAACACTGTAACTCCCAACACCCCAGTTCCTCCTTCTTCCCCCAGGGTTTTTATTGCTGAGCACATCATATGGTGTGGAGCATCTCTCTGGTCAGCTGGGTTCAAACCATTCAGTCCCCTCCCAAACCATTGCGCACCCCCAGGCTACTCAAAGAGGAGGCCTTTATACTGTGTAAGCACTGCTCAGTCTTAACTTAAATGGAGATTGTGTGTGTGTTATCAACATGACTTTCATCACAAATACAAAACACAACACCACACAAAACTACTAAAAAGAAAATTAACCCTTTCCCAGCCAAAACCAGTAGAAAGGGCATTCGAACATTGTGGCTGCATAAGACCACCACATACTATTTAGTGTAAGTGGAAATAGTAAAAGAAATTTTCAGTGTAGAGATAAAAAACTCTCTGGGCAAGCCAGTCTCACCAAGGTGTCACCAATATTTATTCTCTGCAGAAGAAGGAGTTTCCACATACAGATTGCTGGTGAGCTTCACCTACTCCTAGAAGGCTGTCTTTCTTGTTGTTAATAAACTAAAATAAAAGGCAGCTTTGTGCATGGCCCAAGTCAGAAAGTTTCAGAAATAACTTTTTCCTCTGGTGTCCTAATTACCTAAAGGTGGCACCCAAGAGAGCCTCCTTGCCTTCTATTTACAGAGAGCCTTGTCTGGCGCAGTGACTGTAATGAAGTCCCAGGTTACTTTCTCTCATAGCTCCAATCACAGACTGAGTAAGGCTATTTCCCAGTGTGAGGGCGATGTGCAAATGAGATGTGTTAATGAGGCCACCGGGACTCCATTTGAACCCAAGACATGAATAAATCAGGAAAGCATAAGAAAAATGCCTGATGCTATTGTCCAATCAGATTGTGAGTTAGGTTTGGTGGAGCAGAATATACTGAATATACTTTACTGCAATCTCAAAGAACCATAAAGCAAATGAAGTGCAAAGGGTATTGTCAAAGTCCCTATCAACGCATTTAATTAGTGACCTTGTTAAACACTTTCCAGATGGCTACCTTTTGCAAAACAAATTATTCCCCTGTGAATGATTTCAAATATTTTAACTTCCCCCAAAACTTGTGCAAAGCAATTATTACAGAAAGGCTCTGTTTCACTTACATCTGTTCCTTTGGTCACCAGTGAGGACCATTTGCAATGTTGCCTTCTTTCCACACTTTGTACAAAACTGACAGCAACTTCCAGAGTCCTGAACTGCTGCCTGTATCCTGCCTTAGTGCCTCATGTTTTGATGTAGCACCTCATGCATGGTAGTATCACTTGTGTCCAGATCTCATGGTCCCTCAGATACCAGAGGCAGAAAGATGGGAAAGGAGGATGGAAAAGAGGAGAAGCACCAGCTGTCCAAGCAGGACCCTTCCAGAAACCTGAAAAAGGAAAGAGTCACTCCACAATTGAGTATTTTAAACTCCTAGATTAAAAAAAAAAAAAAAAACCACAAAAAAAACTATATTAGTGCAGTCTTCAAACAGAAAAAAAATGAGCTGTCAAAATGTGTGAATATTGCAAAGTGTATGGCTTTTCTTAAATCATTGACTCATCTAGGCAGTGCACACTGTGAATTCTCTGTCCTCTACAATGCATTAATATCCATTCAACAAGGGGCAAAATACTGGATGCAGTCAAACATTAGACACAGTGTTCTATGAAATTCTTGTATCTCTGCAGATTTGCTGATCATCTTCATTTTCTATGATGCTACTTCCACACACTGCACTTGAAGACTTAATTCAGAAAAAGACTTTGTCTGCTTGTAGCACTTTTTGACTAATCTGGTTTCATTAGACATTAAAGTTTATTAACTTCTATAATGAAATTACTTCCCTGGTAGACAAAGGAAGAGATGTTGCTATTATCTGCCTAGTCTTCAGGAGAGCTTTCAACACTGTCTCTCATAAGATTTACACAAAACAAAATAATGAAGTATGGCCTGGATGAGAAGACCGTGAAGTGGATTGGAAACTGGCCAGGCCCAGAGGGTGCTGATCATTGGCATGAAGTCTAGTTGAAGGCCAGCAGCTAGTGATTTACCCTAAGGGTTAGTGCTAGGTCCAATCCTGTTCAACATCTTCATTCATGATCTGGATGATGGGGCAGAATGTACCCTTTCAATGTCAACAATTCTGTGATTCTGTGAAATTCAATTCCCATAATATTTACTGAGTCTTGCACAATGTTACATGGTTTTGCATAACCAGGTATATTTAATTTCCTACTTTAGGTTTTTTTAATAAGATCTTTTCACTTTCATGCTGCCACTTCAAATACAACTAGCTGCACGGGTAATTGAAAATGTTTCTGTGAAACGATTATGCCTTTGTAAAACAAATTAATTTCATAAGAGACTGGATCCACACATAACCTAGACAATGGGAATTTCCATAGCCTGCTGCTAGATGTCATGACTTCTTATTTCCCATAGGAAAAGTCAATTTCCTTAAGCATTGGGTGCTCATAGGATAGAGACTAAAAGTTATATATCAGTTGGAGAGGGATCACTGAAAAGAGAGTACATCCCATATCGTTTGGACTTCCTCAGTTATCAACAGGAGAAAACAATTATTTGTTACTTTAGTGAAGCTAGTCCAGAGGAATAAAAGCACTAAGTAATAAATAATCAAATACTTCTCTTCAGTCAGTATTTAAGCCTTACATGGAAATAATGAGGCACAACATGACTTGTGTCTACCTTAAGTCACCAAAAGAGCTCTCCCATACATGATGGTAAAGGAATTAATACAGCAGACAAAAATAATGGTGTTGGGAATACAGACTTGCAAACCCCTTAATTGCATACATATGTTTAGCACAAAGTTTATTGGGAATTAAATGTAATGTCATAAAAGAAAAATCCCCATCCTTCATTAATCTAAGCCAGGTTACAGAAGGAATATGTCTGTTAACATACATTGCAGTTTTGCAGGACAACAGCAAAACAGAAAAAGCCTACTTAGAGAATTTATTTATGATATTAAGAGATTCACAGAGGATTAGCCTATAAAACTGGATGCCCTTACCTGTTTTAAATATTTTTATACAAAATTGCTGTATTTTCTTCATTCCTGGATGATACCTATTGGAAAAAATGTCAGTGGTCTTAGCTGCTTTCCATGTTCTTTTCTAAGTGGGTTAAACTGCTGTGGAAAAGAGTATCTCTTTCTGTTTCTGTTTCTAAATTCATTCTTTGTCCAAAACAAATTATCAGGAAAAGAGGTAGAAGAAATGGGTACAGTTCTCCCCAGAAAATTGAAAGGATTTTTTTGCCCCTTGAAGCTATTCACTAATGTATTCATTTATAACTACTACAGCTGGACCACAGTCTGTTACAAGAGATAAACCTCAACCTGTCTCCACACCTTTTTAGTCAGTGGGATTATAATGGTAGAAAACAGGTGTATATGTAGGTAAAGGAAAGAATATTGCTTATCATACCAATTTTATGACCAATTTCCATCAGATGCATTCATTGCTAGTACTTTGTGATGCGCAGCAGGTGAGTTTAGCAGCATAAATTATTTGGTAAGTGGATGTTTGGAAACTGATTTGTGACTCTCAAGATGAGCATCTGGGTGAGTAGCTCATTAACTGAAACCTTCAAGAAAGCTGAGGTAAACTGAGGTATACCAGCTCACATAACATTTCTCCCATAGAAAAAATATTGATATTCTAAGAGATATAGAAATCCTATATAATATTTATGGATTGAAGTGACTTGAGATGTTTGTTTGTCTATGTATATTTTTCTTCTATCACTTTAAATTTACTATTATTATGATATATAAAAAATACAAGAACCATATTCTACAAAATGCTCCAGATACAAAATAAAATGTCTATTATCAAATAATTTAGTTAATTTAAGAGGTAATTAAGTTTTCAATTTAAGTATTTAAACTTTCAACTGTTTTGTTTTAAATATTATTTAATTTTAATTAAATTAATTAATTATTAATTATTTCTAAAATAGCTTCCAGTTACTAAATTTCACATATTATTTCAGAAGAATAATTGATTGTAGTTGATCCCTATTTAAACCAAGAGAAAATTTACTTCTGTATTATTGCTTTTCATTTAGTTATGGAGTTCATGCTCTTGACTTACTTTACTTTGTATTCTCATGTTAGAATTTGAAATATTTTGAAAACTTGTGAAAATTAAATCTGCTGATGGAACTGCACTTTCGAAAGAAAAGTCTCAGAAAGGATTGACTTTGTTTTCTCCAAATATGTGAAAGGATTTGACTGACTGCTCTGAGTTTGGAAGCAGATCCTGTCCTGAGGACTTTAGGTCGGCAGGAATACCAGGGTAATGTATTTTTTCGTAACAGCAGTCTTCATTCTTGCTGTCATTGGGAATCTGGCCATGATCATTTCCATCTTGTATATCAAGCAGCTCCATTCTCCAAGCAATTTCCTCGTCTTATCCCTGGCTATAACAGATTTTCTGCGGGGTTTTGCCATTATGCCCTACGGCGTGGTGAGGTCTGTAGGGAACTGATGGGTTTTTGGGATTATATGCTGCAAGGTTTATTACAGTTTTGACTTGATGCTCAGTTTAGCTTCCATGTTCCATCTTTGTTCTATTGCTATGGATTGGTTTTATGCAATCTGCCTCCCTCTGCATTATTCCAGCATCATGACTGCCACAGCCATAAAACAAATTGTGGCTGTGTGCTGGTCAGCACCCGCTGCTTTTGCTTTTGGTGTGGTTTTCTCAGAAGCTTATGCTTCTGAAATTGAGGGCTATGAAATGCTGATTAAGTTCTTGGGCTTGTGCCTTATTGTGTTCAACAGGTTTTTCTAAACTAATCTTAATCTAGTTTTGCTCCTGCAGTGCATTCCTGGGGGCCAGCTCTCTGAGGAAGCAGAGGGCAACTTTTGCACACAACACCTTTCACACAACACCTTAGTGGCCAGGGTGACATCTGAGATGTCACCAGGAACTTTCTGGTCCTCCTTTTGGAGCTGAGCCAAGTGAGATACTCAGTGTTTGAGGGTGATAGGGCCTGTAGTGTGTCAGCAATGGGAGGGAGAGGTGAATTCTTGCAGCAGAGATAGTATTGCAGCCAGGTGTGCCAGATATTGTCTTCATGCAGCTCAACCTGCCTTCTTCAGAGAAATTTGCATGCCAGATTTGTCTGTATGTTAAAACTAGTCTGTGATGGGTTTTTTACTGAAAACTAACAAATTATATATGGTCCCTGATGTCCTACCAACAAAAGCAGAAAAGAATTATAACATAGAGACAACTACAGATCCTTTTTAAGTGTCTTCACAATGTTTGCTGCCAGCAGTATTTTCCATGGTACTCAAATATTCTGCAGAGTTTAAATCCCTTCTGTTAGTTGTACAAGAAAAATGTTAGGTGTCTAAGTATCTAAAGAAACATTTATGTATTCCTGAAAGCTCTTGTAAGTATTAATTATCATTGTGACACACAATGCAATGGGAGATATTTAAGTAATGATAAAATTACTTCATTAACATATAGCATAAATAATTTAGAGTCAACCCAGTACATGACATTTCCTACAGTGACAACTTTTGTCTTAGACAGCGCATCTTCAGGGAATGATATTGACCTGTCTGTGAGGTTTCAGTGTGTCATGTCCTTCTGTGTGTTCAATATGTGCCCTTGGATGCTAAATGAGTATCTACTTAGCTAGTTTTGCTAAATGACTTGCAACCTGTCAGTAGGTCTTTGGTAGTTCTTCTGGCCAAGGGCTTTTGCAGATCTGTCAGACTGTGTAATTTTGCTCTTGAGTGACTTTGTGGCATGCCAAGCTGTTCTCCCTGCTCTTAAGCTTGATGCTGGTGCTAAACTTGCTGCTAAAAAATACCCCACTGCTTGGCACACATCCGAGCAGATCAGAATAAAAGGGATTTTTTTTTTTCCGTGGACAAGACCTTCTGGTACACAGGGGAACATAAGTGTCTGTGTCAGTTTTTTTGTTTTGTTTTGGTGGGTTTTTTGGGGGATTGGGCTTTTTCCCCCAAAAAACATTATCATACATTATCTATTTTTCCACACTACACAGTGGACTGTTTTAGCATGAATTCTGGTCTATATCAAATACAGACAGTGTTCTTATTTCTCAGGGAATCAGACAGAATTGTTAGGATGTCTTAATTACAGCAAGAGTTGACATTGCCCTCAGAGGAAGGACAATTCTGGTTTCAGGAGGAAGTTCAAGCTTCCACATCCAGGTGAGGGCCTCAGTCTAGGAGCACATCCATGGTCCTTTTCCTTTCTGGTACATCCCAGTTTGAACATGCAGGGCAGCTAGATGTGGTTAAGAGTATCCCACCCAGTAAATCTGCACTCAGCCTCCCTGTTGCAATGCCTCGAACAGCAACATTCAGAGTTCTCTTCAAAGACAGTGGTTTTTATTCAGAAAAGGGCTATATTTTTACCCTCAAATGATTTGCAGAGCAGGAACTCAGGTATTTCTGCAGTGCCTACTTGTCATCAGAATAGTTCCACTCTGTTTTATTCTTTTAATCTTTTCTGTCACAGCTTAAACATTCAGAAAGGATTTCCTACCCTCTTGTGGAGCCCATAGGCAAAAGCAGCTTTAAAAAAAAATGTTAACAAAAAATGTCAGCAACACCTTGTATTAAGACAGGAGCAAAAAAAAAAAAAACAAAACCAAAACTAAGTCCTTCCATTGCAAAAACACCATCTGAAAACGTTGAGAAATAGATTGGTTTACTTTTGCAAGCTCTGTGTTGGTCTTTTTAGCATAAAGTTTCAGAACTAATTCTTCAGGATTTAAATTAAAAATTTCAGTTTGCTGGCACTAATTTTTCTACTCAAAACTAAAATATGTCAGATAAGTTCAGGTAAATTGTGCTAAATAGCATCTGTTTTTCAGATACAATGTTTTTAACAAAAAATCCTACAGCATTTTAATCAGCTTTAGTGAAAATTAGGTAAATGAAAGTAACTGTTCTAAGAAATTCCCAACAAAAGGGCATATACAGCTATAACAGTAATTTATTACAGTCATTTATTTATTCTTCTGTTTATAGAACCTAATCAAATTATCTTCCTTCCAGATCAGTTGTGTATCAGCCTTAATAGCTGCAGCAGCCACAGAGCATTGATGAAGCACTACAGGAACATTGACGTTAGAAAGGATGTGCAGTTTCTCAAAAGACAACCATGAATCTTTTTAGCTCTAAATAAACCAAGAACATTCCAGTTTTTCCTGTAAGAAAGAAGAAATGATTTCACTTTTATTTTTAATAACCCATTTCCAGTAAAATGCAGGTTGGAGAAAAAAGACTCAAAGAAGATATTGTGTACTAAAGGACATATTTTCCCTAGAAAACTTTCCCCAGCAGATCTTTTTCTTCAATGTGTAAGCAATTTTTTATCTGGTTTTCTTCCTCAGAACTGACTGTGTTGCAATACTTGGTTGAATACCTCAAGCTGCCAAATCACGACTTCATGCAGGCTCTGGGGCTCACACCTGGTGTAGTATTGCTCTGACTTTGTTAAGATTTCAGGGCCTAGAAATGCCAAGTGTGGGCTTTGCCCCTGTACCATGTACACATACAGATGTGGAACCATCCTCTCCAAAATACGGATGTGGGAAATATATCTGTGGGTGATTTCATCCATCATCTCTAGAAATTCACTCTCTCAACAAGTTTCTGGTCTGCACAATGGTCAAAGCTGACATTTCCCCAGTGTCATGCTTTGACCCACAGCACAGCCAGCTCCATGAAATCATGCCAGTACCTTGGGGCTTCCTCCTACAAACCCTGCACCTCTTCTTATGCAGTTGTGTGTATTTCAGTATATTAATTCTTCATTTGTTTGTTCTGCCTGTGCTGTGAAGCACACCACCTCACCTTCCCCTCTCCCTTCCTTTCTATCAATTTAAATTAGCCTAAGTTTTTAATTACTTGTGTTTTGCTCATTGCAAACAACACAAAGGGAATTGGGAGCTCTGGAAAAGGGCTGTATTGGTTGTACCTGCAGAACTCTTTTGCAGTTTAGGGATTACTTTTAACACCTGTTATTAATTAATTCTTCTACAGGGACCTATTAACCCAAAGACTGTCACATTCAACTATTCAACTATTTTCTATGTGTATTTTTACTATTCTGTCAATATTTTACAATTCCTCTACTTCATCAATAATCACTAAAACCTGTACTTTGAGATCACAATCAGAGAAAAGTTTGGATAGAAAAAATTATGAAATACAATGTTTTGAATATGATGAACTATTGGCATTTTTCAGTTTATTATAAGACTAGTATCTGCAAGTTTGTCATAATTAAAAAAAGAGGAAAAGAACAACAAGAGCAATAAACTGAAAAAAATAACATTTTCTTTTGTATTAAAACAATCCTCAAGTGAAGTAAATATAGGAGTTGTTAATTTCAAAAATAAGAGACAAGATATCTTCTTTTTATTTACTTTTTATTGACTTTCTGAACTAAATTATCCTTTCTTCAGCTGACCAATTTGACAAAGATGCTACAGTTGGTGAAGGCAGTGATTTCTTTTCTCTCTATATTCACTTTTAGCATGATTGAAGTTGTGACAGAGGTACTGCTTACAGAGGTACTGCTTACAGAGGTACTATTTCTAAAGCTGATCATATAGGTGTGTCCTACATGAGCAGTTGAATAGATAGAAAACAGATCAATATAACTAAAAGCAGGAAAACATAAAGCAAAAGTTACATAGACATAGGATGCAGCAGGTGGAGTAATTTATTGTAAGTGCTTTACACTAGAATTTTCCAGCTACAAAGCTTAAGGTCAAATCTTTACATTTGTACAAGAAATATGAAGAGAAATTACACACCATATCCTATGGAAACCCCCTGTCTGGGAGACGGGGTGTGCTTCACCCTGCAGAATCTTAAAAGGAACTGAAAGAGTATTTACTCTACACACATTCCCACCACTCTACATTAATGATAAAACACTCAACCAACTTCTTCAGAGGTAGTCACTACTCACCACTAAGGGAGAGCAAAAGCCAGCACTGCAGGCTGTATAACATGGGATGGAAAATTTGAGATATGAGTGTTCTAGCTCTGTGTAGGTCACTCAAACTGTTATATTCTATTTAAAGATCCTAGCTTGGGGCTTTTGGTAGCTGTGAGCAAAAAAATCACAGCAAAGGGGCACAGATGATGGACCTTTTAGAAAATCAATAATCCTCTGAAATTGTCTTCTTCTATTTTAAGGAATTCAGATTCAGAGGTTATTTAGAGGTATTTAGACCTTACAGGTTAAGTGCATCAATTTCAATAAGAAAAGACATTGGCTATGCATGACTTCACTGCAGATTGAACCATATCAGATAGCACACTTCTCTTTTTTTTTTTTTTTTTGGGGGGGGGGGGAGGTTTCCTGTGGGTTGCTGGGCTGCATAGCACATTCAACAAACATTCAGTTTGAGACTGTACCCAGCAATTCTGTCTGAAGAAGGAAGAGTAAAAAGAAGGAACACTATGATGGGCATTTTAAAATTTTGTGATAGCATTCTTAACATTGTAACTTAATATGTGATAAAAATCTCTACTTGTTCCAAATTAGAAAGATGTGAATTGTCATTATTTGACTCTTCTCTTAATTGTGAACTGGTCTCTTTTCCCATGATCAGATGAGAGGAGAGGGAGAAAAGTGCAAACCCTAGAAGGAAAAACAGCTGTAGAAAGCATGCAGCTAACAGCAAGAGACCAGCCTGGCAGCCTGTTGAAAAGTGGTAAGTTTTTCACAACATGCAGCAGGCAATTGAATCAGGCCCTACATGTGTAAGAACTAGAAAAAGGAATAGCACAGTAGATATTCTGTAGGACAACAGTTCAATACAGTGATTTTTGTAGCTGCTTCATATTTTAATATGGGCAATAAAATAAATGGTAAAACTCTTTTCCCTCTGTTTTATTTTATCATTATTTTTTGAATGTCAAGAACAGTTTCCTTTCCTAATACAAGTTAGTTACAACTTTGAGATTATGTAACATGTTCTGACATCTGTTTATTTCAAATCCTTTTTGGTTTTGTCCATAAGGTTAAGACTTTGGTCAGAGAAAAAATACTGGTATTCAAAACACTTGAAAGTATCTAGAGGAAGGAGACAAGAAAGAGGGCTTATGTGATATTTTTGTGATTTCCTGAATAGAGAGTAATCATAAATTTTTAATGGTTTTAAACTGTGACTTATAGGAAGCCTTGTGTTTGGAGTGTAATTCAATTTTACTTCATTCTCCCAGTGTCTGATGCCCCCCCACCCCATTTTGCCAGATTAATATTCATTCTTTTTTGGAACAGAAGCCAAAGCTGCTTCTACTGTTCCTCTGCCTATTCATGCTGTAGCAGAAGGTTAAAACCTGTCCCATACTGCTTGTTGTTGCAGATTTTCTATAATAAGGTTACCAAATCCACAGGATCAGGCTGAAGAGTGAAGGGCAGAATAGAATTCTTATAAAAGTTCTGGTGCCAAATTACCACAGAAATACACAGGAAAGCTGTGGTACACACTGGAAGATCTAGACTGGGACGAGTTTTGAGACTAATACTCTTATATTTGTAAGTAGGCGTTTATAATTTCGGTAAGTGTCTAAGTCCTGGTTATAGCTACAGTTGGAATGGCTGTTTAAGTTCCAGTTGTAGTGGTCAGTGGCTATTCAGAAAATATGAATAATTTGCCAAATGCCACCTAAGGTGTAATAGGGAACCTGAGATGCCTACCCAGTAGCTGAGAGCCAGGTGAGACACATCTGGGGATCTAAAATGGCACTAGATGCTTCTCTCTGAGGCATCAGGCTTAAGCAAGGCACATAAGAGAAGTTTTGACATTTAGCTGTGCAGAAATCTGCAAGCTTCAAACTGAGTCATATCCTAGGGGCAACTTAACAACATTGACACCTTTAATAACTTCCATGGACATGTTTTGCTCTGAACTCACTGCAGCCAAGGTTATAGAGAAAGGGAATGTTCACAAAGTTGCTAATTCGTTTTTGAGATATTTTCTACCAGCCCTCAACAGATTACAGAAGGCATGTGCCATGAATGCAGTCAATTAGTCACTCTTTTTAGGGTTTTTGTTTGTTTTGGTGTTTTTTTTTGTTTGGTTTTTTTTTTTTTAGTCTCTTTGCATAATCTGCATTTATAGTTTTCTTCTCTGGAAGTGGATGAGATTTAGTCCCTCAGTTGGTGACCACCATCTATACTGCTATGTGAGAATTATGACATGATATCTTGTGATTGTTGCTAGGTCTCCTTTTTTGCTAAACTGCCAGCTGGAATGATGGAGAAAAGAAGCACAACCCAGAGTACTGATGTGTACAGTAGCAATAGCAGAGCAGGTAAGTAAGGAGGAAATATTGCTAAAATTCTGGAAGTAGCCAAGATTTTTGATTTTCTGACAACTAATTTTGGAAATATCACTAAACAACATTTTCCTCACCTTTATAGCTCTGTCCTGTGTCCTCTTACCTTTGATATCTGTTTGGTTTACCTAGACAAATTCTGTCAGGATCACTTTGTGTAACTTTCTTCTTTCATTTTGCATGGTTCCAGAAAGTAATTAAGGTCATTATGAACTGAAAATTAAGAGGAGGACAAAGATGATGATGAGCCGTAAAATAATGAATACTGATTGCTTAACAATGACCTCATTTTCCAAATGAAGACTATCAGATTCTATCAGAGCTAGTTGCTGAATTTGCAGTCCATATATTCTTTTATTTTTAATATTTTTCTTCTGTAGGTTTGTATTTCTATATCTGAACAAAGCAATGCTCTTTCATTTTATGCCTTTTATAAATGTTTATTGTTTCAAAATGGTCTGTCTGAAGTTAGAGAAATTATGTATTTTTAGGTACTACTTAATTAAACATTGGGCTTTGAAATATTAATGTCAGCTCATTTCACTACTGCAGATGAAAGCATAACATGTCTTTGAAAATTAAACTCTTAGGCAAAGAAAGATTTGAAAATAAGTTGGTAGTGAATTTTTTCTTTATTTTTATGAAACATTATCAATATTGGGAATAGATTTCTCTGTTTATTTAAAACATATGCTACTATGTTCATTACTGTTGCTGGAGAGCAACTGCCAGCCTAAATAACATGCAAATGGTCAATGCTTTTCTTTTTTTTAAATTTAATAGAGAGATTTTACAGGTCATTCTGCAGTATAATTAACCCATAAATCTCTTCAAGCTGGAAACCATCATCCATCATAATTATGTACAGGCCTGTGTATAATAGGAACTTAATCTCATTTCAGGTTCTGGAGTGGATATTTTGATTAAATTAGCAAACACAGATGACAATGATAATAACAGGAATTCTTGCTGATGGTGGAATGCGTCAGTAATAACTACCTGGGAAGCTCTGCCAGACTCTTTGCCAAATACTGAAAACATTACTCTTCCTATATAAAGCCAGAGGTGCCCAAGTGAGATGTGATAACAGAGAATGAAATTGGCCCATACAGTAAATTACACACTGCTTAGGCACTGCTCATGCCTTGGAAAGAGGACAATCATCAGGAACGTAAGGCCAGGGCTGGGCTGCTCCCCTTCATTTCATCATGCATTGTGCTGGCCCAGGGAGCTGCGTGGAAATGAGTGCCTCATTTCTGTGTCACTGGTGGCCCTGGAGCTTGTGCCACCCACACTGCCCGGCCTGTATGTCTGCTCATTAGGGGCCAGGGCAGGAGCAGGAGGTGGGAGGTAGAAGTACAGTCAGGAAGGTGGGTCCTGATTTGGATGCTGGGCCAGGAGGAAGGTGTGCTTTTTCAAAATCACACCATTCTGGTGTGGCTTAACTTCCATCTCTTTCAGATGTTATATACCATACTGGGCATGGTCCAAACAGGACATCCTTTCATTTTTGTTTTATACACATTAAAAGAATATAAATGGCAAACACTCTGAGCTTCAGTCAGTAAATATCCAGAGCATCTTCCATGGTATGTAGTGATATGCATAGAAGGGGCTCAACATTTCGGTTTTTCTTTCCTCAGAGCTTTCTCAATTTAATTCAGTCATTTGAAATCTGATTATGTTCCGCAAGAAACAGGAGAGGCAGGTGAATGATGATTCTTAATTCAACCCCTAGGTAATGCTGATGTGAGAACTCTATAGACGAGCCAATGAAATGCATTTAGAGGCACAAATGCATCAGCATTTCTGATAACACTTAGGCATGGCTTCTTTACAACTCATGTCTGTGCATGATTGCTAGAATAAGAAACTGAAGGAATCTTCTGGTTTTATTTAAAAGGGTGAAACAGAGCATGTTCTCCCAGTCAATGGCTTTTCTATAGGAGTTAACAAAAATGTTCTAAGAGCATAGCATGCTATTAGCAGTTCTGATCAATAAATATGATCAATAGTCTAGTAACTGTACATTCATAATTATTTTATAATTCCATTTCAAAGGCTATTTAGATATTTTTATAGCACAAAAAATTCATTGGAAAGCTTATTTTATAATCCATTTTTCCATCTCAGGTTTTTACATTATTCTTCAACTGGTTACTTTAAATAATTATATGATTTTGAGATATTTAACAGCAAAATGTGGACGCTTATGATGTGAGCTAACAGCAGGTGAGGAGCAGGATTTTCTTCATGAAGCACACAGCTTCACTAGAAAAGTACTTGGATACCTTGTTTCCATAGAATGGGAATGAGCATTGATCAGCAGTGACTGGGTCTTACCTGTAAGCCTAAAAAAAAGTACCTGAGTGGTGACCTGCAGAAAAAACATTCTCACTGATGAAGGACCACTTTTTAAAGGGGAAATACATTTTTGAAATCATAAAGTAAAAGATGTACTGTCTTCTGGAGGCAAACCGGCTGTGATCTCTGCTGAAGTTTTATAAAGCAGGAGTGACTGAGTCAATCAATGGAGTTTATATGACAGAGATAACAATCAAGGCAAGCCCTTAATTTGGAAGGAATGTGCATTATACTCTCATTAGTGCACCATCTAGTGGGATTTTGGGGGAAACACCCGCGCATGTAGCAATGCTAAAATCATCCCTAATAAAATAGCCTGGTAAAAATAGATTGACTATGGATACAGCATTCCTGCAGCAAAAAGGTATATCAGAATGGCTTTTTCCTTAGTAACTTCAATCCATGAAAGTGATAAAATGACACTTCCAACCATCAATTCATGTAAGAATTCTATATAGGCATACAAGTCTCCGTCTATGTTGTCTCTCCTTTCAGCATGCTTTGAGACCCTGCAAGAACCACCCATGTAAGGTAAAGGATAGTTTTGCCTATTTCAGGCCTTTAACTTAACACTCCATTGTGTTTGCAGTTTATTAGATTTCTCTGTTATTATTGGGTTAGGATGCCTAGTATATCTTTCACTGCTTCAACCATTTCTAAATCTTAGCAACGACCAAGTTCTATGATGAAGCAGAATTAAACGTGGGGGTATCCTGCAGACGAAGCAGCTCAGCCCCGGGCCTCTGGGGAGCGTTTGACCCTGTCATTGTCCCTTTGAAGAAGAGGGGAGGATGCAGAAATGCCTCAGATGCTGCGTAGGCAGCCTGGCGGCTCCCCTGTCACTTCTCAGGTAGCTGTGCCAGGAGGAGCCCCGGCGCCGTGGCTATCGCATCCTCCTTGTCCTCCCGAGCCGTGTGAACGCATCCTTCTTTTTTCGTGCTCCTGCCATCGCCTGCCCCCACCTCCCAGCTGTATGTTGTGTATCTCTGCATTTAAAGGCACCTTTAAAGAGATCTACAATTTACCACGCACTCATTTTGGAAAGTCGATTCCCCTTTAGAGAAGAAATAACCCAAGCGGAAGGCAGGGCGGGCAAAGCAGGCTATTAACGAAGTAACGTCGTATTTTTCACTGTAATATTTTATCCTTGACCATGTTTTAGCCTTGCTTCCTGATGCGACAGCATCTTTTCCCTGAATGACACTCTCTCCACCCTTCACTCTCACTTTTCCCAATCGCACAGGGCTGCGGCTGCCGTTCCCCTCGGCAGCCCCCGGGTCCGCCAGCAGCAGGGTCCCGCCGCAGGGCGGGCGGAGCCGCCCGTCAGGGAGCGGCCGGCCCCGCTCTCGCAGCCGCCCGGGCGGAGCCGCGCCTCCCCCGCCTCCCCGTCACGGCGGGGCGGGCCGGGCCGGGGCCTGCCCTCCGCTCCCCGCCCTGCTCCGCCCCGGGGCCGCGCCCGCGGAGCGCGTTCGCCGGGCCGGGTGAGAGCCGCGGGAGCTCCGCGGGGGCCAGGGCGGCGTCCGGCCGGGCGGGAAGGGCTGTCAGGCGCGGGGAGCCGGTCGGAGGGCGGCGGGAAGGGCCTCGCTGGAGCCGGGGCCGCGCCGTCGTGCCCGGCCGTGGGGCGAGCGGGCGGCTCTGGGCGAGGCGGGGCCGGGCTGCGGGGGGAGCGTGGTGTTGGAGCGCGGTGTTGGTGTTGGAGCGCGGCGTTGGAGCACGGTCGGTCGTGTGAGCGCCAGCTCCTTTCCCCGCACCCTTCCCTGTGACACCCACGGGGCCAGAGCTTTGGGCTTGGCGATGCTCTCGCGGGAGGGTCGGGGCCTGCAGCGGGTGTTTTGTAGCAGCTGGTGTGGAACTGTAGGGTGTATTTCCACCCTCGCCCGGTGGAAATGCTTCCCTCGCTGTTCCAGAGATGAGCATGTCAGCGGGAGGAGGGGACATGATAAAAGTGGTCGATGTCAGTAGCGAGCCCGGGCCTGGCGCGCGGCCCCCGACCCGAAGTTATCGCTGTTTTCCTGGTGAATCACTCGGCTCTGCATCAGAAATGGGCGCTTCTTCAAACTCAGCAAGTCAGCGGAAGGTTTCACTCCGTCTTGCATTCAGGGCAGGGCACTACATCTTAACTGAAGACGCCCGGTGTTAGTGTTCAGGATACTTGGCCGGTAGCAATGTGCTCCGGTGCTGTGAGCCCCTCCACAAGCCATCCAAAGGCAGAGGGCTGTGTGTGCCAGCAGGGCGAGTGGAGCCCTCCTGACGGGTCATTATACAGGCTTGTGCTTTGCCGGCAGTGCAGCCCCTCTGCTCGGAGTCTGGGGATTGTGCAATTGCTCTTAATGGAAAAGAAGGAAAAGGGGGCCAAAAAAAGAGTTAAAATATGTCAAAATTAGAAGAAAGTGGTGCTAAATCGTGGCATTGTTATAACCTGTGTCTGTGTTTGCCTCATGACAATGCCTTTTGTAGTCTTTGGAAGAATATGAGGTAGCACTCTTCTTGGTGGCTTACACTGAACTGAAACTCTCGAGAGAGGAGAAGAAAAGAGACCATGAGCTATATGTAGTCATTAGCACCCTGGTAGGCCTCAGAGAGACTCGGCATGCGTTGCAATCAGATTTTGTACAAAGGTAACTTGTTCCTTGATGTGCTTGATCTGTTCACTTGGTAGCAAACAAGCTACCATGATGGAGAATTGGGTGAGAGCAAACAGCACACCAGACATACTGGGCTTCTCATCCTTCTTCTTTTTCCTGTGAGATATTGTTCGCCTGCCAGCTGCACAAGAAACTGGGGACTTTGAAATGGTCATCAGGTCCATTTTCAGACTTCCCATTCCCTCTCTTCCCCCATAGTTCCAGTCCCCAGTGTTCATTTTCCTATTCCTTGCTTCATCGTAAAGCTTTTAAATGCCTTGTGTGCTCCTAGGAAACATAATTCTCTTACTTAAGGCATTTTGCCAAGCACTAATATGTTCTTCGGCTTGTGAAAGCTATGCACTTCCTTCACCTAGTTCATCATAAATATCAGTGTGGATGAATCAGACAATTGTAAGCATGTTAATTTTTATCCATATATGCTGAGCGTTGGTGATGCGTTAGGCCTAATAGGATTTTAGGCTTCTGTAATTTAGTTTTTCATGCTGAGCAGTTTAAATGTTGCTGCTTTAAACTGCATCTTTGTTCAACAGAAGCATTTTTAGGAAAAATGACTAAAGCACTGATCACTTTCCCAGTCTAATAATTATTTCAGAAAAACCGAAACATAGAGCTGTTAGATGATGCAAGCTTGGTTTTGGTAGGTGTCAGCATCAGTAATGTGGCAAGGCTAAGGGAATTCTACACAGTAGGTAGGCAGTTCCCTTTTGACATCTCTGCTGTTAGTTTTGATGCAGTATTAAATAAACTTTGCTTTTTCCTACCATATATGGATTTAAGTTTGACTTCTGCCTGAAAGTAGAGGATAAAAAAAATCTGGAAACTTTTCTTTTAAGAAAGCAAGAATAATTTAATTTTACTGCTACTTTGTTTGCTTATTTGTTATCCTCCACAGTTGATTTGGTATTATGAGAGCCTACAGCCTTCCTGTGGACCAGAACTTCAGCACATTACGAGCTGTAAATGCAGAAAGTGGGAAATGTAATGTCAGTCTCTAATATTTTAGCTTAAGTATAAAGGAAAAAAAGACGTAAATCCAGGAAAAAATTAAACCTCCCGCGTCCCTAGCAAAAATAATGACAAATTTAATGCTCACCTGTATCTTACTAAGTCAGTTGCTAAGAGTCTCTTTTGAGAATCCCTCAGGTGCTGTAGCAGGAGGTCTTGGTCTTTTCTGTTGCAAACACTGTGACTTGCTGAAATTTTCACCCAAGTTTTTCAGCAGTTTTCACCCTGCTTGAAGAATCTTGCACTTTTTTTTTAGGGAGGGGTAGTTTATAAAGGAAGCCACATATTGTTTAGGAGAAGCTTTGTTACTGTGACCTCTAATTAGGAAAAAAATATCCTGTAAGGAAAGCCCAATGACAAATTTATGCCTGGATACTTAAAGGCATAAAATCAGATCAGATTACAATTTTCAAGTGTTCTATGGAATGCAGTATGTAGTTTTTTGCTTTCTGAAAGTTAAGGGTCTGTGTAAACATTCTAGGTCCCAATGCTATATTGCTCAAACAGAAAAACTATGGCTTAAGGGTTCTTACCTTAATGTATCTGGGCTAGATTTTTGGGAGAAGGAGAATTCTTTGAATATCTAAATGATATACAGAATAGATTAGGTGCTTATTAACTGTACCTGACTGGAATCTGCAAAATAATCATGTGACTGCTGTGAAATCTGACATGTGCAGTGCTTGTCACATCAGTTCCTTTTGTCCTGATGGAGCTTTCAGGAATGACACTCGGCAGCTGCTTAGATGTGGAGGCTTTCTTGTCTCTACATTCATAGCCCGTGGAAAAGTGGATTTTTTTCTTATGCCTGACAAACACCTTTCTAGAAGATACGTTGGTACAAAGGTTCATTTTTTGTTTTGGTATGGAGTGAGCACGTGATGTAGGAACTAATTAAGGCAGAAATTATGAAAAATATATTCAGTCCTTTGAATTCTTTAAATCTCAATGTACAGTGAGGTCCTGCTTCAGATAGTGTTAATAAAATGTCCTGATTTTTCATTTCATTTGTGCCTGTAGACTCAGTTCCTTGGACTTTCTTTTCAATTCAGCTTGACAAACTGAATTGGCACTAGGTATACTTCCATTCAGAGGCAGTGATGTTGAGAAGAAGATAAAGTGTACAGTCAAAAACTCACACCTGACTGAAACTTTTAGAGGAACTGAAGACTACCTCAAGTGCAGCTTTGTTCCAGTTTGAAGGCGGAGTTTACTTCCTGCAACTGCAGCAGGCCTTTAACTTCCCTGTTTTGTAAGTTGTGCAGCCAGTCATACCAAAACACATCACGGCAGAGTAGTTAAATGCTGTGAAAGTGAACAGGGCTAATTTCTATGGAAATTCAGTGTCTTGCTGACTGCTCCTATCACCCTGGGTGGAAAGAAGTGCTTGGTGCATGCCTGTTTTGTTTCCTGGTAGTTGAAACCCTGACCTTGTCTAGGTCATTGGCAGTTGACTTTCCAAGGGCTCAGCTTATCTGTGTTTTCAGAAGAGTTTGAGTAACTCAGCACTCACAAGTGAAGGCGTTGTGAGTGGAAGTAGGTTGTTCATCTGATTCAGATGCCCGTGTTACTGTGAGAACTAGAGGGATAAAGTGTGGTGAAGACTGGGAGGTGATGACAGCTGATGGCTGTCCTCTTACCTCTCTTTCTGTCTGTTCCCCAGACAGTTGCTTACTCTGTCACCTACCTGTATTATTGAAATACTCAGGAGTAGCTCTGCTAGTGGAAGAATGTGCATGGAGTAAACCAGCTGTGAATTTACGTGCTTATCCTACAAACTTACTATAAGTCTCAATTCTTATTTTATGTTTTAAAACATGACTGATTTCATATCTCTGTAAAATGAAATGATCTCTAGTGGAGCAAAGACACTGTACTGGTCCTGACATTGTACATCCCACCAGAACTTCACCAGGAATGTAACTACAGAGGTCAAGCCCACCCCTGCTGCCCTGCAGGTGACACTACCCATGAAAAAGCTGCTGCTACCATGAAGACAAACTCTGCATGATTTTGATGAAAAGCTGAATGATATCCTGTGGACTTTGTCATCTGAACATCTTCTTACTATCTATTTTGTTTGGCTGTAGTAGAAAGTTGAAAAATTCTTAAGACTTATGTAGTGAGCAATCTGTACGCTTGTCAGTGTAGTGGAGTGTAACTTCTGTAAAGATACTTACAGTCAGCTATAGAAATTTGCAAGACAAAAATAAAAAGCAGTAGCTGCTTTTGTCTAGAGTTGGATGAAATATTCAGTGTATATCTCTTGATTGTAAAGGTATTCCTCAGAACACTTTTACAGGCAGCTGTTTGGTGAATACAAATACGAAAGAAGAAAACCCAATAATGAAGTATTGTTTCAGTTAATTCTACGCAAGGTAGCTTGGTCTTTTGCCATCTCTTCTTAGCAGCAGCATTTTAACATTACCATGAAACATAAAAGTTAACCAACTTTTAACATTAACTGTAATATTTAACAAAACAGTTTTTAGTCAGCATTGTAGTTAGCATGGTACTAAGGTATCTAGAAATAGCCATAGCTTTTAAAAAAAACCTGTCAGCAGCTCTGAGAAATCTTTTTCAAACATAGTTTTCAGGTGGTTTCCTTGGATTTTATGCCTATTATTCTATTTTTCACTGAATTGGCAGATTTCCTTTCTTAGTCAATACACCATGGTACAGAGCCATTTATTTGCTGTAAAGGTTGTGTGGGTTCGGTCTTACAATACAAATTCAGTGCGATGTTGCCTTTAATTTCCAAAAAAAATCAAGGATTGTAATTGCAGCCTTGGCCCAGATAAGTGGGATTTAGGCTGGCTGGCTGACTGACTCCAGACTTCAGTCAAAATAGCTTCAATCTGTGTGTGGTACAGACAAAGGAGATGACACTGCAGACAGTTATCATGAGTCTTGGGCAATGGTGCAGCAAGTAGAAGAATGCAAATACACTCCCTGTGGCCTTGTCTGCAGTCAGGTTGTTCATTACTAGGGCCTGAAGACTTTACGCTGGGCTTGGGATGGTAGTGAAGCAGCCATTTCGAAATCATGCAGAGTTTGTCTTCATGGTAGCAGCAGCTTTTTCATGGGGCACAGGTGGTGTCACCTGCAGGGCGGCAGGGGTGGGTCTGACCTCTGTAGTTACATTCCTGGTGAAGTTTTGGTGGGATGTACAATGTCAGGACCAGTACAGTGTCTTGGCTCCACTAGAGATCATTTCATTTGACAGAGATATGAAATCAGTTGAGTTTTAAAACAGCCAGGGTATTGCTTCCTGTATTAATATAGGCATTTCCAAAGGTGAAATGAAATATTTGGCAACAAGGACTGTTAATTGTTTATATTTAAAAAAAAGTTTTTTAGGACTTGAGTTTGCAAATTGTAGCACAGCTGCTGTCATGCTTGACAAATCAGTTGGCCTTTTCGTTTCCTTCTTTTCACAAAGTAAATGTGCTTTATTTTTCTCTCTATACGTGAAACTGAGTTTTAGTGATGTCTCTTAACCAGAAGCTGATGGGTCAGGAGGAGAGGACATTGTTTGGAAGGCACATGGTTTGGGTTGAACAGTGGAAATGCAGAGAAGTGGTGAACTTAAAATGTTCAACCTGTGAAGGTGATGTGCAGGAAAGCACAGCCTGGATGAAATTATGTTGGATATGTTGCACTTGATTATTCTGCATTCTCACTGCAGAACAGATAAACCACCAGTTTTGATTTGCACTGGTATTATAATCTATGTCTTGTTAATTTCAATTTAGAATATTAGCACATGAGCTTGTACTGAAATTTGATCTGTGTGGATGGAAAAACACCCCTAAAAATGTGTTTGAATACCCAAGTTGTTGAAAGATGAATTCCTATTGACAAACACAGCAGCTGAAACAGGATAAAGTGCTAATTCATTGAACTTAGGTGACACTGGGTTAAACTAGAACTGAAGTTGATACAAATAAATGATCAGTGTTTGGAGGAAACTGGTTGCTGCCTTTTTTCTGATGTCTTGTGTGATATCTACTGAGGTTTTTTTCCAGCAGTTACTTACCCTGGATTTTATTGGTGGGATGGGTGATATATGGTATGTAAATAACAATATAACTGGTTTGGGATGTAATTCTTCAGAGGGTTTGTCAGTTTCAGATTAAACGTACAGCTTTTTTTACTGGAATGGTAAATGCAATGAAAATTACACTCTTTTATTACTGTGGGGAAGATATATAAGAAGTTTGACAAAGGATAAACTCTATATTTGAAGTACATTGCTTTCAGAGAGGGTAAGCATTAGTATGTGGAGTTTTCTTTAATCTTCTCCTGTGTATTCTTTAAGAAGATGAAGACCTTTATAAACCAATGACCAAAACATAACTATTGTTTTCAGTAGGTAGAGACTGTCTGTCATTTTCCTGTTGTGGATGACCGGGACAGCAGATCTATTCAGCCATGTCGTATGGACCAGGTTTTGGGGATCCTAATCAACTAGCCCAGCGTATAACTTCTAACATCCAGAAGATCACACAATGCTGTAAGTTACATTTGTGCATGTTTTGTGTGAAATTTTAGTAATGGTGGTGGCCCCATTCAAATGTCTCAGATTCATTCACGGGAATTAACTCTGACTCTGCCTACCCATTTGGTAGATTTGTGGCACTCCGCACAGCATAACCATTCCTTCCTTCATGTGTATGGTTAGCAGTGATCTGCCATGGCAAGTACAGATAGTATCACTCTGTATTCACCAGTTTTGTCTTGGCAGTTAAAGGACACTTTAAGATGGTAGGTTGAGGTGTTTGCTGAGCAAGGATTGCATCAAGTATTCACTGAAGCTTGAATTTTTTAGCAAGGACAGAAGCTGTGGCCTTGCACCTTCTCCTTGTCCCTTGTGTGTCTTAGATATGTAAATAAGATTCTGCAAGTTTTAATGTACCAATGCTTAGTTTCATGCTACTTAGTATTTTTCAGCCACCTAACTGGGTATTCAGGCTGGAGGTTAATTAGGCTGCTGGGATTTTCAATCTTTTTTTCCCTTTTCTGCCGTTTTCCATTTTATTTTTAATGTGTGTTATAGAAAGCAAATACAACTTGATTCACAAATTATATAGAGTACAGGGTTCATCAGAAGGGAGGTAGTCATGAACAATGTGTGGCTAGTTTTGGTATTTGTGTTTTATGTTGTGCAGGATGCAGAGTGCATGCAGAAACAAGTATTTTAATGTTAAAACTTCAAATGAATTTTAGACAACAAAGTATGTCAGTTTTTGTTGAAATTTTGATCTTTGTTTTGCAAGACGAGTCCTAGAAGTTGTTATTTGTAGCACAGGTTAGTGACATGGATTGGGTTTTTTTTCCTATTTTTTCAGTTACATTTTGTATTTTCTTCCAGAAATAATTTTTTAAGATCTCAACAGACAGGAACAAAAATTGCAATTTTGCCTTATTGACAAGTTTCTGTACTTTAGGATTGTATTTCCAGAACCTAAAATTAACATACAAACTCTGTAAAAGTTCTCATGCGTTATTTCCTCAAATCGACTCAGTGAATTTATTCAGTCTGATGGCTTCTAGCTTGGTCTTCTGGAGGCAGCTGCCAACCTGTGACAGACACTGAGGCTCCAAGATGTAAAAAACAGTTTTCTGTCAGATGAAAACATGAAGTAAAGTCAGTGATTGAAACTGGAGTATTGTGAAAGCTGCTGAATGTAATTAACTGTCTTGTGCTGAATTCAGTGATTCTTTAATCTCATCTTTCCCCTTTGGTCCCTTCTCTTCCTTCTTGTGTGTCTCCTCCCCAGGGCACGCTAACAGCAAGCTGCCCATGCATAGATAGGAGATATGCCAGAAGAGTTATCTGCAGTCCTGCTGTCTTTTGATAGTTAGATGGCTAAAGTCTGAGTAATAGATACATGCTACATGTCAAGACCCAAGTCCAAATGTCTCCTAGCCCCACTGCTGCATGGCTTCAGAAATAGAGCTTTGTTCTGAAAATCTCCAGCCAAGTACTTTTCTAGTTCTGGCAGGGACACGGCTGGATTTCATCTCTTGCTCTTCTGTAGATCTGACTGAACTGTAACCACTCAGTTACTCTTGCAGTCCACAGATTTTTATGAGGGTCCAGATCCTATGGACATCTTGAATGTGTTTCCTGAACTGAGGTCTCTAATGATTTAGGGACTCTTTTCTAGCTTTTTTTTTTTTTTTTCCCTGTGTGTAATACCTGTCCAGCTTTCTATTGGAATGTGTGAGTTGCAGGAACTTCCAGGTCAGATGGGAAGAAACCTGCAAGCTTAGGCACCTATAGTGCTAGTGAGATGCTGAACAAGTCTTTTAGACTGCAGTTTATCATCTTAGTTAGGAAGGAAGGGGAAGAGACAGGAATCTTGACTTTAATGTCTGGGTTTCCATCTACGCAGTTGACTTAGTTTTGCACTTCTGCCCAGAAATGATAAGCATTTGTGAGAGGCATCAACACATTTGAATTCTTCTTGGTTAACCTGGAGGTGCGTCAGTACTCTGGTTTTCAGAGTGAGACTAATAGAGGAAGTGAATTTCATTTCAGATCACCAGGCTACTTCAGGAGGTACCTCAAAACTAGTTCACACTTCTGCTAACATGCAAGCAAAGTACTACTACAGAGAGGGAGATGAGATACAGATTAGTTGAAAGGAAACTGGCCCTTCCAGCTACAAGCTGGCCCTTTAATTTGTTAGAGAAATGCAGAACTTCCTATATTAGATAACATTGTGCAGCCAAAATTTCGTAATACACCAGAGTTTATAGGAAGTAGCTTGGGTGATAGCAACAATGTTTAAGATTTCTTCAAGGTTTAATTATTAGATACTCACCTTCCAAGTAATAAATCTAATCTATTTCAAGATAAAATAGATAAATTAAGTACCTCATGCTTCATAATGCATGGACAGGATGCTGCTGTTGTATTAATACTCTAATTTCTTTCCTAGTTAATCTAGCCCACTGTTACTGATTGGCTAGGAAAGCTCCTCTCTATGCTGGTTTAACACACTACTTCAATAATTATATCAGTTGCAAGATAGTATGCTTTTTGGTTTGGGTAAATGGAAGGACCTGCATTTGTGTTTGGTAACATCTTGGTTAGCCTTTTAACTTTAAAAAACAGATTTTTTATCTGTTGATGCAATCATGCCATTGATTGTTTTGTTGAAGATGCGTTGAGAGCTATAAATTGCTTCTGTCTTGCACAAACCTTTGTTCAACTACTGCAATAAATGCAATCTATGTTGGACTGTTTGAGTTTCTTTGGAGGAGAGGGTGTTGGTGAGTATTTTTTAGGACCTTGAAGGTTGAAACTGAGTTAGCTAATGAGAAGCAGCATATGCTGCTGTCTGTACTGTGAGTTTTCTTACATCTGTGTTTGAGATCCCCATCTCCTGAGCATTCTGTGTATAGAAGCTTCTCTCAGATGTTCTTTAGAGAATGATGTGCTTTCACATTTCCAGCACTTCTGCAGAAATAAGTGATTATAACATCACTTAACAACATCTAGAGAACAGTCTGCTTTCCTCAGTCTGAAACTCACATTTTATCAGTGACATCTCTGAGCTGAGATTTAGGGAACTAGTCTGTGGGGTATTTCTCTGTTACTTTTATTACAACTGTTTCACTGAGAAGCTGGAGTTGCAAAACTTAAGGCTGCTTTTGACATCCAAAGAGAGTGGCGGGCCTCAGGCAGGAGAGGGAAAGTTAGGTTCTCAGACCAACTCTTGGAGTTTTTAGAGTATCCATGTGACTCTGAGCAGTGCTCTGAAGTCTGGGGAGTCTGAATCACATGTTCTCAAATGAGCTGCAGTGTTACATGCTGCACCTCATTGAGGTCAGCAATGCCTGCAAGCCATGTCTCACTGGTTTGGTTTCAGGTCTGTAATAACAGTGATGAGAAGCAGATCTGCAAACAGCCAAGGGAACTTCAGATTCAAATAATAAAGCCAAAGAAGTGTATAATGGGCTAGACTTGGGCAGCTGCTAAATTTCTGTCTTACTAGAATACAATTGATGGTTAAGGTTTGATGGTCTGTCTGGATTCTGGTTTAAAGTAACTGTAATTCTCATTCCAGGCCTATATTATATCTGTTTATAAAATCTAGGTGACCTACATTTCATCCTTTAAAAGTCCAGTGCTTTTAAACGTGGTTGAGGTTTGTTCGTAGCTTTCTGAATACGAAGAACAAGAATATGGAGGAAAGAATATATAGAAGAATATATGTAGGATGTAAAACTCCAACCTGTCTAGCCTTTGCAGACAGAGGACCTATTATCAAGGTGGTTTAATCAGTTTACTGAAGGAGCAGTTGTTCTAGAACTGGGTTTTACAGGTAGCACTCTCACCTATTTGTCAGCTTAATGGCAAATTAATGGCAGTGCTGTTAACTTGAGACAAATGTAAATGTTTCTTTGAATGTTTCCCTTGAGTGTTTCCCTGAAATATTTCCTCTTGTCTACAGCAACGGGATAGATGAAGAATGAGTGTGATGCACAGATAGAAGATGAGTTATCAAAATATATTTCTCTGTGACAAAACAAATTCTGTCTGCTTACAAAACTGTATTTCTACCAGGCATGTTCATTTACCCTACTGCGATATGCCTGGGAGGATGAGCACATGTGATTGGTTTTTTTTCTTTTTTTTTTTTTCCTCCCTGTCTTTTGGAAGGGCATACAATTGTATAAATCTGATCTTCCAACAAGTGGCCAGATGAAAGTAGATTAAATGAAATAAACAAAAAACCTAATTTAAAGACTTTAAAATATGTAACTTTCAGACTTCTCACAATTGAAGACAAGGGAGAGCAGTTCTTTGAAATCTGACCTTCTTCTGTGTTTTAAAGAACTGATTCTCTTTGTGTGGCTAAAAGAGAGAAAGCGTTTTATTTAAAAAGATGTTCCCAAGAGGAAGAAAAATGGGAGTTGCATTCCTCTACAGGAATAACTTCACAGTTATAAATGTAGGAAGGGTACAATTAGAGGAGTAGGTGCCTCTTCTGCTCAGCTGGAAAGATTTGACTCATGTCTCTGACAGTAGCTGTGCTAGAAGTAGGCAGCCATGCTTTTTCCTTCCCCCCACATACAATAACTCTGCTGTGTGTGGGTCACTGGGGAAGAAGGCTAGTATGCCTTTGTTTCGTTTTGTAGTTAATATTTTATTTGTAGCTACCAAATATGTTACTTGGAGCAGTCCCTGAAGAAAAGCAAGAATGGTGCAGGCTATATATGTAACTATCAAGTCTCCACTGGCATCTTGTGCTGGGCTTTGGGAGCTGTCCGTTTAGAAGCAGTTTAGAATGCTGCCTTTTGCTTGGGAACACAGAACAAAGCCTAATATTGGTAAAATATACTCAGTCTTTGGGTTTTAAAACACTTCTTTCAAAGCAAACAGTAATCAAGCTAGAGAATCTACATTAACTGTAGCAATGGATTCATATTTCTTCCTGCCAAACCCTTCTTTCACTTCCAACTCCTCCAGTTGTCAGCATTTTATGCAGAATTGGTTGCAAAGCCAGTAAGTGGCATAATCTACCCTTGCTCAGTATTGGCATGGTAGGTCACTGATAGAGTATTTGTCTTGTTCATTCACACTGAAGATCAGCCCAGCTCAACAAACACATTCTCTGCATGCTGCAAGGTAATAAAAATAAAATAAAATTCAGTAGCCACAATCCACATATAGGTTGGAGGGGGGAGTCTGGTTGACTTTGGAGATACTTTCTCATAGAGACTTCTGCTTTCTGCTGATGTCCTTTGCTGTTTGTTAAAGCAGCACAAGCATCAATTCATATAGAGCACATTCCTGGAAGGTCAGCTTAAGCTGGCAGAGATCCCTCTGTCGTGTGATATCTGTCCTGTGACAACAATTTTGTTTAATTTCTTTTGCATCTCAAGTTCTGTATAAGCTACTATTCTCACTGAATGTTGTTAAGACGAGAGTCAAATTGGATCAATCATATGACTTCTCCTGTAACTTTATCTAACTGTAGAAAATCATAAATGTAGATTAAACCCTGAAAAACATTAATACTTTCAATAGATGCCTTTATGTTGTGGTTTAAGCCCAGTAGGTAGTTAAAATATTCTGCTAAAAAGGCTGAAACATTCTCGAAAATCTGTATCTGTCACTATGTTTGAAACACCAGCAGGTTCGCATGATTACTCTTGGCTAAAGAAGAACACAGATGGGCACATGAAAAGTAAATGAGATCACTGAGGTGTTGAAATCACAGCCTGTATGAAAAGAAAATTCTGTTTTGTCTATATATAAAGTGTGGTTTTGTACAGGTGTGGTTCTAAAGAAAACAGCCTCCCAGTAGAGCTTGTTGAGGCTTCTAACATTGGTATTGTCAGAAATTTCCAATTAGCTGCAGTTAATCAGATTAAACTTTGTGGGAACAAAGCAGCTTAAGCAATTTTTATATTATTTTTATTGCTGTTGTCGAGAAGGTTTCTTGGATATAGAATGAGGGTCTTCCAGGTTTTATAGAAACCTGGAAAAGACTGGTTATTTAGGGATTATAAGCACCATTACATCCTTCTACATTTCATTTTCAACCTTCCTCCAAGGCTGAGGAATTGAGAAGAATGTTAATTAATTTGGGTCTTTCTTAATGCTTGCCTTTGCAATGAGGTGAAATTATGAATCTCACAGTTCTTGTAGAAATAACCTATTTCTCAAAATAGAAATAGAAAACCTCAATAGAAAACCTGAATCATTTCCATGCAGTTCTTAAAGGTTTTTTTCTATGTAAAATAGCTATACATTTATGGAAGCACGCCTCACAGATTTGTCTATGAATCTGGAAAGCTTTTTAATATTTTTGTGTTTTGTCTTTGTCTTTGTCTTATTCGGATGGTATTGTGCAAGAGGGACAGGGATTTATTTATAGCAGCAGCAGAACAGAATGAAAAAATGGGTCTTCCATGTATGCCCCAGCACAGTTGGTGTCAATATGTGCAGAAAAGGGAGAGTTTATCCTTGACTGACACTGGATTGCATTATAATTATTATAAATAGCAAGCTGTCCAGTGAAGACGTTCACAATTTTACTCTTAACTGTTTCTTTTGTTGATGGAGCAATTATAAATGGACTCACCTCAACAAGATAACTTTTGCAAAACAGCCTGCATTTGCAGCAGAGGAGAAGGGATGTGGCCAGAGTCCTCATGCTTCTTCCTGTCTCTAGACAGTTGTATTTCATATCCTCTCTAAGGTACTTAAAGTGCCTGTTGCAACTCAGCTTTGTTGGATTTTTCTCCTTGTAGACAGGAGATTGCATAGCAGCTTGATTATACAGAGAGCCCTCTATCTAATCTCCTATAAAACTGCTGTGCTGGGGGCTGGACACAATTCAGGGTTTAGAATAAACCTAGGTCAGTGATCAATTGTGAGTGACCCCACAGGAGCAGCTACTTGCTTGTGTGCGTTGTGTCTCCTTCCATGTCAGCTCCTGAGGTGGCTGCAGCAATGACCTGGACTTCTCAAAACCAGACTTCCTTCATGTAAGTGGGTTGGGCTATGGTGTTTGTGCAATTGCTGTTTACTGCAGAACTGTGCTTCAGTTTCATAATTTAATAAGCTACTGGTATTCTTTAGAGAAATGCTCAAACTTCTGGGTTTCAGGAAGTTACCAGGGACTGGTAAAGTGATTGATTTAATGACTTCCCCTTAACTGAGCTGTAATAATTGATTTCATGATCAGTTATTGTGCACTTTTAACAATGTGTGTTTAGTATGTTCTACACCCACATTAGAAGAACAACCAATACTTCAATCCCACTTCATTCTGTCCTTGAAAGACCATTACAGATGGGAGTACACTAGAATTAAATAATTACAACAGCACTGAAAAAAATGAGGGCAGATCCTGAACTTGAGACATTGTTGCTGGTGTTCCTGGTCACTCTGGGGCATGATTCTATTTAGAAATGCCAGAAGCTGTAACAAAATATAAAGAAAAGGTTACATGACTGGATGTTTTCCTTTTCCCACTCTTCCAAGCATGCTGAGTCTTTAGTCCTTAGAGCTCAGAGGACAATCTTCAGGCCCATCCTCATTTTATTTTCTCCTTCCCACACATACATCATTTAGTGTTTTTCTGTGCTGATGCATTGTCCTGTTTTAGAATAATCAGTATTACACACTGAGTTGAGACAGAATAAAGCAAATTACTTAAAACCAAATTATTGAAGTTTTTGGATTTGATTCCAGTTAGGTGAGTTGCTGGGGTGCTTTTTAGTATCCTGGATTTGATTCCTCTGATAAACTGTCACTCTTGGTTAAAGTAGGCCTAGCAAGACAGCACTGTGGCATTGTGATTTATGTAAAATTTGAGGGAGTGAACTAGAGTAATAGCTTTAAAGAGGGTCTTACACAGAAGACTCGCATCTGATGAAGATATTGCAACTAAATCAAAATTATTGAGTCATAGAAAGGCTTGTGTTGGAAGGGACCTTAAAGATCATCTTGTTTCAATCCCTGGCCATGTGCAAGGATGCCACCAACATGGCTATATCATGTTGCTCAAAGCCCCATCCAGCCTGGTTGTGAAGATTTCCAGAGATGGTGCATCCACAGCTGCTCTGGGCAACCTGTTCCAGTGCCTCAACACCCTCACAAGTTGAGAATTTTTTTTCTAAACCTATTCTCTTTCAGATTGAAGCCATTCTT
Organism: Chloebia gouldiae; assembly: GCA_003676055.1. Lineage (NCBI taxonomy): Eukaryota > Metazoa > Chordata > Aves > Passeriformes > Passeridae > Chloebia > Chloebia gouldiae. Next base: position 50,386,451 of record QUSF01000002.1, on the reverse strand, counting down.
CCTTCTCCTGTCACTAGGTATCCTTGTAAAGGGTGTTTCTCTTCATTTTCCTTGATCTAAGAATGTTTTCTGCAACATCTCTTCCCTTTTAGTCAAGTACCCTCAGCTGAAGTGCAGAAGGAAGACACATTGAATTGGATTTGAATAAATAGAGGAGGTCTGTTGTCCCCAAGCAAAAGCAGTTTTAAACTGGTGTAATTTTAACAAATAAATCTTTTGTTGCAATAACCTGTTCTGAAGGGACTCTGAAGTTTATTGGATTCCACACAAATTAATCTGTAACTGGATGTGCTGTTTGTTTGTTGACTCACTTGTTCAGCTGGAAAGAAGTAGGGGATTTCTTCGTAGTTACCCAGATGGTTGCAGCATGTGTGAGGTATTTGACAAAGCATTTCTGCAAGGTGACTGTGCTGGTGCTGTAGTCACTGCTTATTTGCCTTATGAGGCCATAGCAGGAGCATAAGGCACACATGGAGGAAATCCATGGAGCAAAACCACATGGGTGCATTCGGTGTACACAAAGGAACACTTTGCTGATCTGTTTATTCTCCTTGTGCTCAGGAATAAGGAAAATTACTGAAAAGCAATGTCTTTAAATACCTGTTGTTGTTTTAGCCCTGTGAACCTCAAACAGTTACTAAAATACTGTCTGTCACTTTTTAAGTATGGGACCATTACAATTAACATTCAGGACTAGTTGTTCTGCTCCTTCTTCCTGTGAGGTCCCAATCCTTGATGTTTTGTAAGGCAGGTTTCATTGTGCTTGCTCTTCCTGCTTGTCTGGTTCTTGTCCTCTGCGGTGCAAGTGCCTTGCTGTTGTTGTCGTGTTGCTGTTGGTGTTTCTTTCATGCACACCCAGTGAGTGCCATATTTTCTGTGGAAGCATTAGACCAAAGCTTTATGAAACTGGGCAATGTGGTGGGTCTGGCTGAAGGAAGCTGAAGGGAACAGCTGCTGGATGGCTATAAAGCAGTCTTGTGTGATAAAAGTAAAAAGTGCAGTGCTGCTTATTACCCCACTGCAGTGGGGTAATAAGCAGCACTCATTAAACATATTTGCTCTCAGTTTCATGCTTCTGTACTTAGAACATGCTTCTTACTTGAGAACTCTCAGGATTATGTTGTTGATACATGTAATTCTCCATCTGTAAAGCTGCAACAAGCTTGGTCATGGCCTCTTGGGGTTTTAAAATGTGGTTTTCTAAATGTGAAATAGAACAGAGTTTACGGTAGGAAGACAGCTGATTGTGGGTAGCTTGAGAAAGCTTCTGAACTGTAGCTGGAGTTGCTGGTAAACATTGCAAAGTAAGATCATTCTCAGTTTCCTTTGGCTAATGCTGTAGATGAACATCAATAACAGTATTTGGACACTTCTCAGCCTTGCCAGAGAAGGTAGGTGACCTCTGCTCTGTTCCTCATTTCTGTTCTCTTAGTGGATGCATCACCTTTCAAACGTTAGAATTTTACTGAAGGATTTGGGTGGGGTTTTTTTTTACCTTTTCTACTGCAGCAATGCTGTGGTGTTACACCTTATACAATGATTACTCATTCACAGTTTGGGATTAAGATTATTTGTACCCACAATATTAGGGGAAAGAAGTTGTTTGCATTTTGATCTTCATTGCACTAATCTATTTGTGCCTTTATTTTAACTTTAAAACGTCCTATGCCACCTTTTAAATGTTCTGATTTCAAGGACCAGAACCATAAGTTATGTCAACATGGATTTACTTGTAGTAATGAAACAGCTTTGCAAATCTGGCTGAAAAACAAGACAAGATAAGGAGGAATAAGAGGAAGCTTTCTTCTTTGCTTGTCAGCCTAAAGCACAAGGGTAGTTGTGTGATCCAATATGTGAAACATGGTTTTATTTTTGAAAAAAAAAAAGGTATGTATTACAGACCAGTCGGGAATATGTTTCTCAAGTACTCCTACCTCTTAAACATTGTAAATATTTCCACTGTAACTACCTCTATTTCCATGACTCTTGTAGAGAAAAGGTCTTTTATATCAGTCTACTACTTTCTTTTTTATGTTCTCCTTTACTAGAGCCTTCCACTGATTAGAAATGGAACCACTGTTTGGTTTAGTAAAAATAAACATGAGATGACTCCTGAATAATTTTCTCTGTAGGAATTCAGGTTAGGTCTTAATTGTTTCTCTGGCTCATCATTAACCATGTCTGACCTGTTTCTGAGCATGTGACCAGCCTTAGAGAAGCTGAGTAGCTTTTATCAGCTAATAGTTGTGTATTGTGAGATCTAGATCAGGAATGCTGCAAAGACAAATGAAAAGTCTTCTTAATGTTATGGTATTGCTTCTTTCTAATGCAAGACTCATTTTCAGGTGAAAAAAAAATGAGATTCCTTTGCATGCAAGACAGCAGTTTCATGGGAAAAAATGCATTCTGAAAATTACTCTGCTTCCTGTTCTGCTGTTTCTAAAGTGGACTTGCTTTCTTATATTGCCAGCCCTGGCAACGTGCTGTTCCTGCTGGTGTAGTGTGAGCCCTGACAGAGCTGTTGATTTTCATTCTATGCAAACATCTACCCTGATGGGCAGTGTGAAGTGACTGCAGGAGTTTGCACTGTTGTCATACCCTGGTGACTTTGGTAAAGAACACCTGCATGCACACGTGCTGTGTGCCCTTGTGCAGCTCCTGAGCAAAGTCCAGCAGCCACCTATGTATGCCCAAGGAGCCTAAGTGCTCACGTGAGCCAGTGTCTGAGTTTGCACTGAAAGGAATTAAAATAATGCACAAGATCCAGTCAGTCTCTGTGGCAGGACTGGTAATGTCCAGGACATGAGGGACCTTAAGATTATTCCTGTCTTTTCCAATTCCTTGGGATGTTTGAAGAATTGGGAAACTGGGGAAAGGAAAACCATAAAAAGTGAAGTAGCCTAGGAACCTGTCAAAGCTGTGCTGTGATCTTGGGTCCCTGACTGTTACCAGTATGTTTGCAGTGCAGTGCTAGGGCTTTGTGAGCGAGGCCTAAGCCTTTGGCTCTCTGGGACCCTTGAGTGTTACTGATGGATTGAGGGGACCAGAGCAGAGCCTGAACTCCCTATAAAAGACTAAAAAGCTGGTTAAATGATGGAGGCAGTACCCTTATAAATACAACCATCATCAATGAAATCTGAAGTTCAGGAGCTTCTGCTTTCCAAAGAGTGATTCCAGATTTTCAGCAGTTTTGCTCTTCATTGCCTGCTTGGTTCTTCTCTCTGCTTCACAAATGGAGCAGTGGAAGGAGCAAGTAGAGGTATTTCTGCAGTCTAACCTTTAGTGAGAGATGCTAAGGCTACCCTGCTTTTCCCTTGAGGAAAGGAAGGGATATTGTCCTGTTATCTAAGAAGTTGAAAAGTTAGTTCTTGCTTTTAATCAGATTCTGAGAGACCTGTGTGTGCATGTGAGGGAAGAAGACCCTTTCCCTCTGTGATCCTCATGGTATTATCTTTAATCCTGTTTAAAAATTTCATTCATTAAACTATCACTATAAACTGAATTTCTAAAGTTTAGGTGGCTTTGTGATTATATGTGTAATATTATATCAAATATTTGAATGAGAAATAGCTACAGTGAGAAATCAGTAAAAACAAGCCAAACCAAAAGAGTTAAAAGACTATAAAGAATGTAATTTTTAGGCTGTAAACATGCCAGCATTTTTATATTAATACAAAGGAGTACAAAGACTTGATTTCTTTAACTCATCAAACTGTAGGTATATACTGTAAATCAAGATTTCAGGAAAGTCAGCTTCTCCACTTCCTTTGTTATATTGATCCTACCACCTTGTTTTTTACTTTTTTATGAAGCATCTCCTGGAGTGCTGCTGAAGGCTATGGGCCAAAATTTACTTTTTCTGCTCTGCCTTTTTTTCTATTTACTTACTTGAATAAGCATTTTCATTTTCCTATGTGATATACTTCATATAAACAAATTATTTTTTTCAATAATACCCATTATTGTGGAAGGTTAAGATAGAAAATACTGAATTACAGGAAGCATAGAAAAGTCTATTATTTCAGTCCTTAGGATTTTTTTCTCTAATTTTTCCCCTTGTTATTTGAAGCCCTATTAGAAATTTACTATTTTTATGTATACTTACAGACTTCATGGTAAAATACGTTTTAATTTTATGCTAAATTTTTGAATCACAAGACCTGAACTGCCACAAACTCTGCCTTTGGAATTGTATCTCTAACTAGTTTTGAAGTGCTGGCCTTTAATTTTCTCTCAATTATCTACTTATGTTCAGCTTTAGAAGTAAGATAAATATGCAGTTAGCTTGGAATGCAAATATTTTAAATATAGGCCATGTTTTGGGGAATTTTTATTTAAAATACAAACCTGCATTTTCTTCACTTGCAGTTAAATAATGCGCCTCTAGGTGGCGGTAGGACACACCGGGACTTTCCTGCCCGTTTTGGTTTCCTTCTTACTTTCCCTTTTAAAAGTATATATGGAATAACCGACCTCCTCGGCTCTGGAGTCATTAGGGAGAGCGCCTTGGAACAAATACAGGATAATCAGCGTTCAGTTTTATAGATATTAAAGCTATATGCTCTTGAAGATAACACCAGTCAGTTATCTTTTTGTTTGTTTTAAAACAATGCATTACACTCACCATAAAAAAGAAGCTTAATGTTAATCACTGTGTGTGAGCAGCTGCACCTGCCCAGAAGTGCGGGCAGGTGGGCACTGCCTTGCCCAGCAGGCAGGAGGCAGAGAAGGGCTGGTCCTTAGTAGCCAAAATCAAAAATCTTCATGTTTTACTGGTTTTCAGCTCAGTTAAAATATAAGCTGCATGAAACCCATCTTACAGTGCTATCCCCCACAGAAATTCTGTTAGTAGTTTATGTCATTTAGTTATCTCAAAAACACTTGGCTTAAGCATTTGATTTTTTTACCTCATGTAAATCTAACTTTCCCATTTTGATGTATTCATTACCTGGGTGTGCACGCAAATTATTGACTATAGCAGTTGTCAGCACTGGGATGTTTTGTAAAGTAGTGTAGATAATCTAGTACCATCTATACAACATTCACTGGAGATTTGTTATGAAGCAAAGATCAGAATTAATATCATTAATAAAAATGCTTTAGGGAATTGCAGTTTTATCTAACTGGTTAACATAACTCATAGCTTATTTTCTCATTTTACCTGAAGTTCTCTCTCCTACAGATCACTTCTATATTGAATGGAAAAGTACTCTCTTTTTTAGTATGTTTTTCTTCCTTATGTAGAGTTGTCACTTACAGCATTTTTAAGTGTATTTAGGAAAAAAAAAAGTGAGCTAATGAAATGAGGATCCCACATAATATCTTACCATATCTGTCTGTGTGGTACACCAGCATGCCTGGGGAGAGCCACAGAAATACAGGGAAACTCTAAGTATTGCAGTTTGAAAACCTACCTATCCTTTAAGTTTCTGTCCATTTTTCTTCCTGTTTTCACATGTGACAGTAAAATATATTAGGTTGAAAATAAGGCTCAGACAATATGTTGCTTGCAGTTCAAAACTAATATGTTTAATGAAATACACTTTAAAATCACTGGCAGTTTGTATCCCAGACTTAAAAACATAACATTCTCAAAATTGCAATTTAAACCTGAACACATGAGTTTTATTTCCTTTTTTATGTACTGTAAACCCATGAATGCTTTATAGCTGTCTCTTCATTGATGCATGGATTCTGAAATATTTGTGTAAGATAATGTTCTAGAAGTCTTCCATATGGTTTTCCAAAATGATATGCATAAAGTAAATCAGAATAAGAATGGTGCTGTTTATTTAAAAAATATAATAAAACCCCTGATTTAGACTTATTATAATGAAATCATTTACTAATCTTTAAATTGCCTGTTTCTACCTAAAGATTTGACTACATTCTCATCCTTCATAAGAAACCTCAGGTTTTGTCTTTGACATGGCAAAAATCATTCAGTAGTTATTCAGGGACTTAAAAATGGGATCTTCCTAGTAGGTTGAAAAAGTCCTGCATATCTGTTTCTGTCAATTTATTTATATGGCTTTAGAATTGTCAAGCAAAAATGCATTCAACTGAATAGCAATTGTCTCTGCTCCATTCAAATTTTTCTTCCTCTTCACAAACAGCTGCTGAAATACAAAGAATACTCCATCAGCTTGGAACACCACAGGACACGCCTGAGTTGAGGCAACAGCTGTGAGTACTTCACATCATAACACTTAATTTCCGTGCATCGCAAACAGTGTCCTCTTAAGTGATGAGGTGGGCTTCTGTTAGGCAGAGTGCTTGATTTCCCTGAGAAAGGTGAGCATAGAGAAATATTTGAAACTTAGATGTCGAGATGTGCTTTCTAAAAGTAGGATAATCTGTAAATTTGAATCAGCTGATTTGCCTGTGCACATTGCTGCAGTATCAGTGCATCTAATAAAACCTGTGCTGTTTGTTAGCAAAGTGGCACAACCAGAAAGCAATATCACTGCTCAAAAACATACCCCCATACCCCTCCACTCCAGTCAACGCTTCCAATCTGCCTGTAGAAGTGTCACAAGGTAATGAATATATTGGGGTGGGTTTTTTGTGAGGTGGAATACTGGGAGAGGAAGGGGAATGTTGTCTTTAGTGATGAAAGCTACAGTAAGGGATGACATTATAGAATAAATACCTACCAGAAATAGTAGTGTAACAGAAGTGAAATCAAGACTCCAAGGCAGATGCTCTGCTGGAGTTCAGTCACCTAAAGGTGGACTTTCCCTAATATGCCTCTAGGAGAGACAGCAGCTGCTCTCTACTTCTCTGCATGGTCTAATGAACCAGTATGATTTTTTAAATTAAACTCCTTTACCACATTAATCTCAGCATCACAAATGCATGTAAGCAACATGTGCTCATCCTGGCATTTTTTTGTGTGTTTCATGCTGTGCTGTGGCCATTGAATATTAGGAGGAGGTGTGTATTGGACCAAAGTTGTGATGATCATTTTGTGTGAACAGCCAAATTGCTTCATAATAGCCTGAGTTCAGGGCCCATAACATTAGCCAGGGGATATTCTTCTAGGGACTGGGAGTAGGTGAAGAGCAACATACATGCACAGTTGATGCAATAACCCAACAGGATCTAGGCATAAATTCACACCTATACAGCACAGAAACTGGTGTTAAGGACATGCTTCAGACCCTTACTGGGGTAATTGATGTATATATAGTAATGTGTATATATATATAATAACATAATGTATATATATGTATACATATATATGTATGTATATATAGTAAACTTGCTTGAGTTTTTATTGGTCTTTCACTTGTCTGAATATTTGGCCTTTCCAAGAGTTATTTGATTATTTAAAATATTGCTGCTGATGGCTTGATAATAGCTTTCCAGGTAAAACCTTTTTATATAGACTAGGCGAGGAAGATACCAAAGCAGGTAAAAAATTGTTTCAGAAAAAAAAAAAAGTGAATATTGGTAAAGGATTGCATGATAATATCAGAAGTATTCATATGAATAGTATGAAAGTATGTATTCATAATGACTACAAATGTATTGCTGCACATGAATAAAATAGAGGAAACCTAGGGGCAAAAAAAGTAAGCAATTATTAATTATGTTGTCACACTGCACAATACACATTCTTCAACACCTGTCCTGTCTGGAATCCATTATTTCATGCCTTTACTGTGAAGAACAGACTAAAGATGGCTTTGTGTGCTTCAGAGAAGATTTTAGTACTGATGTTTTTCTGAGAATCGGTGAAATTCAGCAAAGTAACCCAATGGTCTCTAATGAAAATTTGCATTTGGTTTTAGGCAACAGAAGCAGCAATACACCAATCAACTTGCCAAAGAAACTGACAAATACATTAAGGAGTTTGGATCTCTGCCTGCAACAAGTGAACAGGTATAAAACCAAAAAGCATAGCTTGTATGACTAATATGTTGGTTCATGTAAAGTATTTTAGTCACTTCAGTTCTTTATTCCTGTTTTCAAAGCACTGTTTAGTTAGTCAACACATTTGTACAATGTGGGAATACACTGAAATGTAAGAATATTTCGTTGTTGTCCAGACTTGTCCCAAACTTGTATTTATGTATCAGGAATGAAGCAGTGGGAATCAGGGCAGTGTGCTGTGCCTTTCTGCTTTTTTAGGTATCTGGACACTTTATAATCCATTGCAGTGGTGCTGTGTCTGACCCTGCCAGCACTCTGACTGCGTCCAGGGTCAAGAAATTGTGTGCCAAAACACTGCTCACTCACTGTCTGAATAATTTGATTATCACGGTATGTCTGTTCTGCATCACTCAGATCAGCATATGCTATGTCTTGTCACAGGCTTTTCCTTTCTCAAGAGGACTAGACAGGAGCTGTTACTAAATCAACCTTTTTTCTGAGGTCTGTGTAAAATCTTTCAGTCAGAAACTTGTGAAGTGGCTGTTTTGGTTAGCACACTTCTGTCTGCCCTCCTGTGGTTTCTTATCCTAGCAAAATCTGTCACTTAAATAAGGAAGAACAACAGGGTCCTAGAAAACATGGATTCAGGTTATTGTCACTTAAACAACTAACTTGGTCTGTGGGTAGTTACTAAGGAGCCTTTGGAAAAGTGAATGGTCTTGAAACACGGAGTTCAAATGGCAGGCCATTATCCATGTGCGTACACCCTGTCAAGCTGTAAACTTCTAACAGCAGTGTTAGAACTTGGTATGTAACCTCTAGTTCAACCAAAGTATCTTTAGTTTGTTGTGTTTTTTTTTTTCCTGTTTGCTTATCTTGGAGTTGAAAAGTTCACAGTGAAATGTTTTACTGTTTAATTTTACCCTTTTATCAAAGTATTTCTTAATGAAATGCATAAATAACAGAGTTATGAATGGGAAATGACAACCTTTCAGAAATTTGTAAGGGCTGATGGATGAATATATTTAGGCAAATATTGTGGAGGCTCTCCTGAGTGCCCAATATTCCCCTTCCCCTTACTACATCTTAAAAAAAACCCAAACTTGAAAGGTTAGAACAAGTATTTCTGGATCTGTTCTAGAGCATTTAAGGGGGTATATGAACCCACTTCTGGATTCTGTTCATTATGTATTTCTGGCATTTATGTAAAATGTATATGAAGTGCTCTGTTCTTTCTTTCCTGCACCCTTCCTCCCCTCTATATTCAGTCATCTCTGCATATATTAGCATTCCTGGAGCCAAAATATTTCACACCAAAGCAGAAGATTTTACAATCAGTGAATAATAAGGAAGGTAGAAGCTTTCTTATTACTGCTCATTTCTCATTTTCAGCTGTTAAATGAAAATAAATACATTGATTTCTTCTTTAAATGCCTTAATTTGTGTGGTTATGTGATCCCAGAAGGAAAAGTTTGTCCATGGAATTGCAAATGGTTTTGTTGACAGCCTTCCCTTACACCAATTTAGAAGAAAGGGTATATATGCCTTGATATTTAGCAGACTATTTAGTAAAGCCTTGAAAAGCCTGAGCTCATTTGACTTGGTAAAACTTTTTCTCCTACAGCGTCAAAGAAAAATACAGAAAGACCGTCTTGTGGGAGAGTTCACCACAGCACTAACAAATTTCCAAAGACTCCAAAGGCAAGCTGCTGAGAAGGAAAAAGACTTTGTAGCCAGAGTAAGAGCCAGCTCAAGGGTGTCCGTAAGTATCAGAAAATGTGCCACTCTATTCTTTACATTGGTGTTAGTGCGACTTAGCTTATAGCTGAGTCTAAATGCTGCAGAACATGTACTATATGATTTTATAGTAAAGGCTGCATTAAGTTGTAATAACCTCTCTGGACAACTATTGCTTTTTCCTTGCCTTTGTCACACAAAGGAATGAACTGCCCCTGTGTTCATGCTGTAATCTTGCAAAAGCAACTCCTAGTGAATTTTGAAATGCTTTTGCTCTACCTTTACATATCAACAGATTTTTTCCTTTGGGGGAAGAATGACTTGCCAGATTTCAGTGGAGTATTAAGGTGGAAGAGTGCTGAGTAACTTCAGACTTTCCTTGTCAGTATATCAATTTTGCCTTTTCATTCTGTGCCAAATACACATTCTGTACTTGTAAGTTGTAGCAGGCAGTTACTGAGCTGAATGCTTTTACTCGTATTTCAGCCTTATGCATGCATAAAGCAAAATCAGGATGAGAAGGTGTTGAATCATGTTTCAGTTTGACTTACTAGAAACCTTCCAGTATTGACTCCTTATAGAAATGCTGCCAGTGCTCTTTTCAGGGCAATAATGTTTTGCTTGTATTTTTGAACACTGATCATGTAGGGTGGGGCTCCAGAAGATAACTACAAAGAAGGAACACTTGTCTCTTGGGACAGGTAGGTTGAATTACTTAATATGCCTTATCCTAGCTCAGAATAATGAATGGCCTGCAAGAAAGCAAGCTGCCTATTATTTTTTTGCTGTTTAGCATAAAGATACTTTGATGGCATACATTGGGAGAAAAAGAAGCAGTTCACATAATGTCCCTCCTTTTTTCCTGGTGCTTCACTGCAGCCTGTTCTTTAGCTCCCCTAAGCTGCATTTGGGTTTTCTGGGACCCAAACTTAGGGAAGAAGCGTCCAGCTTGGATAAAGTGAAGCTGTTGTGATAAGGGCCACTATTTACTGGGAACTCCCATTACTTTCATATTCTTCAAGAACTCTTTCTTAGCCTCAGATTCTTTTTTGTTGCTCAGATAGATGTAAACAATGCAGTTGATAATTCAGAAGGAGCTTTGTCCTTGTATTCACACCTAGAATTTCCAGTAAGTCACCTGCTCTGTGCTGCACTGCTTCAGCATCTCTGCTACACCAAAGCTGTGATGGTCATAACATTTCTGTTAGCCAGGACAGACAAGGGTAAAACCACACCATTTTATTAACTGATAATGTAAAATGTGCTATGTATTTAACTGTAGTTTTATCCTTATAAATTCTTTCTCATTGTGTTCAATTCTGCATGGGTGTTGATTTTGTGTTTTTTTGTCTGATAGTCAACCACAAGCACAAGTGCAAGATGAAGAAATTACAGAAGATGACCTCCGTCTTATCGAGGAGAGGGAATCTTCCATTAGGCAGCTTGAAGTAAGTACAGGTGGTTTTACAGCAGAACATGTTTCTGACGTTCCAAAGAAATAGCATTTTTAAAGGAGCATGAGCATTAATTGGAGACATGACTCTTGAGCAGTTTGGATTTGTCTGTGGGCATGTGTTTTCCCTTCAAAACTGCAAATATTACCTTTAGATTTGGAATGTACATTTGAAATCTACTGTATGAAAGCCGTGTTTTGATATACTGTGTTTAACTTCAGTGGTTCTGCTGTGGAATAAGAGTGCTTATGGGATTGCAAGAAAAAGTGCAATTTTTTTCCAATAAGGTCATCTTATAGAACCATTTTAGACAGTGAATAATTGTAGCAAAATAATACCTCTCCTCACACATCTTTCCAATGTATTGTTCAACATGTACATTTCTAAGTGGATTTTTTTTAACATTTCTGGAAATAGAGATTTTCTGTTTCATTGAAACAGAAGTAAGTAAATGTTTCATAAACTCCTACTAAAAGTTTTTGAAGGAAAACCTTCAAAATAAGCACATTAAGGCTTTTTTTTTCATCCTGTAGTATAAAGAGTCATGGATGCACACCCTGGAGGAGAAGGAACAGTATTCATATTTAAATGCACATAGATGCTAAAATGTGTGATGTATATTAATGATTTCATTTTGCAGGCTGATATTATGGACATCAATGAAATTTTCAAAGATCTAGGAATGATGATTCATGAACAGGGTGATGTGATAGGTAAGTCCAATTCAATTACCTGAATTTTTTTAATTCAGTTTCTCTGGAGAGCTTAAGTGTAGACCTTCTTTTTGCTGGAGAAATTCCTCTTATGACACTATCAATGCTAAAAAAAATCAGATACAACCTAAAAATGGGTAGGCTGGCTGAGATGACTGGGAGTACAGTAAGAAAGAGTGCTTAAAATATAATTTAAAACCTGCAATTTTTCATGTGTTCAAAATGTCTTTGAAGTAGTTTTTGAACTGTTTGTACATAAAATTGGAATTTGTGGGACATTTTATTGTATTTGTTAATGAATCTGAGTGTGCAGATTCAGCAAAGATTCATGCTTTGCCTTTCATGCAAACAAGTTTATTGTTTTAACAAAATGTGATTGGAGAATCCATTTTGTGCAGTAACTGCTAAGACATGCTCTTGTCTATGTCCAGAACATATTTTCAGAACTTTTTTTATTACCTTAACCCATAATTGGTTCATGTTTTTCTACTGAAAAAAATACAATCTGTGTCAATATGATAGAACACCAAACTAGAATCATGCCTCCTGGGATATTGTTTGGTCCGTTGTCTCAGTTTCATAAACCTTAGGACTTCTCTTAATCTGAGCAGAAAGTAGTCAGTAGCAAGTTGGAGGACAAGTGAAAGGTAATTTTAAAATAAAAAGAAAAATGTAGAAGTACTGAAAATTTCTACCCTGATTGGTATCAAAGTTTTAGCCCTGCATGCAGAACAGGAGAGCTGTTACTTGACATGAATTCAGCCAATTATTGCCTGAGCAGTTCTGGAATGAATTCAGGCATAAGTGTAGGATGGGTCAAGCTTTCATAATACAAGGTACACTGATGAAGACACCAGCATTTTGGGGCAGCTGTTTATATGCTCTCAAGTATATTTCAGCATTCTAAACCTTTGTCTGGGTTATGACTTACCAAAATTTGAAATCTTTCTTTTCAAAACAAAGACAGCATAGAAGCCAATGTGGAAAATGCAGATGTACACGTGCAGCAAGCAAACCAGCAGCTGTCAAGAGCAGCAAACTACCAGGTAATGCCAGTTGTGTGAAACTGTCCTGCGTAGTCCTGACTCTACACTTTCTTAGGGACTTCAGATTTTGCCTAGCAAGCTCCTCAAGGCTTGAAGACTTAAAAGTTTATGTTAGACTACAATGGTATTTCTAGGTCAATATAAAATAAGTCAGTGACTTCTGAAAACTTTCTGTTTCTTGTGAGGCTGTTTCCAGCCAGACTGTTTCAGAACCTTCTGAGCTTCCATGAGAGCACCTGGAATTACACCTTTACATAAAACAAACAAACAAAAATCCCAAAACAACAAAAAAAAAAAAAACTTACACAAACAGACTCCTACTTTTATAATTCAAGAAGTTAAAGGTTCCTGTATATGGGAGAGCAAACTTTTGGAGATCACTGGAGGAGTAGGGAAGATAGGCAGGAAAAAAGATGTGGCCAGTTAGAACCAATTTTTGTGGTCTAAAATCTTCCTGAAGCTGCATATATCCAGCTTTTGTTACTTGCTACTTTGATGCTAAAATCGTATTTCAAACTGTCAAACTTTTTTGAAAAGCCTTTTAATATCTTTAAATACCATTTCTGTATACATTTTTGGAACTTATTAAAAATAATTGTATTAGTAATTAATCTTCCCATTTAAGTTAGAGTTAGGCCTTAGACTTTTTAAAAAAAAATCCTCTTATGTGTGTTAGTAGTAGCTAAGGCAGTAAATGAGTGACAGAATGTCTGAAAAACTGCCTGCTGATTTCAGAAGTAGGAGAGGGTGTATCCTTGAACTGTATTCTCAGTGGGACTAATTGTCACCTTAAGTACATTTGATGACTTCTATTTTGATGCTTAAAACATTCAGAAAAAAAAATAATAGCAGCCAAAAATTTCAGTGTAAGGTATAAGTTTTCTGGTTGAAATTTGAAATGAAAAGCTTCATGATTTGTTTTAAGGAGGAAAGGATCTTCCGATCTCAAAGGAAGGTTATCAAGACTTGACAAGCTTTTGTTCAGTGGGTCTTGCAGGAGGCACCAAACACTGCAGAGTTGCTCTGTGTTTGGATGAAAGGACTGTCTAGTTTGCTTTGGATTTCAACTTTCCTTTGCTTGAAAACTTATCCTTGTTCTAAGGTGCTGAAAAATTTCAGCAACTGTTGTATCTGGCCTGACACCCTCAAGGAAGTGTTAGAGGCCCAGGTGTGCTGGGAGGGACAAGGCTGTTGATACCCCTACAGCCTCTGTTTGTGGCTGGATGAGCTCTGTATCACTCATCTGCCCCGTGGATTGCATTCACACAGCAGAGCAATATAGGCAAAGCCAGGTTGCTTCAGCACTTGTAGAAATGATCAATTGTATGTTGAAATAAGTTTACTGTGCCTTGCTTAAGTAGTATTACAGACAAAATGTTTGACTTCAATGCATTTCTGGTAAGAGGGAGATCAACAGGATGCAGAAGGAAGAAATTGTGAGTGTAAGGAGATAATGGACACAGGAGGAAGGTACTCAGCAAACTGATAAAACAATGAAATGAAGAAATCTTAGGCTGATGGTGGGAGAAGTGGCAATGAGACAATAAAACTAGATTAAGAGATTTGTTATGAAATTTGGTGGTCTGGCTATTACTGGTCAGAGAACTGACAGCTTCAATGAAGAACTGACACAGATGTTATTCCTCAGAGAGAAAAATTAAAAAAAACCCAAAACATCAAAGCTACCCAGGCAGAAGAACTTCTGCCAAGTACAGCACAGATTGGCTTTACTTCTGGGGCTATGGCCTAGAATCCCAAGATCTGAGAGTTGTTACTCCTTGGCTATCAGCAAGAGCCCAAGAAACCATTTGGTAATTTTCTTCCATCCTGTGAAGGAAACCTTCTGATTCTGTACCCTTCAGGTAAAGGATGAAAGACTGCTGCTGGTCTTGAGTGCATTGGTATCTCAAGTTACAGACCTGTATGGGAAATGTGAATGTTCTCAACATGCTCATAATTTGGACTTTATTGTAGTGACATCTATTTAAATGGTTCTCTAGTCATGTCTCTTTGGTTTGGTTTTTTTTTTGTTTGTTTGTTTGTTTTCTTTAAGAGCAAGTTCTACATAAGAAACTTGGCAAAAACACCTTTAAAATAACTGTGAATGGATACATAGCAGCCCAAAATTGTAGTCCATTTTTCCCTTCTGTATATACACCAATAGTATTTTTTCTATCAGACCATTTCTACTTTCTCTGTTGTGCAACCGATTGTCCATTTTCCTCTCTATACTCATGTTACTTGCCCCAGAGTTCTAATTACATACATTCATGACATTACTGTGTTTTTTCTTTAACTTTTATTATGTTTACCAGAAAATACCACTGATATAATTCTGTTGCATATAGCATAAAGTAATGTAGAGAGCTTTTTCTTTCCTTGAACATCTTTAGATGTCTTGACCATCTTTTATGTAAGGACACAATTTAGATTGCACAAGCAGTAGGACGATAAAAGCATCTGAATAATTTTCTGATGTTCTGATGTGTTACAGTTTTCAATCAACTTTGTTTTTTTCTCTGTTGCCAGCAAAGATCCCGAAAGAAGATGTGCATACTTATTATTGTACTTGCTGTTGGAGCACTGCTTTTTGGAATCCTCATATGGTTAATTGCAAGATAAGTCTCTGGAGAAAGCTTTGTAATTTGTATTTAAATTAGGAAATTCATAGTCATGGTTTGCTCATTGTGAAGCTGAGTAAAATAGTGGTTCTGTTCTTCATCACACTTACTTTTTTAATAAGACTTTTTGTTTTAACCTGAGAAATAATGTTCTCAGTACTGCCATCAGTATAACTGTCTGGCCTCTCAGATGTGGGTGCTGTCTTACCAGGAAAAAACAGCCAAGATCTTCAACTGTTCCGTTAACTTAAACACAAAATATCTTAAGGTTTAGGGAGCTAATCAAAGTAATGATAACTTGTGTTGTCAGGGTGGGTAATTATCTTTTAGGGTATTGCTAAATGTTGCTGCCAAAACAAACTCCTGAATTGTTGCTTGAGGCAATGAATTCACATCTCAGAATTTATTATTAAGTTAGAAATATATTTATTCTCTCTTTCCCTTCTATCATGTTCACCTACCCATTTGATATGGGTGGTTCAAACATAAAACATAGGTTGCTGAAGTTGATGTGATCTCTCTTTTATACCTGAAGCCTGTGAATTAAGCCTTCAGTTTGCTTGAAATATTTGAAATGTTCCATTTATCTCTATATCTGACATCAAATATGGTTATGTCTGGAAGCCTCCTGCAAAGGTAGGTAGGTTGAATGATGTAATTATGTGAATTTTTTGTTCCAGTCCTTGCATTAAGAAGTACTGTGTTTTATTGCACACATCTGGTATCTTTGCATCTGACGTGTGTATGAGTGAATTTGCTTAGATGAAAATACGCTCTAGTCTGTGACTTCATAGACTTATTGGGAAGACTAGAAATTCCCAACTTCCTAGCTGCACTTGAATGTCACTGTTCTGAAACTGCTGTGATTTAGTTTCCATGAACAGGTGCAAAGTTGTATGTGATGTCTTTCACACAGCTTAAGAAAAAAAGATTAAAGGTTCATTTCTAAGTTCAACACTGGTATTTGAAATTAAGTTAAAATCGGTTGAACTGACAGAAAGCATTTAAAAAGTTTGATGCTTATAGTCTTTAAAATGACCTTTTTTCCTTTTGTGCCATTTTGTACTAATATATTAAAATTGTAAAACCACTTTTTTGCCAATTAATCTATTTGCCTTTTTAATTAATCTTGATGAACTAATTTGAAGAATGTACAGATAAAAAAGTCACTTAATCTGTATTTTATAAAGTTCTTCCATACCAGACTGATAGAGAATATACTGTGTACATGGTGAGCTATGAAATATTATTTGGGAAGAATCTAACTGTAAGTGATAAACGAACTGTAACCATGCAACCAAAATAAAGGTCTTTTAAAGAGTGCACTTTTCTAGTAGTTGGTTTTTTTTTTAAGAATCCATCTTTAAAAGCACAGCTGTTGTCTTTGCCTTTATGTGAATGATTGAAACTTCTCTGAACAACTCCAGAGAATTTTAGCTCAGCAGGTGAGGTGGCCCCCTCTCCTCCTGTACTGTACTTCACATTGTTAATGAAAATACTCCTGGATCTTGCATGTCCAGCTAGTGATGCTAATGATCTGGGATTTTTAGTTTCAGACCACACTAGTCTAAACTAGAACAGCAGTCAACATTTTAGCTGGGTAACTTTCTTACCAGTGAAAAACTGACTAAAACTATCTAAAACTGACTTTGGAAATTTCCTGGCTTTAATATTTAACAAACTCTTTGCATTACTGCAAACCGGCACAGAAGGATGACCTAATCCTATTTGGCCAGGAAAATCTTTTCCCTATATATGAGATAACTCATATCTGCCTCTCTCAGTGACTGATTCATTTGCCATGGTGAGGAATGAAAAGAGCTCTTTGGCAGCACAACTTCACCTCTGACTCCTGACAGATCAGAAATTCTCTCTATGCTTGATACTCATTACATTGCATTTGTTGTTCTTGTTTGGTTTTCTTTTAGGAGGATTCTCTACTAAAATGCATACCACCTTGAAGAATATGGTTCTTGGGAAGAGATGGTATATTTACCATCTTGTTTGATTGTTTACCTTATAAAGGGATGAATAACCTCTTTTTGTCCAGTAGTGACTGCAAGGTGGGATACATAAAAGCTTCCACTATGAGGAGCTGGTGAGAATCAGGCTGGGGCAACAGTACCAAATAACTTGGAAATTCTGCAAGTTGCACAGCACTGCATTTCCCAAACCCCTGCTGCAACCTGCGGTCTCTGCTCTTCTGTGTCTGATTTGTGTGCATGTTTTTATTTCCCACATGGAATTGTCTCTTTATTTTCAGAGTCGTGCCTGCTCAGCTGCTCTCTGGTGTTAGTGGTTGGGGCACTCTGAGGGAGAAGAGTGCTGCTGAGAGTCATGGGTGCCTTGCTTGCTTTCATTCATGATTTATTGAAATAAAACCCTGTTTGTGGTGTGGGGGTACATGCTGTCAGATGAAAGAATTCTTCCTTGAATCCTATGGAGGTGGGATACTGGAGCCCTTTATCTCTGGATGAGATGAATGGCCAGCTTTCAGAAGTCACAGGGATGGTTCTGGCAGGTATGGTGGCCACTGCTGCTGCTGTCACCCCAGGGGCTGGTGGGGAGGTCAGTGCTGCAATATTTACACACAAGCTCCTGTACCTGTTGGAGAGACCAGCCTGCAAAGCCCTAATTGCACATAAGGATATTGATGCTGTTCATTTTCAAACTTGATCAGGTAGAAACAAAATGCTGGGTGGGCTTGTATTTAAAGTGTCAATGTTGGGGGGGCATAAATAGTCCTTTCTAAGCTGCTCTTAATGGAGCTTCTCTGTATCATTTCCCTCCATTACATGCATACTCTCTAAAATGTACGAAATGCAACTTTCATGTACATTAAGGTAGCTTTATCTATTAAGAACCCAATAAAACATCTGGGTACAACACGTATGAGTCAATGTTTTTAGAGCAAAGATTTTGTTCTGAATTATCCGTCAATATCTGTCAGATTAGGAAGGCCAAAAAATGCAATCAAAGCACCCTTAATTTTACTGAACGAACCTGCTAAGAATAGTTCCTTTGTAGTTATCTTAACCACACACCAGGGATGCTTTTCTGTTCTTTCTTACTTTTTCAAAGGGCTGAAAATCACAGGGGAACACATCTTTTTAAAGGTTTTTCTTTTTCTGTGAACCCTTTTAAATTGTCCTGATAATCAGCAGGGTATGCAATATCCCCAAGCTAACTTTGTACCTAGGAGCTTTCTTAAGTCACCCATCCACACTGTGTGTGTGCTGTCAGCAAATATGTTTGGTGTCAGAGGGGTGGGCTAAATTTTGGATATCAATAGTTTGAAACCTATTACAAAACCTTGAAAAAAGAAGGAGTAAGGGGTCTAAAAGTGGGGGGAAGGAGAGAATGACATGATCTCTTAGTGAAGTTGAATCAATACTCTCGTAGTTGATCACTGGCTTGGGATGCTTCAAGCACTGTGTTGTTTGGTATCACATTTTAAAGAGATGACTTGTTTGGCTTTTGTTTAATTCTGATTAAACCTCGTTGATGATTTAAAGAGCACCAGTGAGAGAGGAAAGTGCAGAGATCTCCTTGCTGCTGGATATCAACTGTTGATGACTTTCTGTTTCTTATGGTACCTGTGGTGCGAAGGGGTGCTTAAGTGGGTAGCATGCAGCTTTCCCTTTCAGTTTGCAATTAAGTCCAGAGCTCTCACCCAAAGCTGTTGTGCAGTGAGGACTAATTATCCTGTGATGAGGTGCCCACCTGCAGAGACATTCTAGATGCCATTGCAATATAAGGGTTGCAAGAATAAGTACCTGAAAGCAATCAGCTTCCAGGCATCTTTGTCCGTGTAGGGGTCTCTGAGGGGGGCCCTGATGCTACAGAGGTTTTTGTGGTTGAGAATGCAGATAATAAAGCATTTTCTTTGTGTATCCTGATACATTATATCCTTCTATAATAAAGGGAGTTGTGTTTGCATAATACTAAAGAACTCCACAAATCTGAGAATAACCAGAAAAGGTAGCAAAATCTTCAACTTTTAGAGGCAGAGAGCAACAAATGATGCTGTAACTTGCCTCTTAATACAACTCATTCTCAATTTTTCCTGTTGGCTGTATTGAATGTCTAGTGTTAAGCTCAGCTGTAGTGATTTGGTTTGCTCCTATCCCATGTATCTCTATTTCAAATATCAGAAAGGTACTCAGGAAGGGGAATGCATCATGCTTGTGGGTATGGTGCAGGTACAGAGGAGGGCCACAAAATGTCTGGAGCACCTCTTTTCTGAGGTCTGAGAGAGTTGAGTTTGTTCAGCCTTGAAAAGGGTCCAGAGAAACTTAATTGTGGCTTTCCTGTACTTGAGGGAGTCCTCCAAGAAAACTGGAGAAGGACTTTTTAAAGGCTGAGTTGTAGTGATAGGACAAGGGGGAATTATTTTAAACTGAAAGTAGGTAAGTTTAAATTACATATATATATGTGTGTGTGTATATATATATATATATATATATATATATATATATATAAGAAAGAAATTATTTATAATAAGGGTGGTGAAATGCTGGCATAGGTTGCCCACAATGCTGGCATAGGATGGCTCACCCTGGAAGCATTCAAGACCAGGCTGAACTGTGCTCTGAGTAATCTGATCTAGTTGAAGATGTCACTGCACATTTCAAGAGGGCTGGGCTAGGTAACTGTCAAAGGGCGATCCAAACTATTCTATAACTGTATTTGCAAGAATATCTTAAGAAGAAATATTCAGTATAAGTGTCTGCTCTTTAATAGTCATATCTCTCTATATGAACACAACACTTATTTGCTGCTGCTGATAAAATATACTTCTCTTTTTTAAGACAAAAATAACCTAGATTGAAATGATTGTTAGCACAAGAAAATTAATCATTGAAACTTTTTTATTTTTGTTACTGTCACATTTCAACATGTCTTACATATTTAAAAAAAATGTAAAAAGGAAAAAGTAAAAATAAGCAGAAAGAAAATTGGAAGTCACTAGCAGCACATTTCACCTCTCCTTCCTCCTTCAAGATACATTCTGGACTGAGTTGTAATTGTGTTTTTCCTTTATTTAATGTTTATGCAGAAAATGTTTGGTCTCTGGCAGTACAGTTTGAAGTCTGAAGAGATAATAAGGGTGGGAAGGTGTAGGCACACTGTGTAATCCAGGCAGTATAAATGATAATCTGCCTTCCCACCTTTACTTATAAAAGCTGCTGGAGCTCACTGTAGCTGCCAAGTTTGCATCTTAGAAGGAAGGACTCCAAGACCCACAGGGAATTACTCAGCAACAGCTTCAGCTATTCCCAAGTCCTGCAGGCTGGATGGACCTTTATTTAAAGGAGGTAAGCAGGGACAAGGAAAGGATCTTTTCCCCTATAAAGGAGAACATCAGCCAGTAACCTGGGGAGAGGGTAAATAAATATACTCCTTGCTATCTGCACCATGATTGCTGCCTTCCCACTAACCCCCACTCCCCTTTCCCCTCTCGTAGACACAGATGTTCTCAGTCCAGACGAAACTGAAACCCCAAAATCATGTCCTTCATATCTTGTCTTCAGGACCTTCTCTGCCATGGTAGAGATGCCTCATTGTCTAATATTTTGTTCTCCAATAGCTTTTCTTCATCTAGATGAAGAATAACTATGGTCTTGGAGATTAACCACTGTGCTGTCAGGGCGAACTAGGCTGGAGAAGTTTGGGGGATCAGAAATGCTTATTAAAAAGTAGATTTATACTGTCTTTGTAAGATGACAAAAACAAGTTGAGGCTTTCTTATCATGTATCAGTCATAGTTTTGATGCCTTCAGCAAATCATTATTTAAAATGATCCAAGAACTTTAAGTAGAGAAGTAGACCATTTGTCCCTGATTTGTATTGTTTCTGTTAGTTTACAAACTAGTCTGTAAATTCCCAAGCAGAGACTGCAAGGCTTGAAGCTCTAGGAGATGCCTGCAGCAGTGAGCTACTGTTGTTCATCTGCCCCACAGTGGCATCCCTAGAAAAGGGCAATCAGGCACCTGAGTGGCCACACAAAAGAACAGGGCATCACTAATTTTCAATTACCTCAGGTCCAAGGAAAAGTAAACAAAGCTGGGGGAGAAGAATGTATCTACAAGGAAAGTCAATTCAGCAGCTTATTGTCCTAAAAATCAGCTCTGGTTGCAGGAGAGGGAGGCCATAGCCCACAGACTCGTTTGCTAAGGCCAGGTGTACACACTCTCCTGCCAGCTGAGGGGAGGGGGGAGTTTTGACTCAATTGTAAAGGAGGCAGCTCTCATGTCTTAGAAGGGGTCATAAACCATCAAAGACCCTCAGACTCATTCCTGAGGTCTTCCACCAGAGGTCTGCTCCCTGCCAGGGAGAAGGTGCTTGGGCATTCCTGCGTATACCTGAACATATAATAATCCATTGAACTCCACGTTTCCTGGGGCCCTCACTGGGAGCAGGGTGAAGAGGAGCAACAGAATGCCACTGGACCCATGGGGGTGATGGCTATCTTCCTACTTAATCTGTTTCTCTTCTAACCTTCCCCTCTCTTCTATTTCTCTGTCTCTCTCCATCTGACATTGACTGTTAAATAAAATCCATACTATTGACTTTGGCACATGGTCTCACCTGCATTTTGGTTCAGGCAGAGGAATCTAATAAGTGTAATCATATCTTAATATTATGTCAATTCACCTAAACAGAAAGTAATTTTTTTAAAAGCAACACTGCATGACTTCTCTTGGTCTTGCCTTTTGTACTGGCAACTTTTCCTTGGCCTGGCAGCCTGTACGGGCAGAAGCAGCTCTGCTTTAGGGCTCTGCCCATCCTACTGTGATGGCTTTCTGCAGATAAGGTCAGTTAGATTGGCTACATGATTGCTGTACAAGTCAGTAGTTCTAGGCTGGGAACAAACATTTTATTCACTCACTGTCAAAGGCATTCAATGATGAAGCGATTTGACATCATCAATTCAGAAACTTCCATGAACTTCTCAACCAGCTATAGACTTGATCTTAGCACACTCTTCCCAGTAAAGAGAAAAATTCAGATAGTTTATTCTGGCAGATACTGGAGTAAGGTTTTTTTATTATTTAATCCCTGCAGTTCTAATTTTATGATGGAGCTAAACCTAAAAAATGGCAAGTGCTCAGTGAGCTAAGCATATCCTTGCAAGAAAACCCTCCTGTGATCTCCTCATCTCCTCTCCCTGCCCCTAGCCCCAAATTTACTTCTGAATATTGCCAAGACCATAGAAGTTTGACCTCAAGTTTTTTTCCCCTCAGACATAAGATATCCATAAACACTCTAGTTAAACTTCAACACCTCTGCATTTTAGGTAGAAATTATTTCTCAAAAAAAAAAAAAAAAAGTATGAGGTTTATGATTCATCCATTTGCAAACACAGCTCTACCAAAAAAAAAAAAAAAAGGGCTAAAGGGATATTTTTTAAACCATGCACATAGACTAGAGGAGTTCTGAAAACCCAGAAATATTACAAAAAGACCGCAAGACTAAATGAAAGGAAGAAAAATATTTGAGGGGAGAGGACAGGATGAGGTAGGGGAGACAGAAAAGGATCGTTCTATAGCTTGTGCTACAGAGAAGGGCAGAAACAAATGTAACTGTAGGTCTGAGGAACTGGAGGTGACTGTATAGGGTTGTAGTGAATAACATTACGCAACATTGTTCTGGGCAATAAATGGTGACTGTCCAGATGTCTCAAATTTTGGAAATTACTCTTCTATGAATAGGCTTCTGAAGTTGGCCTTCTCTACAGCCAGAAAAACCATCTTTGCTGTTGTTGTTTTACAGCTTTAGGAGGGAAAAAACAGAAGCTGTTCTGCATGTTGTGTTTCATTTGATTCCTGAGAATTCAGTAGTTTGGTGGAGTCATTTTGGCTATGACTCTAGGGAAGTGGTCAGTTCCCTGAACTTTTATTGACTTGCCAGTTATTTTCTTGTTTTCTGGGAGGACTGCATTTGGAGTGCAAGGAGGGCTGGAGTGCAAGGAGGGCTGGAGCAGAAGCAGGATACATTAGGAAGGTTTGCAAAATGATTAAGACCAAAGGAGTGGCATCATAGTAATATAAAGGAATTGAGATATATAGGATAATTCAGTTTGGCTATGCATGAGTTGTTATGAGACATATATATGTGTCAGTCTCAAAAACTTAGACACTTAAAAAGTCAGATTTTATTAAATCATATTCAAAATTTCAAGAAGGCATAAATATTCTTTCCTTGATAACATCCTTGAGGTTGCAAAGTCAGAGGGTATTGTATTTTAATTACTTTTTATTCATCATTACTTTTATGCCTCATCTCTTCTGCCAGGAAGGTGCTGTTGAAATATGAGGTGTTCCCTATGCAAGTTTGTTTTTTTCAACATGATTGCTTTGCACCAAAATTTGTGCTTTTCAACATGATTCCTTTGCACCAAAATCATATCTCCAATATACCTCTTCCATTCTGTTGTGATGTTTCTAACAAGAACTCTGCCCCAAGCTGTGTTCTCTGCTTGTGTGCAACAATTCCAATCCCCAAAGGAATGCAAGAACATGACTCTTCAAGACTGATGTAATTTGAAAGGTGTGTACAAAATACTATGGCTGCTGTAGAAGAGGTGGTGAAATCTTACACTAATCTGACTTGCTGCTCTTTGATGCTAATATTGAATATTTTCATCAGGCAACTGAACTTCTTGTTTTTTTTTGTTTGTTTGTTGTTTGGTTTTGTTTTTCTTTTTTGAGACACAGATTTGGGCTAGCCTTCAGAAATTGTTTCTAGAGGGAAAAGGGAGGAGGTTCCTCAGCTAAGTGTCCTGTCTTTCCTCATTAGGTTTTGCCATGTAGGTACACAGAGGATCTTTGTTGAGGTCCTTAACAAAATCAGACCAAAAGCATTTAAGGAAGGCAAAAATTACAACAAATGCTTTATCAGGAAACCATTTCTCTGATAAAATTTTCTTTATCTGACTGATAAAGAAAAAAAAAAGGGTTTGTAAATCAAAATGAGAAATGAAAATGCAAATTGTTTAAAAAATTGTTTAACCCAGTTCTAAGATGAGCTCCTTTTAGGAGTTGCTTGTTTTGTTTTTTCTACTTATGCAGGATTGCAAAAATTTTCCATGGATACTCATTACAGAACACTTCCCGCTGTGCTGAGTAGTGCCTAATGACTATTAAGTCATTATGGTGCTAATAGTACTGATTTGCTTTTAATGGGTGCCAAGGTAACTTGGGTGTTTATTCCGTGAAAGATGCTGTGGGTAAGGGGATGAAGAAGACTTAACACAATGGCACAGGACTGGGGCTGGTCTGGGCTCCTGTGTGGGCTCTTGGATGAAAACAAGTATGTGACAACTGCACCTCTGAACTGTGCTGCTTCTGAGGTAGTGATGAGGAAATAACTTATTTTAAAAATCCAACAAACCAACAAGGCAAATCAACTAACCCCAAGTGTTAGCTTGGAACTCAGGCAACAGTCTGAGTCTCAAGCCTGAGATGCTGTGGCATTCCTACATAGGCTGTCTTCTCCCTCAAAGAGGATCAGAACAACCTGGACAAGCTCCACACCAATCACCCTATTGGTGGCTTTTTTTTCCACCAGGTGTAAGAGCAAGGTTTGGTGACACACAGTGCAAGATCTGCCCAAGATCTGCAGATGTTACCTAGAAAACACTCAAGAACTTTTCTTTTAAATTATTAGTCCAAATGCAGGTTTTCTGGATGAATAAACAGGTGACTGTGGATATCCCTTGAGCTGCCAGCAATGTACTCCACAGAGTAAACTCTGACAAGAGGCTGTGAGCAATAAACTAGTAATTTGCAGGGAAGTCTGGGTTTGGACTACAACCTCACATCCTACCAGGGATAACAAGAGTATGGTGCTAAAATAACACAGATGCTCCTGGAAATGCTGAGGAGTCAGACTCTGGTCTATACTTAGCACTATGAAATTGCAGTAGAGCACCCACAGACTAAAATCCATCACATGTAGACCTTCTATTTCATTGAAAACTGAGATTTTGGCTATTGAAATGTCAGGCATGTAAGGACAGAGAGAGATGAATGAAGCTAAACGAAAAACTAAGTCATTATGATTTAAAGTCTGTGAAATGCCACTACTTACTGAAAATGACACATTGTGTATCTGGGGGTTGGAAAGAAGAGGTCAACAACAGCATTGGTATCAAATGAGCCTTCTGAGGTTGTGACCACAGATGGATGTGTACTGTGACTGCCTTCTCCAGCTTCCAGAGGGTCTGGGAAAGATGCTGAATTCACTTTTTCCTTGAGGAGCTCTGTTTCTAAAGCAGAACCATTATGGGTCCAGAGAAGTGACCTCCAGAGTGTTATGCTCCCAGAAGAAAATGTTGATCTCACTATGGTGATATTTTTCTCCTGCTGATTGAAAAAAAAATAAAAAAGGAAAAAAGAAGAAGAAAAAGAAAAAAGCTTCTTTTCCTGATAGAGTAGTGCATGAAAATACCACTTGTCTTCAAAATGCTGTATCATAAAGAAATCATGGACTGGGGAAGAATTTTTTGTTTACAAGGTTCTTATCAATCAAGCAAAGACTCTAAACTGGTATCACCTGCAGAAAGTGTTGACTACAGCTCCTCTCAGAAGTCCCCACAATCCGTGGTTACTGAGTTTAGCTGGTACAGCCACATGTCCAAAGGTTGCTTATATAAGTGTGAGTTTCAGGCTACAGTCTCATGGGTATAGTAACAAACCTGTCATCACCAAAAATTGAAATAGCATGTATTCAATTCTTTGGATTCGTACTGTGTGCTCCAAGCAAAGATTTGTTTAGTTACGTTTGGAATACTCCAACTTTGGTGAAGTGAACCTTAATTTGAAAAAGTTTGTGCCTAGGAATGTCAGGCAGCTGTAAATCTGTACTGTAGTGCCTGTACAGGAGCACCAGACAGCTGCTTTTCTCCTGATGTTTAGAAGAAAAATCCGCAGTAGTCTGAAGTTCAACTGTCTCAAAAACTCTAGAAATCTGTCCATAATACCTGCTGTTTTTCTGCAGAAGTTGCATAGTGTCTTTGAAAAAACGCCAGTAATTTGTAAAATAATATAAAATAATATGTCACTGTAATAATATTGGTAACTGTATCCTCAACATAGCTGTTTTATAAAAGAATAAGAACACAAATGTATAAATAATTCTATTAAAGTAACTCTTAAATAATCAAACTGGGCATCAAAATGCCTTTTCAGTGTGTGAACCCTGGCAGAGGGGACACAGCACAGCAATGCTTGTCTTCTTCCCTGATGGCAGAGCCAGTTACACTTTGTCTCGTGAAGCTTCTGCTCAGTAGATTTTTTACCAAGATTAATACCAAGGGTCAGTCTCTTTCAGCATCACAGCTTTCAGGCTACATTTTCTGTCATATACCTGTGGCTTCATTTTTTTTACACTTGATC
The DNA here is from genome assembly GCA_003676055.1 of Chloebia gouldiae. Classification (NCBI taxonomy): domain Eukaryota; kingdom Metazoa; phylum Chordata; class Aves; order Passeriformes; family Passeridae; genus Chloebia; species Chloebia gouldiae. The sequence goes on along the minus strand of QUSF01000002.1, from coordinate 50,359,600 downwards.
TTCTGGTCCTGCAATTTTTTATTCCTTCTTCAAGGCTGTTGTATCCTTGGATTTTACTGATTCAATGTCAATAGGTGATATCTTTTGTTAATTTTAGGGATTTTAATTTCATTGCTTTTTGTTGAATTCCATTGACTTTCATAGTATGAGTGCTTGTCATTCTAGGTTGCAAACTTGACAAAAACATCCATGACCATGATAATCAACTCAACAAATTCAGGACAAAGGTCCAGACACTTTCCTGATGGCCAAGTTGAAAACATAATCTCTTGGAAATCTTACATTAAACTCACTCATTGAATCAGCAGGCAAGAATGTCATCCCTCAACCTGTGTACACTTTATATGCACACATTTATTTATAAACTCCACATTTCAACAGAATTTTCTTTGCTTTAACTCACAAGTCATCTTGTATGTTTGTAAGTTCCTGGGGGTGGGGATGGGAGTGTTATATATGCAGGAACAAAATGTATTGCATCAGTTCAAAGTAAAAAAAGCTCATCAAAATGCTTAAAAGTTTTAGGGATGGGTATTTCATCCTTCTTCTCAAAAGAACAGTTACTTCTCCTGTTTGCATTAGGAATTTACCACTGACTTCAGTGAAAAAAGGTTTGACTTCAGTATTTTGCTGTGTCGAAAAATTCTGGAGATATTTTCCTTAGATGGAGTAACTGCGAGCTAATCATAATTTGTGGGAAAGACAGATGTTTCTGTGGTTGTCCAGAAGATGCAGAGATTTGGCACCCTCTTATTGCTACATTTTTTGTGTTTTTGTGTGCATTTATAGGCTTGACTGGCTATGCAGGCTGTTTGCACAGAGGGTAGGGCATGGGGATGCTCTCCCTTTCTGCAGAACAACACATGCCCCCAAAGGCACCAAGTTCCTCCTCCTGCTCTCCTTCCGTTTTGTGTCTGTTCTGCTAATTTTAACGTTATAAACAAGAGGGGAAAACTAAACCCAGAGGTCAATTATGCTCTCTGAATCCATCTGTCAAATTAGGAAAAAAAAGTAGAGATTGTTCATCTAGATTTAGAATACTGGATGCCTATTGAACTTTGTGAAGGCTAAACAGGAGAGATGATCTTCATTTTCTTACAAAAATCACACAGGCTGAAAACCTATATCCACTAGCTGCTTACTGAATGAGATCAAGACAGAAAACAAGGCAGTGAGAGGTAGGGGCCAGGAAGTGCCTTCCTGCCCTCCAAAAGCAGCCGTGCTGGCTTCCACACAGTCAGATAAATACTTAAGGTACACAACAGCAGTCATGGACCTCAGCTGCTGCTTCCGAGATCAGCCACCTAACACAGATTTCTAACAGGAAGAATGACGATGGATCGGAGTTGATTCTACCCAAAGGGAGAAGGAGAAAGGAGAAGAGAAAAAAAAAAAATTCACTGATAGACATCATAATTGGAAGGCCAGACAGACACCTCTCAGGTCTGATACAGTAAAAAGGTGATCCTGCCCATGAGTCAGGGTTTGGCTTATGTGGTCTCAGAAAGTTAATTGTCACCTGAGAAGTGCATTACTCAGATAAAAACTTCTAATGAGTTCTGGAAATGTGAAATGCACTTAGTTTCCTGGTTTTACCTTAGTGACGGTGCTCCCAGATGCTGACAGGAGCTGAGGAGCAAATAGCAAAGATCATAGATCCACAGAATGGTTTGAGTTGGAGGGGACCTTAAAGATCATCTAGTTTCAATCCCCTTGTCATGGGCAGGGACACCTGCCACTACACCAGGTTGCTCAAAGCCCCACCAAACCTTGCCTTGAACACTTCCAGGGATGGGGCATCCACCACTTCTCTGAACAACCTGTTCCAGTGCTTCGGCACTCTCACAATAAAGAATTTTTTTCCTAATATGTAAGTATTATATATCTAGATCTCTATATCTAATATCTAATGCTAAAAAGCATTTAAACTATCTATGCCCCGTGTGGCAGATTGACAGACAGTTAGAATTGTAATTCATTTAACAAAGATATATATGAAGCATAGGCAACCATTTAAAAATGGTACTTTATCCTTAGAAGAAATATGCTAAAAGCTATTCCTCCCCACAGAACACCAGCACCAGAGCAGATACACTCAGTGAAAAGTAAAAACCCTGAAGTTAGGTTAAATTCAAATGAAAGGGAATTAATTCTTTCCCACACCCGAGGAGACCTGTGGAGAAATACCATTGCTGAGGTATTCCCTTGTGGGACTTGCTATGAATCAGTGCCCAGGATTACACTGCACCTAAGTGCCTCCTTTTGCAGAGGTGCTCATAAAAGAGGGGAAAAGACAACAACCACAACCAAGGGAAACGAGAAACTCTTTGCTGTAAAGCCTTCTGGCTTTTCCAACTGGTCTAATAAAAATTTTGCCCTCCACTTTTCTCTCCCAACATAAGTAAGAAGTTTTTATGAACTTGAATTAAGGTATTTGGGAATTTGGCAATGTCTGCAGAAACCAGCCTGCTGATGAGGAAAAGAAAGCTAAATCAGTCTGCTTTTGCCCTGAGCACAGGGCTGGATAAATATTCTTTTTCTAACAATGATTTTATTTTTGTCTCCTCAGGCAAGTTATTTAAAACATCAACAGACATGAGTCCAAACTCATCATAAGAATAGCTGAAAGCAAACTGGTCTTTATTTATACTGGTTTGAGAGTAACAGAACTTTTAAAATGTAGATTGTAGGTAGCACAGCAGAGCTCCAAAACTATCTTAACCTAAGCCAAAGTCAGGCTGCATCAAGAAAGAAAGGTAGAAAGGTTCACCTCTATACTCACTGGTCTTAAACATTGCTTCCAGCTCTGGTGATTAATGCATATCACTCATAAGAAGATTTTGCATCTCCTTAGTATGCCTATCTGAAAGCAAAACCAACTGTGCCTTCTTTACTACTCCCTGCAAAAGAAAAAAATAAAAATGCATAGAATGAGAATTAAAAAAATTTAAAAGCCTTCACAAAATTACTCTCTTTACAGTGATCACTTAAATTGTAGGCATTTTCCACTTTAAAATGTAAAAACAATTTTCAGGTATTTGGGAAATGAAGGAGGGGAAGACCAAGATGGGAATAAAGCTTTAAAAACCAATACACAACCTCTAGTACATTTACATGGCTATACTGATATTCTCCTCAGTCCTTCTTTAATCAACATGAACAAAATAAGCATGGTGCTTTGTCCTATCATCTTAGTTAAGGAGGTCAAGACAACAAACAAAAACTGAAGTTTTTTTCTTCGAGATATATGCTTTAAAACATGTTTAAGAGTAGCCAGGTTATCATATGTGCCTGAGGAAATGTTTGATGCTGACAGAAGCATGGTTGGAATGTGTCCCCCTTGCTCTTCTTGAACCAATGGACTTGGATCAAGACAGAAAGGTTTTCTAACTCCTTCTGCCTGTACTGGCAGTAATGTTTCCTAGGAACCCATCCTGTTGGCTCAGCATTCCAAAGACAACATCCAGTTCAACCCAAAACCTTTCCTGCTTTCAGTTCTCTATCCACATTGAAAACAAACTGGGTTGTCAGTGAAGCTGGTTTTATTCTGCATAGGCATTACCTCACTGTAAAAAGCTTCCAGCTGGATCTGCAAGGTGTTTCTCTAACCATTTTGCATTGCATTGATATCAAAATCTGGTTTCATGGAGGTAATTTCAATGATAAAATACATTAAAAAGGTAAATAAAAGGTGATTAATTTACATTTCACAGATGAGAGCAGATTATTGTTGCCCTCTATTAGAAAGATGATGTAGCTATTGGCTATCTACTTTACAAAAAAATTTTATAAGACTTCTCATTAATTATTAGTATAAAATCAATGTTCAATATTAATGAATTTCCTGCATGGAAGCTAAATTGCATAAGAGAAAAGCCAGCAGGCAACTAACTCAAAGCATGCTACAGGGTACATTAGAAATAAGCTGAAACCAAACCTTTTTATGCCTTTGAGAAATCCTGCTGCCTGCAAAGGGACAGGCCACACACCTCTTGCTGGGCTGCTCTCTAGCAAGAGCACCTCAATGCCAGGATACACCAGCAGGGATAAACCAGGTGTTTGGCCACTACCCATGATCAGGCCAAACCTTTGTAATTAATTGACTCATTAAGGAACTGTAGAGTAGCACACACTTGAAAAACAGGATGCCATCTGGAGGGATCTGGGCAAGTTTAAGTGGGTTGAGGGGAATCTCATGTGGTTTATTCCAATTCCAAATGCAGGTTGCTGTTTCTGGCTCGAGGCAGCGCCAGGTATCAACACAGTTTTGGGGTGAACAGACTGAGAGCTGCCCTGCCGGGAAGGACTTGGGGGTGCTGGTGGGTGAGAGGCTGGACATGACCCAGCAATGTGCACTCACAGCCCAGAAATCCACTTGTACCCTGGGCTGTCTCAAAAGCAGTGTGGCCAGCAGGGTGAGGGAGGGGATTCCTTCCTTCTGTCTGCTCTGGTGAGACCCCACCTGGAGAGCTGCATCCAGTTCTGGGCTCCTCAGCACGAAAAGGGCATCAATCTGTTTGAGTTAAATCCAAAACAGGCCACCAAGCTGATTCAAGGGAGGGAGAGCCTCTCCTATGAGAAAAAAACCTGAGAGAATTGGGATTGTTCAGCCTAGAGAAGAGATATTTTAGGGATAATCTGATTTTGGCCTGCCAGTACCTCAAGGGAGCCTACAAGGCAAAAAAAGAGAGACCTCTTATAGTGATACATAGCAACAGGACAAGGGAGAATGGCATCAATCTGAAAGAGTAGGTTTAGATTAAGTATTAGAAAAAAAATCTTCCCTGTGAGGGTGATGAGGCACTGGAAGAGCTTGCCCAGAGAAGGTGTGGATGCACCATCCTTGGATGTGTTCAAGGCCAGGTTGGATGGGACTTTGAGCAACCTGGTTTAGTGGAAGGTGTGCCTGCCCATGGCAGGGAAGTTGGAACTAGCCAATGTTTAACATAGACCATTCTATGATTCTACGACTTTTTAATCAGTACTTCAGTATATGAACCATGTCACGCAATGGTTTGAGGAAGTAATGGACAAGTTGATATTTAGTAATGGTAGTAAGAGTTTTTAAAAAAGAAAAACACTTACTGAATCTCTCTGGGCTTAGGTGATTGCCTTCCTCCGGAAGAGGAGGTTCAGTTCAGAGAAGGTGGTAACCTGATGTCTCCCTGTGCTCCTGCCAGCAGCATTACTTATAGGCCAAGATCAGATTTAGAATTATTTAGACTGTGTTTTCTTCATGTGTTTGCTCTCCTAATAATGCAAGAAATTTCTGGTGAAGTTTCCAAAGTCTCTTAATGTGAGTTTTGGGAATTGTGCATCCCTACCCACAGAGTGCCTCTTCTACTAGGAAAGTTTTATTACATGAGTATTGTTCTTGGGATTATAAATAGCAGCAAGTTGAAAAAGGTTGGTTTTGTCACAGTATTTGTAGATCAAGTGTGCAGCTCTCTAAAACTGTTTGGATGATTTATTTTAATGGAAAAATATTTGTTGGAAATTGGAAAGCAATAGGACTGCTATTCCTGCACTTCTACTAGTCTAAACATTGCCATCATGATGGGGTGAGCAGTGCTGCTGAGTGTATTGCTGGAAGACAGGATAGCATCGCCCCCAAGTTTTAGTAGGAACTCACAAGGATTTGGGATGCACAGACTTCAGAGCTGCAGAAAAGCAGCAGACTGACCCTTGAGCTCTGCACAGACAAAATCATATAGTCCCACAGGAGATTTCAAGAATCCAAGTATTGTTTCCATTCCAACTCTCAGCCTCCAAAATGCCGATTTTCTCCACATAGGCAAAGCAAAGCTCAGGAGCAATTTGGTGCTAGCTCCAGAGCCATGGAATAGAGATGCCTTAGCCACTGGCTCTGCCAGCACAGGACTCCCATGATGGGCTGGGTGGAACTGTCCACCCTCCACAGCCACTGCAGCTCACCAGAAATAGCACAGCTGTTTCCCCTGAGTGTTACCACTTCTACCAGACCCACTACAACAAAACTCTGGCACTGCAGTGTGTCCAAGGCACTAGGTGGTCCTGCTGCTTTGTCTTTTGGCAGAATGAAGATCCCAGTCAACCACAAGGTTGTGTGCATTGGAGAGACAGAGGAGCAGGGGGTTGTACACACAGGGGGTAGGGTCATATGAAGGGGTGAGCAGCTGTTCCTCTGACAGCCTCCGCAGTGCACACCTATCTCCAGCTTTGCTTCCCTCATGGCATCTGCATCCAGGCTAGTTGGGAAACCCTATTTCTGTGGCTGTGCAGCACAGCATGTTGTGTAGGATAGCCCATCATCCCTCCCTGTACAACAGCATCCCATGCTGTGTACAGGCTCCTAAAATGTCATCAGCACCACCCTAACCAAACTGAGACATGCCGGAGTACTTCAAAGTGAGCATTTTGCACTCTTTTGTACAAATGCTTATACAATGCATGCCCTGGGAAGCACTAGTTGGACTTCAGTACCACCTTTGTACTTTAAAGGCAGCAATTTTGTACTAGATGTGTAATTCAATCATTGTTTTGAAGGGTAAGTTTATCATCTCCATGTAATTGAAAATTTATTTAGAAGTTTCTGTCACCTAAGAACATAATGTACAGTCTTATTAGAAAATTAAAAAAAAAAACTAAATTTAAGAAACACTCTTAATTTCTTCATTGTCCTTGCCCTCAGAAAAGATAAATGTGCACTTTTGGAACTGTCCTAAGGAACCCTCCTTTAGCACACAACTTTACAAAGGCTGAGTGCCCCCAGTTAGGTGCCAAAGTCACATCCTTGGCCTTGACAGGGCCTATCACACACCTGCAATTTCTCCTTAAATTAATCCATATCCACTTGCAGGTGTTAACGATTTTGAAGAGAATCCAAACACTCAGCATCTCAGAATTTTCTGTTTTGTCAGTAATTTGAGTCTGTACCTTTGAAGTTACTGCTATAATTTCAAGAATGGTCGACTAAACTATTCCCTCTAAAGATTGCTTTCATTTCACCAGTATTTAATTATTTATTTTCTCTAATTGCTTATGGGTTGCGTTGCTTATGGTTGCCTTGGGTAAAAGTAATTTTTGGTGCTTATCCTTTTATAAGCATTTTCTTTTCTAGAAGTTGTTTTGTAGTTTGATATAGCCCTCACACCACAGTGGGTGGTCGCATTCTGGAAACCCCAGTGACACTTGTGAAATATTGTCATGCAAAAGCCAAAAGAAAAAAAAAAGGAAGAATTACTAATTTCCTTTATGTACTAATTTGATTGGTTTTTACTGAATTAATATGTCATTTTGGTTGAGTACCAGGCTCTTTCTCTTTCATTTAGATGCAAAGAAAACACATTTCAAATAGCATAACTTCCTTTTAAAACTGATTTCATACAGCTTAGAGCTTTCAAGGGTCAATGTGACCTTTTGTGGACCCTAACTTCCCCGTTTTGGTTGCCACGCTATTTTCTGTCTCTATCCAGATTTGCAGAGGGTTGGGGAACATTCCTCCAAAAGCATCTTTCTGCTCGTTGCTCTCGCCCCCGCCGTGGCGGCGGTGCTGTGAGCAGGGGAAGGGAAGGCAGCTTCTGCTGCGGGAGCGTCGGGGACCGCATGGCCGGGCTGGCCGAGTGGCGGTGCCGCCGGGGACGGCTGCGGGGTTGTCAAGGGACGTGCGGTTTTGAGATGTGCTTTTGCAGCCGTCTCACTGCAAACCCCTCGGGACGTCCTCGTTTTCCACTTAAAATGCAAAAAGAACTCTCCCGACGGGAGATCTCCTGCTTAGCTCCATCCGTCCGCCGCACCGTGCGCTCGCACTAAGTGGAGAGGCGGCTGAGAGCGGGGAAGCGCTCGTTTGCCTCCGTGGAGTTCTTCCAGCGGAGTTAGGAGTTGCCGGGAGGCCGGGGAGCTCTCCCGTCCACCGCTCTCCTTCGGCTTCCCCGGTCAGGAGGAGGTTTTGGGTGGCTAGCGCGAACTCCGAGCATCTCGGCGAGGAGCCCCCGCGGCCAGCGCACGGCAGGTGCTCCCGGCGCGGCGGGGTCCGGCCCGGCCCCGACGGGCGGAGCGGGGGAGCCGGGGGCGGCCGCCAGCGCCGGGCCGGGGCGGGAGCGAACAAAGCGCCGCCGAGGGCGTGCTGCCCCGACGGGGCCGGCGCGGTGCCGCCCGCAGCGGGGGCGGGGTGACCGGGGCACCCGGCCCCCCTTCCCCACGCACACACACACACACACACACACGCACAGACACACGCACAGACACACGGACACAGACACGCATCCCCCGCACACGCCGAGACGCGCGGGCGGCCGCTGGTGCGCGGCGAGAGGATGCGGCGGCTGCGCCCCTGGGCGCTGGTGCTGGGCGGGCTGCTGTGTGCCTGGGCCGGGGCCGGGGCCGGGGCCGGGGCCGGGGCCGGGCCGGCAGTGCGGGGCTACCCGCACAGCGCGGTGCTGGACGGCGCGGGCGCCTACCGCCTGCGCTGGGGCCGCCGCGGCAGCGCCCTCGCCCTCCGCCTGGAGGTGCGCACCCGCGGCTACGTGGGCTTCGGGCTCTCGGCCAGCGGCAGCATGGCCTCGGCCGACATCGTGGTGGGGGGCGTGGAGAGGGGCCAGCCCTACCTGCAGGTAAGGCCCTGCTCCTTCCCCTCGACCGCCGAGCCGGGTCCTCCTTGTCCGCCCACCTTCCCCGCGCTGCCCTTCTCTCGGGACGCCCTTCTTTCCCTGCCCCACGTTTCTTCTGCAGCTTTCTTGCCCTGCATCCCCGTACCTCTTTACTTCTTCCTTCCACCCTTCGGGTTATCCCTGTTCTTCTGCGTTCCTTTCCCCTGGAGGAGATACTTCTTTTCGATCCTCTCCTTGCCAACCTTCCCTCTAAACTTCTACATAGACTTTGTTAGAGGTGTCAGGTTTCTTTGCTCTTTGTCCAGATGTGACAGTCCTATTCTCTCTCCTTTGGGCACTCTCTGCTGCCTGCCCGCTGAGCCTCAACCCGCGGAGCAGAGGGATGGGAGGGCAGAATCTCTCCCAGGGAGGTGTGGCACCTTTCCCCTCACCCTGCCGACAGCTGATGGGGCTTGGCCGTCCTGGTGCCGCCTGAGCCTGCTCTTTCTAATCCCAGCGGCATGAGGGCAACATCCCACCAGCTTCCAAGCCTGTTGACGTCCCCTTCTGCTGGCACACAGCCGGTGCTGCTCCTGTTCTTGGTGTTCCTCCTCTCCTCACCTGGAAGTGTTTTAACCCAGAGATGTTGGAAAGGACTTGCAGAGTAACCACTGGGAGGACTCCTGGCACATGTCCTTGGTCTGGTGGAGCAACCTCGGAGGTTGCCCACGTCTATTGGCATAATTTTCTTGGGATGTTTCTGTAGTAGTCTAGATATTGTCAGGGCTACAACTGGGAACAGGAGTGTGGAACAGAGGCCTCGCTGGTGCTTACAGCAGGTCATCCCCTCCAAGTGGCACTGGTGGCTGGTGGAGTAGGAGCCATGAGAGGGGAGGGGGCCCACACCTTTAGTCCCCTCTGATCAACCTGAGATCCAGCTGGCAGGAGATGCTCTGGGACGGGGGGAGCAGGGAGCTTGTATCACGGGTGACCGAAAGGGCAGTCAGGCCTGGAATGACATGTTGTCACCCCCAGGTGCTTGAATAATAACTCAGAGATGCAGTTTAAGAGCAGATTGGTTGTTAGATTATGGTCTAGGAGAAGTCATCCATCTTCATTATGTTAGAGCTAGTTGATCTTTGAAGCTGCTGCTTAAATTTTAAGAGGTTTTCCCATAAGAATAATGATTTTTCTATTAACAATTCACCATAAGAAAACAAAATGCATAATATGATCTCCCTACTATTTGTCAAGGTTTTATAAAATCAAAAATTTTCCAGAAAAAAATGAGCTTTTAGTATTAATGTTTTCCTTTAAAAATTTCTTTTGCTTTTTCTTACCTCCATTCATTTGCTGTATGAAGTTTAGGTGAATATTTGTCTTCCTTAAGTGTGGACCAGTGATTTTCAGAATATTGATTTCTCCATATTTCAAAATGAAGATAATTTTTCTTGAAGCATAAATAAAAGACTAATAATAGTAAAAAACCCCACTCCAGGCTGCTCATTCAGCAGTGTGCTCTTCACTCACAGAATGAAAGGCTTTCTGAAAAGCTTTGCAATTCAGAAGACACACCTATTAACCATTAAAAGAAACCCCAGCTTTTTTTTTCTGGTTAGTTCACAGATCCTGTTAGGGTAAAGCAAGTCTTTTAGAGAGGCATCCAAATCTAGTGTAAAGACATCCAGTGGATAGTTTGTGTCAATAACAAGTCTCTGCTGTTCCTGATTGCCAGGACTAGTTTGTCTTGGTTTAGCTTTCAGCTATGTATTTTCTCTACTATATTAAAAGCTTTACTCCCCCTGCATACCGCCTTCATAAAGTTATTTATATGCTGCAATTGAGACAATCAAGTCACTGCTCCATTTTCTTTTTTGTTAAATAAATAGATTGAACTCTTTAGCATCACAGGACATTTTCTCCAGCACTCGAAGCACTTTTGTGGCTCTTTTCAGCACCCTAAATAGATTTTCAACATCATTAAAAATGGCCCCATGCTAACTCGGTTCTTCCACAGGTTTTGTTCACCAACATTCTGTTACAAATAGAAAAAGACTGTAGCAAATGCCTGCCCATAGAAGCCTACTGACGTTTTTCCTGAAACACTAATTTAGCACATAAATTGTTATGCTAAGAGTTATGAGTTATTTTGTTGCACTTTTGAGTAGGTAAGAAGAAATACTTTTGGTACGCTTGCTTGCCACTTGAGGCTTGCTCCATCCCCATTCCTTTTTCAATTCTAGGTAGCATGGTTTCTTTTAAAACTGAACTGAGGTTTTTAAAAGTTGCTCAGTTATAATTTTTCCATACTTGCACCAACAAGGAATAGCCAGAAACAAAGATGATAAACAAAATTTGTCCAGAGGCTTTTTCTGGTCAGGCAGCAGGAATTGCTGGAAAATGAACAAATTGTTCTAGGATGTTGTTTGAATAATATCCAATTCTTCCCTTTACTGGACAAATAAATACAGTTAATATTTTAAAAATACATTCTGTGTTAGGTGTATACCATCATAATTTAGATTATTTACTACTGAAAAAGATTTTTTCATAGATAGCACCCTTGAAAGTATGTGGTTTTATGCCTAGCTGAACTCCATGAAATATGCACACCCCACAATGAATGAACTTACTTTTCTTTTTGGTTTTAGAAATATGTTTTTATTCCATGACCATCCGTTGGAAAATGTGCATGGTGGTCTAAACTCTTAGAGAGGTCATTTTTTGGTTTCTTTGAAAGATTTTAGATGCTTGTTAGTGGCCTGGCATTCAGATGTTCTGAAACACCTTTATAGCCTTTCAAGTGGGCATTGAAATTGCTAGTCCTTTGGGTCAGTTTTGCCTTTTTCCCCCCCCCAGATTTTCTCACCTTCTTTAAAAATAGAAAGTGTTCTCAGAGGTAAGAGTTCTCTTCTGGGAATAAGCATGTAAATATAGTTAGACTACAGCTGCCAGTTAGAGTAAAAGCACATAATCCTGTCTGTGGAAGATCCATGTATTGGGGTAGAGGAAAACTGCCAGATCGTTTTCAGAGAAAAGAGAAAAAAATGTTTCCTCTGGCATTTATTCCTCATCCTCTCAGAGCAAGTAAATGCTATTCCTACCATCAGCAGGCAGTGTTTGCCTTGAAAAATCCTGGTGACTCAAAGTTCTGGATATCCTGGGTTGGATTTTACTTTCTCAGTTTTCAGTGTATCCTGAACTTGGAGGCAATGAGCTGTTTGTTTTGGTTTGCTTTTACGTGTTGGAGCTGTATTTAATCTGAAAGAGTGTGTGACATAAGGAAAGGCTAAAACAATTTGGAAGCCTATGGCTCAGTTTTGTCTAAATATATCAAGATGGAAAGTGTTATGATATCATGAAAGAAGAGCAAGTTTTTTGAAGAGCATTGGAATGATTAAGGAATGTCTCAGTTAGGACATTTACAGTCCTAACTGAGAAGTTTGGTACTTGAAATGGGAACCTAAAGACATTTTGGGAGGACATAGAATGGTTATGTGCATACATACATGCATGACTTAGTGCTTTGTCATGAGGGAGGCACCTCCACTAAGCAGAAGGAGAAAAAGGAGATCAGTGAACAGACTGACAGCCTGTGGTGTCAGAGCAGCAGATTGTGTGGTGTTTGGCTAAGCATGTTTGAGAACAAGAAGATACCAATGGGGGTCGGTATTGGAAAGCTGGGAGCTGCTTTTGTTCCTATAGGGAGGAGTTGGACTTAGGAGAGTTCATTCTTAGCAAACTGTTACCTTGAAATATTTTCATGGTCATTTGTAGCATGTGTTACTCTTCATCTTATTCTTAGCTTTTGCATCTAGTTTTCTTCATTCTTTTCTTTTTTTCTTTTCTTCTTTTTTTTTCTTTTTTCTTTTTTTTCCCTAATGCATCTCTTTTGTGCTTATGAATTGACACAGCATGCATTTTCTTGCTAGACCCATGCCTTTTCCATGGTCTCCACCCCTGTCTGGAATTGTGCATCCCCACCCACAGCACGTAGCTGCTGAGAGCCCCATTTTGGGGAGAGTAATCCTCCTTGATGAATGCCTATTTTGTGCAAGTTATACAAGAGGGTTGCATTGTTAGAATCTTCTGTTGAACTTGCACAAAAATAGTCCCTACTCAGGGTGAATAGGGACTGTATGTCACTAAAAAGTACTTTATTATTCATTAGAGCCTTGCTTGTTAACTGTCACCCAAACTAAAGAATATCTGTTATCAAATGTATCCCATAGAGTTAGCTTAATTGCTCACAGGGAAGTACTTGGAAGAGATTTTAAAGGACAGAAAACAGTGAGCATTTTCAGTACTTAACGATATGCCGCTTTTAAGTGCACTCATGCCAACAGCAACAAAAGAAGTGTTTAGAAAACAACTTGAAAGGCACCAAGAGAGAGATGCGAAGAGTGCCACACTGACATATCTCAGTCGGTGTTTTGTTGGAGGTATTTCATGCCTTTGGGCATTGGGGCAGAATCTCCAGATGACTAATGTCTCCCTCTTGGCTTCAGTGTGGGGCATAAAGAGACACTCCAGTGTACAACTCCACTGGGTACTTTGTAGTTCCCTTTGAGAGGTACAATAGTTAGGACAAGGAAGCAACAGTTGGTGAACAAAAGATGAGAAGAATTCTGAAGCTTGTAATTTGCAGGCCTTCAGGGCACTGTTTTCAAGTGTTTTGTTGGGATTGTTTTTCTTTTTTTCTTTGTCATATTTTTTGTTCTCCTTTGGATTTTGGAAGCACCAAGAAAATGAAATGTTCCACATCTCCCCATAAATATGGAATTTTAGCCACTATGAGTGATGCAAAGACTTAAAATAATGGGGGGATGATTTAATTCCCAATATAAACAAGTACCACAGAAGTTCTAGGAAAGGGAAGAAAGGAGATTTTCTAAGGCAGATCCAGAAATTTTGGGAACAAGTATCCCTAATTGTTGTGCTTGAAAATCCCCTAAGTGTTTTTAATCTTCCTCATAATTGAAGTAATTAAAATAATTAAACCCAGAAAACTTGTACTGGATAAATGTGGCTCCTCTGTAAGGAATGTTCCTTGTGATAAAGTGCAGTTCTAAGATTGTATCGTGCAGTATCTCCTCCTCACTGATTTTCTTTCCCTTAAAACACTTTGCTACATGTTTTGTCTAGTCTCTTTCTGTTAGGACAGCCTTTAATCTAGTTTCTCATTTTCTGATATAACTGGAGTATAAACTCTTAAATTAACATTTATTCTTGATGTAAGACTTGTATAGGGCCCTGGGACTCTACTGCAATGTCAAATTATCCATGTCAATAGGTAATGTCATGGTCCTGGGGTGACTTTATGATGCTGAATTTTATCCCCATTCATCTGTTTAGCCCAGAAATAAGTTTTCCTCCTTTAAGACTATATCTGAGAGTGAAGGAGAAGTGGTGCAATGTCTGAGGTGGCTGTATTCAAAAATATAGAGATAAGAGCTTCAGCTTTCCTGCTCACAGACTGTGTTGTCTGCAGCACGGACGGCAGGAGAGAGCTCTTCTTTGCTTTTGGTTAGGTTTTTTTTTTAGCTAGCTGAGGCAGAGAAGTTCCCCAGACTGTGGCTTTTCTTTTTCTTGGAACTGATCAGCCTGCTCAGGACTGAAAACCCAGAAAAACACCGGGAGCTCACTCACACCTGTGGCCCATCAGGGTCCAGGACGCAGCATTTTCCAGCGCCGGAGGGACTGATAAGAGACTGAGTGAGCCGAGCTACAGCCCACGACAAGGACTTGCTAAATTTGCCATCTCTTCAGAACAGCAATAGGTTTTATTGTTTGATATTCATTTTTTTTTGTACATACTTTGTTTGCTAAATAAACAGGTTTTTTCCACTTTTCTCCAAGGAAATATTTTCCTGAACCAGTAGGGGGAGGGGCAGCTTGAATCTGCTTTCTAGAGGGATCCCTTTGGAAATTTCCTCCCAAATTTGCCCTAAGCCAGGACAATCATCTTTCAACCTCTAACCACTAGTGTCTCTTATACCTTCTTGTGCTAAGTTAGACAGGTCTCTTCACATTTCAGTGTTTTCATTTGTGTGTAGAGAAAGTGATATGTTATACTTCTCAGGAATTTCACAAAAACAAAGGGATGCCACTGCCAGCTGTAGGCCACCCTGGGCAGCATTTAAGTGGATATAAGAAATATACACAAGTTTATTCAAGTGACCCAGTCTGAATGAGAAAAGGCATATTTCTAAGTAAATAATTGTGTTTCATGTAGAAAAAAATACAAGCCCTCTTTTTGTGAAGAAAACATATGAACATGTACGCACATACACAGGCATTATCTGTTTTTGTAAATGCACAAATGGAAATGTGTGTCTGTGTATATGTTTATGTCTGCATTTAAAGTACAGATACACACACAATTATTTGTTAGAGATTAAAAATTTCTGTTCTTGTCTGAGTTAGTAGTGCACCTGAAGTAAATAATCCACAATCTAGTGTATGTCAGCTAGTTTAACTGGAGTTGTACCAGGAATTGTGTATAGCTTCTCAAAACTGCCAGTGGGAGCGAGTTCCTGGCTTCCTAGCAAGGACTGAATCACTTCTGCTAATCTACCGTGTAGGGAAAAAAACAAAATAAAAACCTAACGACAACCCCCCCAACTCCCCAAAACCCCACCCACCCAAACAACCAGGAGCAAACAAAAAAAGACCCTGAACAAAAAACAAACACAACATGCCCCCACCCCCCCTTAAACTAATAAATTAATTATAAACAGACCGCCCGTGGGACAGTGGCTGTGAACTTACTGATCCTAGTTACTTTAGGAACTTAATGCAACCACTTTATTGCTTTTGCAGTACCCTTTATATGGTTATTTTTTCATTTGCAATCAGTCTCAGGATTGGTTCAGTCAACTGGAATGCTCTCAAGGTGCTCTTACACAGAACAGCGAAGCTTTCAGGCTCCTTCTTCATGTTTGGCTGCTGTGAGTGGGCTCTGCTTTTCCCCAGCATCAGAGCATAGTAAGATCTTTGCCTTAAACTCAAGCTGAAATTTATTTGAGGTTGCAAAACAGTTTGGTTTGCTTATTTGTAAACTCATGCTCTGTTTGGCTCTTGCCAAATACAGTGTAAAACCAGCTTCTTTTAGGTGGTAACATCTAGTGTGTACTGGAACGTTGAGCAGCAGGATTCCATTTAAATTGAATGCAGCAATAAAAAAAAGAGAAATATTAACCACAGTTATTTTTTTGGAAACACAGAAAGGCATAACTTGGTGCTTATTTCAAACAAATGTTTGGTTCCATTCTTTTCCTTACCGTAGCAGTTTATCCAGCCTATTTATGCTAAGATAAATCCTCTCTTATGCCAACTTTCATCTTTGTTACAGCTTCATGATCCTTTTTGCCAGGCTTCTCTTTGGTCCTGGTCGTTGGCATCAGCTTGGTAGTTTGGGGATTGTCCTAAGGTGACTTCATGATGCTTGTATCCCCAGTCATCTGTTCTCTTTATGCTGGATATTAAGTTCTGCACCTTTAAAACTAGATCTGAGAGTGAAGTGGGGAGAAGTGGTGGAACATTTGAGGCAGCTGTATTCAAAAACAGAGATAAGAGCTTCAGCATTCCTGTTCATTGTGGTGTCTCGAGCACAGAGAGAGCGGGAGAGAGTTCTCCTTTGCTTTTTAGCTAGTTTTTAGCTAGCTGAGGCAGAGAAGTTCCCTGGACTGTGGCTTTTCTTTTTCTTGGACTACTTTGGACTAAAAAATCCAGAAAAACACCAGAAGCTTATGCCTGTGGCCCATTGGGGCCGAGGACACTGCATTGTCCGGTGCAGAAGGGACAGATGAGAGACTGAGTGAGCCAAGCTACAGCCCATGACAAGAACTTTCTAAATTTGCCATCTCTTCAAAACAGTGAGAGGTTTTAATGTTTGATATTATGCATTTTTTTTTAATGCTTGTCAATACTTTGCTTGTAAAATTAACAGGTTTTTTTTCACTTTTCTCCAAGGAAATATTTTCCTGAACCAGTAGGTGGAGGGGCCACTTGAATCTGCTTTCTAGAGGAACCCCTTTGGAAGTTTCCTCTCAATTTTGCCCTAAACCATGACAGGGATGTTTCAAATTCCATGGGTTGGCTACAGAACATCAGTGAGGACAAGTGGAAACACAGCTTGTTTTCCTGTCATTTCCCATTCTTGACTTGTCCCTTTTTCCACTTTTAAGTGTTAGACTGCTTCTGGAGCAGCAGTGCTGGCCCAGTTAGCAAAGAGCAGCATACATAAATTGGGGTGGCTGAGTTTCTCGCAAGCTGAACCCATGAGGCCACTGCCGGATGGGGCCACAATCTGAGAATTATTTTAGGTTGAAAGGTGATATATATATAATTTAGGACAGGAAATTGATATCATAAACAAAACAATCTTGTACATTGTAAAGATCTGGGGAGGGAGTCCCATAAACACCTGTTTCAGTCTGTGATGACAGCTGGTGGGACTTCTGGGGTCAGGCTTCCCTCTGCAGCTGTGCTTGCACTCTCAAAGGAGAAATCAGCATCTTTTCACATCCTTAAGAAATTACTCTCCTTGACTGTTTGTGGAACAGAAATCAGAAACCATATATAGCACAAAATATTTTTTTAAGGAGAGTGGCTAATGGTATCTGAAAAACAGTATAACATGATCTGCCTCACATCTGGAAAAGAGCATAAAATATCTTGTAATGTCAGGAAGATTTTTCATTTTCCATATGTTGTTTCAACTTTTAGTTAATGTGAGGAAAGAGACACTTAATTATTTGATGAATTGTACAACGTAGTCCAGAATTCAATATGCCATTCTTTGCAATATTATCAAAGGTAGTGCAACAAAATTAAATGTTTCACATGTAAACAATTTACATATGTAAATCCTGAAACAGACATCTTTGTTGTCATGTAGCATGACCAATAAGACTTCTGAAGCATTTTTTAAAACTTAGTCTTTAAAGAATCAAATATATTAATACTAGAAAAATAGTCACTCCATCCCCCTCTTTCACTAATTCTTATACTTCTGTAAAGCTGATGTGTAATTTGAAAATTTTATCTTCATTAAACATATGATATATATTTTTTTGTGTGTATAAGAAACTGGAGAATCTGGATGCAAGTATGGAATCAGTACGTAAATCCATATTGTGGGTTTATCCATACATACATTTCAGAAATCCAGTTTTTAGGACTTGACAATTATTGTAGATCTGCTGAGACTTCATGAAATTCAGGGGACTTGTATCTGTATAATATACCCTACAAAAGACACAGATTTTCTAGCTAACTGTGTGGGGTAGCAAAACCAGATCTGTGTAGAAAAAGATTTTACCATGTTAGAGCCTTTTCCTGCTTGTTGGGAAGGATAAACTGTTCCAGTACAAAGCCCATTTTAGAACTATCTCGGATAGATAGCAAAGCACTGTAATGCTGTGGATTAAAACATCCCACTCCTTTCTTTACAGAATTAAATAAGTGAAACTTGTGAATTTGGATGAGCTCTGTGTTATAGTAGTCTGAGAAAGTAGGACCTGAGAAAGTTTCAAAATAAATTAATATTTTCTTAGTTTAGCTGAAGCCCAAATGCCCAGCTTAGCATCTCTGGCCTCTGGTAGATCTATCCTCTGTATTGCCACATTTCAAAGGCCTTCAGAGCTATACAGCTTTCTCCTTTGACTACACAAAATAATGGAGTGTAGTCAGTCCAAATGTGATGGTTTTGGTTGCATTTGCACGAGGACTTTTTGCAGCAGGACTTTATTTTTCTACTCTGAAAGGAAGCATAGAATATATATATATGTATATAAACGTATGGACATATATTCACATAGATACATCTAACATTTTTTTATTTTTCCAGACTTCAGATTTTTCCAAATTGTGGCTGAAAAAGATGTGACATCACAGATTGTCACTGTTGTCATTTTTGAAAACCTTTTGTTTATTCTGTTTTGTACACAAACACATTTTAAAGGCTTTGAAGCTCTGATGAATAAATTCAGCAAAGTCTACATAGTTTCACTTAAAATACTCTGTGTGAACAGAGAGAGATTCATATGTTTCCTGGAAAATGTGGCATTATTTTGTTTTAAAACTGGAAAAGAAACCATTTTCATGTGAGAGGTTGAGCAATCAAATTTTAAGTTGTTCAGGGCTTTTTGTTTTTGCTGGTTTTTGTTGTTCTTTGCTTTGGGGGATTTTGTTGGTGGCTTTTTTTGTGTGACGTAATTTGATTTTATTTTTATGATTAACATCTGGTTAATTTTCAACAAAGGAAGTAAAAATAGCATTAGCTACATCTAGCCACCAAAAAATTTCAGGTGAATTCACTGAAATCAGCAAGTTTCTGTTCATTTTTGACAGGAGGGTTGGGCAGCCAGTGCCTGAGCAGGCAGCAATGTGAGTGCCCAGTACAGCTCTCATCCCATGGGGAGCAGCCTGGTCCTCTCTGGGGGCGTGTGATTTGGGGCCACCTTCCCCAAAACATTCTCCAGCAGTCACAAAATGAGCCCCTCATGGTGAGCCAGAGCTGTGACCTGTCATTGACTGTCATCCAGGTGGGTGGGATAATTACACTTGACAACCACGTTATCGAGGCATATCTGAGCTTATACCCTAACTACAGAACTTCTTTGCATTATTTTTGCGTTCTTGCCTCTGGCTAATGGAAATCAGGACTATATCACAAGAGAGTTTTTTCTGGTTACAGCTGTGTCCTCTAGACTTGTGATGAAATGGTGAAGTTCACCACAAAATATTTGACTGTGCACAACTTTTCTTCACATTTCTCAGCTTCCCTTCACATTGGTTCCAGGCAGAGACTTTGATTCTGTTCACATGAGCAAAAGCTGCTCATGACTTTGTATCCCCCAATATTTCAAAGTGTGGGTGCATTCACTAAGAATGCCGTCATCCAGTTTAAGATACCATTTAAGCAAAGATATCACACTTCAATAAAAACTGATGTTCACAAGGTTACAGTTCTTGTCCAGGCAAACGTTTACTAAAAAATGGAAACAGAGATTGCACAGAAGAATGTTTTCAGAGCAGGAGTTATATTATGTATAGGCAATACACTGCCTCTTTCCAAGTTCTGATGCACGGTAAAAGTGGAGGGGTTTGATCCTGTAAAGTATCTCTCTTCAAAGAACCATTGGAAAACAAGTCTTATTATTTCTGTCTGGAAAACAGCAAATCCAAGTTATTTCTCTAAACAAACACAACTCATCAGTTCCCTTTCTTTCAGGTCCCAGGCCTGTGTTTTGCTCTTTTTAGTGATTATTTTTCCATTTGCCTATTCTCTTTTGTATGTACTTAATCATCTGTATTTGTAAGAAGTGGTAACAGGAAAAGAAGAACACTCTGGTGTCTCGCCCACACACAGATTTCTAGGGTGGAATTAAGTTTAAGATTACAGCTCCTAAATGACCCTTTAGGGAATTAATGAAGTTTCAGTTAGTTAATTTTTTTTTTGCTGGTGTCAAAATACCTGGGCATAACCTTTCACTGTTTTTCAGCTCAGTTACCTCAACCTTAATGAAAGGGGAAATCTAGAAATCTCTCCAAAAGTGAACAGAGGTCCAAACAGCTACAGAAATAAATGCCTGCTTGGACCAGACAGTGCTGCATTATTTTGCAAAGACACCACGCAATTAATAGTGTCTGCCAGTAGCCTGTTAGGCATGAGAAACACATTGCTTAGTTAAAAGACCCTTCCCTACCCCAAACGAGGCAGAAACAGCCTAAAACTCAAAGGAGGGTGACCTGAGGAGGTGCATCTGAGGCAGTGGCCAGCCCTTCCAAGGTGGCCAGGGTTGGGGGAGAGGGAGGGATGGGTCCCAGCTGCACAGGGCTGCAGGAATCCAGGGTGAGGAGGTTAATGACCCGACATTGCTGCCCTGCTACTCCTTTGTGCCGGGCCTCTGCAGAACCCTGGATGGGAAGCATCTTTCTTACAAACAGCTCCCTCTTCCAAAACCTCTACCTAATCCCAGCAGCTTTTGTATGAAATGAGCGCTATTTGGTGCTAGTTAAGCCATAGGGTTTCTGGTTCCAGTCAGTGTTCATTCAAGAGGTTTGTTTTTTGTGGGAAAGAAAAAAACATTGAAAAAGTTGTGGAAAAAAGGAGTGACACGATTGTTGATGCAAATATTAAGTGAATTTCATTCTCTCTGTAATTTCTCCTGGAGTTCATGACATCGCAGTTATGATAAATAAAGCTTCTTGGTTACTGTGTCCAGCCTTTATTTCTGCAGTTACCTACAGGCAGCATGTTGCTAAAATTGCTGAAGGCATTCTTTAAGGTGTTTATCAAAGAGGGTTGCTTTCTTGGAGATTTTGTATAAAAAATAGTTCAGTGCCACCTCAAATTTATTGTTTAATTCAAAACTGACACTGTAGAATTTTACACATTTTGAAAAAGGCTCCAGTACCGGACATGGAGTTTAATTTTTAATATTAGATTTTAATAATGGGCCACCTTTCTTTCATAATAGGATTATTTTACAGATGAAAATAGAGTACTAAAAAAGGACCCTCAACAGGATTACCATCTGGAATATGCCATGGAAAACAGTACACATACAATACTGGCTTTTAGCAGAGAGCTGCACACTTGTGACACAAATGACAAGAGCATAACGGTAAGAGTCTCTGACTGTTTGTAAACAGATGAAGTAATTAATACAGGATACATGTATGTGTAGTTATTAACCTGATAATTAAAATCTCTTTTTAGTAAAAGGACAGAATTAGAGAAATTCTCTTTCCAAAACATCTGTTTGCTCAAATTAACCAGGTAAAATACTTGTGCTAGTTTTATTAAACTATTATGTTTAAATTTCAGCTTTCTTTGTTTTTATACTTTAATATGTTATGTTCTGTAATTTCTAACAAGTGTGCACAGGATTGAAATAGATACCTCTGGGCCATCAAGTCCTTGTTATAACCATTCAAGAGAGGCCAAATTGAGAAATACATTTAAGATTCTGCACTAACTTGTAATTGATCTTAGAAACAGATTTTAAAAGAAATTTGTAAATGATATACTTAAACAGTCTGTTTCTTTTACTTTATTCAAAACTAAAAGTGAAAAAAAAATTATGGTAAAACTTTCCATGGTAAAATAATTTTCATGGTAAATTCTTCCATTGCCCTAGGGATTGCTTTGCTATTTCCTAAACAGAATTTTAATGATGACTTCAGTACTGGAAATGACAGAAAAGTTAGAGAGTTTTGCAAGGCTTTCTATGCTTTGCCTTTTTTACTACTTCTTTTGGAAGCATTACTATAGGAGTAAAACACTATATTCATTATCTGTGTTTTTATAATACATGCACTTATAGCAACATAAGAGGCTGAAAATGCAGGAAGCAAACCCCACCTGTATAAACCACCAGTTTCCCAGGCAGTCAGTGGATCTCTGGCTTGCACACCTGCTCCAAATTCTCAGTATAATTTAGCATTTGGAAACAATTCAGGATTTATTATAGCACTTTGTCTCAAGGGTCATTATTGTAATCTGAGAATGGTTTACAGAGAACTGATCTGTGCAGTGGCTGTAGATTGATTTTTAAATCTGTTCTGTAATTGAATGTTAATTTTCCATAGTATCTAAGAACAACAATTCACTGAAGGTATTCACATCTTCACAGACCTGATCCTAGAGCATGTTTGGGGGGAAACATTCTGTTGCTGATCAAATAAGTAACATCTCTATAAAAATGTTTGCAATGCATTTAGTTGGTTACTTCTTTATGAGTCTGTTCTGCCATTTGAAGATATGATTTCAGTTCACAACATCTATCAGAGAACTATTTAATTTCGGTTTATTTCTAATCAACCCATTGAGTATAAAACATTATTTATTTCAAAGGCTAAATTGTAGGTAGCCATCTACCATTAGGTAGATGGCTGCTCCTCTGGAAAACACTGTCATTGTTTAAATACAATTATGTCACAGCTATTGTAGGAATTATAGGAACTGCATAAGGAAGATATTGCTCCTATCCCTTGTGGACATTTTTTCTTTGTTTTTTTCAGGAGAGCACAGTGCGGGTAATATGGGCCTACCACCACAAAGATATGGGAGAAGCAGGTCAAAATTACCATGGGTCTAATCGTGGTACAAAGAGTCTGCGTTTGCTGAACCCTGAGAGAGAGGAAGTCTCATCTGCTTCTTTGCCATACTTTGACCTGACAAACAGAGACGTAAGTTACTCCATGCTGTGGGTTTCTGTGGAGATGGGAATAAGGTGGTAGCCAAAGCCTTGGACTTACACAATGAGTAGTGTGACTTTTATATATAATTAAACATAAGGATGGAATTCTTCACTATGAGATTGATCAGGCATTGGAGTGCGCTGCCCGGAGAAGCTGTGGATGCCTCATCCCTGGAAGTTTTCAAGGGATGGGGCTTTGAGCAAACTGGTCTAGTGGAAGGTGTCCCTGCCCAAAGAAAGGGGACTGGAACTAGATGACCTCTAAGGCCCCTTCCAACCCAAACCATTCTGTGATTCTATGATAATACCGTGTTCATGCCCTTTTTATTAAGACAGGTTCCTGTACCAGACAAGGACACAACATATTGGTGCCAAATGTTTAAGATTCCTGTACAGCATGAAAAGCATCACGTGACAAAGGTGAGTGATTCAGACTCAGAAAATGTAGAGGAATTTAGATAATGATTACACTTCAAATCAGTTCTTGCACTTTTGAAGTTTTTTTTCACTGCTTACTGGAGGGAAAACAAGACCTCTTATCTGTATTCGCAAATATGGATCAAGTGTTTATCTGTGTATGTGCCCAGAACCTGGCTCAGATGTGCCATGACAACTGCCCTGAACAGTGACAGACCCTCTTTCTTGCAACTCTTTTCTCCCTCATCCTCTCTCCCCTAAGAAAATAAAGTTGAAAATTATTTCTCTCTGTAAATATTTCTGGCAAGGACTAAATTAAATTGTCTAAAAGCACGTTAGATCAAGTTTCTACTTTTATATAGGAATTTAATGAATTTCTTTTAACAGATAGTAGTTTTAAATTTAAAAAATAATTAAATGGGGATGTTTGTTCAAATAAAGGGCCAGGTTCTTATTTGATTCCAGTCACCTTTCTTCTGATGACCAATGTGGAGCCAGGTTACATGACATAAGAATGCACACCAGTATTTTCAGCAGTTAAAAACTTAAATATTATTTCAAAAAGAGATTAACGCATTTTATAACTTTTCTTTCTGTTTTAAATTGAAAGCTTAAGAGTGCTGAGGGAAATATGATTCCCACATTTCTTCCCAAGAGCAATATACTGAAGACCTTATGAAACAATAAATTCTTGTTTTTCTAATATGCTGAAGATAGCATAATAAGATAGTTCTGGCCCTCATTTTTGAACTCACAAATACATTAAGTGTAGAATGCTCTTTCTTCTGTTTCGTTACAATTGCCAGTCGCGTTTCTTCAGTGCATTAACTAAGACTGAAATTTTAAATGATTTCAGAGAATTTTAACATGTGATCTCAATGTCTGTACAATAAATACCTGTAATTATTCTGAAATATTGTATGTTTCTGCACTTTATGAGAATGAATAATTGCAAGGCCCAAATTTCTGCCTTCAAATTCTTGATCTTTAATCACATTTTGTGAAATTTGTGACAGCTAATTTCACTGTATGAAATGGGGAATTTGCTTATGTTCCAATATGTATGTCAAGATCCATAGTTTTCTTCTTTCAAGTGAGAGACCTTCAAAATGGTAGTATCAAAATCAAGCTTTTCATGTTGAATTTGGTGGAAGTTGTAGATATTTCCTATTCTGCTAAAAAAGTTCCCCAGAAGTATTCATTATTTCTAATTTCTGAATTTATTCTCTAAATGCTTTGCATGACTGTACATTTGGTTGCTCAGTCTTTAAAAAAATAGTGTTTGGTTAAAGCTAAAACAAGATTTTAGTTCAGAAATACACTAGCTGATTTTTCAGAATAATTGTATAGTCTTTATTTTTTTGCAGTAACATATAAAGAATATTAAAGTTCTAGAAATCATATTTTCATATCAGCATATTTTTATAAAGTTAAAAATTAGAGTAGAATCCTCAGTGATTTTCCATCCTCAGAAAAGCAGGAAAATTTCATACTGTTGCTTAAAATATTTTAGAGAGAGAAAAATGAATACAGACCGAAAGTAGATTTAAATAGGAGCACTTCCTTAGCCTTTCTTTTCCAGGGTACAACTTATATTTTCCTATAAGTGACGTTTATAGATGCCACATAGAGGGTTGTTGTGGAATTGTATCTATGTGCTCTTGCAAACTGATTAAACATTTCCTAAAGCCTACTGATACACAAAGGATGGGGCTTATGGCTACTGGGGAAGATATTAGCTGTGCAAACAGAGCTTGAGTTTCACAAAGGGGAGAGCGGGTGAACTCTTTGCCCTGATCAAACTGTCCGGGTTAGTTAAATACTTACATAGATGTTGAATTCCTTCTGCAGCACAGTTTTCACACAAACCTACACATCTCATTTTTACAGACAGAAAAAAAGAGGTGTAGACATGGTACAAATTTGTCTGTGGCATAATTTAGTCTACTTCAGTAATGTACATGTGAACTGCCTTTGGCCATTTCTGTGCTCCTGTCCAATTTTGAGCTGGACTGCTCAGTTTAGCACTTGCTGGACAATGTGTGCCATCAACAGTGTGTATTTAGCTGCACTGATGTGTAAACCTGATGGTGATTTGGGTTGGTGCATCAACCACGACTGGAATTTTCTTTCTAAGTTCCACTGTTCTCTACTATTTCTTCCTTTCTGAAAATTGCTCTGAGCACTTTATAATAAAGTACTTTTAAAATATCAGTTTCATCAGGAAAGCATGATGTTTTAATGAAGGAATCTGAAAAAAATTAGACCGGTCATTAGAGGTAGATGTCAAGATTCTTAATTGTCTGTAGTTAACAAATACCAGATTCTGAATTCAGATTCTGAATTTAAAAGGCTTTTAAAATGTCTATTAAAGTTGCATTATTTAAAAATGTAATGCTTTAAAACCGAATATATTTAAGGTATTTTCAAATATGTTCTGTAAATACAATCTAATGGTGACAAAGCTGGGTACCTGATAATGTGTGGGTCTTAAGGTTCACCTGCAGTAGTGTTTTAGTTTCTTCTATTTGCACAAGATGAAGAAATAACTAGGGCAAGAGATCTCAGTATTAATCAAAGATAAGTTATGTAAGACCTTAGGTCTTTTCTTTCTCTTTAGATAATATTCATGTTACTTTCCAAGAATCACAGGTAATGGGAAACAGCATATTTTCATTGATCAAGCTGCTCTACATGATATGTAAATTGTGCAACAGATAAGATTGTAATCTTTGGTTTATCTCAGAGGTAGAATAAGGACATGGACAAGTAGTTTGTCTTTATGCTGTATTTACCAATGGAGAGCAGATCTTCACTGCAATAAGGGGACACCCATCCAGGTTTTAGAACTTCTCTGTTAAATCTTTTGTTTCACATTTCTTGCAACATTCTTCTCAAGGAAGAGATTATGTCTTCCTATATATCCCTACAATGCCTTCGGTTTCTAATGTCTCCAGCAACTTCTGGAGAGACAGCTCAAAATAACGTGCCTGATAAGAAATGAAACAGCTTCTCAGTAGCTGGACATTATAGTGACAATAGTGATACAGAAAACAAGCAAAACCAGGCACTGAGCTGGTTTTGTGGCTCTAATGGTTTACATCACTCCTCAGCTTTAAACTGCATATCTGGCTGAATTGTGCCTCCTCAAAAATTTATTAAACTTCTACAGTATTTCCCTCAGGAGCATTTTCTACTAACAGAGTCAATTATAAGTGTAATAGGTAAATTTTGAAAATAATATAGGCAGAACAGATGAAAGGGCTTGCTTGGAGGTAGTAGCAGGCATTCAAATCAGATGTTTGCGGGATGGCCCTGCAGTGGTTCCAGAGTGGTGGACTTTGGCTGCTCTTCACATGGAGAGCAACACAGCTGCCTGTCTGCAAACTCCTCCTGCAGCTACATGTTCATTGGCCTGTTCTGCTGCTCTGAGCTTCAGGCAGTGGTGTGTGCCTCAGGCTCACTACCCAAGGGATTTTAACTTTTCTCACATGCAGTAGTAGGTTTCTTAGAAAAAAAAGCTTTCCACTTACTAGCGCAGACTTTCTGCAGTAGGTTTAAGACTATGTCTTGCTGGGATTATTTGCAGTAAATTGCAGTAAATGTCATTATTCTGATTGGTCATTTTAAATAAGACATCTAGTTTTAGAGGGCATTTGGCATTGGAATGGAGGATAGTATTTGCATTTTGTAAGCTCTTAGAAGTTTTGGTTCTTGTATAGAGCAGTCCTTCCACTTGCATCATTTGAACTTGCTTATGAGAATGGTGTGAGCAGGTTTAGCTCTGCTGAAATGAAAGAAGCCTGGAGATCAAGCTGTGTGGTCAAAATTCAGTATCTCTTCAGTACAACTCATGAATACTAGGCAACATATTAAAGGCAGTAAATGTTCAGCCACAGAGAGGGGCTTCCTCTCATCTAACTTATCTATGGGCCTGAGCTAGCTGCTTAATTGACCTTACAGTGGCAGAACTCGCTGTTTGTATCATCCTAGAGGAGTTGTCAGAAATGTATGAGCTCAAGCATCTCGTGTATGGTTCAGTCTCTCCACTGATGGATGAGAGAACCCAGATTGCCAGCCTGTATAAGTAACTTCCAGATGAATGAATCAGGGGGAGATTCATCCCAACCAAAAAAGTCAGAGGAGAGAAGAGACTGTGATAAAAGCAAAAATTGCAAAATAATAGTTTTAAAAAAATTTGCCTGTGGGAAAAATGAACTTCTCTCAACCACAGCCCTGAGTAATTTTTCTGGCACTAAGCCTATGATGTGACTAGTGAAACAGGCTTATCATGTAAGTAGAAAAAATCCCTAATTATTTAGCATTAGTTGAGAAGTGTTACATTAGGCATATTTTTATATCAGCACTAAAGTTTTCCATCACTGATCTCCTTAGAAGAGGGAGCCTCTTTTCAATTAAAGGCAGGCCTGTATTAGAACACACCAGCAGCTGCCAGTTAATCTTCATGTTCTTTTTCGGGGCAAACTGATAAGGAAGTAAAAACTCAAAAAAACTTGTTGTCAAGGGTAACTGTGCTTTTTGACAGTGGAATGCTTTAGTAATACCAAAGACCCCAGTGTGAAAATACAAAGGGACTCCAGTTTAAGAGACTGATTGATTGGAAGCCAGAAGGGCAGCTTGTAGCCTGCAGTACCTAAATGAGGGCACTGATTTTTAACTTGAGTGATAGCAGACAGTAACTTCTTGTTACTCTTTGGCCTGAACTTTTACATTTTGCTAAATGTGATAACTCCAGCAAATTGCATCATGCAGCCTGACATAAACAAATGTTCTATATTTTCCCATGCATTCCCCTACAAAGCAATTTCATCCCCAGTAAATTAGACTGGCAACCAAACAATTATCTTACGCTGCAGAACTTGTAAGCTATCTGCCCTTTGATCTGCAGGGCTGGATGTTTGGTGCAAGCCTGAATTGGCCCATTAGTATTTGCAGTGCTAAAGATTAATGTAACTGAACAGGCTGAAAATTAAAAGTTTCCCAAGCACTGTCTGAGGAAATAACAGAAATGCATAATTCTCTCATATTCTGCTAAATTATTTTATATGTAAAATTGTTTAAGGTATTATTCAATTTTGTGATCACAGATTAAATTATATGTGACCACAGATTTTGCTGTCCTACCAAACTTTTATTTCTTACATATTTTTATTTTGCGGTAGTCTTCTTCAATTTCTCTTGTGTATCGCTGCATTATTTATTCCATACTTGGCATGCAAAAATAACCTACTTCTGTCATCAGCAAAGTTGGCTGTCTAGTTAATTTAATCCATTTTCTTCGATTTTTGCTTTCTAAATAAAACCAACATCCATCTGTTATGGCAATGTATTGACCATGGTGGTAGGAAAATATGTGTGCTGTGTGTCAGATGACAGCAGCCTTATTTTAAAATGTGACCAAAAGTAAGCATGGAAAAGGGGAAAGTACAATTTTTGTGAAGATCTCTGAGTTTTACCTCCTAGTTCTGAGAGGATTTGTGGGGTGATCTTCAGGAGACCGTTGTTATTTGTTAACCTCATTTTGTCTTATTCCATCCATGTCTGTGTTTCTTTTTCCTTATCCATAGCTTTATATATGATTTTAAAGTAAACCTATGACTAGGTGATGAACTGAAAAAATAAGAAAATTGTCTGCAGCCAAACATCCAAGACTTCTTATCATAGCAGGCAACAAAACACTCCAGAGCAGCATTTGGCCTTAGATGAGCAGTTACAAAGCATCTGTTGTGCGAATACCAGAACAACAGGCTCGTAGGTTGTAAAATCTCTCTTGATGGGTCTTGTGTGGATGGATCACAGAACAAACCTAGCTTGGTTCTACTAGCATCTTGGCATTGTTTCTGAAGATCAACCTTCTAATTCAGACAAATCACATTGTAGCAGCATCTTAAAAAAAATTTCAATAAGGCAAATTAAATTGCTCTAATGGTATTTAAATGGAATAGAACTTTCTATTCCCATCTAATTGAAGTATTTTTCTTCAGTATTAATCTTTTAATTTGCAACCCCAGATACTGGTGGTAGTTTTCAAAAAATGATATTGTGTCTCTCCCCATCTTTGCTTTCACCTTCAGTGCGCAGTAGTCACAGCTATTAACAGAGCATAGATCCATAAACTCCACATTAGTAACAGTGGAAAAATAGACAGACAATGGTCAGAAAAGGCCTCTCCACCATGTCCACTCATAGCAGACTGTATTGGCTTTGCATGTCTGTGTTTTGGTGGCAGGGGGGCTACAGGGGTGGCTTCTGTGAGAAGCTGCCAGAAGCTTCCTCCACGTCCCGCAGAGCCAATCCCAGGTGGCTCCAGGATGGATGTTCCACATGCCAAGGCTGGGCCCATCAGAAATGGTGGGAATGCCTCTGTTATAACAGATCTAAGAAGAAGAAAAATAAGAGTTCTTGTGCAGATGTAATTGTGGCTAGTGAATAGCAGAGTGAGAAAGAGAAACAACTATTCAGACCCCAAGGTCAATGAAGAAACGGGGAGGAGCTGCTCCAGACACTGGAGCTGAGATTCTGCTGCAGCCCCTGGTGCAGACCATGGTGAGGCAGCTGTGCCTCTGCAGCCCATGGAGGATTCACAGGGATGCAGAGATCCACCTGCAGCCCCTGAAGGAGTCCATGCTGGAGCAGGTGGATGCCTGAGAGGAGACTGTGACCATGTGGGAAACATGTAGGAGCAGGCTTCAGGCAGGGGACTGCAGGCCCATGGATAGAGGAGCCCACAATGGAGCAGGTTTCCTGGTAGGACTTGTCACCCTGTGGACGACCTGTGTTGGAGCAGGCTGTGCCTGAAGGACTGCATCCTGTGGAAGAGTGACCCACCTTGGAGCAGTTTGTGAAGAAATGTAGACCGTGGGATGGACTCACGTTGGAGAAGCTCATGGAGGACCGTCACCCACAACAGGGACCCCCACAGTGGAGCAGGAGAAAGACTCCTCTCCCTGAACAGTGGGAGGAACAAGGTGTGATGAACTGACCATAACCCCTTTTCCTCTTCTTCCTGCACTACTGACCTTTCGATTACTTTGTCTTAAGTTGCTGGGACTGAAACTGCGTCTTTCTGTTTTATGAAGTGCTAATCACAATTTTGGTTCGTAGATAATTGCTATGGTGTAATTTTAATGCAGACTTTAAAAGAACCCTGTAATCTGAAGATAGCCCTTCTGTGACTTCTGCATGTGTTGATGGGTGATGAAGTCCTGCAAAAGGGTATACCAGGATCTGACTCAGGGTGAGAAAATGTGGAAATAGAATTTATGTGATCATTACTTAACTGCATTTATTTTGTAAGCCCTCTTATGTTTGTATATCAACCCTGTAAATATAAGTTTTTAGAGGACTATGAGCAATCGTTCCTGAGTGTTGCTCTGGAGGCTGTCATGTCAAAATCAGGAGCCTTGTGCTTACTTTATCTCCTGCTTTCCCTTCAAAGTGAAGGTGCCAGGGTGTGCAGGTCGGTGGCTCCTCTAGGAGCTCAGTATTGGAATGCCTAAAGTTTTTCTCACATGTGGTCCTTTTTGATATCCCCTCACAGAAGTCAGCATGTTATTTTCAGAAAACGTGTTTCCCAGTAGTGTACTTCTGCATGTGCAAAAAAGAAAGGGACATGCTGTCAATTCTCATGTGTTCTGTCTTCAGGCAAAGCTTCACGCTCACTCACAAGCAGGAGGAGAAAAAGTATAATGTTCTTTTAGCTACATGATTGAGGGGATTGTTTTGTATTTCTACAATAGAATTAAAACCTCTGCCATTGTGGCCTCAAAGAGAAAAACACTGCTGTGCAAGAATGGTGATTCCATGAAGAAATGGGAGTAGCTTCACTGACTTTATTATTTATACTATTCAAATTATATGTTCCCCTTGAGCGACTATAAACTTTTTATTGGCCAACCCATTTTGGCCTTAGACTTGAAACATATTTGGTTACATATTACTTTATTATGATATTGTTTTCATAAGGAAGTAACGATGTTCATGATTAATTGCCAATTATTCGTCTTGAAGTGTGTCAATTGGGTTGAGAGTCTATGGCCATCCTGAAGACCACAACCCCTTCCACTGTCTCTGCTGCTTAGGAGTAAAATGAGTGTACTGCCAGGATGCATAATCAAAAGAAACATGTTTGTACGTGACCTGAGCTTTTTATGAGAAGGATCCTCAGGGTTATACTTCTTAACTATTACTAAATGCATTATCTTAAATCTTCAGGCATATGTCAGGCAGAAACAATGTTTTATTGGTATTTCTTTTAGATATACTTATTTTGGATTTTGTCTAAATGACTGTAAGTCTTTAAAGTCTGAAACTCCTTAGAGTTCCAGGCAATTAATTAGGAATAATAACTTAAAAATGGGCACGATGACAGAGAGAGCAAGAAATCCTAAACCCATCTCTGATTACTTTTTAAATGTTTGGGCTTATTGTTTGTTATGTTTTTGATACCTCTTAATTAAAATATTTAAGTTGCTCTGCAGAAATTCTGGATGTACAGTGTAATTATTAGTAGCACTATATGGGGATAGAAGGATTTATGTAAATTTAGATATATAGCCTTCTCTCCAAGCTAAAAGCACAGCAACCCTTAAATTTTACCTGCAAGTACATATTCTTTTCCAATAAAAATTCTAAAGCTTAAAACAGATGTATGGTAATTACTTCTTAACGCTGTATAGTAATAAAACCTAAATAAGAGCCTTAGTTGAACAACACAGTCACAGAGTAAACAAATCCTTTTTTTACATCAAGAACAGGAAATATCTGTGCTTTGATTAAGATTTTCCATTCCTGTGGTAAGGACCTTTCCTCCTCAGTGATGTTAGAATTTTTATTCTACGTTTAAAAGAATACCCAAAACCAGGTAAGCCCCAATGCCAACAATACAGCTTAAATCAATCAATCAATCAATCAATTAATCAGATAACATGGTTATTTCAAATTAAAATTATTATTTGATTCTCCCTTTGGGGAAAAAAAACCCTCCACACATATTAAGTACAAATCACACAAATTTCAATGCCTTAAATTGCATAGAAGTATCAGTCTGGAAAACTTCCATCCTCAAAGGAAAGCTTACCTAATCACATTATGAGATGGGTATGGTTTCTGTTGCCTGGGACTTTTTCTTGTCTACATCTCTGTTTTTATTTAAATACAAAAATCAAGAACTTTCACTAAATGCTCAGGTTAGATTTTTCCCCAACTGGAAGGTATGAAAAATGTGTATGAGAATAATTTGGGTTAACATTTTTACCTTTGAAGGACAATTCAAGTTAAGCAGTAATGTTCCCTGTTGTACCTCAGATGTAATCATCCCTGATGACCATGAGGGAACCAGAAGCAGTGGCTTTGCTCTATTTTGTGCAATTTACTCACCAAAATATACACCTGTTAAGTGGCACAGTATAAACTCAGAAGTGCTTGGAACAGAGAATGATTTAAAGGGATTTGTTAGAGGTGATGACTGAATTTAGGGTCTAGATAGTACAGTGAGGGAAAGAGAAATGAGGACTAAGCTGTGTATGTGCAAATGATCTCAGGAAAGATTACAGCAGCTAGTGCACACTAGACTGCAGCCAGCTGAGCATTGGAAGTGTCTCTTTCAGCTCTAACTATTCTGTGGCACTAATTTAATTCTTTCTGACACATAGGGTAGGATGGAGGCATGGAGAGGGTGGTCTCTGCCTGACCCCAGAATGCCTTATCTCTGGGCTGAAAGTCTGCAGCAGATTCGTGTCCCAGATGTGACACTGGTGCAGGCAGGCTCTTCTGGTAACAGGAGAGAGCTGTTCAGTTGTTAGTGTTTAAGTCCTGGTCTGCCCTGCAGTCATGGGCTTCATCTACCTCAGCCTAGAGGTGTATTTCCAGCCCTTGTTTTAGCTCAGCACACCTCTGGGTTTTGTGCAAGGAGCAGTGTTAGGCAGCAAATGTCTGGTGGTTTTCTTTCAGAATGTTTATAGGAAAATAAAGCCATATTACTGAGATATTTTTTTTTATGGAATACATAGATTTTTTTTTTTACTGAATAACACCTAACTTTATAAAGTGAAATATTTTAAGTATTTGTTCTGTTGAAGAAAAATCTAATACCCTAAATGAGATGTTTTAGATAAACATTTGATCGTTTTACAATTATATTTTAAAAAAACTCAGAGAAAAATCTTAAATTCTAATGAGAAGAAATCATGTCACCCTTTGAAAAAGTTTTGTAAGTCACATAATTTTTAATATATATGCTTGGTACACATTTTCAAAAAAAGTACTAAGACTAAAGTAATCAGTAAGAATGTAATAGTTCCTCCTGATGAGGAGTACAGGAAGCAGAGACCCTATAACCTGGTCTTCTGTGAAAATTTTCAAGTGAAATCAGTCAGTACTCAGTTTCAGAGCCATCACTTTTTGCTCTGAGTTAATCAGAGAAATGACAAGTTCATCTAAATGAATTAACCAACCACAGGCTAGAAAGTCTTCTAGATGTATCAGTGCTAGTATAAAAATAAAATTTTGAGTCTCCATTTTGAGACTAAAAACTTACATTTTCTTCCCTGTGTCACCACTGTCTACCTACATGCTGTGTTGTGTTGTGCAAGGCTGCAGCCTTATTCAGAATCAGTTGTGTGGCAATATATTGCACCATCATGTCTTAAAAATGTAAGATTAATTTGGAACTACCTCTTTGAGCCAGAAAGAAAAAATAATTATTTTCTTTGACATTTTAGTGTAGAAACATTGCTGCAAGCAGATCAGAATCATGTTGCTATTTCCATATATAAAAATAAAATCAGGTTTTTTGTTTTTTGACATTTGGTGGGCCGTATTTTCTAAATAGGGACACTGTGGTGAGACTATGGATATATTTGAATAACTTTCATCATTTGCGCAAGCAGGCATAAAGAACAAACCATGTTTATTACCATCAAAGAAATCAGAGCAAATAAAAAGGCAGAAAAACAGGAATAAGCAAGAAAGACTTCCAGGTTTCTGGAGATGTTTTTAACTTGTAGGAAATTTAACTTCTTGGACCACTTTGAACTGTTTGCATTTTCCTTCTGCTTAAAACATCATATATTAGCATCTTGACCCTGCTTATCATCAGCTTGAGATGCAAGGCATTGTTATGTTAAAATTTGGAAAATTTATACGGAAAAAAATCCCAAAACATATGACAGTGTTCAGACTGTGCAATGGATAAAGTGATAATAGGAAACAGAGAAGAGAGGAAGAAAAACTGAGGACGAGGAAGCCAGCTCGGGCAGATAGAAACATTTTCTTTATTCATGTGATGTCAGCCTGTTGACTAAAACAAGGCTTCTGTTTAAATTAGAGGTGAACAGCACACATGTCATCTGGCTTAACATTATAATGACTTGAAATTTTTTTATTTTGTATTTTTTGAAAGTCAGTGTTTTCACAAGTCCTAAGAGATTCAGTACCATGAAGGGAGCTCTCTAAAACCTCTCAGCCCACCTGATGAGTGCAAACCAAGCACCGTGACCATAACTCATACTTTTGGTTGCAGAAGTCAGTGCCGTCACTTACTTCACTTGAATATGATATATTTTAAATACCTCCTTCCTTGGAAGCCCTGATTTGAAGTGCTGGGGGTTTATAGTACATCTATTATTTTTTACCTCTGTTAGTGGGAGTCAGGTTCATGTATGTCAGTGTGCACAGTTTGAAAGAATTTTTGGCTAAGCTTTCAAGAAAGGTGGAGATGAAGAAGCAGAAAGCAAATGATCATGAATAATAAATAACAATCTTCTTTCTGCAGGTTTCATGAGAAACAGGAGAGGTTGTGCCTTTTTACATGCACTTATGTTGTTGCAATCCCAAACGCTTTGGGCATTTTGATGTAGAGTGGATGTAAGGCTTTTGTTCTCCACGCCTCTGGCAGTTAGGAAATGTCAAGCAGAAAATGCACTTTGCCTGCAGGGGAAGAAGTCACTGAGGTGCCCAGTGGTGCAGTATCTCTGCAGGCTTATTCACAACACAGCAAAGAGATGAACCCTGACAGCTGGGTCTTCCTTGCATGTCAGCAACAGTGAAAATTCCACAGATGATCCTCAAAGAATGAGGTAAAATGGGGAAGATAGGTAGTTATATGCAGATTCCATTTTAGTCTCCTTTAAGTTACTTTCTTTACTTCTTGGGCTAACAAGAAGTTGGTAGGAAATGGCAAGGACAGAGGAAGGAAATACATTTTAAAGTCACAGGTTTCTTCATAATTAATAACAATTAAAAGTGGATTCCCATTTTCACTAAATCCCATCTAAATTACACAATTATTGCTTATCTTATTGCTTGGCTCCAAGTGTCATTTTAGAGTCCCCTTGTAGTAAGAAACCAGAGCAAACAAGGCTGTGTATAAATAAGAATCCAAATATAAATTAGCTGTTCACTGGAATGGATTTCTGAATGTTTGTCATTCAGTCTGATATATTGGAGAATACATTCTTATTTCATGGAAAAACTGGCTCATCTTCTTCAAAATACCTTTTACTTCCACAGTGCAGTAATTCATAATGGTGGTAATGCTAACTGAAACAGGGATTACTACGAACAGTACAGGTGATCCCCTGTGGAGTATTTCAGTTCTTGCCTCATGTCGCCTTGATTTTTTAAGATTTTCTAAAACCTGAGTTTACATTCTTGTAGCAAACTTTCTCACACACTGTCTGTGAATAACTTACTCTTTTTACATTCCTTCATAGAAGCAGAGAAATTTGATAGACTAATAGTTTGTCCAGTGTCTTTGGAGAGGTGACACTTTCACTCTCCAACGCACTGTCACCTTTAGAAAACTATAAATGCTAGAGTCAGAAAATAAACCTACCTTTTTTTCCTCACAATAACAACAACACAGGTCGTGTTTTCTCATGTCCTATAGTAACAGCCTCCAGAATATAACTTTGGTGCATCTGAATCAACTGGTATCCTTCCACTGATTTCTGAGTGCAGTGAAGTGGGTTGTGCCCTTCTTGGGTGGACATGCAGGTACTCAACAGCATCTGACCTCTCCAAGAGCCCAATGTACTTTGCAGATTCATGTCTGCAAAGGTGGCTTTGATGCACACAGGCTCTGGATGCTGCCTCCTGCCCTTCCTCTTTTGTAATTGATCTAGTGGTTTGAACAATATATATATATATGCTGGTATTTTGTGGAATGTGGTTGTTCTGAAATGCAAAATAATTATTTTCAGAAGTATACATATTTACCCCAGGGACATCATCTCTTGACAGAGATGATTTAACATCACCCATCCAAACAGAGAGTGAACACTTAGATGGAAATTAAATAATTTTAGCCTATGCAGAAGTTCTGGGGTGTAATTATACTGGGGGCACTGGAGCATCACTGAGAGCCCTCCAGCTCATCCCTGCCGTAAACAGGCTGGAGCACCCAACCTATCAAGAATGACTTCATGTTAATAAAGTCTTTACAACCAACCAGATTAAAAAAATATTCTAATTTCTTGTAGATGTCAGAAAAATTTGAAAGACCATTTTGAGCTGCTGAGGAATGTGGGGTATTCCTCTAGGCTCACCCTAGATACCCAGAACTTATGGGTAGCTGTAAGTTGAAATAGTATAAAAGAGGCAGAAACAGGGATAGAAAACTCTGAGTACTTCAGACACCAAGCTGGTTCAGCAAAACACACTTTCAGCTGGTTTATATCCTCCCTCCTGCTGGAATGTGGCTAAACAAGATTGGGCAGGGAGAAAAAAAAGTGACAGTGCAAGATTAGGATGGGAGAAGAGAGAACAAGCAAGATTGTAACAGGGGTTTTGTCCAGATGATGAATGTTTTTCCTGACCCTCATTGATGCACTTGGGCAAAATGAAAATTTTGGAAACTTCAGTCCTTGAGTTTGCAGAGTGCTGGGGTTACATCTCAATCTACATCGAGTCTCTTAAAATGAAAGTACCACAGAACTTTTGGTCCTGTCTTCATTCCTTGAAATAGTCACGTTGAGATACATTTTCTTGTTTTCTTTTCTTTTAATTTTACCATTGATAGGTTGAGCCATTGATCCAGAAAGGCCATGAGAATCTGGTGCACCATATCCTCCTGTACCAGTGCAGCAGCAGTTTGAATGACAGTGTTCTGGACTATGGGCATGAGTGTTACCACCCCAACATGCCAGACTCTTTTCTTACATGTGAGACGGTCATTTTTGCTTGGGCCATTGGAGGAGAGGTAGGATGAATGTCTGTCTAACATCAATGGGGCTTTGTGAGGGTGTGTATCATCATGAAATTTCTCTCTCATATATGAGTGATTACGTAATCTATCTGTTTTTAAGGATCACAGTCCCTAAGCCTCACCAGTAAGTCCTCAACCTCCTCTTGGCCTTTCAAGTATGTAGTGCAGCGGTCATCCTGAGTGACAACCAAAAGTAAGGAAAACATTAGAGAGGGAGTCGGTGCCTCAGGGGAGAAAGATAGATTTGGAGCATGGAACTCTGTCACTGTATCAGCTTGTCCCATCTGACGTGGAAATACAGTGCCTCCAGCAATGACCAGCATCTGCTGCCTGTGGATAATCTCAGAAAGAAAAGCAGTGACTGCAGGTGACTTTATTAAAGACACAGAGGCACAACTCACCAGATGAAATTATATGTGAATTTAATTAATTTTGTGCCTCGCCAGGACCTGGTTTCACTGTTACCCCATTCAAGTATATCTTTCTGAAGTTTCCTACCTGTCCAAAGAAATATCATTTCAGTGTAAGAAAGATCCTGTATCAGTGCAGAGCCAGCATAGGGACCACTTTACACATGAGAGTGGGGCATATATACAGAAAACACAGGCTGTGATGCCATGCTCACCCCAGGCTGTGTTTGCAGCTTATTTTGTGTTAATTTACACTGCATTAACTGCATGCAGTTAATGCTTTCAGCTGACATAACACAGCATGACTGCCAAAATAATCACAGCTCTTTACACCCTTGATTCGCTGTGTGCCCACCCAAACAATGGTTTGGGCACATCCCAGAGGGACTGGACTGATGATACTTTCTGGAACCTGCATTTGCCAGTCTGCAATCCAAAACCATCTGCAAAAGCTGCAGTGTGAGGAAGCAAGAGTTCTTACATGGACCCATCTAAAGAAGTCTAATCCACTAGGAGAATTATCCCTGGTGTATGCTTTGTGCATTTTTGCCATCAGCTATGCTCTGACCTAGTATTTGTTCTTTTATCTGTCTTAATCTAAGTGAAATTAAAAACTCATATAAATAAATTATAATTTGACAAGCCCTATGGAGATTTTTGCAAGGATGATCCTAATGTTAAAGATCTGTAGAGAGGAATCTGACAGATCTGGGTTACATTCAGGTTTGCCCAAGTACCCATTTCACTAACTTCAGCTTACCTTTATGTAGAATGAAGGTGATAATAATTTTTATATATACTACATTAATTCATTAATGTCCATCAAACATCAGAAAGCTGGAATTTCAAATTGCACATTTCAGAAAGCTAGAATGCCAAATTGCACATTAAAATATTAGTTATATACTATAAAAGGGTGCAGATGAATTCCAATTAAAGTGAACTTGGTAAATGAGTTCACTTAGGAGATACTGGTATTTTGGTTTGATTTGGGAGATTTTGAAGTAAATCTCCCAGTTATCCTCACTTATAAAGCTTTGTTTATCATCATGAGTGGCTTGCACAGGCCTCTCTGGGATGAAGTTAAAATAAATGTACAGGGGTGAACCCAGCACCTTTAACCAATAAATGGGTCCTCACCAGAGCTTGTCCAGGGAAGCATCATTTGGGGGCAGTGGGTCCAGCACAAGCTGTTTCACCATGCAGAGATAATTCTTTATTGGCTTGCTAGTGGAAACAGCCATAAAGATCACCTTTATTGTTCAAGTCATTTTACTTAGAATGCAGTTACTTGTGCACAAAAAGCAAGTTAATTTTATGCAAACTCAGTAGTCCCTGGAAATTACTGCTTTTAGAAGCTGGGAACACTTAAAATGTTGATTCACTTTCTTCATAAGGGTCTTATTGTCAGACTAAGTTCTTGATGATGCAATGTTTATAAGTTTAAAATGGAATTTTCCTTTTCTACTCAAACAATAAATACAGAATAAATAATCATAAGATCACAGGATAATGCAGGTTGGAAAGGACCTCAGGAAGTCTCTAATCCAACCTCCTACTCAAAGCAGGGTCAGAGGTGAGAGATTAATTTACCCAGAGCCTTGTCCTCTGGGAAGCATGGGATCTACTATTTTATATTGATCTAGTTATTAAATTTATTGAGTACATAATAGGTATATTTTATCACAATGATGTGTTCAGAAAGCTATGAAAGAAGTGATATTTGTAAATTCTATCATTAATACTATTGTATCATTGCAAGAAGGAGTCAATGTAATTACAAACAGAAATTAACTCTTAACTGTGGCAAAAATTTGATTTTTGTGTTGATTTCTGTGTGTATTGGTTTCCAGGGCTTCACCTACCCTCCTCATGTTGGGTTATCCATCGGCACAGCAGCCGACCCTCTGTTTGTCCTTATGGAGGTGCATTATGACAATCCATCAGAGACAGAAGGTTTGTAGCCTCACAGGCTTTAAAGCAAACTAGACTGGAGAATGTACTACACACAAGTGCTCATCCCTGCACTGCATGGCAAACAGAGCAAATAAAAAGCTGAGGGTTAATTTTTTTTTCTGATCAATAATTCCTGGTTCACAGTGTTTCTCCCACTGCCCTTGATTTTTTTCTGTATTTTTTAATATAAACATCTACCTTAACAGTGGACAATTTCTGAAGTTGAAGTATGGACTCAGGTGTCTAGACCATTCACTGGGTAAAATCAGTTTATCTTAAAAGAGAAACTTTTAATTTACAAATTGTTCTTCCTGAATTCAATTTATATTTAGAAGAAGTAAAAGGAAGAAACCAAGGATCCCAGGAAAATCAGGGAAACTTTGAAGATGCCTCTGGGAAAGATACTTTTTTCTGTTTGTTCTGAAAAAGAAGTTTATTAACCTAGTGTACCTGAGAATATTGTGGTGGATGCTACATATGAACTGAGCAAAATCCAATGCAGCATAGTATAATGGCCTTTCTTTGCCTTTCTTTACACCCCCATGTGTGGAAGTAAAATCTGCTATGTGGGCTATGGCATTCTGCCTTACTGTCATTTCTCATTTTCATCTTTTAAATTCATTTTTTTTTAATTTAGTGACAGACTCTGTGCTTTCAGCATGTGGGATACAATAAAATTCATTTGCATCCTTGATATTGTATACTTTTCGTCACATGTTGCATGAAAGCCCAAGAAGTCACAAACTGTCCAATTTGGTTGTGTCCCTAAATCTATTGTTTTGTTTTAATTGACTGTGCTGTATGATAGTGTTGGTTTAGCTGAAGTAACACATATGGAAAACAGAAAAACTGGCAAAGTTTTGTTTCATTTTAAGCAATGGGAACAACTGTGCCTTGCTGGGACAGTCTCAAAAGACCTGGGAAAATTCAGACAGCATAGGCAGAGCAGGGTATTTGTAATCCAGGTCATGCTTATCCTCCTCCCTGGCAAAATACACAATGTGAGAGTGTGCCAG
The DNA here is from genome assembly GCA_003676055.1 of Chloebia gouldiae. Classification (NCBI taxonomy): domain Eukaryota; kingdom Metazoa; phylum Chordata; class Aves; order Passeriformes; family Passeridae; genus Chloebia; species Chloebia gouldiae. The sequence continues at coordinate 50,318,794 of QUSF01000002.1, read as the reverse complement.
GAGTGCAAGAGAGCAGACATGGGTGCTCCATCTGCTTCAGGTGGGGACAAATGAGTTCTCCTGACACAACTGCAACTGGGTCACCTTCATTTGTGTGTTTTGGCACCTGCATTTTCCGAGTTTGGGTCTTGTGGTGAAAGGCTGCACTGTTTGCCTCACATTGTGACCTGGGGTAATGTTTTCCTACGTGACTCAGACTGGTAGTAACTTTTGGCTCCCAGTTAGGAGGAATTGAAACATTTTCCCATTTAACGTGGATGGGTTTCACTGTTTCTGGTTTTGTAGTCCTTAACATTCATTCAGTCCTTCTCATTTAAAAGGGGGGCCTCTTTTGAGATTGTTATCAGAAACTCTGACATACCAGAGTTATGTCATACACAAGAGTGTCTGACATTTAGACATAAACAATGGCTAACAATTTCTGAAGCAGAAATACCACACAGGAAAATTTCAATTTGATGAAGTTGTATAAATTTCTTCAGGAAGGAAGTGAGTATTAGTTCCCAAATGCTAAAGTTAGGATGTTGTGGGATACAATATATCACCTTAAATATGACTCGTATGTTGCAGAAGGTCTCATGGCTGATTAGCATTCTTAATTGGCTATGCACAGTTCATCTCTTTTGTTCCTTAATAATTATATGCACTACTCCATCTCAGATATTTTAAAGTCTGGGTAACAGTCCCTGCTCTGTCCCTCTGCCATTTGCTTATCTTAAAATAGACTGCTGATATCATATTGATGTAAAATTTGGCTTCAGGCACTGCTATGCCTGTTTTGTTTTTCAGAAGACTAATATAGGTCACTAGGAAGCATCTTACCTTCTCTGAGATATTTTGTGTTTTTTGCATTTTTCATTTTCAAAATTGAAATTATTTCAGTTACTACTCAAAAATACAAAGAGATGAATATATGAACTAACAGAATTTAGTTCCAGCGCAAACACAGATTAATCATTATTTGTGGGTATCTTGACAAATAAAAATTACTAAAAGAAAACAACTATTCTAAGCATTTAGATGATAAAGGCAACATAAATTATTAATAGATGCACAAACAAACACATATGGCTAAACATATGTGGGTGAACAAAATAGATCTGTATTATTTTGACTCTTAAAAACACAGCCTCCAAAAAGCAGGCTTTGGTTCTTTAAACCAAGTTTTGAAATCAAGATAAGTCCTCGAGTCAGAGAAATTAAATTTAAAGTACAATGTAATTTTCTTGTCTACTTCACTCAAGGTGGGGGCATTGTCTACAAGTCTGGGATTTATTAAGGCAATTTTCATGTTTAATTGATGCTCTCATAATTGGAGAGATTGTAAAAGGGATGTATTTTTTTCATCTCAGATAGTCTGTAATGTAACAGGCAATCCAAAGTAAAGGGAAAATATAACTAATGGTAGGACTCCAGATGAAGAAATAGATAAAATTCTCAACTAGAGGACAACATGTGACTTGAAAATTTTAAAGAGAAGAAACCTCTTCCTGTATATGGTTTCACTCATTTCCATGATATTGAGATTGATTCCTTGATTTTCCTGTAGAAAATTTATGACATAGCATGAAAAACATGAAGCAATATGGTTTGGTTTTTTTTTTCACCTTTAGAAAACTGATTTTTAGCCATGAACTAACTGTGTTCTTTTGTTGCAGGCTTGATAGATAACTCTGGTTTGAGGCTAATTTATACTCCAGTTTTAAGGAAATACGATGCTGGGGTTATTGAAGCTGGTCTTTGGGTCAGCCTCTTCCACAATATCCCACCAGGCATGCCTGAATTTGTGTCAGAGGGTCACTGCACGCTGGAATGTCTGGAAGAGGTATGTCCCTTGCCTGAATCCACTGGCTTTCATTCATGGAAATGATTAGAAGAGTCACTTTAATTTTTTTGGGAAGATTGATAGCTACAACTAAAAGATGTGAGCAAAGGAAGCTGGTGGTACATGTTGTCCTCCAAAATGTTGTCTTTTTGAACTGGGTACTTGGTATGCCCACTACTCAGGCTGCTTTATTTATTTGAGTAATAATGGATGACTCAGGGCTTACAATGTTTTTATTTTGTGTTCAAAATGTAAGCATACACTGCTTTCCATGGCAAAGCTATTAATAGCTCAGAATACCTAGCCCAGAAAAAAAAAAAAAGGTTAGAAAAATTCAGACTTGGGCATATGCAAACGGCTTCTAATGATGAAATGCAAGCCTGAAAGGTATTCTTACACCAGCCACAGAAGCTGAACACCTGAACAGGTTTTACATTTATTAAGGTCTTGGTTTCATTAAGATAACTTAAATATCTCTGCAGGCAATGGAAGAATTGTCTAAAATCTGCGGTGACTGTATAATGGGAGATTCTCATACACTTTGTCTTATAGAGAAAGGTTGAATTAATAACATGGTTTACAATGAAGGCTAAATTTGATACAAGATTTATTCTTGGTGGTGTTAAATGCTGTGTATTGTCCTGGCATTTTCAACCTTAAAACTCATGAGTAATGATTATCATGAGGCTTCTGAACATAGAGCTGTTCTTGAAAGGTATTGTGATGACTTGAGCTCTGAACTCAAGTTCATTAAAGTTGAGCATATCCAACATAAAGTTTAGATCAGTAGATGCCAGCTAGAATGGGAGTGATGTCATATTTGTGTCAATTTGGAAAAGTTGATTTGCAAATGTTTTTGACCTGGAAAAAGCTTTTAGATGTAAACTTATGATATTTCACTACCAGTTCACTTAAAGATGGAAAGTAGAAGATGTTACAACTACAGCCTACACAATTTAAAGTGCATCTCTTGGCATCATTCATAACTGCATAGAAATTCCTTTTCACAATAATAAAATTTACTAGGCAAATCCACATTCATTAGTGTCAGCCATTATCACCAAAATAATGTGCAGGTTTTAGTACGATTCATTCCCTTGAAAGTCTTAAAACTATTGAGAATTATTTGCAGTCCAGTTGATTTTCATTTTAAAAAATGTGTGTATTAGGAGTAAAAACATGTATTTGATATAAAAAATAAACAGAAAAAACAGTAGCCTTTTTTGTACATAAACCCTGAATTTCACTTAAAGTTTTGGTTTTGCTCCAGACTGCATTTTTCAGTAAACTGAGTGAATTCAAAATGCATTAAGGAATGTATTTTAACTCTGTTTCTAGATGGAATTACATTGCATTAATTTGCATTTGGGAACACTGATGGTGTTGGTTTCTCTTGGCCAGGCTCTGGGTGCTGAGAGACCTGCTGGGATTCAAGTGTTTGCAGTACTTCTCCATGCTCACCTTGCTGGCAGAGCTATCAGGATGCGCCACTTCCACAACGGCGAGGAGCAGAAGCTACTTGCTTATGATGATGAGTTTGACTTCAACTTCCAGGAGTTTCAGTACATGAAAGAAGAAAGAACCATCTTGCCAGTATGGCACTCTTAATTCTTTTCCTGAAAGTGTTTAAGAGATCATGTGCCTAACATTTTTCTCACCTTTAGGATTAAATTTGCCACAGAATTTCTTAGCCTAGCATCATAGAATTCTTGGATGTTCTGTTAATTTTTCTATTTATCGCAGTCACTAATGCATTCAAGTTTCAATGCCTCAGGGGTGTCCACATGAGTCACCACAGAACTGGCTTGGTTCACCAAATCAAGCTACTCTTTGGGTATGTTTGGTATTCATAATAATTTGAACTTTACTATCACAAATGTTTGAACAAAGCAGATTACAAAATCCCTTGTGTGTCTGGCTGTACCATCTTCAGGCATCCAGAAAGATCAATAATGGAAATGCCACCACATGGCTTTACCGAGCTGTGGGACTAAGTAGCATATCTTCAGTATTTGCACACAGCAAGTATCCGGTCCTAAAAAAGTGTTTAAAAGTCAGATAAGTCTTCTGTTTGTTTCACACTTTCTTCTTGGGAGTAAAACTCCATGCTCATGTTCCACTTGATGTTTCAGTAGTAAACAAAAAGCTTTGAAAGAAGAAATCATACAACTCTATCTACTGAATTCCTGAAAAATAATGCAATATTACTTGTAGAAATATTCCAACCACAATTATATTATAAAGTAGTAGCTATGCATAGGTATTACATTAAAAGAGTATGTATTTTTTTGTGTGTCATTCATTTAAAAATTGTTCACTCTTCTTTTGTTCCACCCAGTATCTTTTTTAAAGTTTTGGCATGATGACAGAAATTTTAGTGCTGCAAAGTCTGGGTGCTCCAGATCTGGCCAGCAGAACAGCTTGTCCTGGTGCATGTGAACAAGCATGATATCAAATTGCCAGACACAAAATGTCAAAAAATGGAATTGTTTATGATTGGAACTACTAAGGCAGACAGATCTGAAAAGAACATTGAAATGACTGAACCTCAAATACGGTCAGGAGCCCCCTGGTTTTAACTTCCAGGATTCTCTTCAAGGCCCTTTCTCTCTTATGTCTCTTCTCCCACACTGTAGACTTTGATATTTGTACTTTAAAGACAAGGAGCTAAAATACTAACTTTATAGTTTAATTTCTACAGAAAAACATGGATGTTCAAGTGCAGAATTTACTCTTTGAAGTCAAATTCCTTGTAGTCTAGGGGCTTCAAAGACAAACTGGTGTTACCTCCTTCAGGAAAGAGGGTTGAAGGGTTTAGGAAGAGGGCTGGCAGAAGATAACAGGTTTGCAGAGAAAGCCTGTAATAGCTTTAGGAAAATTCATGCAATTATAACAGAAGGCCTCTTAAAATTCAAGAACATAAGGGAATAGACAACAGAAAAACTATACAGAGTATTTGATAGTAACAGCAGCTTGACAAAAAAAAGCCAGCTCAGGCAGAAGATGGAATTCTTTCTCTGAAGAGAACCATTTTTTATGCCTTTCATTTTCATCTTATGCAAAACTACCAGTGCAGCTTTACATACATCAATGGTGTAATTCAGAGAACAGTTTAATCAATTAACTAATAGTATGATTTTTCTTGTAAGCTTTAGTTATTCTCTCTTTCTATAAGCTCTCCCAAGAATGTAACCTTCTTTCACCTTGTGGAGTCCAGGCTATTTTTTTTTCTTCACATAGTAGCACTTTTTTCTCCACTGGAAGCAGCAGATCTAGTCTCACATAAAGAACAATTTTAGTGACTGTTATCCAGTCAGTAAGATAGGAGAGCCAGAGACCTCACTGGCAGAACAGAGTATTCCCACTGGAAGCAGTGACACTGTGCCAGTTCATGCTACTTCAGAAACCTCTGTCTCCATTTGGCTGACATGAGGCTGGTGCACCTTCTTCCAGCAGTCTGGAGTACAGACTATGCTAGCCTTGATCTGCAGAAACAGCCTATAGGAAAGGAGAAATTCTCAGCATTTGAAGGGTGATCTGTTTTGTTTTTTTTTTTTAGGGAAGTATAATGGTTGATAAGGGAAGATGATGATACAAAAAAAAATTCACTTGATTATCATGATGATTTTCAGATTTGTACTTGATTAGGTACAGGGAGTGAAACTATTACCAAATAGTAGATCAGTTTGTCAAGACACCAAAAAGTTAATTGTATGTGCTTGAGAAGGTAAGTATTCAGCCTTTCCCATACCTATCTGTCAATGTAGTGAAGTCTTTGCTTGCCACTCCTCTACTCCCAGGCTTGGCAAAGATATAGTTGTTTTTGTGATGTGGAAAGGCTTATTTTCCTCAATTGCCAAATATTTCTATTGAAGTTGGCAGTGTAAATTAGCCTGGGTAAAGTAGCACTGGGTGAGTTTTAGAGAAGGAATCATTTGTATACATTGTCTACTATATAATTTTCCAGAAAATTGGATGACAACTGAGTACCTTCATTGCTATTTTAAAGGAAATCCAGACAACACTCTTAATAAGACTCTGTTTAAATCCATGTGGAATTGCTGAGGATCTGGATTATATGAATGCTAAGTGCCAAGGCCTTAACATATGGCAATTACCTAATCCTTTACTCTTTCAAAAAGTCTCTGATATTTATTTCTTAAGTGCTTGCTGTCATCTGTGGTTACCTGAAGCTGGTGTTGATAAACCTCAGAACTGTGAACTTCCTAAATTTTGTATTTCAGGGGGATAATTTAGTCACAGAATGCCACTATAGTACTGTGGACCGAATTCGCATGACATGGGTAAGCAATATTCTGGTGGATCAAAATAAGTACACAGATAATATTGGGGACTGAAACCTTTTACATAGAACACTATTTTTAAAAAGTGAATTTACTTGCTAATGCCTGTGTGCACATCATTATTTATTGTCTTTCATAGATTCGTAGGTTTCAAAGTAATCTGAACTATTGTGATCTTACTCTGATCTCTTGCATAAGGCATTCATATGATTAGTTTGTTAAAATAAGCACATCAGCTCATAAAAAATCCTCAGAAGTCAAACTTTTTTAGTATAAGGAGTGCTTTCTTCACAACATGTATTAACATGCAAATTCTGGGTACTCTAATGAATTATTTTTATGAACTTGTTACGCATTTTTTCCCCTGGAGTTATAATTGCTAGTTCTTAAGTATTGATTTTTAGATAAACTGTGATCAGGAGTTTTTTCAAATACTTAGTTTTGTTCCTAACATTGAATCCAGGCAGAATGGAGGTCTTTTGTGTTGGGAAGAGAAATTGAGAAACTACCCCTCCCTGCTGAGGGTGTCCAGCTCTGGTTTGGCACAGTCTCCCAGAAGCAGTTTGATAGGTTAAGAGAGGCACTGGCCACTGCAATGCAGTCCTTGGGTTTTGGAGGTGAAGTAAATTTGGTTACTTGGACATGAGCTGGACTGTGCCTGTTGTCTAGGAACATACAGAGTGATCCCAAACCCACTATGTCTATGGGAAGGATACAGCTGCCTGTGCCAGGGCCTGATTCCATGAAACACCCTGGGGAGCGGCTGGATCCAGACTCCTGGGAAGTGAGACCTGAGGGCTGTCTGTTTTGCAGGGAAGAACTGTTCCTGGCATCCAGAGAGCGAAGGGATACTTCTCCCTGAATAATGGCTTGCATGTAGGCACATGCAGTAGTTACTTAATGAAAAGCAAAAGAGCAAGAATGAAGGCTTTGGAGTTTTTGTCCTGTTTTCCTGTGTAGTGGCCACACCAGCTCTTGGCTCATGTTTTTGTTTTCTCCATTCCTATTCCTGTGGCCGTGAGACTTGTGGAACTCTTCCCACCCAGGATTTAGGAACATGCAGTTTATAATCTTGCCCATGTTTACCAAGACTAATTTTAAGTTAGTTGTTTTCCCCGTGGTTCTCAATGGAAGATTGTTTAAGAGTCTTTTTCTTCTGTAACCTAGAAATGTTATTCCAATAACTGGTTTTATAATGCATGCTTATTTTTTCTTGAGTCAACATTATCTGTTAACATAAATAATTCTTTTCCTTCTTGTTTTTTATTGGCATATGTACTTACAACCTGAGTTCATATAGATTCATATTCCATCCCAGCCTCCATTTTACTAGGCAAAGCTCAGTTAATTTCTAATTAAACAGAACAATTATCCTACAGTATTTTTTTCTTCATCTGTTCCACTTTTCTGAAATGTGGTAAATCTAAGTACCTTAGATGGGGGCAACTGAAAGCAAACCTGAACTTCTCAGATAGTACACGTTAATATAATATGAGCTTATTTTATTCACAGTTGTTCTTTCTAATGTGTTTTAACTTAGAAGCTTGAGCTTCCAGAGCATTTTGTAATTAATTATGTAATAACCTCTTGCTACTTGATAATCTCATGTACAAGATAAACTTGTCAAATTGGGCTTCCTGATCCACCTTTCATTAGCATATAAATGCTAATCACTGATTTAATCAGTGGGATTCCAGTGCTGCCCTGACTAAAGAAAAATCCCATTTTCAGGGTGGTCTGAGCACCAGGAATGAAATGTGCCTGTCATATCTGCTCTATTACCCACGAATCAACCTCACCCGCTGTGCGAGTATTCCAGATATAATGGAACAGCTCCAGTTCATTGGTGTTAAGGAAATCTATAGACCAGTCAGGTATGTAAAATGTTTATGAATATGTGTAGCACCTCTGATTTTGTCTGTGGGATTCTTGGATCATTTTTATAAAACTTTTCTTTCCTTCTGGTAGAAATAAAACATAGTCATTTGGGCCACATTTTTTGGTCAATATGCTGTGCTGCCATTTCTCCTGCAAAATTATTTTGCATCTTTTTTTGATTTTGATAGAAAAGCAGTTTCTTCTTGTAAGGAAATAATACTGGTCACATTGTTTTGGGTTCTTGTTCGTATTGGGTTTTTTTGCACTACACATATCTGTAAAGAGGCTATATATCAATGTTTTAAATCTATCAATTTATTAAAACATGTCAATGTTTCATATATAGACAAATAATTTTGAAAGGAGTTTGTGAGCATAGTTTTTGAATTTCCCTGGATAGATTTGTTGACAGGAATTCTGAGGGCAAAAATGTGTTCCTTAAAGTGCTTAAAATTAAAGCATCTCAACAGAAGATTGTAAACAGTGAGAACAGTCAAACGTGGAATGTTCTCACATGAATGAAATGCATGAAAATAATCAACCAATAAAAAGTTGAATGCACATTTTTTGGTGAAAGGCGAATTACATTGGTATTGTTAGTTACACTAAACTAAGGTAATAGTAAGATTTTGAAATCAAATTGATAGATTAACAATGTGTCATCACAAATTTTAAAAGTTATATTTGCTTATATAATTTATGTTAACAAACCATATAGAGCTATAATTGCAAAATAATTTGACATACAGGCTTAGTGGTCTTTGTTCTGAAATTTATATTCAAGAAGAGTTTGAAGGAAGTCACAGTGCAATCAATATCTACATAATTTTCCACTATTTCCATTTAAAATCTCTTTTAATACAGAGAGAACAGACTTTCTAAATTAGTCCTATCTAAAAGAGTCTTTCTGAGTTTAGAAAGAAAATATTCTAACAAATGCATGCTCTCTTGAGTATTCATTCATGATAACTGTACTTAAGGAAAAAATGCACATTTGGCCTGAGGAAATAAAGATGTTCTGAATAGAGTAAGTATGCAGACTGTCTGCCACAAATGGAATAGTAATTAGAAGAGGAGATTATTAATGCCTCTAGTATTTATGACCTAATCCACAATTCTTGTTTCATTAAACTCTCTCAGCCTAAGGATATGTGACCTGATCCTCATCTCTCTTGTGTCAGTCTAACACTAGAATTTCTTCACTGACTCTCCCAAAGTCTCTCTTGATTTACAAATGCAAACTGGGAGTAGGATCAAGGCATTGTGGCTCACTTTAAAACATTTTTCCACTGTCTGGTGACACAGACAATAGTATAAATCATAAGGAACAGAGATGAAACAGAGATGAAATTTTAACCAAAATACTTGGTTAAAATTATGGCCTCTATGCCTAGATGTTGAGTGGAGCAGAATGCTGGCATAGGCAATTTCCCCAAAGCAAGTGCGAGACAGCCTACTACAAGATAACACAGCTCTGTTTAAAGTGTTCTGAAAAGATAACTCATACTCCAATCACAGTATTAATTCGTTTACTTGATAAAATGTTAGATAGTTCTGGTCTTCCACTAGCTGTGTTGATTTTGTGTTTGTAAAAGTTTGATTCCTCCACCATGTTTTTCTGTTCATCACAGCAACGTCAGACAAGGAGAAAGCAGAAACAATGGAAAAGAGGATTTTTGGTTTTTTGGTTTTGTTTTTTTTTGGGGGGGGGGGGTGTTTGGTGTGTTTGTTTGTTTGCTTGTGGGTTTTTTTTTATTTTTTATTTTCCTCTGTTACTTTTTTAGTTTCCTTTACTAAATGCAAGAAATGAAATCTCATTCCTTCCCTTTCCACATTTTTGGCTGGTGGGAAATGAGATTGTCCCCATTTGTTCATGGGAAAGATTCCCACACTTGGCCAGATAGATCTTTCAGAGCAGCGCAGCAGGTCTCTAAACCACCCCTGGCCAAAAGTGCCCTTGCAGCCAGCTTGTAGGAATATGCCAAAGGGAATGTCCACAACACCAGTTAATTTCTGCTGCCAACCTGTGCATAACAGAGCAACTCCTGTGCTAGGCTCAGTTCTGACCTGAGCTTGGCAGAACTGTCTAGGAGCAGCTTTCTAACTGCAAAGGTTTCTTGGCAACCTGGCCTGCCAAACATAGAAGAGGGTGTGGCTTTCTTTTGGTTTTGGTTTTTTTTTTTTTTTTTTTTCAGATGTTACAGCAGAAGATCTGCTTTGCATTTCTTGTGCATTGAATTTGTGGATCAAAGAAGAGCAATGTATCTCTTGAAGTCCTTCATTTCTAAAAGCATCCGGTAGCAAGTACTAACCTGCTGACAGCCTTTCACAAGTCTGTCAAAATCAATGAAACTGCATTAGTTTTCAGTAGAAGAGAACTTAGTTGAGAAGAGAACTTAGTGAGCTAGGCATAATATACATAGTAGTAGTGCATTTATTTTCTGAGTAGGTCCCCCAAAAATATTCCTCATTTACTTCAACTTGATAGTTTTTATCTACTTTTTAAAAATTAATTTTTTGTTTTTCTTTAGGACTTGGCCTTTCATTATCAAGAGTCCTAAGCAATATAAAAACCTGTCCTTTATGGATGCAATGAACAAATTCAAATGGTCCAGATCAGAGGGTCTCTCCTACAATCAACTTGTGCTTAAACTACCTGTGAACGTGAGATGTTCAAAAACAGATAATGCGGAATGGTCGGTAAGTCTATGTGCTGAAAAAGAGTCAACAATGCCATGAAATTAATTTGATTTACTGTGTTTCAATGCATGTGAATAAATATCTGATTGTATGTCTTCAGGATGTTTACCCAGCTATATTTCATTTACATACAATAACAAATGATGAGAATGTTTTCCCAGTGCTTTCACCTAACTTGAGTTCTAGAAGCATTTAAAAATAATAGAAAAGTTGGAGCTTTAAATAACACTTGGGATCAGTAATAGGAAGATGGAGTGAGTTCAGTGAGGCTGGGGCTGATTAGAGAACAGCCATGTACGTCCAGGTGAAGTGACCATCCCAGGAAGCTGTTCTACCTTGGCTGCCTCCATGCTCAGGGACTTATGTTAGGGTCTTGCAATGGATGAGTCAAAATCCCTAAATCAGGTTTCCTCTCTGAGACAACTTCTAGGGGAAGATTATTGACTTCATAATGAAGCCTCAAGTACTTACCTTCTTAACTCGGGCATCTAGACAAGCTAAAGTTGTATGAATACTCTTCCAATAAGTCTTGCTTTTTTAATGATCTTAGAATTGTCTATAGTATTGGGCCAGAAAATGAAAGCTGCATAATCTGTTCCCTTTGTGCCACTTAGTATGATTTTATCTTCCATGGTTTTACTTTGCCTATTGTCTTGATTAAAACACCTGCAAGATAAAAAATCATTCCCCAATAAATTATTATTTATTCCACATAATTATTTATTATTTATTCCAAATAATACCTATTGGTATTTTACCAGGACACTGCTGAGAAAAGTTTTTTTTTTTTAATAATCTTTAATGTTGATGTGTGTTTAAAAAGAATGGCTAGTGCATGTCATATCATCCCTGAAAGAGATGCTTAAATATATGTATTCCTCTTTGAACTCCTTTATAGACTCCAAATTCAAGATTCTTACTATTTTGAGATTTTTCTGGTCAGAAGGAGATGCAGTTTCATTGTACTGGCTTATTCCTACTGTGATTTTAGTCCGGTGTAGCAGAGCTGCTGAGAGATACTACTGATGAAGTAATTCCTAGGAAAGGACTTCGGCCTCATTCTCCTCACCCTAGAAGATAGCCCATGCCTCCTCATAGTGTGTCATACAGTCCTTTCAGGTGGTGAAGAAATTGCCCCTCCTGCAGTAGCATTCTTGGGTTTTTCCAACATAGGTCAGACTGTTCTGCCCATTGGATGTCAAAGGAATACTTTGTGCTATAAGTAATCAAAGGGGTTCTGTTTTTTTCTAGTATTATTTGTCTCATTGTACACCTCCTGTGGAAAGTAGTTGTAGACAGACAGCACATGTGACTGTTCACCAGTTTTGGTTAAACTTCTTAACCTTTACAGCTGCTGGCTAGTAGCAATTGCACAGCCACCCTTTCACTGATTATTTGTCAGAGGACATGTTAAGATGATGAAAAGCACAGAAATTTTATCAAGAGGGCTGAGTTTTTTTTAATGGTATGTCTTCTGGAAAATGCTGTTGCTCTTTATCTTACAGGATGAAGGAACAATACTTACAACTTCAAGAATGTAGTCAGAGAATGACCTCACTGCAACTGGGAGTTCTTAGCTCTTCCTTAATCATATTTTCCTTTTTCAAATAACATGGGCATATTCTTCAAAGCTAAGATTAGGACTCTATCTTTTCCCTTCTCTTATTAGTGATATTACACATAAATGACCATCCTCATCAAAATCAGGGACAGATTTCACCTGAAAGGCCAAACAATCCCTGAGTTGTTGTAAGACTGAAAAAAATTGAAGCAGAGGAACTGAGTTGAAAATACCTTCACCCTTCTATAGAGTTGGTCCCTATTTCAGTTTTAGTTTTGTGTTGTGTTTGCTAACATTAAGTCAATACTCAGTTGGAGTTTCTTTCTACAGTATAGAATAATAGCAACAAAATAGATGAAATCCCCAAAGCAAGCATATGCTGCACAGGTGGGCATTCAAACTTTCAAAAATGTGCCCAGGAGCTTACTTTCTGCAAAGCTTATTTTCTTTAACATGTAGGGAGTAAATTTAGGAAAAGCAAGCTGAGCAGTGTACAAAAATGTCTCTAATTTCATGTCAAAACCATAGCAAACACATAGTTACATCAAATCCCATAAAAATGCACTTAGTTCTATGGGAAGAATGAAAAATGCTCAGTATATAGCAACATGACACTGCTGTATGTGACCTTGCTTGAGCAGGGACATGGGACCAGTTGACCTCCAGAGACCCCTTCCAACCACAACCATTCTTTGCTTCCATGGAACAAAAACTGTGTACACAGTTTTGTATGTGCAAGTGTGAGCCTTGCACTCAGAAATGCATGCATTCAAATATCATCTTATATTCCTATAGCAAAGTAACATTGCCAATTTTCATTTTGATTTGACAGAAAGATGAAAACAACAACCAAACCTGCCAAACAACCCCAAAAGCAAAATAAAGTTATTCAAATCAACCAACAAAAGTCTAACCTTACTTTACTGGAGAGGGTGACAGTGTGTACTGCTGCTCTCGAGCTGAGAATGTTGGATATGCATACTGGCTGATCATTTTGCATGCAATATATTCATATTTTTACTGAGCTTGATGTTTCCACAGTGAGAGTCACAGCCCTAGTACAAAACTATCAATAGACTATCAGGCAAGCTGCCAATTATCTTGAGAGCAAAAAGAGTTTTCTAATCTTACGTGATCTGATAAGTTTTTTGCTATTTTAATTTCAGATCCAAGGCATGACAGCTTTACCTCCTGAAATAGAGCGACCATACAAGCCAGAGCCAGTAATATGCAGTTCATCTTCCTGTTTAAGTTGCAGTTTATTCCTTACCCTCTTGTGTATTGTATACACCACAGCCAGTAACGTAGGAAACACTGGGCCCTTTGTATAATAATTTTTATTCATCTGTGTTCTGTATGCCATGCAAGTTCTGATGTGTTTGCACTGTTGCTATTGTAGATTTATTTTTTTACTTATTAATGAACTAAATTTGCCGGATCAAAACAAAATGTGTACATCCTCTGGAAACTGTGGGGTTTTTGGTTTTCAATGTAAAATATGTATGAAATGCAGTAGGTACACTGACACATTGCGTAATGAAATCTTTTCCTGTACCATTTTCTTATACTTTGTCCTGCCTCTTTCACATGGTGCTTTCAAAGTCATCTATGTATATGGGTAAAATTAATAAACTAAAAGCAACCTAGTTAACCACATTCAGCCTGGTCTGTGTTGTATTATTTTGCCTTTGTTGTTGATATCTGCAGGTGGTGAAGTTACTGCTGTATGAATAGGCCTTACAAATATAAATTTGGGCATGTCTGGCTGACATGCGCCATAAAGCTACAGGAAGGATTTGTTCAGTCTGGACATATCTGGGAACAACACACTGCAAAACCATCTCAGCTCCTGAGACATGGGAACTGTTGATGCTAAAGGGATGAAAAACAGAGGCAGAACCCCAAATCTCCCCATAGTGAATCCTGTGCAAATCCTTTGGCTTGGCTGGCATTTCTTTTTCCCGATCACAGGTAGTTCAGGGTGTTCCTTCTGTCTTAAGATATTTTCACAGTGAATAAATCTTTGGTGAAAAGTAGGCACTCCTTTTCTAGACTTCATTTGGACAGCAGGAACAATAAAGATTTATCTCACATTTAGGCTCTGCCATGCACAGGGAACTGAGCCTGCCAGGAGCTATTGTTAGCACATGCTGAGCATTGCAATAGGCCAAACTGCTGATTAATAAGTTGATTTTCTGTCTCATATGTACAAAGTTTTATTTATATTTGGAAATTGGCAAGTTTTCAACTCAGATAGTGTTAGGCAGTGAAGATTCCCGAAAGAGACACAATTTATTGCTCCCCAGTGAAATTATGCCATACAGTAGAAAAGGACTGAACATTTAAAAAACCCATTCATTTTTGTAGCTACACTGCAGTTACAGTAAGCTATCATTTTTTCAATATTGCATAAATATTTTTGGAGTGTGGCTGTAAAAATAAGTTATTCTGGATGCTGAGAGTGCTTCCCTGATCACTGCAACACCTGCTCTACAACTAACCTCTGTAGGCTTAGTTACACATAGGCTTTGTTACGTACATTTTATGACATTGAGCACTTCTGTGCAGTGTGGTGAGTCCAGAGCAGATCAAGAACCTGAGCTGAGATAAAATGGTTTTCTGCCCATTTTTGTTCATTAGCTGTTAAGGACAGATATCAGCTCTCTGTGCAGTTCCTCTTCTTAAGCAGGGCAGGCTGTTCTATGCAAAGAAATATCACATAAGAAGGAAGATGAGTAGAGGATCTGGCATCTGTCTTCTCTGAATTTGAGAATTAAAAAAGAAAGCATCACAGAGCTGGTAAGGCTCCTCTGCATGTAGCCAAAATTACAATACATGTGATAGCTGACAGGAGAGAGACGCTGAAGCAGCTAGAGGCCTCAAGCAGAGATGAAAGATTTAATCAAGGATGGATTAATTTTCTAGGCACTATAACAATCTCGTTAGAGAACTTATGAATAAAGGGAGTTTAAAATGAGCCACGAAGTTAAAAGTTCACAGGGCCAGATTTATCCTCCTGATGCTGTATTTGTACTTGGCTAGGAAAAACTCCTACATGGAAAAATTCTTTATCATTGTTGGGCAGCTATTTGCTCTAAATATACCTGGACAGTGATATATTCTGCCATTCTATCCTTTGATCCTGGATGAGGTAAGGAAGTATTGTATGCCAAACAGCATATGGGTGTTTTTTTGGTATTAAGCTCATGAAGTTTCAATAAAGAAATGTAACTATGTAGGTGTCTTCTTCCTGCCAGAACTATGTTCTTCTGTTTTGTATTCCCCAATAGAACTGGTTGAAAAACAAAAAATAAAGAGAAGTCATGGTGAATTATAGGCAGAAAAGTCTTCAGAGTGATTATTTGTACCGATTTGTTCTGAATGTAAAAAAAAGTGAGGGGCATCCTCCATCTAAGATATGAAATCTAGGATACATCCTATTCTAACAGGACTCAGCAGGGACCTTGGCCTTTCTTATGCTCACACCCATCCCTAATTTGGGCATGTTTTAACAGCTTTTCTTCAGGGAGCAATGGCAAAAATAACAGGGAATGAAATGAGAAAAGAGCTTTTGTGTTGGACAGGGGAGCCCTTTCACATGTAATGTTGTATCTCATTTGCTACTACTGGCATCCATCCTAGGTTACCTTGATTTGCAACAAATATAAAGCAGATCTAGGGTTAATTTCCATTCTGTCCTCTGATTTGATGCAGTTTCTTATCTACAGGGATTTCCTTTCTGTGGGCACCCATCCTAAGAACACGTGAACAGATGGGTGTTTGTTTTTGCCATCCAGTATGGCACAAGATGATGTAAAGCAAAGACAGCTCAGAAAGGAAGTCTGTGAGAGATAGCTGGCAGCATATCAGGCAGACCTGTCATATACACTAAGCACTCATTTGTGTTTAATCCACAAGTGTGTTATGATTTCTAGAGGAATGGAAAGGAAAATTTTGCTCCACAGATAAATAAAAAGAGAAACCGGTGATAGAGTTCTGGGATATTTCCAAATAAAAGAATCCAAGACAGATGTGAGAACATTATTATAGAAACTTAGAACCAGAAAACAGTAACAAAAACAAGTAAAAAACAGTCTGAAATTGTTGAAAAAGGATAAAAGTGAGAAATGCCACAAGCTAACTCTGTGTCACTGAAGAAAAACATGCAGCAGGCACACACCTAGTTACACTGCACGGGAAAAAGTTCTCAGACACAGACCTCTGTGTTTTTCTCTCATTTTTGAGCTCTAGTGAAGCATATGTTCTTTGTGTTTCTACCCAAAACATTCATAATAGTTATAGTTAAAAGCATATACAATAAATACTATTATCAAGCAAACCATGGTGGTGGAGAAGATATGTATACACTGGAAAGTCTATGACTTGTAGATGATGAGCCCAAAAATTACTATAGTACATTATTTTAACAATTATGCCATTCACGCTTTTCTTTGTGTGAAAAAATGTGTTAAAATTTTCTAGTGAGATGCCAGATACATAAATATTTTAGTGGAATTAAATATTTGGTGGGTTGCATTCTCCAATAGCTGCTGAAAATCCCATTCTGCTTTAATAATTTTCCTCACAAAATGGTCCAGTCACCTGTCACCTGCAGACTACCTAAAGATGTACTATTTTTAGTATTTAATCCCTTTTGGTCTATTATTTATCCATTACAGAGCTTCCATTTAAACATGTGGCTCTCCTCAAATATCCCTCTAGTCTAAATCGACAACCATTTGGGATTTTGCCTGTGTGTAGTAAAAACAGGATGCAGGAGGTCTGCAATGGAGTTTATGTAGCTCTAATATTTGTCTCTGTAGAGGAGAATGTCATTCTTTGATCTCATTTTCCATCCTGGAGGCCCATCACACAACCCCATGTCAGTCCCTCCTTGGCTGCATGGAGTGACATCTAGGCTGGGTGCAAGTGTGGACCAGTGCAAGGGTGAGAGGCAGAGCCCCAGCTGGTGGGAGTGCAACTCTATTGGACTTAATTCCTTTCACTGGGGAGGCCTGTATGGCCATATTATCCCAGCTGCTATAGGGGCACAAATTTAATAAACAAAACCCAGCAGAAATACTGACCTCATTCTCCTCTTTCCTCCCATCAAGAAGAAAGTGACTATTTTTAGACCAATTAATACTACTGGAATGTTTAAGAATTTTTATTTCTTCTGCCCTTTGCCTCTTATTTCTAATTTTTGGTACACCTATGTCTTCCATGAGGGTGAGAGAGAGAGAGAGAGAGAGAGCAAACTTATCCTCAACCTTTTAGCAGAGGGTAAAGCTAGGAGAAGAAAATTACAGCTGAGACACAGAGAGCTCCTTTGACCTGCTTCCTCCAGCCCCAGAGAGGTCTCCCTAGATCATAGGTGCTCTCATGAGCATTTGCCATCCCTGCACCAGTGTCCTGCAGGTGCACTGGGGCAGGCACAAAGTGCCAAAGAGGGTGGGTACAGCCATGAAGTTTCCCTACTTCAGCCCCTGCAAACTGCTGGTGGTGCAGGTGCAGTTGCCCCATCTACCAAAACCTAAGGCCTGGTGCTTAGGGTACTGATCCAGGAAAATTTATGTTTGCACATCAAATCAAGCAAAGGAGACTATTTATGTAGACTGATTTTTTAGTTTTGTGCTGTCTCTAGTTTACAGGAAAATGGTAAGGTACCAGGCAAACATTAGAAAATTTAAGATTACTAAAACTGTGACTTACTGTCTACTTCTGGACATACTAGCAAAATATTTACTTCAAGCAAATGTCTTTTTGCTCTGTGTGCAACAGATTCGTGTAACAGGAAATCTGGAGCTTTGCATCTGCTCTAGGACAACATATTGCAATTTCACAACCAACAGCAACTAACACTGTGGTGTGGAGGTGAGCTCTGAGAGACAGAAAGCTTTGCTTGTGAAAGACAAACAGATTGTGTAAGTACTCCTGGAGGCTCAGAGAGTTATTGGCAAAGTAAATTGCCTTCTGTAAGGCTGCTCTCTCCTTTCCTATGGATGCTTCCCCATGGGTTGCATACACATCCCTTTGTAAATGCTTCCAAGCTTCTTGAATCCCAGCAAGGAAGAAACCAGCTGGGAGCTGAATGTGCTTCTTTCACTGGAGACACCAGAGCAGACTAGTTGTAGTTTACAACACTGTGACAAAATTATGGCAAAACTAAGAGAAACAGAAAATAAATTACTCTTTTACTTTAAGAGGCTTGAGCAATTGTTTCCTGAGCACATTGCTATTACTTAACCATGATTTAAACTTCCCTCTTTGCAGTGATTTTTTAGACACATAATAGTGTTTTTTTCACTAAAAAATGTCTAATCTTGTGAGAGAAAACTTGGCAAAATCCAAGCTGCTAACTCCTTCCCGTGCTCTGACCTGTGAACTAGAGAATAAAAGTTTCTTACAGCTCAACACAATACTTTGGAACATCTTACATTATGAAGGAGTAAAAATAATGTGACAATCTCAAATGCCTATGAGCTCACATTTTCAGTACAAGAGAAAATACATTTAAAATGTCTAGTTTGTTAAGACAAATAGCATTTCTGTGGGTCTCCTGTTGGTTAATGGAGAGTTTATGCCCTTAGGCCTAAAAGAAGATGTTGTGCAGTGTATTTTTCTTTCTCACAGGTTGTCTTGAGACTGCATGACTAGCTTGTCTTTAGAAGATATCTTAAAGTGTTTAAGAGGATAAGGTTTGCAAACTTCTTCATAACCTGTGAAAAACCTTGAAGAGCATTTCTGGGGAATACAGTAAACCTATATATAACAAGTCTGGACTATTCTGTGCAAACCATAGCAGCTGCTTGAGTGCTGGCCATCATTTTTATCATGTAATAAATCTGGGAGAAGCTATTCCCAGATTGTGCCTCTCTGGGAGACTAAGTAAGTGAAATACTGAACCTGGACACATTTTTAGACTTGACAGGTTGGATTTGCTGCTGATGTAAGGTGACACAAATCCATTATAGAGCTATATGTGAATCTACCTCCTCCTTCAGCACTTGAGGAGTTAGTGCTCTAAGGCTGGCAAGGCAGAGAAAAGTAGGTCAGAATGTTGAGAAAGGCATCTCAGGAGCCACACCATGGGGGAAAATTTAAAGATAGATGTGTCCAACTGAACATACCTCCAAAGGTTAGTACTTTTTAGCTAGGGTGTGGAAGAACTGAGCTACAGAGAGAAGAGAGATGACCACTACATATACAATTTGTAGGTATTTTTGAAAAGCATGATGAAAAGAACAAATGAGTTCATAGTTAAAGTGTTGAACAGAGCTTAGGAGTCCCAAGTTCAGTAGTTTATCCATGCCATTACCAGAAATATGTCTCCAAACTATTCAAGACAGGGTGATGATGGATAAATCTGTGAAAATCGATACTAAAGGGAGACAGAGAATTGCCAGGAATGTACAGAGACTGATTGCTGCTGAAGTGAATAAATTATTAAAGAGATTTTTATTTTTTTTTTAAGGACAATTAGGCAAAACAAAATTATGGAAGGCTGGAAAAGACAAGTAGCCAAGAGTTTCAGATTATGAAATCCATCAATTTTGTTGTTCATCTCCTATATGAAGTCCTAGCAATTTTTTATCTGGGGGAGGTAATCTTAGATTTGGCAGAAACTCTCCACTTTGAGGGACATTCCTGTCTTGGCAGAAGGTAGTCTGGTAACCAGACAAGATCTTTCCCTTGTAAATAGAATGATATAACATGCCTTTTCCTAGGACCTCTTCTCTTCTGTAACTATCTAAATGTGTTAAAGACCTAGTATCTGTCTGCCAAAACTGATTTATTTTCTGTTTTTTTTATTTGTTTGTTTGGGTTTTTTTTTTTAAACCAGACTGGGTTTTTTAAGAATATGTCTCTATTTTTCTATTAAAAAAATACTTATATGACATTGCAGCAGGTTAAAAGTTTTGGAAATTGCAAGGTGAGGAAAAGACTTCATATTAGAAAAATATACATATTATATTCTCTAGTCAGCCTCAACCCCAACAGGGAGAATAAAATAGATACATCTATACAGCATTCTCTTCAAAGTTTAATTTTCACTGAAAACTCTCAATTTTCAAATATTACTGCTGTCCTTCCATTAGTAGTTGTTGGACTCAGGATTATCTCCATTTCTTTGGATTTAGTTCCCCGCTGGTTCACCACCATAATTTCCTTTCTCTGGCTTTCCTCCCATATTTTCTATTCTAACCGTAGCTAGAATTTTTCTATTCCTTGGCTACCTTAAAACTTAAAAGAGGTAACACAAGATCCCATGTAATTATGGTGTTACTACCAAGGTGGTTTTTTTGTTTTGTTTTGTTTTGTTTTGTTTTTTAAGGCACAGATTTTACTCTGTCTGGCACAAAGAAATTGTTATTTTGCTTCTTTGGCCCTGGTGAATACTTGAAGTATTCTCTGCTGCTCCTGCCTACAGAGTGGGATAACAGCAGAAGAAGAAATTTGAAGTGTTGACTTCTGGTATGGTAGCAGGTAATTGTCAGTGTCCCCACAATATGCTGTGGACTTACCCCCCACCCACCTGCTAGCCTTGAAGCAATGGACAGCTGAGATACCCAGGCAGGAGAAATGGCTTGCCAAAGTTGTGAGGCTCTTCATGTCTTTTTTTTTACCACATCCAGCTTAGTTTGCAGAGGAGGGAGGGCTCTTTCCTACGTGCAGAAGGAGTAAAAGTCTTCTTTCCACCCCGCCCTCGCTCCCTGCTTTCATGGTTTCCACTTCGATTTTGGTCTAAAACCTGAAAAAGAGAGAACCTGGCTGAAAAAAATAACTGCTTATTGAATAGCACTCTCTGCTGCCCTCTGAGAGATCTGCACGTGGTATCTGCTCTAAGCTTTTCAATAAAAGGGACACTCCTTACCGTGGAAGAAACAAAGAGCTGGTGTCTTTTGTGCCAGCTAAACCCTAAACCCTGCTGCTTGCCCTCCCAGCAAGACAGAGAGTTCAGTGGCAACGAAGGAAAGGAAGGAGGAAGGTCCAAAGTACACTCAGGCATTAGAACCCCATCCTCAGCCCCCACCTGGCTTATTGCCTGCTGATGTAGTGTCAGGTGCAAGTGCAGAAGTCAGAGGGGAAAAGCTGAAATCAGGCACTGTCAGTGGCCTTTACAGAAGTAGAAAACCCCCCAACAACAACTAAGCATCTGCCTTCTTCAAATAAGTCATTTTGCTAAGGTTTTGTCCAGGGACAAAGGCCAGAACATTTTATGTGTAAACTGTTATATCTGTAAATTATACCGCTATAAAGTTATTTGCAGTGGCTGGCCTAGTCCCAGAAAGAAAAGGGAAAAATTGGTACACAAACAGAACCAGAAAGGTGCACATACCCATGCCAAGTTGTACTTATAAAGCAGAATTATTTTTAAAGCGTTTAATCCCCTCCAGAGCTAAAGCAAAGCTGCTATGCAGACAAAGCCTCATCACTAAAGATGCATCATTTATACTCACTTTGTAAGTTTAACAATGTAAATAGCAGTATCTGAGAGTGTTAGGCAACCCAAAAATGACAGGAAATTTAAAAAAAGGCAAACAAACAAAAAACCCTGACTCAAAAAGGCAGAAATAGAAAAGATTTAAAACTATGGTCCTGCCATCTTGTGGTACCGAGGGAGAATTACTCGAGTTCTGCAGCTGTCCCGGTCTTGCTTCTCTGGCAGCCAGCAGTGCCTCAAACACCTATCACTGTTTTTTAAAAAGTTCGTCTCTGGGGGAGAGAGGGGTGTAAATACTGTAACATTTCAGTTGTCACCTAATAGGAACTATTAAAACACTTTTATCAGTTTTATCTGCCTATTTTATTTGTCTATTTCACCTTCCCATTGGCACACAGCCTTCATTTAGAAATACCATAACTATTTGGGTTTGCTGAATCTGGCACCCCTAGAGGGGTGAAGCTGCTGCTGCTGCTGCTGCTGCTGCTGCTGCATGTCCCCAGGTCTAGCCAGTGGCAAAACTGAGCGTGTAGCCCCAACAGGCACACGTGCACAAACACGAGGCATGCATTATATGCAAATACACAGACTGACCCCAAAAAGCAGCACCAACAGTGACACACATGCACAGACAGCACAAACAATCTAACTCTGTTCCCTCCCCCAGCAGTTCATGATGAAGACCCATCAGTGGCAAATGTTTGCATATATGTAATGGGAATCCCTCTGGTAGCTGTCCCCTGGAAGGACAAACCCCCAGGTCCCATCACCCTGCTTTATTTGCTGGCATTCACAAACACACAGAGACACCCACCCTCAATTCCCAGGCATGCCCCTGGTCCTGCTCAGCAGCTAAACCAGTGTGATACTGTCTGATAGCTGCTTTTTGGGGTCAGTCTGTGTATTTGCATATAATGCAAACAGACAGAAGAAAATAATTCAAAATGGAGCTGAGTGGGAAGCCAGGAGAGGATGTGCTGATGAAGTGCAGGGCATGGCCATAAAAGCACACAGACCAGCATTCTCCCAGAAGTGCTCCATTTCTTTGATGGATTATTAGCATTCCTCACCATCACCACACCTCTGTACTCCCTCTGTGCAAAGAGGTGAGACACACAACAATGTACCTTTTCCTATGCCGAACAAGCAGCTGGGTGCATGACTTAAAATCTGCCAGCCAGTTCTTAGCATTATTCATATTTCTCTGTATTTATTCTCTACAACTGATAAAACAGACACCTGATACAAACCACAGATGAAAAGGCCTGACTTTGCGCCCTGGAACTTGTTCTTAATTTTTTTTTCCTGCAATTTCATCCTTAAAAATAGCAAGAAAAGAAAATCAGACAGAAGCTCTTAGGTGCTGCCCATGCAAATGCCAGCTGCTTTTCCCAGGTGTTGACAATTCAGCAGCCAAATGTTCACAATTCAGTTTATCCTGGACAAGAAAATAGAATCATCTGCAATTTTTGGTCAGTGAGCATTCCAAGCAGAAAGTCCAAAACTCCTTGGTTCTTGCAAACAGTTGCACAGCACTCACAGAGGAGTGATAGGTAAAAGAGGAATGATCCAACAACAGATTTTTCAGACATCTGCTGGAAGGACCCCAGTGAGGACAGACTACAGGGCTTACTGATTTAGTATGCATTAGAGTGTGCTCTAGGTCTGCCTGTACTACCTGAGTACCCCTCTCCTTTCAGCCTTTGTGCCCAGCTCAATCCCAGGTTTCAAATGAGAGGGATGCTTCAGTGCCTTCAGGGAAAAGGGATCAGAACATTTTTACTGTGTGAAAAACAATGTATTTTTAACTAACCTCTTACTTGGAAACCAATGAATCATTTTGGCTGATTTTTTCCACAAACAAAGCAGCCTCAAGCAGACACTAGACATGGAAAATTTTGTCCAAATGAAGCATTAAGAAATATTATATGCTACTGAAAATAGGACATGCAAATGGAAATGATGGGGAAAACCTTAGTAGTAACTGATTCTGTTCAGCAGTTTTAGAGTAATCCCACTGGAATGATGAATAATTCAACAAAAATGTTTTTACTCTTTTGCACCTTTTTTCATCAATGGTGATATTTACCTCTCTTCTAACTCATCTTCTGTGGAGATATATAGCAGTGGCTGAGACAAATTAATGAACTTTTCAGAAGCTAATATAAAATTTTACCACTCACTGTTATCATCCTGTTCTTTAACATCATGATCACATGGGGGAGAATTGGCAAGATTTTTCTGAATTGTGATTATTAGGAGAGAGAACTACAAAAAACTTTAAATTCAGTATTTTTGTTGAATATCTTGCAGGCTTATACAGATTCTCTTACAACTGTTCATTCTTAATTCAATTGCAAATTGTAACAAATTCTGTGCTTTTGTGTAATGAAATATAAATCACCTGGAAAATGACATATCAAAATCAGTTAGTTTGCCTCCCTTCCTCTTCTGCTCTATTCTCAAATGACTTTTCAGTAGACCAGGGCATATGCCAACAATGGAGTATCAATTTATTTTTTAAAATAGTAGGTTAGAGAAGAGTTACTTGGAAAATATTACATATTGTTTCTACTGTATCCCCCCTTCCTTGGAAAGGTTCATACTTGTCCAAATAACAAAAAAAAAAAGTAGAAAAGTAGACTTATTGAGTTTTGCACAATATGCCTGAATCCATCTTCTCACTGACTGTCCTGGAGTGAGCGTTCCCCAGCTCCCCTGCCAGCACGGGGCAAGGGCCTCTGGCTGCCAGCCTTCTCCCACAAACCAGAGACTGGATCACAAAACAAAGCCAGCTTGTTATTGCCTCCAGAACTGAGACAGCAGGTCCAAAGGTAAGAGGGACCATTTAATCCAGTTCTGTAGCTTTATTCAGCTCTCTCGGACTGGGTTTTGGACTGTCGTCTGTTCATCTTCCTTTTCTGTTTCCAGCCCTGTACCCTGGTGGGTGGGTGACCAGACACGTGGGCTCCCTCACCCTTGTGTGCTTGTTTCTGTGCTGCTGGCAGTCAGGAAAAGAGCAAGTGGGCATTGCATCAAGAGTAAAATTGAGCTCATGACATCAGAGGATCTGAGGAACAAAATCCCTTTTCAGGGTGAAAAACAGGGGCAATGTGTAGCCTTGATTTCCACACAGAGCCCAGCTGAAAACTATTTTAACCAAATACAATAAAATTAGCAGAGATTTATGCTACAGCCGTCAGTGGTGAAAATACTCCTTTTTTCTTCCAACAGACCTCTGGTAGTATCTGGAGACCACCAATCAGGACCTATCAAACTAACTCTCCTCTTGCAAGACTTTTTTGGAGAAGCTTTAATAGTCTTGCTCAGAGCATTAGAAAGAAAAACTCAAGCCAGAAAATGCAAGACAAGTCATTTGGTGCAGTGGCAGAGGATTAGACAGCAGACAGACCAAACCACAACAGGCAATCATTTTGCTCACTCTTTGGCTCTCTGATTCTCTAGGTTTTCTTTTGGTAAATGTGAGTGACCCAGAGGCACTGCAGATGAGGAGCATCATTAGGGCAGGAAATTTCCCTAATGAAGGGCTGCCAGAAGGTTCTAGTCCTAATCCCTGCAACAACTCTGCCAGGTACCTACGTATATCAGTCACTGACACTCATACTTTATGTAGCTGTGGCTTGGAGACAAGACATCCTTGCATCTTTAGATAAAAGCAAAACTGACAAGTGTGACAAAAGTTATGTTCAAGGGAATTTGTTATGAACTGGTTTTGGGTGCTTACTAAACATTTACACATGAGCTCTCAGACCATGTATTTCCCAGGCAATTAATCACCATCCCTGAAGATAATTATGCCCTTTTAGCTGTACTATTTTCCCTTCTTTACACTCACATTCTTTCTTTGGGCAAGTGAAGAAATGTCATCTTCCATTGGAAGCAGTAAATTAATTAGGCTCATGTCTTTTAATTCATTCTTTCATCAGTCAGCCTGGAAAAGGTTGTTTCCTAGGAGCTGTAGAGGCTCACAGGGCTTGGTTTGGAGCCTTGTGTTTTAATTCTTCACACTTTCTGACTGCATCCTTCTCCAGAGCCCTGTGAAGATAGTCACCCTCCAAATCAATCACACAGTGCACCTCGTGAATATAGAGCTTGTCAGGAAAAGTAGCTGAGCGAGGGATGCTACTGATCCCTGCTGCTGATCAGATGTGTTTATCTAGAGTGAGTTAACAAATATGACCGAGTCAAGATGGTGAGTCTACTGTCTGTGGCAGCTGGCCAGGAGTGCCTGGGCAAAGAGAGAAGCTCAGTGGCACAGGAAGGCAACAGGCAAATGTTTGCTGTTGATACACAACTGTTAAAACAACTTACGCACATCACAGTGGGCTGAACAATCAGCAAGGTTGATATGATGACCTAGGAAAAGGCTGGCATCCTGGTATGATATCTGGAAAAACAGATGGTTTCTTTTTTCCTGTTTTCTTCAGGCTACAGTTTGGGAAAAAACCCCAGGGCAGTCTGACGGGGAAAATGTTTTCTCTGTACAGAGGCCATCCTCATAGCAAATATTAATCAATGACAAATGCTTTCTTTCCTCTCTGTTTCTCTGTCTTTTTCTCTCATTTAATATCAAAATATCAATCTATTTTTCTCTATGTACACACACACATATATATTGTTGAAGAACCAACAATTCATTATCTGCAGGATGCTGTTTCTCTCACCACATATCACAATGTCTTGCTGGATGACTGTAAACAGGACAGCAGCATACAGGTTGAGTTTCCAGCTGAGGCTCTGGTCTGGAAGCTGAGAGATGGAAAAAAGAGAGGACTGGATATCTGACAGTCTCTAACTAGCAGTCAGCCTGAATCACTCATTACCTCCTTGAAATTCCTTGGCCCTCTGCACCTGGATGAAGACTGCGTAAAAATGTTCTCTCTGCATCTGAGCTTACCCAGATGGTCTGTGATCTTCTAGTTGGTTTACAACTATTTTAAAGTAGAGCTTTAGCCACTCTCTTCATCTAAATTAGTTTCTCTTTTAATCACAAATGTTGAAGAACAATTTATTTTAGCACATGTGAAAATGCACTTCATTTAACCTCACTTTAATTAATTTATGACCACTGCAAACTGTAGAAGTCATAGAAGTTTTGAAAAGTACAATCGTAAATCAAGATACATTTATCTTATACAAGAAACATTTATCTTATACTATATCGCAGGGGCTATTTTAAAAGTGAATTTCGATCCTCTTCAAGACAGATGACCTGCTGCATCCATAATTAAAAACAGCAACAAAAACAAAAATTAAACACAGTATGGAAGTCATCTCAAGGTTTTGGCTTCCTGAAGTTTCACAAGACAGTTTCAGGTGATCTTTCTACTCATTGTTTAATGAAATGATTACTGATCATTTATCAATTTCATTTTTTGATGAGAATTTTGATGCTCTGGACTTGTGACAGACACCCAAACTGGGTGCTCAAAAGCACTGGCAAAGAGAACCTAAAATAATTTTTGAAAAATTCCTCATACCTTCCTATATATTCAGAAGAAACAATTCTGATTCAGCTTCACGATGACTACTGACTCATGCAACCTTTAAAAATCAGCCTACAGACTCTAAATATAATTTCTTATTCAAATTGCACTGGTCATGATTCTAAATCCCTATCCCTCACTCAGTCCACCTATCTAAGGAGTGACACATAGTTTTAGGATACTGCTGGTGATTATTTCATGACAGAGGGGTATAACTGCTGGGATGAACCACAGCTGTGTACTTAGATTTCGTGTCTCTGCAGGTCTGAAAGGATTATAATGCCAAGAGAGCATTGCCAACTTACACAACAGAAGATGTCATCCACTGTGTCTGCAAGCATCTGTGCTCAGCATATGCAGAAGTGCTTTAGAAAGTGACTGGGAAGCAAAGTGCCAGAATTTGCCAATAACAGCAAGTTATTTAAGGTGGTAATATTGAGAGTGAAGGGCTGTAGCAGCCAATCAGGTTACCTCTGTAGTCAAAGGGAAAAGGGTATTTAAAAAGTTACTCAAATCTCTGATAATGCGGGATGCTTTCATAAGCTTACTACTTCCCTTAATCACCTAGCGACTTAAAGAGCCAGTTCCTGACTCATCCATTTATTAATGGACATTAATCCAAATTTTAGTACTGATACCTCATAGAAGATTTCATCTCATCATGTAATTTCTCTCATCAAGGTACAACATGGGCTTCCTTTTATTCTTTTAATCTGCAGGGTCCTAGGGGCATAAGAAATCAGTATGAAGTTTCATTAATTCCTCCTTTGGGATTTTGGCACAATCAGGGGAATAGAGAGCTAGGTTCTGGTCCTCAGTGACATCAATGCCTCTCAGCATACCTTCATAAACATCAATAGCCTTCAATTTCTCCCAAATATTACCTCGGGGGATTTCTCACATGCATTATAAAGTTAGCACAATTGGCCTTTCAGTGCCTTGCTCTACCTCTCCTGAGGTCCATGGCACACAGGTGAGGAAGGGTGGTTAGTTCCTGGCTTATTCTAGGTCATAGAAAGGTCTAATATCATGGATGGGAGACTGCACGCTAGAGCAGCTCATGAATTTGCCCTAATTTGTGCTGTGGGTACCACAACTGCACCCAAGAATCAAAATGGCTGAAGAATAGGACTCAGCCAAAGTCAGTGATCTGGTAAGCTACGGCAGACTGTGAAAAACTGTAGCATTTATTCATGTCTGGTTCAGAAAAGGTGAGAGGAATTTGGTCTTGTAGAAAACAAAATCACAAATCACAGTTCCTCTGTTATGTTGTATCATAACACAAAAAGAGATTGGTAGCTATCCCTGGACAATAATTTAAGAACAAAAATTGCTAATTTTTTTGTAGTCAGTTTATGCAAGTCATGCCATACATTTTTAAGGAGTCCAATGCACACATGGATTTCAAGTTAGTTGGATAACATTTTTCTAATACTGAGGGATATTTTGTTTCAACTCATAAAACAGGTATTTCTTGGTCAGAAGTGAATATTCTTCCAATATCTAATACGGCAGAGGGATGGTTCAAAGTGTGTCTTGTGAGTGGAGAAGTATTGCCTCTAATTATTAAAAGGAAATAAATTAATTTGCAATGGATGTGATTCACTCCAAGGAATCTCAAATGCATTTAAAAATCACACGACATTCTCCCCCAATGTGTAAATACCTGTGGATACATGTGAGACAAAAGACCCTTCATATCTGCCAGCTGAGACGTCCAAGTGGGATCTCAGACATGAGATTTCTCCATGGAGAAATGAGTGTTTCCTACCAAGGCAGGAATACCTTCCATGAAATGCGTGTGCATACCTCTCTTCCTCTGCTGACAGCTCACCCCTGACCAGGAGTTACCTCCTCCCAGCAGCAGAGACCTGTCCAATTCCCCTCCATTCGTGAGAACCCACTTGAGCCGTTCCTGTCCCAGCTGTGGAAAAACACCCGCTCCTTGGCCAAGAACACCCAGCTCTCTTGGAGAGCCTAGGCAGAGCAGGCTCCAGGGCTGGCTGTGAATGTGAAGAAAGGACCATGAACAGCACAATACTGATGGCTTGGACCGCAGTCAAGGCACTCAGGGCTCTCCAGCACGCTCCTGGGGCATACACCTATATTCGCATCTTAGATAATCATTGAAATACACAGCCTTATTGTTCCTTGTCTACCCTGGATCTCAGTACAAAGTGCACTCTAGGTGATTGATTTCTGAGAAATGTAACATTGGATCCGTGATAATAAGCTACAGGCAACATACAAAATGTTTATGTTCCACCACAGAGTCCAAATTTGTGAAATAAATATTTGTGCTCTCGTATGTCTGTGGGATCCTGCCATAGAGAACACTATGTGCTATAATGTGTTTAAGAGACGCCCATGGCAGGACTCGGGCAGACCTTTCCTGGTTGTTCAGTGCAGGATTTCCTTCAGACTCTCTTCTCATTTTGTCTGCTTCTTTGGAAAAAACAACCCTTTTAGAATGTAGTTCTGCCAATGTGTCATGTACTATACAAACTATAAATTGTATCTTGAATAAGGTATAATGTTATCTCTTTGAAATGTTGTAATCATACTGTGCTGAAATATACACAGACACTTCAAACAGGATTTCAGCCCAGAAACAATAAAATTCAGCAATATTTAGCAATAGAAGTGAGGGAGAAAAAAGAGATTAAAATACAGACAGGAATGTACCACACTGAGTGAGCACATGCCCATTTAGCAAGTTCTGCATAGTTAAGATAGTTTATTATTAGTATTTGTTTATCTATGCAATCCCTACTGAGTGTTATTAAAAGATATCAAAGAAGTAAGTCCCCAAATCTCCTCATGTCAAATGCTCAGGTAAGTTCACTAAGAGCACTTTATAAGTAAAAGAGCAAGCATTCTTTCCAAGAACTCTTTGTGTTCTTGTTTAAGAATTAAACTTATTTGTTAAGAATTAAACATATATTTTATTTTAAAGTTCCTTAGAGTGAAATTTTGCTAGGGGAGATTGTTAAGAAGCAATTCTGATCATAAGAAATGTACAGAGAGGAAAATCACAGCACTAGGAATTATTTGTCCCAGCTTCAATTTTGTATGTACCTTCTCACCTGAAAATTGGCATTTTCCCTTTTGATGTTTAGACAGCTTTACCTTTTCTTTCTGCAATATCTGAAATCATCCTAGTAAAAAATTTTTACCTACCATAAATATTTTATCACACATTTCTTCGGAATGTTGACATAAATCTAGGATTTCTTATTATTACTTGTTTAAAATTAATCATATACCATTTGGAATGGTAAGTAAAAACAGTAAAAATAATCTTTTTTTAGGAGTGAGCAATATATGATAGTTTGATGATTAATTAATGTTTCATGCTTTTTGTTTTTCCCTTCATTTTAATAGACTGATTTGTTCCTGAATTTAATTCATTTATCTGTAAAATAATGTATTTTTAGTATGTTGATCCTTTTGAATGGTAGGACTATACAGTGAAAGACTAGGAGGTAGATCTTCAGATCTTGATAAGAATTTTTCTTGGGTTAAGACGTTTAAATATGGCATCCTTTAGATTTGGCTTACTTCCCTTCCTAGGACTTTGATCTATCACAGAAAGAAGCAAGGGTAAATGTGACAGGCAATAACATCATCAGACTAAAGACATTTAGAAAAGAGATAGTAAGAAATCCAAGATCTAGTTCACTACATGCTTAATATTCCATTCAGAGTGATGGGCTTGTAAGAAGGCCAGATTTGTGTCCCCAGAGGCATCATCTTGGATCATCTGACAGAGAATCACAGTATGGATCAACCAGAAGACAGATCTGCTCCTTTGCCAAGAGGAAATAAATATTCTAGGAGGGTAAGGGAAGAGGAACCATCTCCCAGGCTTGCATGCTACAGTAGAGTGGCCCTTGTGCTGAGGACCAGGGAAAGCCTAAACGCGCTTTCAAGTGCTCTCAGCAGTCATGGCTGTCTCACTGACAGCCTGCACCACCATCCTGGGCTCCATGAGTTACAAGTACTAAGGAACAGAGAATGAAGATTTCAGCCACCTTCTGGCAAACAGAAGTTGAAATGTTTGATTCCCAGTATGTTTCATATAATCAGATCCCGTCTCCAAAATTCCCTCGTTCTTCAGTTGTGTTGATGCTGCCTTGAGTGTGCTGCTTGCTGTCTGCTGAGGGTTTGGGGAAGAAAGAAATCTAATTTATATTCCACCATGGGCACCAAAATTACTGTCTTTGGCTCTGCTTGCAGTGTTTTTTTCTTTTCTCTCTCTGTTTTTGCACATTTACCTTTTAATATGTGACGATGTTCAACAATGTAGCTCATGGATGACAACTCTCTACTAGACTAACTAGCTGGAGTAACACTTCAGTCTCATTGACAGTGACAGTGAGCAAGACTTGCAGTTCTCAGAGCTACTTCTGAAAATTTATCTTGCCAAATTAAATTTTGTGAATAAATTGCTCCACAAATTTTATTCCATGTCTTTATTTATGCATATATACACATATGCTAAACATAATTTTTATCCCTGAAATTAGTTGCCAATTCTGTGAGCATAGTCTTTAAATTTATTTGTATAAACTGCATACACTTGAACACTTAATATTTATTTTACCATATTGCTGACTAAATTGCTACAAACCAGAAGAGGGTATCAAAATAAAGGGTGCAAAAAAATTCAAAGCCATTAACAAGGATGTTTTGGAGTCCAATAGCACAGCTTTTACTTCCTCATACAGCCTGCCAGTGCTGCATGCTGAGCTGTGACAATCGGTAGCTCTGCCACACTGAGCTGTTCCACAGCTATGCTGTCAAACCTCTCTTTTAGCATCTCTTGAGTGGGCTATGATGGCTTTATTATTTGTGAAAATTCTGGAAAATGCCTGTCTTCCTCAGCATGAGTTTCTGACTAAGCCAGTACAAGCAATGAAAATAACCATTTACATACTTTCCAAATGAAGTTCAGATCAGAAAAGCGTGGAAATTCTTGCAACTTCTACTGGGAAACAGTGAAACCACAGCGAGACCCGACCTTGACTTGTGTGATCTGTGTTCTCAGCCCAGCTACATTCATATTTTCCATGTTTTCAGTAAAAGACACATTGACTGAATATTTCTGCCCTGGCCCATCCTCTCCTCGCACCCTGAAAAGAAAAGTCCTGTAAAAGGCCAGGTCTGACAGATGAATTCTTCTCCCTGAAGGCAGAGCCCGGGAGAGGTGATTGCCCTGTGGCCATCAGCTAAATGCTGACAGCTGCCTACATCAAATGTTGGAAAGAGACATCCAGCCACTTGTGAGCATGGAAGAAAGACAATGAGAGCTTTCTCAGGCTTGATATTTTGTTATATTAACAGGAGCACAGACACTGGATTACGTGGTATTTCAGCTCAACACTTGTCAGACCATGTGTAGCTGCTGCCTTCAGCTGGGACCTGTGTGGGAATGAGATGGATAAACTGGAGCAAGCTCAGCGGGGGCCTCCGAAGTGTTGGGAAAAAGCCATCCTTGCCATGCAAGGAGGTGGAGAAACAGGGCTAGTTTAGCCTGGGAAGGAATCTGCACCTGTCAGCAGGTGCTTGAGAAGAGGCAGCCAGGGGCTCCACTGTGCTGCATGAGGGGAGGCAAAGGGAAAAGGGGCCTGAGGTGAAATGAGAGGTCCAGGCTGGGTGTAAGGAGAATCTGTCTCATGCTGAGGACAATGGGACCCCTTGGGCATTTGCCACACCTGAGTGGACACAGTCCTGAGCATTCTGGTCTAAGGATACAGCTGGCTCTGCTTTGGGCAGGTGTTTGGAATAGAAATTCCTGCTCAGCCTCTGACTCAACCTTTTGATTCTACAATATATATATAAACATATAATAAATGAGAATTATTCTTCAGAAGCGACTGCATGTTCTAAAGGGTATTTGACATTTAAAGTCATCAGTCTTTCTCTCTATTCATCAGACTAGAAAAAAAATTCTAAACAATGAGTACTGTAATATCTTTTAATATTTTTTTCATTCTGCAAAAGAAATTACCAAACTTTACCATTGGAGGGAGATAGTGATGAATCTTTTGCTCTCAGATGAAGCGTATCAGTACATGCAGAGGGGAAAGGCAGGAGAAACAAATGCTTCCAGGCCAAGTGGTATGCTTCATATACCTAAATTGATAGTAGGTTGCTGATTGCTACTGCATTTGCTATTACTGTTAACCCTATGAATAGAAATTGCTCTGCAGACACATGAAATGGCTGGTTCCTGACCTGGAGAGCCTGTGACCTAAAGCTGTAGAAATGAACTTTTAAAAAGCACCCAGACTCATGTGGATCAGTGGGAATGAAACTAAAAATCTGCTGCTCAGGATGAAATTTTCATTGTTGTAATGCAGCTTTAGTCTTTTAGATGTCTCCACTGCCTGAAAGATAATAATCCTACCTTCTTTTCACAGTATGTAGAGAGCTCTAAACCCTCATCAGCTAGATCAAAAAAGAGCCAGTGTGATTATAAATATACCAGAGGGAACATGATCTCAAATTCTACTTCTTCACAATCTTCAAACTGCAAGAAATTGGAAGAGTTTTTTTATCAGAATTCACTATCTTCAGCTCTCTTCAATCCCTAGCTACCTGTTCTATGCTAAATTCATGCAGATTATGGCCATTTTGAGCTTTCCTCAAAAACAAGAAACAAGACCAGAGGAGAGAAGAATGTGAAATTTAGTTCCTTTTCTTTGCCTTTAAAAACTGGATGCAGTATTTTTGGATAACCATTAAACCACTTATCAGATGCTCCAAGACAATGTATGGCCAAAAGCAGAATTTTAAAGGGCAGAGCCTTGAAGAGCTGTGAACCAAGGGAGAGTGGCTCCTCTCCCACAGGTAAAACCTCCAGCAATGTAGTCAAGCAGTGAAAATTTGCAGGTGAGATGCTTTCCTGGCCATGGGAATATCAGACCCAAGAATCTGTGAAATTGTTCATTCTCTTTCCCTGATCTAATTGAATGTGGTTTTTCACTGTAGTTTATTACTCAAATTATCAAGGAGGATCTCAGAGCAGTCTATTGCCTGGGATTTATAGTGTTCATCTCTAAAATGCTTGGGACATGAAAAGGCCTTTCAGAAGAGGATGGAATTGAGACTGACCCTCTCACATAGCAGTTCAGAGCTTTTGTTGCAGTTCAGTAGGAAAAGGAGGATAGAGCTGATTATCTGAAGCAAAAAGGTGGAAGCACTTCTCCTGTGGTGATATTTCATTAGTAAAAGTAAGAACACCTGCCAGATCAGATGGGTGAAGCAGATCAGTACTAGCCTGAGGCATGTTGCTTAAAGATTTAGAAATCTGACAGAATGGAAGTGCTTGCAATTGCTGAAAGCAGATGAGTAAATGCCAAGAGGTGTTGGAAATTAGGCACTTTCAAAGTAATTAGGCAGGAGTTATTTGCTGTGACCTGCTGTGATCTGTGACCTGCTGCAACTGTGAACCCAGCTTATTGCCCACAGAGTCAGAAATTGAATGATAACATAAAATGATGTCAAGAGTCAGCTGAGATGCAGTCATTAGCCGGATATGCATGCCTAGCTCATGGAAATATGAAGTAAAATTGGAATTTTTTGTCTGACCCTTCAGATAGCAGCTTTTTGACACATTAAGTTGGGACCAATCATGACCAATGACTGTGTCTCATCTGAGAAGATCACTTACTGAATCAAGGTCTTAGATGTCAGCCTAGCAAGTCCTAATACATGTATTTAACTTAATTCATGTTAAACACACTAGTTCTTCAAACTACATAAATCTTTTCAGCATAGAGTCAAACTATAATACATTTTGGGTTAAATGTATCTATAACTAACATTCTGTTCAGGACCTTAATTGTCTGATTCACTAATGCTGAATTGATTTGAGCATTTGTACAGAAAAGGAAAACACTTCAAAGTGGGAAGGCTTTTCATTCCTGAATCTCCATCTGAACTTCAAGGATTCAGCAGAGTCTGGCTGTTTGATTTTAAAACACAGACAATGGCATGTAGAAAGGCCACCGTTCTCCTATTCATGTTAGAACACCAGCTTTCCTATCATGGGAAAACATTACCAAATTCATGATCAGATTCCTCAACTAGGAAGAGGTCACCTAATACTGCTCCAAAAGTGTCCACTTCAAACATGGTCTGCATGGACCTGAACAGTTTCCCAGCCCAGCATGAATGTGCTGAAACAGGGGATAGCGGTGGTCAGTCATGGTATGAGAAAGACATGATAGGGAAAGGGTGGCAAGAGCCTCATGCTGCTCTCGTACCTTTCCAGTGGTGAGCAGTCCCTGAGATGACATGTCTCTGGTAATAGACATTCCTTTGGTTGATCTATAAAGTCAGTAACTGACTGTTATATTTATATGTATATTAAAGTTAAACTATGGCTTGAATAAAGGTATTTTGGGTTGAACACACTTTCAAGGTGGGGCTTGGCTGCCTAATGATGTCATATGGCAAGGGGAGAGAGAATAAAATCTTTGGGCATGGGGGCCAGGAGGACTTGCTCCATGTCAGGACACTGTTTGTCTGGGCAATGCACACATCATAATTTGTTCCAGATTTCAGCCAGCACAGATTCCCCCAGAAGGCTTCTGCAGGCAGCATAAAGGGGGAAAGACAAGTTACTGTTCCCTCATCTCTCCAGACACTTTGAGACACTGGCTGGTCTGGGGCTGGGGAATGATAAAAGCAATTCAGAGCTGCCTTTTCCCACCTATTATACTCAGGTACCTGATATATCAACTTTATGTACAGCAGATCTCATTTTTTACTAAGACAACCCTAATATATGAGAAAGCCATTATGAAAGGAGGGTTGGAAAGTGAGGTACTTCAATATCTATAACTTTGCCTGTAAAAATGAGCGTGCTATGGCCTATTGCACATAGTTTTGATGTAATGAAAGAAACTAAGTACATGCAGTACGCACAGAGACTTTACCTGGGATTCTTTTTTATATCTCCTATTACGCAGGGTTTCATCGTCCCCATTCCCTGTCTCTTTTCCCTTCTGTCCCTTCCACGGTCAAGAGCTCCTGCTACACCGAAGCACACTCTGGTTACCCCATGCTCACTACATGGTGCTCCACAGCCTTTGGCAGCTGCCACACCAGTTGCACACTGAGCTTGGACAAGGTGGCTGCTATGGCTAAACACAGCTGGGTCTCCATTACCAAGCACGTTCAAACCTAGAAACCACCAAGTTGCGAGAAAAATTTCTTTGCCTCACTCTCATGAAACTTCTGAGTCTACAGCACAAAACCATCCCTGACAGTGGGACAGTTTCACCTCTAAATACACTGTGAAAGACACAGTAAAATCAGTGAAGAGGTAAAATGTCATTGCTTTGTTCAGAGGTTGCTATTGGCTATTTAAGTATTTTCTTTCGTGGCTAAACATAGAAGCTGTAAGGCCTACGTACACGAACCTGAAATAAGTGAGGCATCATTTAAAATCTGCCTTCCTAAAAAGGCTTTATTTTCTTGCATTCAATTTTGCAGTCTAAAAGATTAACACAAATACACTCAAAAGTAGGTTACATGGCCATATAAATGGTTTTATTTTCCCAAAATTTGGGTACCTTACAGTTGCCCTTGGAATGACTAAGTCAACAGGAGATGCCTGGATTCCCAGTGCTTATGAAATTCAATCTATTTCTTTAGGTGCATAAGTAAGAATTCAGGGCTCAGATACATGATCTAATTATGTGGTTTAGCAAGCTGACACTCACCTTATGATGTGTGATAAACAGTCCTTTCACTTAATGCAGTTCAAGTCATCCTCAGAACTCAGAATTTTTTCTGCCACAGACGTAAATGGCAGCGCTCCCGCTGTCTGGAGTGGAATAAGTTCACTGCAAGCCCAAGATGTTTTGCCTCAAGCTGCATGCACGTTGACATGCCCATATGGCATTTTTTCTGGCTCTGTCATCTCCTCCCTTGCAGCTGGTGTTTGCGCAAGGCTGTGGATGCATGCCCTGTTCCAGCTGCAGCTGTGCCAACAAAAAGATGAGTGCCACAACCTCCTCCCAGCTCTGCTACTGGAAGTCACCAGCCCCTCCAAACTGCTGGCCAGGCTCTACGTGTGACTTCCCATAACTTGTTTCAGTCAAATAACTTGTTTCAGTCAAAAAACAGGGGCAGTCTTCTTTAAATTCCTAATATTGTCCCTTCTCATTTGGATGGATGTTGGATAGGGGCCACAGAGAGAGGGTGATGGGCATGTGGGGATGAGGTGTTGTTGCTTCAGTGACCTGTTCAGCTGGTGCAGCCACAGCCAAGAGGGTGCATGTCCAAAGCCTATGTGCAACTGCTAATTGAGTCCACTGTTGTCAAGAACCCCTATATCCTGGCAAGTAAATTGTTTATAAGGCCCAATAAATTCTTGCAGTCAATATTAATGTAGACTGATGAATATGCTATTACTGGTTAATTTAGATTTCTAAAAAATAAATAAAGAAAAGTCATTAAATAAACTGTATGTATTAAATAAAATTAAATGAAAGCAAGCCAGGATTCCTCCTGGGATGGTGATGCTGAAGAGAACAGAAATAGGAAACAAAAAAAGAGTTGCTGTAATGTGAGAGGTGGGTGGCTACCAGACAAACAGATGTGTTTATCTTTGAGGTATATTTTTAAATCTTTGTGCTGTTTCATTTATAGTTAAACTAAGCCAGCATCAGTCATATTTCTCTTGGTTTCCAGTGACTATTATTTTTGAACTCTGTGCTTTGTTGGGAAATACAAAGAGGACTTAGTACAGACAGCTGTACCAAGCCAATGACTAATTTTACTTCTGTACCCTTTCTGGATGACTTTTTTGTGATGAGTTTCAATCAAACTGCAATTTATACCTATGTCTGCCAAGAGAATATTTTTCACTGCATGTGCAGTTTCTTCCTACACTTCCCCTTAGCATGGGAGACAGACTTCTTGGAAATGTCAACTTGGTGAAATGCATTGGATCAATAAATTCCAGCATTTGCAAGAAAGCTGTGTTAATCTGGAATTCAGAGCAAGTAGAAAGTCAACAGGCTACTTTTCACACTACAGCTTGGGAAGAATAAAATTAAAATAAATACAGAAGGCATCATTCCAAATGAAATATCTTCCCCAGGAAGGAGACAAGACCCAAAACACCAGGTTCTACAGAAGGAGAGGGTGAAGATTTGATCTCTCATAGGATCAGCAGACAGAAGAGTATCCCAGGAGTAAATCTGTTTGCTATCATTCTTTTCTACCTAATGTAATCTTCAATGGAGGCAACTTGACTTGTTCTGGTGCAAAACATGGTACAAAGAAAACTTGAAATTAGGCAGTCTGGGTTATTGTCCTGAATTGTCAAATGGGTTAACATGGAATGGAACTGACAAATCAAAACACAGAGGCAGTCTTTGTTGTTGTTCAGACTGAGTCATAACTATGTATGGTACAGTTTCCAGTAAGAACTTATCTTTCAGACAGCTTACACATGATTGCCATTCATCAAGGAATGTGGGGTTACTGTAAGCAAAGATAAACCAAAAGGCAATATACCAAAATAATTTATGGTGTGGGCTTAGTGGGGAAAACAATGACTGACTGCTGAAGGACCTAGTCCTGACAAATTCAGAGAAATTTATCAAAATGAATATTTGATGCAATTTCTGAGTCAAAGGCTATAATCTCATTCCTGAAACTGAGGTAAAAATATTATCCACTTAGTTCCCATTCACCACCTAAAGCAGGGCTACCAGTGCTGTTTCCAGCAGTCAAAAGTACACAGCACCTGGCTCAAGATGCTGACCACTTTTGCCTAAACTGTGCAGTTTTCTCAAATCCCATTGATTTGAGATCAAAGATGTAGCTGAGCCACTGTGTCTGAACTCTGCCTTTATATCAGTGGATGGTTGACATGGTGGGAGAAAAATTTGACAGTGAGTGTTCTGGGGTTTGAACATTTATTTTATTCTAAAAATAACTCATAGTGCTGGTTTATTTTTTTCTACTGTATGACATTTTTAGTTTTGTCACGGATTTATTAAGTTAAATTTTCTTTATCTGGGAAGAGGTTTAAACTGATAATTTAGACTAAATGAAGCAGCCTCTTTGATCTCACTAGGAGCAACCAGGAAGAGATGGAATTCCCCATCACTTACTCTGCAGCAGGCATTGTGGGGAGACTAACTTTTCTAGATTAACAAATGCACAAAAATATTAGATTGGTGGTGCCTCAGGGAATATCCATCCTTTCCCATTGCCTATGGTATCTATTTTGGATGCAATTTCCTTTAAATTTTTTCTAATCCTGTTTTGAACTGAGAGGTTTGCTCTGATTCCTCAGTGTGTCTCCTGTGGCAGCATGTTTCAGAAATGCACTGTTTCCTTTACAAAGTGACTTTTATCTGTTTAAAACTGAGTCCTGCTCTAGTAGTGGAGAATCTGAGTGAACACCTTCTCCCTCACTTTCTTCACTTCCTTGCTCGTTGTACAAACCTTACCCATACTGTCTCCTCCGGGTGAGCCATCTCAGCCTGCTGTCACTCATAGTCATCTCATCCCCTAAAAAGACCTGCAAATATCTTGCTCTGACCTTTTTGGGGTTAAATGCATGAAGTACAAATCTCTTGTGTAGTGTAAAGCAGAGTTTTTGGAGAAAAAAAGTGACGATACATTAACATCCTGGTGACCAATTGTTACCTAAGGCCACTGTGTCTGGTTCGCAACACTGAGCTAGCTGAAATAACACTCCACAGCCTGCCACAGCAGTGTACAAACACACCTTGTTGCCCACTGGAAGATTTGAGGTATTTTGTTTTGGAAGAATTTAGATCTGGTGGTGAAATCAGGCAGCTCAAGTCCACAATTCTTCATGGTATTACTCTGTTTCCCCTTTTTCAGGAAAAAATGGGCAGACTACCCAGCCAGCTGAAAACAGCTTCCCTCTGCACAGCTAAGTAAACCATCATTGTCAGGAATGTGGGCACACTCCGGTTTGTGCCAGGCTGTGTGTGCGCTCCCTGCAAAAGCATTTCCTTTAGCAAAACAAGCAAGTGCCACAACGACAAATACTGCAACAGTCAGTCAATTGATGGGCTCAAATGCCCCTTTGCCACCAAGAAGTGAATCTCTGCATGGAAAACACAGGGCCTGGGGAATTGCTTTTCCTGCATCATATATCAGTTTTGGGGTTTTTTTCCCTGTGATCCAGATTTGACATGAGTTGCTTCTTAAAATTCAGAGACCTGAGACATTATTATGGCAACTTATATATATATATATATATATATATATGTTTAAATGTGTCCTCACTCACCCTCTTTCACATGACATGAATCAAACATACCATTGGTTTGTCTTGGTAGAAGTATGAACCTATTTGAAGAAGACAAACAGGATATGTGCTCTGAAGGACCTTCTAACACTTTACAGAATAACAGCACCTCAAACAGAGATGGCTGTCTGGGAATAAAGCAGATATTTCCGGCCATGAACCATTGTCACAAAGTTCCTATCACTTTGAATTCACACTGAAAAGTGCCACAAGGAACACGGATATTTTGACTCTCCGATATATAACATATATACTAACAGTAAGATAGTCTAGAAACTCAAGAAAAAGTGCATTTTTCTCTTTTTTTCCTTCTAAACTAGTGGCTGTGGTCATTTGGTCTTCTTCTGTGTAAAAAATACAGCACATTCCTTACTCCCAGCCACCTTGACCACTAGCTGTTGTGTTTGCTACGTCAGAGGAGATGAGATCATTAATACCACCAGTAATGATGCCTGCAGAAGCTCCTCTCTTTTGCCAGCTCATAGAATGGGTCTGGATGAACTATGAAAAGGATCTATGACCCATTTAAACTCCTTGCTATTTAAATTGGCTATTAGAGTTCTGCCGTCACTGTCATTTCTTGGCTTCCTGATGAAAGAACAGATGACTTTGATGAGCTATCTTGATTGAGAAAAAATGCATAAAAGCAGAATTTTGAAAAAATCGTTGAGGAGGGAGGCAAGGACAAAACTTTTAATTGAGACAAGTGGGGAAAATAAAAGAGGAAGAAAATGGTAAACCTTCAAACATAATCCAGTGAAACAAATTTGTGGTCAGATTATGTCTCTTCATGTATTCAAGAGAGGCCTGACTGTGTCCAAATGTTGCTCTAATAAAACAGAAAAAGGTTTACACACATCATTTAATGTGATTTAATGTTGAA
Organism: Chloebia gouldiae; assembly: GCA_003676055.1. Lineage (NCBI taxonomy): Eukaryota > Metazoa > Chordata > Aves > Passeriformes > Passeridae > Chloebia > Chloebia gouldiae. The sequence continues at coordinate 50,277,373 of QUSF01000002.1, read as the reverse complement.
AAATGGTTTTGCAACAAAGCTGTACCAATAAATAACCTTTTTTTCATATTTAACTGGCATTTATCCATCGAAAATAAAGAAACCAGAGAACACAGAAAAACCCACCAATTTATAGATAGCACAAGAAACACCTAGTTCAACCTATTGTGCATTGCAAGAGTTGTTTACTTTAAAATGAGTAACGAAGAGGCTGTTTTTGAAAAGCAGCATTCAGGGCTGATATTTAGCTGTTCTCACCATGAACATCTGAAAGAGGCAATTCAGAATGTGGAACAAGAGAATTGGCTGAATCTCAGGGGGATGTCTTCTTGGAGGTGGTCTACTGGAGGCTGTGGGCATGATTCTTCAGATGACCCAGTGTCTCCTGAAAAGAGCTTCTGCATCCTTGTGAGGCAAAAAAAATAATACAGGACACAAAGGATGAATTATTCGTTTACTTGCTGATGTCAAGGAGGAGAGTGTCACAGACAACAAGCCTCTACAAAGAAAAGTTTATTATGGGACATACTGTGATATTTTAATTATCCCTGAACTCAGATCTCCAGTTCAAAGAACGATGAATGCATTTAGGAATAACTGACAAGAATTTTACTTCTGAATATGCCTGCAAGAAAGCTGCCTGGCAGAGTGAGGGCCTGGTCCTGCCTGTGTCCAACAGACACAGAGAGGTTTGAAGGACGTGTGTGAAGCAGACTGCAATATGAATTTGTTTCTGTTCTTGTTCTGGTTAAGGTGCTTCTTAATTTCTGGGTCAGTTGGCACACAGGCTGTGACATCCCCAAGGAGACAGAGTAATGCTCTGGGAGCTGATACTAGCACTATTGATACAGTGCCCTGTGTTTTGGAACAATGCCCGGGAAAGACACAGAAAAATGTGGACAACAAAAAGGTGTTTTCTGAACTTGGCCTTCCCCCTTCTACCTTCACTGACGCTTAAGAGGTTGGTGAAGGCCAGCAGAAATCAACTGCTTTAACAGATGTAGCTCAAGATGTTACTTAGAAACACATGGTTTGTTTGAAATTTTATTTTTCTTACACACTTTCTATAAAATAATGTGTACAGCAGCAATAGTTAATTGGATGTTCTTTCTAGCCTATTCTTTTGTTTCTGCAATGCACTGACTTCTGATATTAACATGATTTCTTTATAGGAACATATCACATAACTTCCACACTTCTGAGGCACTGAGTGTTTTGAGGTCACATTGACTGAAATCTCAGAAGTTCTGAGATTCTGTAATGTACAGCTTTACTTCTGTGGGTGTGTCTCCCATTCATGGTCCAAAACACCACTCAAAATCTCATTCATAATAAAAATGTGAGTTCGATTTTTTTTAATTGGTTGTTTTTAAAATCATGCTTATGAGCTGTATCTTGGGCAGATTTTAAAACACCAATGTGCATAAAAATACAACTTGCTTGTTCTTTTTTTTTTTTCTTATATTTACTAATAGCATCTGATTGGGGAGTCTAAGAAAAAAGCACAAGTGACACAAGTGATAATGGAGTGATACTGATGAGGACAAACACCACTAATACAGAACACCTGATGCTGCACAGATGTCAGCCTATGCACAGCTAATTGTCTGACGTGCAGGCACTTTGTGGACTGCTTTATTTTTATTCTGTATAGACATTCGGAGTCACTGGGAATTGTATACCAAAGTAGTCATGTGCTCCAACCAATAATTTCCAAAGCACACAAATGCAGGTAAAATTTCGTATGTGTGTATATTTATATAGCAAAAACAGAAACATACTAAACCAGAGATGTTTCTACAATATTTACTCTAATAATTGCTTTTTGATTTGCAAATGTTGTTGTGGATTTTTTGTGAGATACCTACAGAGGTATGTAAGATAGTTTGCTGCCTTCATAGAAAGGTATAAATTCCAACAGACTACCAAAAGGAAGTGGCTCACAGTCTGCAACTGGATTGATAGTGATAAGCAGAACTTCATTGAATAGCAAAAGCTCATTATAACCCAAAGCTCAATCAAAACAATTTCTTGACAGAAAATTGTTCTCCAGACAATGGGAAACTGTATTTGATGTAATCAGCACAAAAGCACATTGCCCTCCTTCTGGTAGTCATCAAAATGCTTTATTTTCTTAACTTGAAAATAAACAAGCCTCAAGGAATTTGTGGTTTTATACATCTCACATAGTCTTTTGGGTGGGCTCTTTTTTCAAACCTGGATGAATTTGCAAATATTTAAAAGTTGTGAAGTAACTTTCCACTCTGGTAAAGAAGAATGAAAATAAAATTCCTTTTTTTCAAAGACTGTAAACAGTCTATCCCCAACCCATACTAAATACTTGGATGCAAACAGCTGCCACTACTGCCTGGGAGGAACAAAGCACTTTACAAACAGATCTTGCTGCCTTCAGGATGAGACAATAGAAATATAATTTCAAAGCCTACATGGATTGTTTAAAGTCCTTATTTTCCCATCTTTAATCTGACGGAGATTATCTGATTTCTCCTTTGCAATTTTTAATCTGTAGTTCAGTTTTGCCAGACAAGACTACTTAGCTTCCCTTGTGTGTCCAGGGAGTGGGCCCAGCTCTCTTTTAAGGATGAGGGTTGTGTGTCAAGGTGTTTGAGTTATTGTGCAGTGACAATTTTTCACTTCAATCCAGAGTGGTTTTTTTCCTGAGAGCAGAAAATGGCAGCCCTTTCCCTTGGCTTCTGCCACACAAGAGTTATATGGAAGCCCAATATGCAGTTCTAACAGGACTTAATGGTGATGCACAGCAGGCATATACAAGATTATCCATGTACTAGAGGACTGCTTTAGAATGACAGGGCTCTAAATTCAACTTTTGTGGAGACAACAGCATGAAACCATATGGTGAGAAGTGTGCTGAAACCTACAGGAATATATGCCTTGATTATTTAGGAGGTGTGCCTCAATGTCTTCATTAAGATTACAAAACCAAATATGGAGATACATTTCAGCCCAGTTTTAAGGGTTGTTCTTCCCCTTTGCAATGATTTTCTGAACCTGTTTGGCAAAGGACTGTGGATGGCTTTTACCAGTTCACCAGCTAAACACAGTAGAACTCCTCCAAATACAAGGAACTCCCACTGAAAAACTCAGCTGAAAGATGTCAATATTTGTATCTCCATCATTAGGGAAAAAAAAAGTTAATCTCAGCCTGCCAACCTTGGGGACATGCTGTAAGGGTAATCTGGGAGGCTTTGATCTAAAGCTTGGACTGATATGCATGAGCTGCTATGAGAGAGTACCAGTGTATGACTGGTAAGTAAGGGTAAAATCCAGGATTGAATAAATGTGCTATCATATTCTAGAGGGAATTGTGCACATTCATATTATGGTCTGGTTTGCTTCCACTGTATCTTTGACTTCTTCTGTCACACTCAGACAAGTATTTTACATATGTGAGAGCTGGTATCCACACTGTAAATTGGTCACTGTGCAGGAAATTAGCCCACAAAAAGCTCAGATCCCAACTTAATTAAAGGTTGTAAAGGAAATCTTGTTCCTCAGAGAAGAGGCTGGGGTTTATTATTCTGGTAATTATCATTTACTGTAGCTCCTAGGGTCCATTTGCTTCCCCTAGTTTTATGCCAGTGTAAATCATGTAACTTCCATGAAGCTTTTCTTCATTTAAAGAAAAGCTGTTGGGTACACATCAGCCTCTAAGTGTCCTGGACAAGATGCCACTCAGGCACTTCTCAGCTTTTGAGAGCTGTTGTCAGCCTAGACCAATACTAATTTTATTTCTACTCAGTTTGCACAAGCTCCTTGTGCCCTTTTAGAGAGGCATAAGAGTGATCTTGAAAGCAATTGAGAGGAACAGCAAATATGTGGGCCTCTCAATGAGCACTTACAGGAAACACAGGACTTGTAACTGGGAAAAGTGACATTTTTCACTGTGCAGGAATGTGAGCAACAGTGGAGAAAGAGTCTCTGTATTTTACCTTCCTGCCGGGGCTAAACATCATGTCCCCTCAGTAAAGGATATCAAAGGCAGCTGAAGGATATCTTATTAGAACTCAATTGCCAAGGAAGGTGGGCAGGAGTGACCAGAGAAAGCTGTGGGTTTGGATTCCTGTGGAATAACAAACTCCTGACTTCCTGTGCTGCTCTTTCTCTTGGGGATGTTTTGGTAACCTGCCAGCCCCAGTCTGGTAGTAGTTTAAAGGAGGGTGGCCAAGTGAATAGCCCTGGTGGTATGAAAAATGATTAAAAAGTTAAAGAAACCCCAGATGACTAGCTGGAATCACAGGAGCTCGAGTAGACCGGGTACTCTAATAAGCAAACAGTGGCATGTTTACTTCTGTAATTGGATATAATCACCATGTGTGGACAATTTTCCTATTTACTTCTTCAGTGTGCTTATCCCTAGCTGCTGAGGCATTCTTTCATCTACATCAGCAAAAACATCATTTGCTTGAACTGTGTAAAATAAAATGAATCTCTATCCCAGAGTAGGAAGTTTCTCTCCAGATCATTTCTACCTTTCTTTACACCTTTGATGTGTGACCCTTGCTACCCACCACCCTCCCTTTCAGCCAGCCCTCCCTGGAATAGCCTCCGAATGAAACGATGGTCCCCAGGACCAAAGAGGAGGCTGTGGTTTCCACGGATGACTGACCACTGCAGGCACTGCTTACTTGTGGTGTTTATTTCAGTCCCTCCTAGCTACGGTGCCTGGAGTAGGAAGGGTCAATCCGCAGTTTGGATTGGCATATTTTTAAGGTCCTTTTTTTATTATGAAATATTTATGAGAGGAAACAAGGTTGGACATTCCTGCAGCCAGTCCAGTGTAGGAACGCTATGTGCCTTCCTCCCCCAAACATGTAAATGCAGTCAGTTATTTAATGGAAGACTCACATACCTTGTTCCTTTACATTTCAAGTAAGCTGTCAGAGGAATGTAAACATTTATTTGGAGCAAGCCCTCAGGTAAAGGATTACCATATGCCACAGAAGGAAATTCCAGCATGCCCACCCAAATTTATGCTGTGGAGAGTGCTATGAATAGAAAGTTTGTACACTGTTATGAATATGGATAAAATACATCACTCACAGCCGGGCCATGAAAAATTGAAAAACACATATTTTGGATCACACAATATTTTCAAAAATATATTTAAAAGAAAACAAACATGGGATCTTGGGTGTTCATTTACTGTTTGAAGTACCTTTGGGAAAGACAGACATCAACAAAATTTCTTCCAGACCACTCACTTTTCTTGATAACAGGAGGTTTTTTGCAAGAAAGGCAACAGTCTCATTCTCAGGATCTCTTTGTTTCCTTAGCCAGTGCCATTTATTGGGAGTTTGTATTCAGGGTTAGATAAAGCAAACTTATTTAGAGGGCTACATTCAATCTTAAAGGTCAGAATTTCTCATTCTCGGCCACCTTACAAGGCCACCTTGCAAATGTGTTTAATTAGTTGTTTTTTATTATTATTATTATTATTATTATTATTATTATTATTATTATTATTATTCTACAGCCAGACACTCATTAGTGTTTTAATGTGGTCAACATTGATTTCTTTTGAAGTGAAAGGATTTCTGCTATCTGTTTTTTTAAAAAATGTTAAAACTTTGCTTCTGGGAGGACAGCCCCACCATGCAAACCAGTGACCTCAGCAACATTGGCTTGAGAAATATAAAGGTCCTGCCCATGCTCTAGAGCTTATTACTGTGACCCAAATCTATATAGAGCTTCTGCATTTCAGTCCTCCACCTCAGCCCCCACCAACAGGAATGTTGCACACACTTTAGGTGTGAAACACACATGACATGTGGTCTGCCCTTCCTCTGGATTTATGTTTGGGCCAACTCATGAATTTCCTCTCAGGGCCCTTCTGCTGACTTTTCATTTTTGCCTTCTCCCTGCAGCATCTCTTTCCATTGTAAAGGGATTTTTTTTTTTTTTTTGCATGGGTGGAAGTGACAGAACAATACTATGGTTACATGAGAACAAGTAAAACAACCTTATTATTAGGGAAAGAGGAGTGTGATACAGTGAAAGAAAACAGTATTTAACAGCAGGAACCCTTAGAATGGCATCAGATCCAAGCCAGAGAATGTTAACACAGAGGAAGGGAGGAGTCTGATGTGGGATAGTGAGCTGCCTTGATTATCTATTTCTGTTATCCCAAAGCCAAGTTTATTTTAACTGGAAGTTGCATATTACATTGAATTAGAAACATATGGAAAGACAAAGTTACTGATTTAAAATCTTAAAATTTGTCCTGCCTAAGAAAAGACAGCCCAAACCTTGCTAAGGTTAGGCTCTGGCATATGATATCATTGTCCAAGCCAAATACATTCAAGCCAAATATCCATGAGCTGCCCAGGAGCAGACACACCCCTGCACCCTTTTCTCCAGGCTGTTGATGCCCAGAAGAGTTTGAACCATAAGTTTCCTATGCTCACCTGTCCCTGCCCTCTGTTCTTATTGCCAGGTGTGGTGCAGCACTCGCTTTGTGGGAGGGTCTGAGTGCAGAGCATTACCTAAAGTTATTGGCACTGAGAGGCAGGGAGGATGTGTGTTTTGTGATGAAACAAAAGCTATAGCTAAAGAGGTGCAACATCTCCCTCCCTTCTTCCTGGTGAGACAAAAATGATAACTGATTTTGGTAATTTAAAATTGAGATTAATGCTTGATATTTAGAGAAAAAGCCATTGAGTAAGAGCTTTACTACACTGTATTTTGCTTTATTGCCCCCAGTAGTGTTTTTTAGACAGGAGGAAAGATATAAATTCTGAAATTTTGATGATGAAGAAGATATTAAGAGTAAATATTTGGAAGTTAGAAAGTGAAGACAATGACCTTTCTGATTTTTGAACGAATATATTGTTTCCTTTGAGCATTGGATGCCTTAGCAGTTAATTCTTAATCTGATGGGGCAGATATGCACTCCCTGACCTTACTGTGAAAGGAAAACAAAGTACCATTCACTCCAGGCTACTAATACTCAGATAAAAAAATGTTCTGATCTTTAGGTGAAACCTGGTTCCTGAGGCAGCAGAGAGAAATGCTGGAATGAAATATAGCACCATTCAAAATAATGGCTTCAGACTACTCAGCACCATGATGCTGTGCATGACACATTTGATACAGTGAATCATTAAGTTGTTGTTGCCTTTTCTAGCTAGGGAAACTTAAACAAGAAGCTTTCATTGGTGATGGCATAGGAAGAAATGAAACTCTAACATGCTCACTTACAGACTCCTTCTCGAGATGTAGATAATTTGAAACTACTTTGAACTTCTAACATCTGATGAATTTTTAAACATGAGGCTCTACACAAAATATCTCAGTCTGGCAAACAGGCTACCCAGTTTAATCTTAAAGTGCATCAGTCACGTCACTGTAGGTGCTGAAAAGTGCCATCAGAATCCAGCACCCACATTTGAAAGCTGAGTGTGGGAGCAGATGAGGGCAGGAAACAAAGAGACTTTTTATCCTTGTGCCCACTTGCACAAACACTGCAGATGGTCTGAACCTCTGCACTCACACTATGTGCCTCTGTGAGTGCAAATCACATCAAAGAGATTCCTGGAAACACTACCCTGAAAGGCTGCAGCCTGCCCATGGTGGTGGGACCCTGGGCAAGATACAACCCTTTTAATTTGTCCTGCTAGGATCCTCAGGGTGGACCCAAATTTAAATACCACAGTTTTCATGGCAAACACACTGCGAGTGGCACACTCACTCTGTGGACTAAGGCCTGTAATTTGATAGGAGACTTGGTTCTGGTATGACAACCCATAAACATCCGTGTCCCACTGCAGACAATCTGCTTTGCAAAGGAGAAACAGAGCAGACTGTCCTGAAGCATTCCTGACCGGCTGACAAAATGATGACCAGCAGGCCTTTCAGCCTAAACCTGGCCAGAATTTGGGCCCATTTTTATTGTGAAAATTGTTTCTACAAGGAAGACATGTCAGAAAGATATGTAATTTACTGACAGGGCTGATTCCCCCAGACTACGGCTGTTTCACCTGCAGGAACAGTCTGAACTTGGTTCCCAGCTTTATTACAAAAAGTCCAGTGTTGTTGAATTTGACTAAGAACAGGTACCTGTGAGTTTGACTGTGATCCTCTGTGTCGCTGTCAGCTGCTCTGTTTGCACAGGGAATCAAGTTCCCAACAGATAAGTGATGATGCTAAGAATCAGGCATCACTCTGAAGGAGCCATGGTTTCAAAGGAAACTGGGTCATATACTTTGCTGTGGGGTGCTTGCAGATACAAAGCACATGCATCCTGTCAATTGCTCCCTGATTGAACCTCTACATGAGCAGTTTGCCTTGAAAATTAAAGCCCTGGGGGATTTTCCTTCAGTGGCTATCCAAACTGTGGCCTGAGAGCAACCTGAGATCTTTTGAGGTCTATTGGAACAGGTGCTTTGACTAGCACAGGAACAAGTATTTGATTAGCAACAAATAACTGGCAGTTCTGATTTGCAAAGTGGGAGCTGGAAGCTGATCAATGTCCCTGGGGAGCAGGCAGAGGTACCTGGCTGAGCAAGGAGTATGCTGGGGAGAGGCTGCCTTGTTACCTGAGGATTTACAGAGGGCACAAAACTCAGGCAAAATACTGTCACAGTGAAATACCTAAACTCCCTAAGGATCTTTTTGAAAGAAAATATGTTAATTCTTTAATCAATTTTGTGATCTGGTAGCAGGAATGAAGTTATTCAGTAATGTTTACTGTTATTAGATGATCTGAGAGCTATTAGATGATCTGACAGTTCTCAATGTAAAAAATTGCAGATACACCTGCAATGTGTAAATCACATGGTGATGTTTCTTCTTGTATACATGAACTAGCTGTTCTTTCAAAGTGAAAAATGAGGAGCTCAGAAGCAACTTATAAAACCAACATATGAACAAAATTTTATACATGGATATTTCCAAGATCCTGGAAAAAGGTGCTTATTAAGAAGTATCATAATTTTATACAGAAAAAAAAAAGGTTAATAGAAGAGTAATAGCTCAGGGGATCTACTTGTTCTGCTGTTGTTATTGATAGCTTTTAATTATTATGTCACTCTAGTAAGGAGTAATGAACACATTGATTAAAGTCTGGTTAATTTAACATTACTTCATAGTTCAAAGAGGGAAAAGTAAGAGAAAGCTATCTTGCAGTAAACGATTTATAAGATAACAAAATCCATTTCCTCTATGTGAATATTGGTTCCTTTGTATTTCCATACCAGCTTTGCAAATTAATGAAGTTCAGATGGTTTTGTTACAGAGACAGGATAAACATCCAGATTTTACAGTTTTTCATGACATTTGATTACTCAAATTTTGATGTTATTACTGTGAATATCCGTGTTGATTATCAGCGGATGTGTAAGAGATAAATCTGGACATATGGCCCTTTCAATACTGAATCAAAGGCTTGACATTAATTTATGAATAATGAGATCATAAATGCCATATGCTTTTGTCAAAAAATTGAATTGCTTCCAAGTAACATCTTTATTGTATGACACAATTATCTGCATCATTATTACCATTATCTGCCACTTCTCTGAGTTGTAAGTATGTTCAGACAAAAGATACCCATGTAAATGTAACAAACGTGCATTTGGTGTGGTTTTTTTATTTCTTTTGCTAGTTTCAGTGGCTGTGCTGATCTCAAGGAACTGAGTTTGAAACATATAATCAAATTTTAATGTCTACAACTGTATACATAATTTACATGCACAAAAGTCAGTTAATTACAAAGAATAAAAGACAATTCTTTAAAAATACATTAAAGTGTTTTGTTTTCATATGTTGCCATGCTGATAAGACAGGTATTTTGTGGTGAAATTCTATCAGACCTGGTGTGTGACCCTGATGGGCTGTAAATGGACAAGTGGCCTTTCCTTCTTGTTTGCAGTCACAACATTTTGAATGGGCAGGTGAAAAATAGATTATAAATGACACATGCCAAGATACAGAGAGAGTATTCCATTCCACAGACATCTTGCTCTTCTCTGAATCTTAGTGACTTCAAAAGGAGATAAAGGTCTCAGGTACAAGGGAGATAAAGGTCTCAGGTACCTTTGCATTTCCCACTTATAGTCTCCTTACCTGGGGTCTGATCTCTGTGTACCAGGGAGGGATTTGTTGTTAGCTTAGGGCCCTGGTTGGTGAGCGTGTGCCTGTCCTCCCTGCTCCACATGCAGTGTGGGCAGAGGGTCATGCATGTGCCCATAACATACCAGCCAAAAAGCAGTGCTACTCATCTCATGGGTATAGTTTCATTAAAGACCAGAAATTTCACAGGAAACCTGACAATCTGCTCATTTTGCTAAAGAGGATAAAGCCCTAATTGTTACTTAACTCAGCAGTTTCAGTTCATGAAAGAGCCAAGATAATTGCTTGTGGTTCTGCTGTTCTTTCTGATTTCCAGACTCTTCTGACTTTCATGACTGAGGGAGACTGTTCCAAACATGAAAAGATTTATTTCCTATAAGGCACCTCATAAATTCCTGGCAGAGCTGGTCTAGAGTTGCTCAAAATGTTTGTGGATTATGCTTGCGGTCACAGGATCCAGAAGAAATTTTACAGAAGGTGGTAATGTCAGGAGGGGTCTGGAATAAAATCCCTAGATCATAGCAGATCACTTACCACCTGAAACACCAAACACAAAATATTGTCCTCCAGCAAACCCCCTCAAGGAGTATTCCTCTCTCCTCCTGCAGTCATTGAGGAGATGCCAGCTTCAAGGAGAAGAGCTGAAACTATTACTGATTTCTGTAGATGTTCCACATTTACTCTGGGTCTCAGTATACTGTTCATTAGCAAGAAAATTTTGGCAAAACTAAATGTTACTGTTTTTTCCAGATAGATTTCTACCTTCCCTTTAGCTCAAGCTCAATTATCTGGAAATAAAGAAGGACATTTTTACCTTTACCTTCACAGGTCTTTGTCACCTAAGAGAAAGGAGCCAACAATTGAAATCCACTTTCTCCTTTGCTGTAGAGGATGACACAGTTGACCGCCAAAAAAAAAGTCTGTGTAAGAGTGATCAGCTTGCTAAAAAGAAAATTGCATTCTGCAGGAAGTCTAGCATGTTGTTAATCCTGGTCTAAGAAATTAGATAAACTTTAAACAGGTAATCCTCCAGATTATGGAGTATAATATTCATTGTTATTGTTGCTGTTATTGCTGGGTTTAGTCTGACCCAGTCGTCACTGATGTAGCTTCTCCCTGAAATACAGCAAAATTTCTAGTCTATGAGAATGCCTGATAGGACAGAAGTAATATCCTTAAGTAAAAGATGTCTTGATAAATTGTGGCTAAAAGCAGACTGGATTTTACGCAGTCTTGCATACCTAGTCCCTTTTCTTATCACACCAGGTGGTTAATGCTGAGCTAGAGCATAATTCAGTCTACGGCTCATTCTTCATGCAGCTTTCAGAGACAGAAATTATGAATCTTGTTACTTGGATTGTATTTACATAAATTTGCTCTCACTTTATTCATTAGCACTGGAATGATGTACACCATTTTCCTGTTAAATGTTTCCATGATCCTCCTTCCTGTTAAAAGGATTCTCCAACTCTGTGTGACATTTCTCCTTGGTAGATCTACTTTTGCAAGGATCAGACTAGAAGCATACCAGCAAAGCAAATGTGGACAGCAGATAGAGTTAAACAATGTGAAAATGTTCTTTGACAGCCACAGATTTTCTACTACTCCATAACTCTGCTGCTCCCAAAATTTAAGCTATCATTTGCTGAAGCGTTGTGGCACACCAAAATTTTTTGTCACGCAAAACAGTGAGTTACCTTAAGTATTCTGCAAGATTAGTTTTTTTTTCCATTTAATCCATGTTAAATTATAACCTTGCCCATAGTTTCTACACATTTGCAAAACATGTTGCATGTGCATTCCCATAGATTTAAAAATAATTATGTCCTGTGTGTGATAAAAAGTTTCCAGAGACAGCACCAGTATTATTATTGGAAAAAAACTTGGAAGAGATTAATAATAAATTAATTTGGTCTAATTAAAAACAATTTGCTTGTATTTTTATAATCTCTGTGAACTCATAGGGAGTATGCAAGGCATGTCCGGCACTGCAAATACAGAGTGCTTTCACTGTATTATTTTTGCCACTTAGTGGTGACAGGTGACATTAAAATGATTTAATAAAATTTAGAACTTGCAGAATCTCAGTTAATGAGATCTTTGTTCATTATTCTTGGCCCCAGCTCAGTTTACTATGTGATGTGCCTCGTATCATAAGACTATGATCTAATCATTGAAGTCACTGGGCATCAATTTCAGTTTGGCCTGATCTCTTGTTTTTTCAGGAAGATGGACTCTGAATTAATAGATCTTTGCCTAATCTCTTTTCTAGCCTGACCTCTATACATACAGCACAAGACGACTGCTGTATCTAACCTAGAATTCTAGTGAGCATTTCCTCTGCAATGGATCTAGTCCTTTTTTGTTCTGTGCTTACAAATGTAATTATTAATTAATATTAATAAATACTATTTTTACAGGTCTTGCAGTAAGCCTTTCAAAAGCTCTACTAGTCTTTTCTTTTTCCCCTTGAAGTCATACCACAACTTCAAAGGCAGAAGAAAACAGGATTTCATGCATTTGGAATATCGAATACCACAGGACTGGATCAGCACAGAAATTAGTGCAGATATCTGAAATACATGAAGGGATCCTCTTTCTATGAATATGCATTAGATCACTGATCTCCTAGCTATTAATTTCTAATTCTATCAACTGTATTACATCTATAGCTTTTATTTCCCTCCTTCTTGAGATTATCCATCCAGTAGTCTCCTGTGGCAAGAAGTGAGCAAGGATGAAAACAGCCAAATGGGTATTAACCACTATGCTCTATTTCAAAAGATGTGGAGATGGTCCTGTACATTGCAAAACTTATAGGTCCAGCTGTTTTACGAAAAACCAGATCCTCCCAAATATTTTTCACTCTGTAATATTTTCACAAACTGTTTAATTTATTACTGAAGGAAGGAATGTGATATTTTACTAGCATTTACTTAAAGCAGCATGATTTTTTTATGACAGCAGCTGGAATATAGTAAGTAACAGCCTTCTATCATGCTTTTCAACAACTCACTGCTGGCTTTGCACCAAGGAGTTTTGAAAGTACGCTGTGTATATCACAGTTATATGTCTAGCTTTGGTTCTTCCATCCATGTTATGTTGCACAGGTTCAAGGGGAGGTGAGGTATGAGAGAGGACACGGAGACCAAAGGAAGGTGAGACAGATCCCATAGAACAGTGTCTGTGGTTAATTGTCTGGCTTCTAAGAGGGGTGATGGGCCTCTTGATTTTAGCCATATGTAGAGATATGCCTGAACATGTAGTTCTGGGCAGTGAAAGGAATTAGGATTGTATGTCATGACACGGCGTGGCACAGCATGGTCAGTATAATGTAGAGTTTTGTCATCCTCTAGGGGTTTAAACTCACTATAGTAAATCTTCTACAGGTTAAACTCTGTCATATGTAACCAGAGCTGGGTGTTGAAGATAAATATATACCATCAACACGGTTCAGTAAAAATCTGCTCAACTGAGCATAATGTAACAGTAGTTTTAATTAAATCAGCTGAAATTAATCTTCAGTAACTACACTGAGCAGATGAAGCATCTAATCAGGCATCAAAAAAACACTGGAGGAATATTCTCTAGTATTTAATGAAAAGGAGTAGAGAACAAAGGAATGTGATTTCCCCTCTTATTCTAGGGAATTAGAAGGTGAGGAGGAGTAAAGGTTTTATTTTTATCACCACCACCACCCCCAAAAGCAGAATTTCTTAAAATGGGAGATCTGAAATAAGTTTACCAAAAGTGAGAAATAGGCCCCACTGAATTTCTTTGTTTTGTTTATATATCCCATGACAGGAAGATGATTTGTGCACCTGGCAAATTGCCACAGCAGCTGCCTACCTCTTGTGAGTCTGTAGCCTACAGATCTGTATTGCATTGAGCTGCATGTGTCACTATGCTAGTGCATTACTCTAGAGCTCTTCTGAGAACACTATTGCCCTTTAGATAAAATAATCTAAACATCATCTGCTTTTTCGATTTATTCTCCAAAACCAGAATATTTTTTGGATTTTCTCTTTTTGCTTTTTTTTTCATAAGTTGTTCCCAGTAATGATGAATATATATGCATTCAAGTGACAGGAACTCAAAACAGAGCTCTCCTTGAGAATGAGAACATTCATATAAATCTTGAGCAAACTGTATCACTGATGCAACAAAGCACATCAAGACCTAATTAATATCTTGTGAACACCATAAAATCCACATCAAGACTGGATACACAGCAAGAGAGATGTCAGACAAGGGGCAGGGGGGTTTTGAGCCACAGTTGTACAGTATCAATGTTGCCATCCAGAGCCCAGTAGTGAAACAGAGAAGCTTAGTCATGGAAAGTATATACTTATGATTTCCTTTAAGACAATATTTTAAAACTCCCTACCATACTTACTTATCTTAATGTTTGGGAAAGCCTTTATTGACTCCTGATAAGAAGAGTATGGCTTTTCTGAGTAAAACACAACAGAAAGAATGATTAATTTTTAAGCACTTTTACTACTGGGAGATAATCTAGGAATGAATTTAAATGGATTACCCACACACATGCTTGTTATCTGCAAGATAGCATTATCTGTGCTTCAGCTGCTGAGGGATGTCACAGTAAGTTAACACCATAAAATCTATGAAACACTTGAGACTACAGCCTGAAACCATTTTAGTAAAGAGCAGTATTAATGCAACGTTAGGTATGATTCTCACTTGAGGGAACAAATAGTGCTTTCTGTGCTTCTAACACAGATACTATTAACTGTCCCTGCCCTACTGAAATCTAGTAGGGTGCCAGCAGTTGTGATAAAGCTGGATTTGCCTTGGAATTTCTAATGTGATATTCAGAGAAAAACATAATAGCAGTTTATGTGTTATAAATCCTGCTTCGGATTTTGCTGTCTTGTTTCCTCATGTGCTATTACCTGCCCATTTCTTTAGGATATAAACAGAAGCAGGAGCACTGTTTTCACTCTTTATTTGCATTGGGATTACCACAGGGACACAGTGCTCCAGGCAAGTAAATATTCTTACTATTTCTATTTTTTTTCCCATTTTTCTTATTGGTACTTTTAAAAACAATTATTATGAAGTAGAAATGGCTGCATTTTGACTTGGCCCTGTGCAGAAATTCTGGAAGACAAATCTCCCATCTGTTCCATTGAGAGAACCCTTTATCAGCTAGAGGAATGTCAGCTCTATTTGTTAAATATTGAAAGACTCCTCTAATGCCGGACTTCACAGTTTGATTGGTGGCCTAGCAACTTTCTTAGTTTTTCCATTAAATTTTTTATTCATATGCTCTTAGGGAAGAGCTTCTTAGGAAGCTCTTGCCACTTTCATGTGTACATTCATACATTTGCTATCTTCCTCCCATTTAACAAAAATAGAAGCATTATAGGTTTCATATCTAATGTAAACATTGTCCTACTTTATGAGAAGTTGACCATTCATGTGAGGAATAATAACATGTAACCAAGTGGGCTTGGTAATCTTAAGCATGAGCTGAAAACCAGAAACCACTACGCCTGAGTTTGCAAGGTGAGGAGCCCTGGAGGCTGCTTGCCTGGCAAATCATAGGGATGGAGGGATGGAATAGGACTATTTCTGTGCCCCTCAGCCCCTGGGCAGCAGTGCTCTGACACAGTACTGTGGCATCATATGGGCACTTTGTCAGTGCTAAACAGGAACAACAGGGAGCTGAGAGGGCAACTGAAGAGCTGCTACTCAGTAGAGAGAGAGAGTCATCTGCACTGCTGTGGGCAGGTGAAGATGGAATCCAGCACAGCTACAGCAGGAAGAGAAGGTGCGGGTGAGGGAAAGAATTGCTCCTTCTCTCTGGGCTTAAAATTCCAACTTGGTTTTAGCAACCACAGGGATTTACTGCCCTTTCAGTTGGTGGGATGAAACACAGTTGGGTGTCCTCTGGTGACCCACTTTTGGGTCATGCCCCAGTGCTTTTAAGCTGTTGGTCTGACAGATCCCAGCAATAGGAAGTTTATTCTGATGTGGTCCTTGTACTGGTTTAGGAGGTGTTTGGGAGGGTGGTTTGATGTAGGTCATGGAGCACTGATGTGGTCTGTCTGTATTTTTCCATCTGTTTTTGTTCAGGGAGGGACCTAGTTTGAGTTCCTTTCACCACATGGCAAGTTCCTCATTGCACAGATTTTTTCATGATCCCCCTGCATTTTAGGAATGCCTCAAAGCCAGACTTGACAA
Source organism: Chloebia gouldiae (assembly GCA_003676055.1). NCBI lineage: Eukaryota > Metazoa > Chordata > Aves > Passeriformes > Passeridae > Chloebia > Chloebia gouldiae. The sequence continues at coordinate 50,261,074 of QUSF01000002.1, read as the reverse complement.
AGTGTAGGAAGTGTCTGATCCTGATGAGCTGCTGGAAAAATATCACCCAAGATTGCATGCCACCACTACCAGCATTGGCACACCAGAGGCTTGATTTCAGAAGGTGTTGTGTAACCGACTCGGAAATACTTAAGCACTTGACCTGTTTCATTATGTTTGAAATTTTCACTGATCTCGTTTTTGGAGCCACTGAATTGAGATTCAGCACATCAAAGCCAGGAGGACCCTGTGCTATTATCTTGGAGTAGTCATAGCTGGACAACTGGATGTCAGGTGCTCAGAAGAATCTACCATTTCCATTTAAAGGTGGTAGACACTTTCTGGAAGCAGACTGGCTTGCTTAACAGGGCACAGGGGGAGCAGTGAAAGCAGTCTGCATAGGTCCTTCTAATACCTGCAAATGCCTCTGTCTCATTCCAGCAACTGAGTAGAGAGAATGAGAGTCACAGTTAAATTTCCCCAGATCCTTTTGAAATCTGATCTTAGTTAATCAAGGAAAAATTGAATTTTCTATTTTCTTCAGTATAAGTTTCATTGATGTCATAAAATAAACATTTTTAAAGGATTTATTGTTTTTTTTTCTCCTAGTTTTCCATCTTTTATTTGTGTTCCTAAATGAGAAAAACACAGCCTATCCTAACTCCAAAAATTTCACATAAAAATCTTTGTGCTGTGTAAAATACAACAAAAAAAGCCATTTCTGACAATGCCATACTGCAAAAGCCCTACTGACAGGAAATCCATTTGTCAGATTCACTTTATTGATAAAGTCTGCAAAATTCTGTGTTGCATACTAATAAACAGGAGACAAAATTACAAAGTAGAGATGTTAAGTCTTTCTTAACATCTTGGACAGAAGCTGCTGTCCTCAGAGAGAGTCTGTGAAACTGGGAAAGGAAGTAGATAGGGTAGTATGTGGTAGCAGAAGAAAAGGATGATGTAACTAACATAATTATGATATCCCATTTCCTTGGTAAATGACTCAAGAGCTTGTGACTCCTGCTTTCTACAATGGACAAAACAGAATATACTGGCTTTTCCTAAGACTGCCTACTGCTCCATGGATCATAAATGACCTATGGTCAATGCTGGCTGAGGTAGATCTCCCATAGATTGCCTGGTAGCAGAGTAAAGAACTGGAGAGGAAGGACAAAATACCTAATGATTAATTGCTAACCAGATCAGAAATTCTCATCATAATTCAGCTCCTTTCTTGTAGCACATAATTGGCATTTTGGTAGCAAGTAGAAGTGATTGTACCAAGAAAAAAACATTAGCAGATAGGCAGAGACTTTCTTTTTCAAGGTGTGAACACTTTAAAATAATGCTGGAATTTTGCCACAACTCAGTGTGTTTGAGGATGGAGGGCTGGGAAGATTACTTGAGTTCTTCAATCTGTATGGATAAAAAGCATCATATGCTGTGGCAGTCTAAAAGTATCTTGATGCAGATGGTATGAATTTAGGAATAATATTAGTGTTTCTCTACTCTATATCACCATTTCTCTACTAGAAATGACTGTGTTCATACAGTACAAACAAACAAATAAATAATTAAATCCCAAAATTCTAAGGTAATTCAAGAAAATCTTGGGCATTCTGGCATGCTTGCATAGGAGGGTCTTGGCCCATTTGTGGTGTCACCAGTCTTAAAGACGTCATGGACTTGGAATCAAAAGGAAAAGATTTAAGATGAGAACATTGAGGTTTTTCAGGTAACTGCTGTTGCAGAGTACCAAAGGGACAATGGCTACTTGCTGAGCCAGAATTAATTGTGCTAAACTGGACTTAACGTGGAGTTTGCTGTAGCACACTGGCACAATAGCAGTAAATTGAAGACAGTACTCAGCAACCTGGCTGCAGAATCAGTAAAATGTGTGATAAGAAAGAGAAACTTGGCAAACAGACTCAAGCTGTGTTTCAAGAGCAAAACTGAGACAAATTATGTTTCCAAATGATTGCTGTATAGTGTTGTTTTTTTTAAAAAAGCAAAGAATATGTATTACAAATAATTTTCTTCTGATCCCACTTTATGCAAGATGATGTTTAAAACTGAACTGTAAGAACCAAAAAGCACACTCACAACAACAAGCTGAGAGAAAAGTTTTATCAATTTTGTTAACCACTATTTGGAATGGTACTTACACATAATGTCTACTATAGGTAGTAGTAGCAAGGTCAAAAATTCCACAGACTATTTTTGAGAGAGGTAGGGTACTAGATTTAACAGAACTTTTCCTTCCCAACTCAGATATTTTCTGCACTAATCTGGGAGAAAAACCCATCAAGAGATGAATTACATACAAAGGTAGCATTTATTATTCAAGAGGTGCCTCACCATAAACTGCCATAGGAAGGCAGATTTTCTTGGAAAATAGTTCTATGTTCTTTGTCTATGTTTATACTTTTATACTTTTCTCTACTTATCCTCACTGACCACACCTGGAGAAGGGCATGTGCTATGCAGGATTTTGGTCAGATTCATACAAGTTTTGTCCTAGATCACATGAAGTGCATTAGTAAGAATCATGATGCAAAACATTGTTGTTGTAGTTTACTAACCTCAGAGAAAGGCAAAATGTGTATCACAGCCATAGAAAACAGAGTCAAAGTAAAATTGATAGGCTGGAAAAAATGGTCAAATGCTACCTCATTAACAACATGTTCATTTCTGGCCAGAGCAATGGGCCTCTGTATTTATGAAGCTGATCAAAATGATATATTGCTATTAGTTACCCAGCAATCTTATGATGTAGGTGCTATTTCTTGCCAGAATCTGGCAGTAGAAGCAGCATGCACAATCACCCTATATTTTGGATTTGGGAAGGAAGCATGTAGAAACATATTTTAACATTATGTATTGTGAAAGTTTCATTTTAGTCATGATATAATCTTCATGTAGCTTATGGGTATCCCACCTGTGGAAGAGAAGCAAAAACATTGAAACTGTCCTTCCATGAAAAATTATGTCCATTTTTCATGGAGATTTCTTAAGCAAAAGGAGGGAGAAATGCAAGTGTGGATCCATGTAGAATACCAGTGCATGGTGAACTATTATATGATCATGAATTTACACTACATTAAAGTCCGTAAGCCTCAAATCTTGAAAAATGTACTTTTGAAGTCATTGCAACTTCCCTGTTAACACTATCTTTTCAAAAGCATTTTTGGCAAATCTTTCTTTTTAAAACCACAGATAGCCTTTTTTTTTTTAATTTCCCTGTATATTATTTCATAAATCTTGATCAAGTAGTATTGATAGAACATTGCAGAAAAGGTTAAAATGGGGAAGGAGCAAGTGGAGTATAGGACAAAATGGTGAAAGGAGTATTGTGAACAGAAGTAGGGAAAATAAGTATTTTCTGAGAGTAAAAATTCTTCCTAGCCACAGTGGGAGGTCTCAGAGGGGGTCATGTTTGATGGAGATTGCAGGAAAGCATATTTTCACTTCAAAAAGAGATGTTGAATCCTGTAGGTTGAAACAATATTGAACTGCACATGCTAGTAGGCTACCTAAATCTCAGAGGAGTGGAAAAGCCAAGAGAAATATCAGGGAGTCTGTACCTTTTTAGGGAAAAGCCTTAGAATTTAATGAAGTACTATAAGAATGATGTGGCGATTTCCATAATTTATGGTTAAATCCTTGAAGGATAGTTTAAATATCTGTAGTGATGATACTATTTTCAGCTACATTCTGAAGTCTTTAAGCCCAGAAGCAGGGAGGATAAGGCAAACTCTCCATGGCAGAAATTCAACTGCTATGGACATTTCCAATCTGCCACTGTGTGCTACAACTCTGTATGTTTATATCAATTTGATTAGGCTGCTAACAGAAAATATACAGTATCTTGAACAAGTTTCTGTCTCCTCCATCAGCACTTAGTGAGTAAAAAAAATTTAGGCTATTAGGAATACAATTAACAACATCTGAGGTACTATTCCAGCTAGGATTTGATTATGACTGATTATGTTGCACACGTCAACATCACTGCTAATCTTTCGCATGAGGAACCGATTAAAAGGGATTTTTTTCCTTTTTTACATCAATTATAGTTTTCTTTACAAACTTCCTACAAACAATCTGTTGGCATCACAAAATGTGTTCTAATCATTGGAGGAGGTTGGGCTGAAGCAAATATTTTGAGTGAAAGGATGCCAGAAGTTTTCTTAAGGATGATGACATCCAGATAATTATATGCAATCTTCTTTTCCAGTTTGTATGTAATGTCAAAACACTCATCCATATGCTCTTTGCACTTTTCTGGAAAAATGATAATACTCACACTTGCTGTCACAATTCCAAAGATAGTGAATTTATTTCAAAGGCGAAAAAAAAAAAAAAAACCAAAACAAAAAACCCAGAACAACTGGCAACTCAACTGATATGTTTTGGGATTTTTTCCAAGTGGATTGTCAGAGCAGGTCCAGAATTGTTACAAGGCAACCTTGTAAAAAAGCTACAATTTTATAGCCCACAGGCGGAGCCTGGTCCAAGAATCAGGGATAGTTTTGCAAGGCACCATACCACTCACATTATGTAAATTTACGTGTGCAGTTGGATCCTACTTGGCTTTTGGGGGTAGGCTGTTGTACTGCTTTTGCACAGGAAGAAGAGCATCAATGACCTGAACCTCATGGCAAGCAAGGGAAAGAATGAAAACAGTGGCAACTTGTTGCTGTAGGAGCACAGTGGGCGTCCCAAGGGCTCAGGTACAGATCCAGGTAAGTCCTACCATTTTTGGTGAATCCTTGACACTAAAAATGAATTATTTGAAATGAAAAATACAAGTGGAATTTGCTAGCTTTGTTCCTATCTTTGAAGGGTTTTAGTGCCTGTTTTAGCCTTCTGCCCTCCTCTTTGTCTAAGTCACCTGCTGTAGTCAGAATAAAATGTTGACATGTCTGTTACAGATTTGCCTGGGAGATTTCCTGCCACAACATGTGGTAAGTCCAATGTTATTTTTAGGGCAAGTGTTTTTTTCACTGCATCAAATGATCCTCACTGAGTTACAGGGTTCATCTGAATATTCGTTTGAGCATTGCAATACATATGCACATTCATTTCAAATTTAATATTTTAGGGACAGCTGCCATTTTTCAGTTTCTCCAACTCCAGTATGCTAGAGTTGATTGAACCTCTTTTCTTTGGAAAAAATGTTGACTTGATGCCACAGCTCAGTTGTCTTGCACAACTACCATTTTTTTACCAATTTATACTTCTCTAGAAAACAAAAGAATTCCTGAAAATGTTTATTTAAAAAAAATAATTAAGAAGTTAAACAAGTCTGAAAAGTACTCAAATTCTTAAATATAGAGTATTCTTTTTCTTTTCAAAACATTTGAAATGTTGAATTTGACTTAACATTAATTTCATTTACACTTTTCTTTTGTCAAATGTTTGACATTGATATTTTGTTGTTTTGGTTTTACTGAAAATATTATTTTTGTTTTTATGTAATTCCAACAGACTGAAAAATCAATTATACATGACAGATTAGAATCAATAATTCAGACAATCTGCTTAGTGCCTTCACTGCTAAAATAAACACAGCTAATTAGATTTAGATGATAACAGCAACTCTTCTAAAGCTAAATAATAATTCACCAAAAAGGATGGATTTGTGATATCACCACTTGGTCAGGGCTTGGGAAGTCTGATTCCTAGTTTTGCTAGTCACATCATCTCATATAAGTTATTTCATCCCAGTTAAGTTCATCACCCTGGCACAAACTGACACCTTCAAAGTTGAGTCAATTTTCAGAGTCACTTTTCAGGCCAGATGCCTCTCTAGGATAAGATTCCAGGGAGTGGCTATTTCTCTGTACTGACTACAAATCTACTGAGATGAATCTCCCTTTTTTTTTACTGGAACAGGCAATTATTTTATATTTTAGAGAAGAGAGACTTTGGACAAAGACCTATGTTTATTCATCACTTTCCAAAGCTGGCTAGAGTAGTCTGCTCCCTGTCCAAACCTTCAGCAGTCTTCAAAAAGGCAATGGTTTGGGTTAGTGCCAAAGGGTGTGACTAAATCATGGCTGAATGGCCAGCTAAAGAATGAAGATACAAGTCCCTCAAAATGTTTGAAGTCTAGTGAAGATAGAAAACACTATTCTTAATATATTCCTTATTGTTCCCCTCCTATGATCAAAATAACATGGCTGCTTTGGCCAGAGCCATGCCTGCCTAGACCATAGGACCTAACTTCTTTGTACATGTTATTCAGATGCTTTGGTTAAATCCTTGTATGCCCAGGCAGTTAGCACAAATAATTGTAATTGGTAGGAAGATCTGAACCTAAGGTATGGAAAAAGACATGAGTCTTCGGGAAGTATATGCATAACAACAAGGAAATTGGAAAAAAAATAATATTTGTACACAGTTAGCTACAGTGTCAATGATGGGAGTCCCAGAAATGATAAACACTGTTATTTTGTGAGGTTCATTCCATGAGGATATTGTGCAGGAGACTAAAGACTGTGGTCTTTCATGAGAAGGAGGCAGGCAACATCTCCTAGGACTGGAAGAGATCACAGCATGATTTTTATGGATACAGCCCGCCTGTTCACCACCTCACCTCCTCAGCCCATCACCAGGGCAAGGGCCAAATACCAGCAAGAAACAAGTCTGTACTGCTGGATTACTATTGCTCTGGTTTTTAAAAGTGTTAAGTTTTCTTTTACAGTTCTTTTGAAAGTTTTAAAGTTATTTTAAAAGTTTTCTATTCTTTCTGATGTTTACATATTTCTACTGGAGTTCTCACACACTGTTCATGTAAATAATGATTTGCATTCTTCTTTGTGGGAGGAGAGAATTGATGGACTGTTTGTTTGACCAGTGTGGTTGGAGAGGTGGCAATTTCATCCTCCAATCCATTGTCACTTTTGGAATTCTATATATTGCGAGGTCAGAAATAAAATTTGGTCTTTTCCTCTTTTGAATTTACCAAGCTTCTGTGTCTCATTTTGTGTCGAATAGCGACAGATTAAAACTGCCAGGGCCACAGCATGCAAGAGTTAGTATCCTTTCCTGGAAGATGGAAAAGGAGATTTTGTCTCTCATAATATTAGTCAAGATGCTTACAACATAATTATTCTGTCTAATCCAGTTTTGTTGGTGCTATTGAGTGGGGAATGAATGATTGACATTTACAAGGACAATGCTCCATATCCTAAAATAGGTGTCACCAGAAGTCTTTCATATGAGTTAAACATAGACTTGTCTCTCTCTACTGCTGACAGAGGAAACTTAAATGACCAGTGTAAACTAAATATGTTCCTTGAGGACATGTGAAGTTAGGTGAGATGCATCCTGATTCCAACAGTCTCAACCCACACACAGTCTCCACTTTATTCTCCACAGTTACAAAATGCAGTTTCAAGACATTCTTCTAAAATGTCCTCCCTCAAAAATGCTCTTGGTTTCAACATTTCAAACTGTTTCTGCCCAAGGCTCATTAATCTGGGAAAAGCGATCGTAGCAGTTCTCATAGATCTGGGCAGAATTCCCACAGATCATTGTTTTTTCCAGTCATTATTTCATGAGCTGCTCTTGAGTCAGTCTGACTTCTTATATCACACATAAGCTTACTCAGAGCCTCATGCCTACATTACAGGGCAGGAGAATTAACATAAAAGTAGCAAAAGCCATATGTGACATTCTTAAATACTAAACAGATCAATTATTTGTGGCATCAGTATTGATTAAGAAAAGTCTGGGATTTGTGGAGAGGTTTGTCATTTGGTGTCTCCCTACTAAAGTCCTAAAATCCTAGTTAACCCATGGCAGTTATATGGTAGCCCTGCTACTCAAGCAATTGGAACTTCATTTTATTGAAAACAGAAGCTGTTTGAAGATTGTCTGCATAAATTGGCACAACATCAAATTGGTACACTGAATGTTGATGGAACTGAGGGAAGAAGCATTGTGAGATTCCCAGTACCCAAACTGCTCAAAACTACCTTCTGCCATCATTACCATTTTTGCCATTATCATTGTTCACCTCCAAAACCACATGAGGCAAACTTTCTTGGCAGCTTCAGCAAAGCACCTGAGAGTTGAATTGCCACAGAAACCGGACTCTATCATGATAGCTAAGGATGTTTGCACAAGAAAAGGCTGGAGATATATGTCCATGGTATGAGACAGCAGTGGCACTACAAGTGCTTTTAGTATCCTGGGATAGTAAAGGACTTAATGCCTGTTCCTGAGCAAACATGTGCTTACCTACTTAACAGAACTATTTTTACTGTTTAAAAAAGCGCAATGTAGTTCAGAAAAAAAATCCAAATTTTTTCCAGAGCTCAAGCATTTTGAAATGTGGAAGATATACATAAATACACAACTAACACAATCTGTAATAGCAATATTAATAATGATAAGTATTACTTATATTAGTATTAGATAGTAAAAAAAAATAAAAGCATCATTTATTGTATCTGCCAGCAAGTTACATGACTACAGAAACATTCCAGTGATGGTTTCAGTACCATTTCTGAGTTGGCTGAAGCAGAAGATCCCTGGAATATGATCAGGATATCCAAATCTGATTAAAATGTTTGCCTATTTCCAGAACAGCGAGGCTTCTCAATGCATCTAAGCTTTTTGATGCTTAACCAGAACAACTTTGTTTGCAGTATGCCCATTTGTGATTGATACCATGTGAAACTGTCCTTATGAAAGTCAGAAGTATGAAAACATATTTGGTTTTATTATAAAGTTTAAACTTAGCCCTTGTACATTGTAAAATTCATGTTCACATTATTCTTCTTTAGCTCTAACACCTAGGGGAAATGATACCTCCTGACATCCATTAAGCTAACTAGGGATGTTCAAAATGAAAGTGAGCCAGAAAAATCTGTTTCAGAATCTAAACAAAAATTACTTATTTTTTTAAGCCTGAGGAATGGCAAAGTAAGCAGGAGGAGTTGAATACAAAAATAAAAGTTATACCAAATGCTGAATATTGCCATGCTGGTGCCTCTTTCTTACAGAGAGCTTTAACCTATTTTCACTCACTGACAGTTCCAACATCAGCAGTGCTTGCAGTATTTACATGGGTGGTCTTTGTCTTTCTCTCATTAACTGGAGGTCAGCAAGAACTCAGTGGTGGAGATTATAATTCAGATGAGTCCTCAAAATAAGGGAGAAGTGATCAAGCAGTAGAGAAGAGAAAATGAACAGAAGAGACCTAGTTCTCAAAAAAAAAAAAAAAGGAATGTGAAATTGTAAGGTTTCCTGGAGCCTCACATTGTTGCTGGAGTTGGAGTTCCTTGTATTTCTGCACTTCTTCCAGGAGCATCCTGAGTGCTACTTCCCTATATCTTGGCACTTCAAGAACTCCCTGAAGGTCTAAGAGATTCCCACAGACCAGACAATCTGTTCTTTTTAAATTCCTTCTTCACTTGAGTCCTCTATGTTTCCTTCTTCTCTGGTCCTTACTATGAAAGGCAGCAGACCCCTCACACTTTTACAGCCCTCAGCATTCTCTGACTGTCAGTGGGTAAATATGTTTTGAGAAGATTTTTGGATGTGAGACAGGAAAACTGGGATGTGCAAACATGTTAACAGTTGCTATAAATAATTTTTTTTTCCTTGAGACAATACTAAGGCATTGGAAGCTGGTACCAGTACTAACTTCATGAAGGAGCTCCATGGTTTCCTTGCTTGCCTCTCTTGACTTTCATCAGAATCATTTGGGTTTACTCCACTGACATTTAGATTATTCTCTGAGAATTTGGAATTGGTTCCACTTAATGAAATATGGAAGCGTTAAGAAATTGACGTAGGGCTTAATTGCCTTCAGCTAGTGATTATAGGACTAACTAAGATCTCACAAAGAGTGGTTGATAAAGACCATGCCTCCCATAAAAGCTCTTAATACAATTCACTACATATTGAGCTTGCAAAATCTGTCTCCTGCCTCTAATTTTAAAACTAAGAATTTGTGTTTGTACCCATCCTGGGTTTCTCAGGATGTTGTCTCTGTGGCTGACAGCTCAGTGCTATCGCTTCAGTAGTGGTTCCAGGCTGGGTCCTATTCCAGCTAGGTAGCCTGGAGGACCCTCCAGAACTCTAAAAATATTTTGAAGGGACTCACTCTTTTCCTAAAAGTGCCTATGTGCCCTACCATTCTCTTCAGGTTCTACTTCTACTACTGTCTTGCATTCTGTACACAAGTTTCTCCTCTTCTTCTAAGTGTTTGGGCAAGATATTAATCAAAAAGCTGGACCTCTGGAGCCAAGGGTTGCCTTGGCAGAAGTATATCCCTGTTTCACTTCAAATGCCCTTAAACTATGCAGAAGGTTTTGGGGAAAAATTTTCTTGATTTTACAACCCACAAAGGGTGTGACATCTCTCTTCTTCACAGTCACATTGTGAGGCAAACTGAGTAACTTACTCTTTGGGAATGACAGTGGAAAGTATTCCTACAGATGTTTCCATAGCATTTCTCATTAATTAAACATTTCACCCCTCATACTAAGAAATTCTCTCAACATTAATCAATAGAAAGACCTTGAATGTATCTTTGGTCATGGGTAGAGGAACACTGTAAAAAGAAAGATTTTTCAACCATTTTTTGTCACTTCGTTGTCTTTATGGCAAGGCAGATGTGAGTCCTGAATGCCACAGCAGCTCACTAGCAGGTCTATAAGGGATCTTCTACCTCTGACTGTGACCATCATGTAATTCTGACTTCTCATGTGCAAGAGGATGACACTTTAGTGAGCAAGTGTTTTCCCTTCTTAGTTTGCAGTTTTCACCATGGCACGGCTGAGTTACAAATGCAGAGGGATGAACACTAGATGGAGACAGATGCTCCTGCCATCGGGTGCAGAAGATTTCCTGTGGTGAGCTGACATTTCCTATCAAACAAAGAGCTAAGGCTAATGAGGTGCTGACTGTTCTGAAGCAGCAGGAGGATTTAAGCATTAGGGAGGTTTTACTCCCCCCACGTCATCTCAGACCTCAGCAAGCAGCTTTTGAAGGGCTAAATTTGAGCTTTGCTGTCATGTGAATGTCGTATTAGTTCATACCAAAGATGCAGGTTTATATGAGATATTGCATAAGTTGTGTGGCTTCAAAAGGGTGAATCCAAGGAAAGGGTAATTTCCATTAATCTCTTTCTACTTTGCCTATGCCTGTGATCAAAGGTCTTTGCTAAAACCAGAAGTGTGTGTGACTTTTCTGACCTACCTTCAGTTTTTCATAATACATCCTGAAGACATATACTCACTGCAACACTAGAAACAAACCATATAAAAGAAGAGGTGAGTGAAAGGTTTTGAGCTGGGTTGAGATTAATATCTGTAAATTTAGAGTTTTTTTCAGAGTGTATCAAACTATCTTCCTACCTGAAACATTCAGCAATCTTCTGATAACACCCCCATACACAAAAAAATGCATGATAGATGGAGATATGTTAATAACTCTGGATTAGAGATGTCCTTATACTCCAGATGAGCATCCATGAACTTTCTGTTTTGAAATTCAAAACTGACTTTAAATACAATAGTTAGTACATGATCAAACAAATAAATAAACAAACCCCCATAGATCCCCAAAAAAAGCAAACAAACAAAACCCCACAACTTTACTACTAAAAATTAACAACCAAGCATTTCTAGTGCCAAGAGAACTTTGGAAAATTTTGTTCCCAGAGGAGACTCCCAGAGGAGTCCCAAAGACTATACTTGTATTTTTTTAAAACAAAACCCTTACCTCTGATTTCAATCACTGAAAAAAAAAAAAACAAACAAACAAAAAAAAACCAAACCAAACTGTGAAAGAGAAATAGAATTGCACAAGAATTGGCCTGTGGGAGGCAGCAGAGCCTGGGAAGGGAGAGCAGAGATGTTGCAGGAGGTGAACCCCAAGCTGAGTGAATTTGAATGACTCACCACCACCTGTCTGCTGTTCTTCACACTGAGGTCACTGGGAAGTACCTAGGACACCTACACGAGAAAGGGAGATATATGGCTGTGCAGGGATGCCAAGTGTACAGGTGTAGTCTGCCAGCAGACACCCTCTCTCTCACCCAAGAGGGTCTGTGTGCCCATATCTGAGACAGCTCTGAGATCTGCTCTGGTCTTGACCAACAGTAGCAGGGACTTTGAGGAAATGTTTTCATCAAGGTGGACCTTCACTTGCCCAGAACAAGAAAAAAAATCAGTTCTGCATGAAGCAAAGTGGATTAAAGACAGTATGAGGATTTTTCTTGAAGAAAATGGAATGTGATAGACAATGATGTACTTCATGACAACAGATAAGGAAAGGTCATACAACAGAGGAGAAGAATTGAGAAAGCTGAAACTTTCTTTTCTAAATTATTCATTTTTCAAGTAGCATGTTATTTTAATTTTTATCTTTTTTTTTTTTTTAAGGAGGGAGGCAGTGACATGAGTATGCATTTATGTAAGCCTGCTGGAGCAAAAAGATTTGGAAGACTGTCTATGTCACAAACAAGTGCGCATACAATAATCACCAGTTCAAAAGAAAATGAGACAGTGGGGAACAGCTGAACACATGATTAAATCAGTATGTTTCTTGGAAATAAGACCAATGAAGAAAAACAGCCTGGTGAAAAGATGCATTAGCCAGATATGCTGGGGTTAAAATTCAATCTTTGCCTAAACTAAAAGCATTTGGGATGTAAACCCAAGACCTAATTCAAAGAAAGTCAAAGACTGGAACAATTCACTTTGGTCAGAAATAGGGGGAAGATTTGTTATCCTTCTACTGCAGAATGAAAAGCAGTATCTGCTATATAATGAGCCATGGTACTTGTGAACAACTCTGTATGATTTTGATGCCTTAAGTTCCCCATTCCTTGGCTTTACAAACAAAGCAAACAGGGAAGCTGTCAAGAAAACACATTTATTCTTTGGAGGGAGCACTGTAGTTCACATAAACAACTTCATCACAGCTCTGAATTTCATTCATGCACTGAGTAAATTACTTTAACAATTTTATGTGAGGTAGCTTTCTCCAAAAAAGAAGCAAAATAAGGGAGGTTCAATGAATGTAGATGTGAACATAGAGTCTGTGAGGAAAAATCATTCACCATCAATTAGCACCGGCCAAAAAAAGTAAATGGAGCACTGGCATTCACAAAAAGCTGATATGATCACCTCCTTTTGGCTCCTCAGGCTCTAAGATAGGATTTCTTCTGAGAGAAAGCAAAAAACCATTATTTTTGCCAGTATTGTATAACTGTAGATAAGGTGCATGGAGATCTGGGGCTTCTGATTTCAAAAAGGTCAGGTTCACTTATGGACAGTTATCTGCTAGGCTAATATTTAACTCCATAAAATATAGTATTTGTAATGACAATAACTCCAAAATCAAGGACTTACTTCTTAAATAAGATATCCTTTTTCTTAAAAAAATATTATTTTGTTTTTCTTTAATGTAATAATTATCTTCTTTGGAAAATTGAATAAACCCAGCTGCACTGGCTTTAGCTCAAAGGATTAATTAGTTCCAATAGAGGCAGTTGAAATTTTTCTGAAGTTTGTCTTAGATAAGTATTCAGAAGACTGATGCTTATTCAAATGTTGTCCAAACTGTGTGAACCTGTTTGGCACAGACACACTGAAAGATTAAACTTGAGAACCTTTTACTACATGCTGGAATGACTGCCCTTCTTGTTGTGAGAGATGCCTGATTGCTGCAAACACAGGCTTGAAGAATATTTGTTCACATTCCAGCAATTTCTCTGTAATTCTCTCCCTCAATGATTTTCACACAGAGAATCTTTATTTTTGATGTCACTATTTTTTAAAAAGTCAGTTCTTCACTTACATCTATAACTGGAAAAGTGTACTAAGCACAAATAATTAATTTGTTTAGAAACTTTCAGCAGTCCAGTCAGAGACCAAAATGCACAGAATAGATCCCACCCCTTGAACAATGATTGCCAAACAAGCAAAATTAATATTCATGAAAATCCATATAATGCAGACAAGACTACCAGCATTTGGTATGCAGAAAGAAAGCTTGATACAGCAGATTTTTGGTCAAAAGGTTTAAATATGTCAAATAACTTTTCTTATGTTTTTGCAATTTTTGGTAATTCAGATCCACTTTAGTGTTTTTCAGACTGAGAGCACAAATTGTTACTGATGATGGAAGCTTAAATGGTGACTGTCCTTAAGCCACAGTTTCCTGAGCTTTTAGATCATGTTGCAGAACCCCATTCTTTTCCCTTCGACTTTATTTTTGGTTTTAAAAGTAAACTCATCTTTTGAAAACTGATTATATCTTCCAGTTTTCCTGTATGCCAGGAAGGGCATTCTCTGATATCACCATATCAAATCCTTAGAGACACACCAGGGAAAAAGTGCTGAACCACAGCTTCTCAGCTTTAATTGCACCAGAATAGAAAGATACGGACCAGATGCAGAGTTTCTTTACATTTTGAAAGCAAAATACGCCAAGGACAGTGGTGAAAATATTCAAATTTCCATGAATTGGACTTATATTAGAAATTTGGACCACTTCATGGGCCATTTGTTGGAGTCTTGAGGAAGCCTCATTTGATATTGCTGCTGTTCGGGAAAGAATGTGGTATTAAGGAAATACCAATTCTCAAAAGACCAACCCCTCCATGGGCCAGGCTCATGGTGTTGTCAAGGAGGACACAATGCTGGAGGATCCTGCCACCATGACACTCTGCTTGTTCAGAGAAGGGCTGAGGACATCGCTTCCTCCCTGAGTCCCACTGCTTCTTAGGACCAGTCCTGGGGTGTACACACACTCCTCTGCCTAGGACAGTGGCTAAAACTGCAAGTAGGATAGAAAAAAGAAAAATACAGAGGCTGTGTAAGCTACAGGCAACACTTATTCATAAGTAAGTTTGGTTTTGCTTACAACTCACCCCCTCTTTAAGGTGGAATTAGACAATGTAGTTGTCTGGCAGAGAAGAGGGGGAGCATGGTTTGTAAATCAGAGAACCTGCTTCCTCTCTCAAGCCGTGTGTCATTGCCTTGGGGGGCTGTTACCATAAGCAAGCTCTGAGCAAGTCAATCCTGCTGTCTCGCCACAAAAGCTTTTTAATACAAACACTGGAGCTGAACGCAGCTCCTGAGCATGGCAGATGTCTGCAATCAGACTGACTACTGTGTTTGTCTCATGGGCTGGCCAGAGCTTCTGGTCAACAATAGATATCTAGGCTATGAGGTAATGCTGCTGAGAAGTATATAGACATGGAGATTGGTACTGTCTCACAGGAGTTTACTAATCTTTTTGCAGCACAGTCAGAGACAGCAGACATGAAATCAACAGTACAAGCAAGCTCTGAAATATTTGGTAATGATTAATCTTTCATGAAGAATAAGTATCTTCCTGCAGCTCTTTTGCGTCTGTGTAGTTTTGATATAACTACATGTTGTAGTGTTCCCTAACACCCTGATCAGCTATTTCCAGCTTTAATAGCTTTAAGCAGAATACCAGGCATCTTATCCAGTTTCCACTCATACTTCCTTTGGAGACAGGAGGAGTTTGTCTGAATGAGAAAAAGAATCTGAGCACCTTGCTGTACTTATCTGACGGCTGTCACCACTGACACCTGTGGCTGACTGTAATGACAGCTTAGCTTTTCCCCTTTCAACTCAACTGCTTTTCCCATTAGTCCCTGTTCTCATTAACCTACTGAGCTCTGTATTTCAAATTCTCCCTCCAAACAGTGGCAAATACATGTCTCTCTGGGGGCAGGTGCAGTGATTTTTGCAGACCTCAACTTACATCAGCAGTCCTCGGCCAGGCATCACTTACTGCTTGTGTACTATAACTCATTAGTAGCAATCCAGATTTCTCGGCATTCTCTGGGTCTGAAATGTACTTCGGTAGCTCTTGAAGATCTCAGCTGGGGTCCAGGCCCCACTGTGATACAGCAAGGCTGGTGACCCCAGTCATTACACTGCAAAGATTAATTTGTGATTACTATCCATGTTTCCACTCACCACGTTTTTTTCAGTGACCAACTGATTAGCTTAGTGCCTTGCTTTGTGTAGGAGTAGTTCAAGTGGTATAAACCTTTGCTTGATGGAAACTATCACCACTCCACTAAAGGTATACTTCTATAAGTTTTTATAGAGAATGAAAGCCTTGTAACTATGGTAGACTTCCATGCAAAGGCTAGTGTTTCAACTTGCAAAGACTTTAAAACTCTCTGACTTCTTCCAGGTCAATCTTGTTTCAAAAAGTTACTCAGTGCAAAAACTGAAGTAATATCACAGATTTCAGCTAAGCAGGAGAATGTTTATGAATAGCAAATGCTGGAAGAAACATATTTCAAAGAAATATATGCTGCAACCTATGAATGTGTCTTATAATATCAGTAGTGGTCTTGCTGTTTTAATGGAAGCCTGTCTTTGGCAACTTTTGAGCAGGCAACAGTGTTAGCAACAAATCAGATCAGTAATTTGCCTAGCCACTGCAGAAAATTGCTAGAGACACAGGAAATGGACAATGCTATGCTTTCAGATGTTTTCAGATGGTTATAATTGTGTCAGTCATTGAACAATTATACTACCACTACACTTTTTAAACAATATTATGCAATTATACCAGTATACCACTATTAAACTTTAAACAGAACAGAGTGTGTTCTTCTGGTTCCATCTTTCTAGTGAAGCAAGCATAATCTTGAATTTTTTGTGCATCCAGCAGACTGTGGAAGTAGAGACAGTGCAGACCCTCTTGCTCCAAGTACAGACTGTCCCTTAAATATGCTTGCTGATGCAAATCCACAGGTCAGAGTTAACAACAGTATTTGCTTCCCATGACAGTGATCTCACACAGATAGTGAGGGTTGAGATCAAGGTGTAAGGTTATTGATACAACTGCACCTATGAAGATCTTGTGGCTCTGCTTTATGAGAGTTTGTTTTTCAAAAAAATGTGGAATCATTCACTAGAAAGTCTAACGCTGACACTGGGAATCAAATAAAAAGCAGATGATACTTGTTTGACGCAGGTTTCCCAATTACCACATCATTCCATTACAATCAACCTCATCTTCCTAAAGTCTACTCCTTTTTATATTTAATTTGTCACCTTTTGATTAATGTAGAACTGGACAGTTATCACCACAGTGCTGTACAGACATTTTGTTCATTTTATTGAGTATGCAGAACCAAGAAGCCCTTTCCTACAAGAAACACCAGAGAAAAGATTAAATTCTTCAATTGCCTCTCACAGGCTAAACACTGAAAGATATATGCAGCTGCTTGTCTTGCCATTTGCATAACTTGTTACCAGAAGAGAGTAAAATGGAGGAAGAAAACAATACAGGTGATCAAATATATGTAGTGTGGAGTGGCAGAATTAGTGGTAACATTAAGTCAGAAGAAAATTGAGGAGAGGGAAAGGAAGTGCATTTTCAAGCAAAATGCTTTTGGGAAAGAACCTTTTGAACAGTGAGCAAACACTTCTTTATCCTTCCTTGCCCATCTCCACAACAATTTTTTCCTTCCTCTGGGACCCATCTGCAAGTTAGGAGGAACGTCTGAGGCTAACTTTTCATGACAGGAGAGGCAAAGGTATGCTCACAGCACACTGCATCCTTTTTCTGCCTTTTGCCTCATTAGCAACCAAATCTGTCAGAGCACACCACTTAGGAGACCTTTCAATTTCTTAGTGCATCCATTGCCTTTCACGCAGATGTTTTGCATGTTGAAACCATGACAGAGAGATTTCTAAGAAATCTCCATCTGTTGTATGACATCCTGAATGCCATGAAGTAGCTAAATTCCTTATCCAGTCTGACTTGTCAGTGAGATGACTCTGCAGACAAGATGTGAAACTGTGTGGGCTGGATTTCTTCTGCAGGTGCATTTCCACTGAATGCAGTTGCTTTCAGATGAAACAGGTCCATGGGACGGCAGAGAGCCTATTCTTCTTTGAATCCTTGTTTTTTCAGCATTGACCTTCTGACTTCACAGTGAGCAGTCTGGTAGCATATGGTTTTTTGCCCCCAGGTTTTACATGATAAACAGGAAGAGTTAAAAGGGATGAGGCAGATTTCCCTGAAAACTTAATACTACAGCAGCAATTCTTAACACTGTGTCTGCCAAGGGTCAGTTGCTATTCCCATTAAAACCTTCTTTTTGCATCTAATTTAGAACCCAGACACTTTAATTCACAGCAGGTTAAAGCTTGGCATAGACACTATGTTCTTTTTATGCTTTAAAAGCATAAAAAAAGAAAACAGAAGAAAACTGGTTCTTGATACTTGCTTGGCCATCATGCTGGTAAAAGAGGATTCTGAGCCAGATCAAGGGCCTTGGAGGCTACTACTAGTAATCAGTAATTACATAATCTCCAGACTATGAAGACAATGAAATGCAGCTGCCCTGTATCTTTGAAAGGTGGTACCGAGCAGCTGTTAACAGGAATCTATAAGGACTTGCTCTCTGAAAAATCACAGCACTGACACAATTTAAAACAGCTTTTTGCTTGCCTAACTACAAGTGGACAGTTTTGAAAATGTCTTGAAAATTTTCAAGTTATGCCCATTAAGGACTATGTAAAATACAAAAACATTCAAGATGTGGTGCTATGGTACAGACGATTTCCAGGAAATCTAAGCAAAAAAACCAAACCAACAAAAAAATCACTTGTATCATGTATTTTAATATGTCTTATTCTTTCCTTCTGCAGCTGGGTGGTTGTCTCACACAAATGCCAAGAAATGAATTACAGTATGTACTGTACCTGTAGTTTATGTGTCTATTATACATGCAGATTTTTTCCGGGAGTAGGTCATTTTGGGCAGGAATTGGTTGCCAACTAAGAAAGGAGAGAAGGAAAAACAAAATCATGTCCCTTAGGGTGGGTGGTACTAGTAAGCAGAACATTATTGGTCTGGACAGGCAGCAGGATCTGGATTTGATGGTGTCACTGACATCTTCTATGAACATGGCACTGGAGAACTATTACAGGAACCACAAACTCAGCATGCACTTAGGGTTAGGTAAAGTGATTGAGTAATCCTACAATGGTTGTTATATAACATTTAAAACTGTGCCCAGGGAACAGAGATGTAACTTAATACTACAGCAGCATTTCTTAACACTGTGTCTGCCAAGGGTCAGTTGCTATTCCCATTAAAACCTTCTTTTTGCATCTAATTTAGAACCCAGACACTTTAATTCACAGCAGGTTAAAGCTTGGCATAGACACTGTTTTTGTACGCTTTAAAAGCTTAAATTAATTAGATAACAATAAAAATATTATAATTCTAGCTATTGTTATCATTAATTTAGACCAAGGTAATTCAAAACCGTGAAAGTAATTTTATGGTTTTAGGCTTGTATTTTCCTGTCTTCACATGAGTTCAGTTTGTATCTCATATATAGTTAAGTCAGTCACTGTACTGGAAGCCTTTTCCTTTGCAGTCCATCTACTGCTCTGCTTAATATACATTTAATTTACATCCCATTAATTTAATCTGAACATTAGAACATTAATCCTAGTTCTCAATACCTAATGGTGGAAAATTTGAAAGAAGCATGAAGTTACGTTTCTTCATAAGACCAATTCCTTTTTTTCTTTTTTCTTCAGTATATTTTCCACTCAGGTTATTTGGTTAGCAGTGTTAGCGATTACTTTGCAGCAAGATTTTCCACTTGCAATTGTCATCTACCTAGAAATTTTTGCTACAGTGTCACTCAGTTGTAAAAATTCTAAAATACATGGAAAGTCTTCATTTGAGGACAAACTCGATTTCTGTTTGTAATGCATTCTTCTTATAAATTACTTTTCGTTTTATAGTTTACATAATGGGCATCTACTCAAGAGTAAAAACATGAACATGTTAATCTTGTGTAAAGCAGCACATAAGAGATTTCTTTGATTAAGATCACATAGCTGGATATATAAGACAGTGACTAAATTCAGAAAGATTACACCTGACCTGTGGTCCTGAGTAAAGCTGCACCGTTGCAAGGCAAATCGCTGGGGTGGGGCTGCACAGCTCATCCCCAAGTGAAGGTTGCAATGTCTTGTGGGCACACAACACATATTTCATGGTAACAGGTCTATCACAGTGTAACATGGTGGGAAATGGAAGCTGAATTTTCATCTCTACCCCCACTGCACCATTTCAGAAGATCAGATGTAGTCAAGGTATAGACTAAATGGTGCTTTGTGCTATAGTCTTCTCAAAATAGCCATGAGTCTGGACAAAAAAAAATACAAGACCAAAGACATAGATCATTAATTCTGGTTTTTTTTTGCTAATCTACAGAACTGCATGGAAAACACTTGTAAAACATGAAAATGCAAAAATTCATCAGTTTAACATAAAGAAGTTGGACTTTCCACTTTCTCAGACAGCTTCATTAGGTTTAATCATAATTTTTCTGGGATGATTTTGTAAAATAAAGTTTAGAATTGTACATACAATGTTTAAGCTGAGCTGGGATAGCTAATTGGCTAGTTTTAGCTCTTGTCCTTGAGAATTCTTGGAAACAAAAAGATCTTTGTGAACATGACTACTGAGCATTGTATGGGGGAGATTATGTGATTCTGGAGGATTATCCAAACTCAGATTATGGACACTTCAGGTTTATATGAGTTGAATAAATTTATAACCATTATCTTAACAAAAAAAAAAAAAAGGATTATATTATGTAAATGTAATTCTGTAATAGTGTTGTATTATATCCTTCCATGCATTTGCAAAAGTTCATTCATATTGTAACTATTTAACTGATGTGCATGTTTACACCTAATGTTTTCTGAATTTATAAAATATGTAATCATAACATAAGAAACAGACTTTGAGTTCTAGGTGGCAAACAGCATGGGGAGGTAAAATGAAGAAAAATAGTCAAAAGCTGTTGTGATCATTTGGCCCTGGGAGACATCTAAGTTGTTTTTTGTTCTTGTTTCAATGTATTATAATATTATTGGAGATTACTTCATAGATCAAGTGTCACTAGGAAAGTCAAGCATCACTAAGAAACTGCACATTTTATTTAGCATTGTAGGTTTCAAGACTTCCAGAAAGTCAATATTTATCAGGCACACTACATTTAATATTTTTGTTTTCCAAATAGCCTAATCCATGATCCAAAACTGAGAACACAGTCAGTGCTCTACTCAGCCTACCTTTATCTTTAGCTGTGTGCATAGGTTCAAACTGCTGACTGCCAAAAGCAAGTCAGAGCTAGAGTCTTATTAACTTACTATAAAATATCATTGGTTGCAGTTATTGAGCTACCCATGACCAAATTCAAGTGTAGTGGTGGTTTTGGTGCTTTTTTGTGACTTTCAATCTTAGAAATTAAGAATTTTCATGTGTTCATTGTTGACAAAAGTGATCTAAGCCTATTCCATCTTCTTCATGGCCTTAATCAAGCACACTCTTATTTCTTTGCTCAGCCACAGAAATAGCAGCAGCATTTTCTTTAATAACTAGGAAAATTTGGAAATTATCTAATTTTTTTAGGGGTAGCAAAAATCTTTTTTAGAAGGATCAAGAATCTAAATTCATAAGCATCCTAAACTGCCTTCCTCTTGGTTTTCATTAGCTGTTCCATTTCCTGGATTTAAGCTGCATTGAAAATGCCAGAAAAAGGCCAAGCTAGAACCTAGTTCTGAGATTTCCAAAGGACCAGATGGAAGAACTAGAAATTTCAACAAAATGCCTGTCCATTGCCCAACCAATTTTGCAGGATATCTCTTGCCAATACTTACCCGAACTCAGTTGAAATTCCATCTGAAGTCTTTGAAGTCCTTCTGGAAAAGTAATTAAAAAGAGTGACTTCTTAATCACTCATTAGCTCACAAGTATGTAATTTTATATTGTCACTTGTTGGAACTGTCAATACGGCTGTTTCTATTTTCTTTGGCATTAATGTTTTGGCATTTGGAATTCTCAGAACCCAACATCAAGATCTAAATATGAATTACTGGTTTTTTCCTCCTGGTAAAACAGTCACCTATTTTTTCCAAAATTGATTTTACTGTGTTTAGACTTAAAACATTTTCGGTTCAGGCACATTATGTCACAGCTATCTTTGATTTTGCAGTAGCAGAACAGCATGGACTTTTAGGAGATGGACCCACCACAGAAGCAGAAGATGTAAAGCCTATCTAGTTGCCACTGTCCAACTCCCTGTGACAAGTTACTCTGAGAGCAAAAGCTGTAGTTATGAAGAGCAGTAAGCTTCGAGAGCCCCTTTTTTGGCCTTGTTTTTAATAGATGTTATCTGATATCACTCAAATATAAGAGGCAAGGAGAGGAAAAGAGGGTACAAGGATGAGTCATCAAGCAAACATTCCAGCCTTCCTGCCCATCAGAAGAATTCCTCTGAGGTCAGCCACAGAAATCTCCATCTGTATCAACAGCCCAAGAGAGAGCCAAGAGCACATAGAACAGACCTGTAAATTGCAAATTGTTCCTTCTATAAATTGCAAGTTGTTCCTTTTGAGACGTGTCTATACCTTCTCACAAAAAGCACTTCAGCAGTTCTGGGAAAGATAAAAATATGGAAAGGAGTCCACAACTCATGACAACAGTTGTTAGAGCCAGCATCTTTTTGTATGAAACAATGAAAATAGGAAGAATACTGAGCAGATGTGATGGTTGCTTCCAAAAATATGTGAAGTTATAGAGAAAGCATGTGGACTCTTATATTTAGCCTTTTTCATAATACAAGAAATATGGTGTGCCAATGAAATTGAAAGGTAGCAGATGTGAAACAAATAGAAATGTTCTCAGAGATCCTGATTAACTTGAGGAACTCAATGACACTAGACATCACTGAGGTCAACAGCTTAAACCAAGGCAAGCAAAGAAAAAAAAGAGAAAACCCTGGCAGCTACTCTCAAAGCTCTAGGGATTCCCCATTCTGAAGAGTGCATCTTTTTCACTAGGTATTTGAGAGGAACCGGGTTAAGAAGTTTCTCTCAATATAACTCAAACAAGATAATGTTTGGAAAATGGACTCTTCAATTAGGATTAAAAACTTGCTTTAAAAAATATTATAAAAATTGAAAAACTTTCTGCAACAAGATTCATTGGAAATAGCTATAGTAAATTTTATTTTGATTTCCTAGGGGTAGCCCTTATTTTAATGCTGTTGTATTTCAGGTAGAGGACAAATTCTTCTGTTGTCCCTTACATTAGGCTAGATTTGCATACTTGCTAACTGCACAGATATTTTCTAAAATTTTAAGAAAAAACAAGAGCTGAAATCTATGAATAATGTTCCAGCTGTCTGCAGATTGAGGAAGAAAGTAAAAATTTAAATGAGCTCACCAAAAATAATGAAGTCTGGCTGAAAACCAGCTGGGCAAGATCAGAATTTAAAATCTGGAGTTACTTTGAGTACTCAATCTGATTCCAGTAAAGCTTTAGTATGATTCCAGCAAAAATACAATTTCCCTGCTGTTGTTTTCTCTGGGCACTACTTTTTAAAACCAGTTGTACCCATGCCATCCCTTCCAGAAAGTGGTTTGAACTGTATATAAATAAGGAAAACATTTTGGCCACCATTTCCCCTTTTGAATGTCCTAATAATTGGCACAGATAGTTCTGTCAAATAAATCCCTTTTCTAAGATTGAGGAACAGACTGGATTCAAGAAAGTCCCATTAATATGATAAAGAACTAATTTTTATGTACGCAGTACATTAAAGTGCAATGAAATACCCTCCAATAAATGAAAATTATTATATTATTCAGTAGAAATGACAGGGTGATATGAAATCTCCCAATAAATTGTGAAGATGTAAGCAAACATAAATGTGCTTTAAACAGAAAATCAAGAAAAGATTAAGGGAAAAATCTTCTTTTTAATGGTATGACCTTGTAGCCAAAGGAGCAGTGTAATGAACCTTTCAGTAATAGCGATCAAAAACATGTTTATGAAAAATCATTTGACACGTTGTAGGTCAAATGACGAAGCCAACAAAGAGTACAGGAAAAGAATTGCCAACCTGTGAAAATAGAAAAATGTTATTATAGTTTGTAAAGCAAGGACAAACGAGGAATTGAATAAATTACACAGATTGTAAGGGAAGAAAACCCTATACAGCAAATTGCTTTGAAATATAGAAATATTGTGACTGTCACCAAGTCAAAGATACAGTGATATGCAATTGTTGCATAGCCAGTGCAATAGAGTCAGCTGTCCTTCTGAAAGCACACCCACATATGAGCTAAAGAATGAATTTTGAGTTTAAATGAATGCCTAGTACAACATAAAATACTGCAAAAAGAAGCCCTTTTGATAAATCACCATTATATGTTGTTTGTAAGTTAGACCATATGTTCACACGAAGGAAAAACATTGCCCAGAACTATTTCTAAATTGCTACCATTACATCAGCTCCCAGTTATAAAAATAATAGAGAACCTTTTCAGATAAAGTCATTCTTAATTCAGCAGAAGGAAATGGATTGCACAAAAACATTATTGCAACAGAAAACAGGCTTTTATTGCCCCCACAAGGTCTCGGGATATTAGCAGGGATTTAGTGAATGCAATCACAAAACAAAAATGCAAGCGATGTATTTGCCAGAAAGCATCCCGCTGAATTTCCTACCAAATTTGGGGATGACCTTGGATCAAGAACTGGAAAACTGAAAATAAATAAATAAAAAGGAAACATCATTATTGAAAGGAAAAGATATGAAAACTTGCAACTTAGTAGAGACATTGAAAAAACTCAAGAAGATCACAAAATGGTCACAAAGCCTGAGAATGAGAAGGTTGCTTTTGACAAATACATTTCAACCTTTTAAAGAAAAAGATGCTATTTTAAAGAAAGAAGCAGTGATGAAATAAAAACAAATGATTATTTGAACACATTAAAGAGAACGACTTGATTTTTGGGACATATTTTACTGAAAAACAAAACCCTTACAAATATATATAGAGATTTTGTTATTGTCGTTGAGAAAGATGGGGCAGACCAAAGGAATTGACAAGTTTCTAAGCTACACTGATGGATATGATGGGCTAAGGGTTACACAGTTTGGAATGAAAACAGACCAACAGTGGGCTATTTTCAAGAAAACTAGTTTTCATATCAACTTTTTACTTCTTTGTTTCATAAAATTCATGGCACTTTAAACATTATTTACATTTTTTCTTTAATAATTTTGAGAACATTAAACTATTAACTGGAAAGGTAGTTTTCTTTCTTTTTTTTTTTTTAATAATTTTTGCCTGGAAGAAAATTGCAAAAGAATTTTGGAGCTGATTTTGGGAGTTATGTAAACAAATATTTAATAAAATGTTAGAGGGAAGTAAAATGGGTAATTTAAGTAGTAGGAAATTGGAGACAACTTTAACATTGCCAGGCAGATAAACAAGAGGTGCATTCTGTTCCCAAAATACTACTTTGTTCCCAAAGTTCAATAAGTCATCATTCCATGATTACATCATCTCTCACCTCTTTTCTGTGTTCTGAATACAGATTATATGGTCTGAGACAGGATTTGATCCTTATGAATGTATATTACACCACAGAAAACCTCCAAACTTAAGTGCAATCTAAAAGCAGCAGATCGATAAAGAGGGATAAAGACACATTTTAATATATTTAGAATTGCTAAATACCAGGTGTTCAATGACAAACATTGAAATAATATACTTCCTTTTACTAACATCGTCGACTGCAGTTGTCCTCATAACAAATTTCTAAAATCTCTGTGGAATATGTAGAATACAGCCAGTAAGGAACTCAGTGTAAACACTCATTCATTTGTGAAAAGCAGATGTGTTTCTCATAACTGGCATTGCAGAAGAATAACACCACACACCTAGCCATGAAGAGGAAGTTCTTCAGGATTTATCAAGGCAGTGAGAAGAAGTAGCTTTTAGAGTAGAATGAGCTTCTGGATAGCAAGAGGCAAGAAGCTGGTTACTGCTGTGTTCATTGACAGCAACAGAATAGAAAATAACGAAACACTATTGAAAATACTTATGTTAACACACAGCATACCTTGAGATTATTTTGTAGTCTAATACTGGTCTGTAGAATAATTCTATTTGCTTTGTCATTTGGCTTCTCTGCCAAGTTTTTCTGAAGCTAGTCCAGAAAAGACAGGTTCACATGTAGTACTTCTAGCTGTAGTTCTTGAACATGAAAGATCAAAAAGAAGCAAAATTCTATAATCAATAACAGCTTTCTTATTTATAGAATTATTTCTTTGTTCCACAGGTATGACTCAGTGAGGCCATGGCCCATCATCAGAAAAGAAAAAAAAAAAAAAAGGAAAAAAAGACTCTTACTGAAAGAAAATAATATTTTTTCCCCTCTCAGTAGGTGATTTTCTCTGAGGTCAGCCAGGTATGTGGGACTTTTTGTTTTTCCCACAGTATTATGATTTGTTTCCTCTTGATAGGAAATGTTAACTTTTGTGGTAGGAATGTAATTTGCTTTGAAAGTTGTAATATAACTAGTGTCCTAAAGCCTTTTTTTTTTAATTAGCAAAAAATTGGAATACCCCAGAAATAAAAGACTGAAACAAAGTTACAGAGAAAAGCCTATTTCCTACAACTTGGAATTCTCACCTAATTCTTTATTAATTGGGTGCAGTGGTTATGCCATTTGCAGTAACCTGAGATAGGTCTAGAGCCTACAGTACTTTTTCAAGAATAAATAATACTTTTAAAACATCACATAGAGTCTTAGTTTAGTTTTTGATGATAGGCTGTAAAATGCTTACTATGTCTATAAACTAAAAGCACATTTAAAACACAGATACTACAAATATCAGTAAGCAATCCTGTTCAAAGAAAAGGAACAAAATTTTATCAATTAATATATCAAGACTTAATCCTTTCTACTGTAGAAGAACAATGATAATCCAGAGCCAGCCAACTACTGTGTGTTCTTGATGTTTATGTAACCAGCAACATTTATAAGAAAAGCTACAGTCATATCTTAAAGCTTTTTAGTGGGAATGACTCAAGACATTTTCTCAAGTGCTCCAGCCACACAATACTCTGAGAAAATAATTTCTGACAGTCTGGAAACACAAACAGGAAGTATTTATGAGATAATGGGATAGGTGTTGGGTTTTATGGTTTGTTTGGGTTTTTTAGTTCTCTTTACTGTACATGCCCAATTTGCACTGTGCAAAGCGAGCAGCAAAGAATAGAAGAGCAATTTTACTCCACAGAAACAAAAAAGAAAAAACACCAGGTGCTAAAATGGTCATAATGGAAATTAGAAACCTTTGCATTGTTTCTCTAGCAGAGGTAGCATCTCCGCCACAGCAAACAGATCAATTGCAAAAACAAGGCTGCTCCTCAGGTTGCTGCACCTGGTGGTCATATGTGTTCTTCCACACATTACTTTCATTCTACACAGTCATAATTTTCATTACACACTGTTTTTCCAGGGTGGACAGTCAAGGGATGCTATTTGGGACATATTATCATACATTTTAGACTAACATGCTTGACACATTTTCAGTTAGGCATTGGAAGACATCAGTAAAAATCAGAACTTTGGACTGCATGTTTTCACAGTGAAAATAAAATATATCCCATGTGTTGGAAAAGTGCATTCAAAACTTTGCCTTGAACTTTCCTATCAGATGTTTTTTGCATTCCCTGAGCCTCCTTGGAGTCCCCACTTCTCTCTTTGTCCTTCTGGTAAGCAAGGTAGCTTTTCTCCAGAAGTTCCCAGCAGCTGATTTATTTTTTGGCACAGTTCCTGCCACTGATTTCACTCGACAGCTGCACTCTGGTTGCAGACATAGTGGGCAAGCCTCAAGTGAATTTAAACTTGCAATGGTTCCTGATGGACTTGGGGATTAATCAGTTTCCTATTTGAAGCCCTCGAGAGGACAGAGCACATTAATTAATCACCTCAAGACATCAGTTGCCCTGATCCTCAGCCTTGGACCAGATAAACCCTGTGTGTTGAGCCTTTCTAAAACAGAACAAGTTTTCTGTGCAAGGCAAGCTCACACAAAACCCTAGGAAGATATCACCACAACCACTGATTTCTCCAGGATATAAGAAACATTTTAACATTTTTCTTTGGTTTCTTCTGTGTTTTTGGTTAGGCAGGTCTCAAAATCCAGCTACCTATTTTTTTTTTAATTGTTGTTGTTGTGGCAGACTGTAGTCTACAGAGAAAATTTAATAGAATGCTTTCAGGTTTGGGGTTTTTTTCTATTAATTAAAACAAAATACTGGAACATCCTTTCCTCACTCAAAGGTTTTTTTGGATTGAAGTGCCAAAGTGAACATGTCTGAGATCAGATTTTATTGTTGTTGTTGCTCTTGTCCTTAGCTAACTATTACCTCATTTTTTCTATAACTCCTGTCCAATTTGCTTCTGTCTCAACTGTGCTCACCAGTCAGATGCCCGCTGTTAGCAGAGTCTTCTCAGCCAAACACAATCAGAGGCGTGCAGGGTCATGTGTAATAAGCTTGCCCTGGTCTGTTCTCATTACCCAGAAAAACGAGCTCAGGATGACTGACTGACCCCCTTAGTCAACCCAACAAGAACTGCCTACATTTTTCTGCTTCAGCTCACGATCTTAATTTCACCACATTAAATATACTGTGTTCATCGTCTTCACTGAGGACACATTAAGCTGCTCTCCAAGGTTTCAAGCTACTGTGGTATTAACCAAGAAAAAGAGTGGGAATACACCTATGGAGAAATTAGAACAGTTACACTGGTGATACATTTAAGCCCAATTTCTCCAGAGAAAACTGTTGAGCAGCAGAGTATTCTCCCTCCATGAATCTCTGGATGTCTCGTCGTGCAGTCTGGTTAAATGGTACAGACTGCAATTCCTATTTAAAGCCCAACACAAAATCTTATTCTGTTCTAAGAAGCTGCTGATTCTTTTCTGCAGAAACATTCCTCCAATCTAAAGACATTAGCAGAAAACATGACCAATTTAAGCATTTATGTGACAGTCATGCATATTCAATATGTACACACAAAACATTACTCATATATTCAGAGAGAGACAGATTACACTTTCTGCTTTAAAGTAATCCCCCTGGAACTCTTGAGATGCCAGAATATTGCAAAGTATTGCCATTTTCTGGTGAGCAAGGGAACGTAGTAAGCAGATGCAATGCCCTTCCCCTAACTGTTGATTTCATTTATTTTGTGCACAAGGTAGAAGAAAACCTGTTTTCAGAAAATGATAACAGCTTTGAAACAGAGTTCAGCTGCAAGCAGTGCTTACTGGCTGAAAAGAGTTTTCAGTCAATTTGGTATAACAATACTAGTCAAGGTTAGGGAACCATTTTTCTCTCTCCTAAATATGTCATAGCACCAGCATGATTTTAACAAGACAGCTCTTCGTTTTTATTTCTTTCACTTATTCCTTGGGTTTGTTGCCAAGAGCAACACAAAGAATGCACCAGGGTGTCATAATAATCCTCCATTAAATCCCTAGTATTTGAATTTTAATGCTATAATTCAACAGCTGACAAAAGCCCATTGAGCAGGTCTAAGGAGACGAAAAGAGCTGGTCCCATTTTCTCAGGGGGTGATGCTATAGCAACATGGAATGAATTTGGGGTCAGGGAACAAGCTGTCTCCAAGCTTTGTTTGCATTTCCTGGCTAAAAGTAGAATCTGGTGTTATAAATTTTACCAAAATAAGTGTTTGTTTGGAGTTGTGTGATGATCATTCAGTCTGTAAAAATGTGTGCCTTGTAAAAAAAAAAAAAGACAACAAAACCTGTAGCCAGCAAGACAACAACTAACAGACTACTTTAGAAAGTGCCAGTCTAAGAATTATTTCATAGACCCTCTTCCTTCTCTGGTTTCCCTACCTTCCACTGCAAACCCTGCACCAGAACTTGAAATGATGAAACACACTAAGTCCATTCTAAAGGAATAACACAAAGACAGCAAAGTCAATAACGGTGGAACAGAGATCTCTTATAATCATCAAAGACCTCAGAAAAGTCTGGTATGTCATTTGTTATGCTTAGCTGTCCCCACACTGAAGGCTTTTGTGCTCTGGGGAATGTTGTTTGGTGGAGACAAATGAATACACCTGGAAGACAATTATCCATTGTGCCAAACACTGCTCATTGGGTGCAGCACAGCCCCCTACCCAAAGCCCTCCCTTCCCTGAGCACTCCTCTTCCCTCAGGGCTGGAGTCACTGTGCAGCTGTTCTCAGAGCTGAGTTTAGCAGGGATTAGAGAAAAGGGTAGGTAATAGAGAGCACTGACAATTTCTGTGTCTTCCACATTGTGAGGCATATTTTAAAGAAGATTCATTCCTCTTCACACGTGTAATAATCAGAGATTCATTAGATAATAGTGATATAATAAAAGATTAGATATACTATGATATGCAGTTCTCTTGTGAACACACAGATTTTGTCATTGAAGAAAACTATCAATTTTTTATTTAAATTGAGATCATGGGAACATTTTCTCTATTTTTTCACTTCAAAATCCACTGCTGATCACCTTTAGCCAGCCAACTGCCCAGCTCCTCTGCAGCTAGAGATTGCAGCAAGGATGCCTCAGTTCTGACAGTTCTTGCTCAGGCTGTGAGATCAGGGACACATCAACACAGGGAGTATGGCTGTTAGCACTGATGTAAGGAGGGTGCAGTGTGTTTGCCAGGTGAAGTGATGTAGGTAGTATGGATGAAGGAAAAACTACTGTGACTTTAGGGTGAAGAAGTGAGACATGGTTTTGAGGCCTTGGAGAGGTATCTGTACAGGACAGAGCAGGGTGAGTAGGAACTGGCAGAGCAGCAGCACCTCTTGCAGCTGGTATGTTTAATGGCTGTTTGGTCCTGCAGGGGTTGTAGGTGGAGTACAAGGCTCCTGAAGCAGAGGTTGTCTTGAACTGCAGTGTCTGCACATCTTACCACTGGGGTGTAATTTCTGTCTTTCACACAGGTCCCTCTGACAAGGGTTTGGTGCACACCAAGAGGTTTAGAAAGCCTTCCTCCTTCCACCCTCCTCCTCCAGAAATCAGCAGCAAAAACTTTCTACAAGAAAAACACAGCTAGGGAGTGTCATTCTCTGCAATTCTCAGTCTTTCCTCCCATGTTCCTCTGGGTGAATGAAGCCACTGGGGACTCAGTAAACCACTCCTCTCCTCAGCATACCCCTGCGACAGAACAGGAGCTCCCTGGTTTTGTTTTATCAATAAATTCATTACACCAAATTATTGTTTTCCCAAACCTGCATTTCAAACTAATCTGGGCCAAACTTGCATTAGAGCTGCTACATGAAGTGCATGTGATTGTTGCTAGGATGTCCACATGCTTCTTTTTGGAAGTGGTATATCCAGTTCTGATCTGAATAGTGCATGCATCCGTTTCTGTCTGCTATTATACCAGTATCATTAAACTGTTTATTCCCTTAAAACTGTTTAGTCCCTTAAATTGCTTAGTCCCTTAAACCAGAGCACCTTGTGCCTACATTTTCTTTCCCATGTTTGTGGATTCCTTTCTAGTTCAGTTTTGCTTTATCTAAGATGAACAGATTTTATGAAGATTCCATTCTTTCACCCTATAGAGAGCCATTTTTCAATAGAAAAGCTGTAAGCACTGGAGCCCCACTCCAAAAGAGTTCAGCTCACTTGACTTCAGGGTCTTTAGAGCAGGAATGATTCCTGTCAGCCTGCTAGACCTAAAAGGGAAGCAGTTCATGTGCAAACAGCTTTCCATCATTATCCTCGGAAGAATCCCACTGGGAGAATAAAGAGTAGCCATAGGAGAAAATTTCTGTAGTAATGGCATGTCATTCCCTTGACCCTCTGCTAAGTGTTCATTTTTGTTATAGATCAGGCAAGAAATATGACATTTTATTGTGTCAGATTTCCAGGCAAGCATTCCTTAATGGGGTGCAGTTCTCATTGGGCAATAATCTACAGGACTATTCTAGAGAAAACAAGACACTTCACTGTCATAATTTTAAGCTTGGCAGGCTATAAATTGTGAAGATTCATTGTTAGATATTTTTTATTTAATGCTCTTTGTGTGACTGAACTGATTTACATACAGAGCTTATTTGATTTTGTATTAACCACATGGATTCTGATTATTCCAAGAAATAAAGAGCTGAGGCAGATTTTGAAAGGTTTGCCAAGGTTTTGGAACACTTTTTCTGTTCTGGAATGGGGGATTCTGTGAATGAAATTAAAATCTCATAGTTGGAATCAGGATCTCCCGACTTTTGCTGTAAATACCCTTTCTTGGTATCAATGTGGCCACAGTGTCACTGAATTGATGCCTCCTCTGGCAGCAGAGTTTATGGGTATACACCAATGGCATTGCTTGGGATTTGCAATTCTTCACTGAGCAGCATTTCACTGTGTCAGTGCAGGTGCTGCTCTGCTGGTCTTGGTGCATATCGAGTTGCTTGGAGGAGTGGCGAGCTCAGGCCTCCAGCAAGCTGAACATGTGCACACATGCACACATTTACTGAAAACAGTAATCAACCCTTAGAAGTTGCATGAAGACTTCTTTAGTTTACAGCAGTGCTATTGGCAATAGGTGTTAGAATCAGGAAAATAATTGGCTTCAGTATAAATGAGATATGCTGGAGAAGGAGAGCGGAAACTGAAATAGAAGGGACCAGATGAATGAACTGAAGGAGCTCACTGCATTGGCAGTACCAGGTATGTCCATGCTGGTTTTGCCCTCTCTGCTATGGGTTTGTTATGCACAGACATGCAATAACCTCAGTCTTAAGGCACACAATTTGACAAGACAAGATCAGGCTGATACTGAGCCACATGCCCGAGCTCTGAAATATCTAAGCACTGCAGTGGCTGTATTTCAACTACTTCCACTTCCAATACATGTAGGGTACAAATATTCTTTCAGAAGGTAAGTCTGCTCATTACTGTTTGTGAGAGTCCCTTTCCAACCCTTGTTACCTTGGTGCAAACCCTGTGTATCAATCTTAGCTCTATTTCAGATCTGCTTCATTTTGTTTGATGCTCATTGGACTCCGTTATGTTTTTTGAAAGGCAACAAGAGATACTCCAGGTAGATTTGGCTAGGCAGTCTTTGACTTTTACCATCTAGCTAACTCTAAGTCTCTTTCCAAAGGCATTCCTGTGAACATAACTGTCTTTTTGAGTATCTTTAGGATTAAACAAACCTTAGAAAAGACAACAGATGTTTTACATATCAATAATCTGATGCCCGGAATGAAGTCAGCATTGAAGTTCACGGTCAAGGGCTCTCAGAATCTACTTAAGTGGCTCCTTCAAGTTTTCTATGGTCCACTACACAGAGAAAAAGAGAAAAGAATCCTTTTGCTAGCAAATGTCATCCAGAATAAAATCTGTGATCACAAGTACATCCTTCTGCTTTCTTCTCTTTATTTTCTATTTCCATGATAAGGTAACCTACTTCTCTGAACAGCGAAGGGGGAAAATCTAGCTGGGAAGCAGAAAGAGACGTCCTCACACTGAAGGTGCTGCTGAAGCATGCAGGTGTTCCTAAAGAAAGACTATTCCTTTGTAAATTCATGAGAAAGGCTCTGTGACTTGACACTGTCCAGATTCCTATGAAGAAATATCTTCTAATCTAACTAATGTACAGCAGAAGGAACAACAGCACCTTTCTGAATTAGTGAAAGCAAGGGAATTGGCAAGATTAGAGGCAGTACATTTTGCTGGCTGCATATGATCAATGAACTTGTGGTGTTAACTTCATCAGGAAGTCTGAGCTACTCTTTAATGAGTAGGTGAGGGAAGTCCATAGTGAAATAAGAACCTATTTTTCCAAACTGGAGATAAATGATGGCAAAGGATACCACAATAAGGTACAAGATATCTCATAGAGAACAAGAAACAAATTTTTTCCTTTTTTTACAGCTTGTTTGGAATTTGTTGGTGGCAACCGTGGCCAGTTAAGCAGCAGTTTCCTGATGTTACTTATCTGTCAAAGGAAAGGAAAGTTATTTCCCACGATGAAAACAACAGATGTGAGTTGTACCATGCAATCTGGACCTCAGGTCAAACAAGAACTTCTTGAGAGTGAATAGTACAAAAATTAAATTAGCAACAATTTAAATGACATTTCTGGTTTTAAAAAGTTGAGATTTTTTTTACCCTCTTCTCATAACCAATAAACTTCTTTGCTGACAGTAAGTTCCTGTGAGGAAGACAGGAAGCTATTGCAATACTGAAATTATTAAAAGTTTTGCTCTGTGTTTGGATGAGCACTTGAATCCATGTGAATAAAAACAGATTTGGTGTATTGTCTGTGTGCTGGGAAGTGCAAACATGGACTCAGGTCATGCCTAATGATGGCTACCCCAGTGTGTGTACAGTAAGTGCTCCGTGTGTCCATCTGGGAAATCCTGGACTGGAATAGATGTATGCATGCACTACACAGATGGCTAACACAAGTGATCAGGAATGTTTTCTGGAGCATCAGACAAGATGCAAAGATTAACTTTTGTGAGTATATGCAGTGAGCCCAGCATGTTTGGAGAGTCAGCTTGCACCAGTGAGGACGTCTGGACACAAAGCAGTCCCTCGATATCTGCTGCTGCTGTCTGCTCTGGCAGCAGGGCACCCCCTCCACCCTGGGCAAACCACCACATCCCTGTTTACCAACTGAATTACATTTTGGTATGGGTTAAAAAGAGGGGACATGACACAGGAAGAAAGATAAGTAGTTGCTATAAACACAGGAAAAACACACAAAAACCCCCTAGATTCACATCATTGACAAATGTCCAGATGTAACAGGTCTAGGTGAGATGGAGTTAATTTTTCCCACTACAGTAAAAGCAAAATATGAAAAGAAGGAGGGAGGGTGGGCATTTGTTCCTTACAACATTGGCCCTTCTAGAGCGGCTGCTACAGGTGCTAAAGCTCTGTTTCCCAGAAAGTGGCCAGGTATCACTTGTGGATGGGAGCTAGAGAATAAAACCTTCTGTTTTTTCCTTCCCTTATGTGTTCACAGTCTTTCACTTTTGCTTTAGTAAACTGCCTTATCTCAAACTACAAGCTGTTTTCCATTGTATTTTCTCTCCCTTGTCCAGCTGAGAAGGGGGTGTGAGAGAGCATCTTGGTGGGTACCTGGCATCTAGCCAAGGTCAACATGCCACAACAGATAAATAATTTATTCTTAAGTTTCCTTTGGATTATCATATTAGATATTAATTAACTATTAAGGAAAAAAAAAACCTGCTCAGAATAAGTGTTTTCACCTTAATTATTTTTGCAGATATGCTTTTGCAAAACGAGATGCTAAATTGGTGTGGAATAATATAGAATAGTAAGATTTAAAAGACCACCTTTACTTATTTAATTTGTAAGAGCATCTTGTCCAGATGCAGAAATAGAACTGGGGTATTGACTTTCACGTGCATCTCATCCTCATTTGTAGAAAAACCACAGGCGCATAATCAACATCCTACTTAAATTCAGTAGTAAAAGTAGGTGTTTTTTTGCTTTATATGAGAAAGTCATTGTGAAACTACAAACAAGTGAGTGAACCTGACAGAAATCTAGGACAGTCTGTTGCTGTGATATTGCAGTCTTGAAAGCCAAGTAATATATTTTCCCTCAGTTTGGTCAGTCCAAACATCAGATTTTAGGAAGTCTTTGTATTTTATTTTTTCTGCTGCTGTCCAAGAATGCAAGTTTATCCTTTTACAGAGACAGTTGGACCAATCATCTTCTGAAATAAAATTATGAAAGAAATATTCATTCCATGACAAATTCCAAGGTTTAAAGTTTCTGTGGGATTTTTTTTCATTTTGTTTTATTTTTTTAATAAATTATTTTCACACACAAGAAAATCAGTCTCACACAAGAGCTGCACTCCTCAGCTGGATCTGCTTCCAAGTCTCACTCTGAAGGTGGGGTATGGACTTTGGATATTTTTAGCCACAAAATATGTGAACTACAAAAGTATGTAAACTACACATATATTTGCCTCTTCTTTCAAAGGAATTCTCTTCATTGCAGTAAAAAAATATTGCCCACAGAAAGTTGGCAGAGTAGTAGTCCATGTCCCAGCAGATGCCTATGGAATGTTTCTGACTGCTCTGCATGCTAAAATGTGTGGCTTTATAAATAGTGTTAGAATATTGAACTCTAGTTAAAAAAAATAATTTATAAAACATTCATTTATTTTCCCCAAGGATCATGTAGTATAGACTATAAACAATGCACTAATAAACCAGCCATTCCCCAAATGCTTTTCTCATCTATAGCTTTAAAAATGTGACCAGAATGGTCTCGGTTATGTCAAACAGGAACATTTGCTAATTTAAAGCAGTATTTGGGAGAGTGGGGTTGATGCAGTGTGGTAATTCATCACTAATTTAATACCTAATTATGAGCATAGATTTGCTAGATCTAGGAAAGCACTTAAATGAACATATAAACAGGTTTGCCTTCAAGACAGGGTATAAATACAGTATTGTATTTTAGCTAAGTATCTGTACCTGTTTTTTCATATTAGCTAATTTTAACTGATACTTTGTTTAGCATGTAGCTCTTTGAATGGTTCTTGAAAACATACTTAGTTCTCTTAGACATGGAGAGCTCAAGCACAGTTCAGGTGGTTTGAGTATAGCCCAAAATGATCCATTTTGAGAGGTACTTCAATCAAATAGAATTTTAAGGTATACTTAAAGTTAATAATGTTCTTATTTTTCTTTCCTAAGAAAAAAGTTGATGTTCTATTAAAATGATTACACATAAAGCCAATAAAGCTTTCTCATTACTTAAGCATCTTTCAGTTGATGATCTAAAAATATGTTTTAAGGGTGTGTGCATAATGCAATTAAATATTCCTCTAAAATGAATAGCTACTTACCTTGAATTCTTTGAAGTCTCAATAGTATTGCTTTTACTGCATTAACTTGCTTCATCACACTGCTTCATAGTCTAGGTCTGAAATCGAACTACTTCCTAAATTAAATGGTTTGCTGGATTTTTACGGTATTTCTGTGCCTCAGTGGAATGTGTGCCCATCACATGCCATGGTCAGCTGTGAATGCTCATCCTCCAAGGCTTTTGTAGCTCATCTCTTCTTCCCCACCACTCACCACTTCTAGGTCACCATTGGTACACATTTAGCTATTAACTCTGAGTCAACGACTCTGCTTCAAAAAAAATGGCTCCTTTTCTCCTTCTCCAGCTTCTTTCTGCTTAGCTTGTTTTGGTTTTTTTCCTGCAACTTTGCATCTTGAATGACTTAAGGTCAGCTTAAGTGTAGTCTAACTAAAACCAATCCTTTTTATCTTTCTTCTGAAACCCTTTCCGCTCACTCTATCTGTGGTTGCCAAAATAATCTTTACCTTGTAATACAAACAATCTCTGATTCTTCTTTTGATATCTCTCCTCGGAGTCTAACTATAAGTAAACAGTCAGACATACATAAATTATTTTGTCTATATTTGCAAAGAATATAGAATCATTTATTGAAATTCAAAATTGTGCATAACTCTGTCCTGCTTATATTTTGAAGGTGTCTCCTTTACTCTTGTGATTAATTTAATAGCTTACCTTTAAGTAAAATTATTCATGAAGTTCTATTTTAAAAGTTCTATTTAAAAATATTTCACTATAACAGCAACTGTAATAATGCCATCATTATACAGAATTATTTAGCCATCATTATTATTGCATTTATTATAATGCCATAATTATATAGCATTTCCAAACCCTTCTTCATAATTCCTTTTCTTCCTCACACATTTCCCTTTATTATTAATATTATTATTATTACCATCTTCATCCTTCTCTTCTTCATCATCACCATGTTTCACATAGTAATTATTTAGAAATAAAAATTGCTGAAAGTTCAGATCATGCACACTGCCTTTTTTGTTTTTCAGCAAAGTTCTGGCAATATGTGCACATGTGAAAATACAAAAAAAATATGTGAAACTCTTTGGCAGCCAGGTTTCAGTGGTTAGCATCTTTCTTTGGAGCTGTCTCCATGCCAAGAGGATCTGTGTTTGTTGTGGGAACAGTTTTGTTGTCTACATAATGCTTCTTTGTTTTGGAGGGAAAGTAAACACCTTTTGAACCAGCCTCAAAACATGTGTTGCAAGGACTCATGAAAGAAATAGATTTTTTTTATTGTCAGATTGAATAGGTCAAAAGGTGAAACTGCAGCAATGTTAGGCTCTGATTGATAGACCTTGCTGTTGAATATCTGCCTGTGTGATTCCCTGGGGCCGTTCAGCTGAGAAAGTGTTGTATGATCAAACCTGCTCTCAGTGGCTTGGGTAACAACAAGGGGAGTCAGGGCATGGATGGCAGCTCACTGCAATTTCATTTTTCATAGTTCATCTGGGGATTTTTTGTTTTTTTCCTAAGTTCCCATTTCCTGAGAGGAAAAATCCACAACTCAGTTTGGACCTAACTTTTCTCGAAATTAAAGCAAACTAAGTCTCATGTTACTTTTTGACTACAGTTTTTCTACCTAAGGATATCAAAACAAAGTCATGGGGAGATATTGCTACTTCTCTTATAATGGAAGTTGTTCTGAACTGAGTATGAGATTCACATTACTAAAGCTTCAGCATTCACTCCTCTGCAGTCCTAGTCCCACACATCAAAGAAACCTTAACTAAGAAGTGAGGTTTGTGATACAAAACCAAGTACAAACCTTACTGATGGTTGTGCCAGAGGCAGAGATTTCATCAGGTCTCCCTTTTGTGATTTTTTGCCTGATGTTTAGCTCACCACAGTCACCCAATAGTGAGCATTCATCTGTCTTCATGGATGTCATCTCTATTTTCAAGTCTACTGAGTTTGATTGAAATTCACTGATGGGTTCAAATGTACATTTACTGAAATATCTGACAGAGATACACACAAAAAGATCTCCAAATCACTAGTGTTTCAGGAAAGAAACAGGAATAAAAGGCTATGAAATAAAATATCCACCTCCATCCTGCCCTAAAAATTGAGGCATAAATTGAGAAATCTTCTGCAAGAAGTTTTTCTTCTGAAAAAAAAAAGCTCTGGTAATTCTCAGATGCCCAATATGAGTTCTGGCACTGTTCATGATTTGATGTTAATGTCCCTGCAATCCAGCTGTGATGCATATCAGTATACAGTGTAGAATAACCCTAGGCAGATCAAATATGTTCTTCAACAAATTACTTAAGATAATCACCAAATAAATGTATAGATCATGATAGTCCCATGCGTATTTTCACCATCATTTGGTGTCAAATATCAACATAAAGTAACATAAACAGACTAGTATAAATATAATCACTGTTACTATGTGAAAATTCTCAACCAGTTTAAATTCTGAGAAATACTCAAACACTGAAAAATCATTAAGTTCTATGAGTTGCATTTCTCTTTGAGCTCTTGTTCTGCTTCCACGCTCATCTTCTTTAGATTTGTTTGTTGTATGAAAAACACAAACAGGTATGAAAAAGTGCTATGCAGTTTAACCATAAGACTCCTGAAAAACAAGTCTGTAGGACATTGTTTGCTTCTGAAAGATTTTCCTGTTTTCCTTCATCATATAAATACTGAATTAAAAATATACTTGAAGCACAGTCATAAATGCTTTCCACATAGGTGAAAGCTTGGTTTAATAGCAGATCTCTACAAAGAATTTTAAGATTTGGTTTGTCTAGGTTGTATAATTTGTAGAAAATAAAAAACTGCCTTTCCATAGTGTACTTGATTGCAAATAAAATTTCATGTTTTACATTAGCAATTAAATATATAAACTGTCAAGGTCAAAGTTAAACATGAAACTTTAGTCTTTTGATGGCTTTGGCTTTTTACTGGTCTGTTACTAGCTCTGCTAGTAACATCATCATTTCCCTGATCTGTGAGCTTGCATTATGGCCTGCTCCTGCCTCTTGAATTTTGTTGTCCCTAAAGGCAGGCGAAGAAAGAAGCGCCTTAAACTCTCGGTTCATTCCACTTAGTACTCTATAAGCTGCATTTTGCCATTTCTCTGCTTTCTATTTTCCATGCAGATGACTTGATATTTTGGTGGTTGTAACCTATGTATGCATCTGAATTAATATGGATTGCAGATCAACAGAAGACAATTTGCAGAGCTATCTAATTGATGCTGAGGATTTGACATCCAAAATCACAAACATGCCAGGGTTTTTCAGGCTTCAGACTAACTATTGCCTGGCACCAGGTCTGACTTGTGCTGGAGAGTGCTCGCTGTGGTCCCATTGTTCAGCTGTGGGAAAAAACAAGTTCATTAATCCTAAACTAGTTCCATTGTGCAAACCTAAGCACAGGAAGTGAGTAGTCATATTCACCTCCAAAGTAGTCCTGGTTCAGTGGAACTCTAAAAGTAGATACATGCTGTCTCAGAAAAAAAGACCAGTACCCTCTCCAGGAGCAGATAGTAGCTTAGGGGAAGGATGCAAGGAGCAGGATGGGTATGTAGTGATTCTTAACAAATATTAATATCCACAGAAAATACAGACTCACTGAAATGGTAAATACTGAGTCAAGATTATGGACAGGTCTCTCTGTAAGGGTTCACATGTTCCAGGACTGGTTTTCCCCAATTTTTTTTTATAACTATTACTAAATCCATCCTAACAGGAGTTCTGATAATATGCAAACGCTCCAAATGTGCCCATTTGTAGAGCTTTAGAGCTTTCACTTTCACTTTTTTTCCCCTTCACATCAATGTCTTCAGGCATTTCCAGTGGTGTAGCCAAAGTGTCTTACATAGGATCTCTAGAAGGAAGCAGACTCAGAGCTTACTGGTCATGTAGCTCCACTGTGCTAACAGAACAATATTTGGACCAGAATGTGCTGGAATGATGACTGAGGTCTCCAAGTCAGGCATGCCT
Source organism: Chloebia gouldiae (assembly GCA_003676055.1). Classification (NCBI taxonomy): domain Eukaryota; kingdom Metazoa; phylum Chordata; class Aves; order Passeriformes; family Passeridae; genus Chloebia; species Chloebia gouldiae. The sequence goes on along the minus strand of QUSF01000002.1, from coordinate 50,220,311 downwards.
CATCTCTTCCAAACAACATTCTTGTACAGATTAGAGGATAATCTGACAGGCAGGCCTGGCCAATTAAAACAGTAATTGAAATAGTTGAGAGTGTTTTATTTGGCAGAAACTGATTGTTCTTTATTTTTTAATGAACAAACAATCAGGTTTAATCATAATAGTTTGATTAATATAAGAAGTCATTTTTCTGTTAAGATAGTTCCCTATGTTGTGTTTCTAAAATAAAAAATAGAAAAGAGAGACAGAATAGATTCCTTAGGCCCTTGGTGGAACATTATAAACATCAGTCAATGAATAAAATCCTGAAATGATGGTGAAACCACAAAGAGCAAAACTGTTCCCCTTTTGGCTAGAGGTAGGCAAAGGTATTTCAGATGCAAGGAAGGGGGAAACCTCAGGAAGCCCAGACTCATTAAAGGATTGAGGTTCATTTTCCTGAGTCTAAGAAACATTTAGGAAAACAACATTAAACAAAAAGCAAACTAAAACTTCCCCTGCAAATTCTATAACCTTATTGAGTGTCCTGCAAAAAGCCAAGGACTTTCTTTCATTCCACTTGCTTTTGACCAACCCTGTTCTATAAGGAAAAAAAACGCAAGAAAAAAGAACCTAGTCCAGAAGCAAAATGTCAGTGAGGAAAATAAATGTATTTTAAACCAGCAGCACACTAATTGACAGCTGCCTAGTGACTTACAGGAGACAGCCTGTTAACACAGGTACAGGGCCAAGTGGTACCCACATAACTGAGAGTATCTCAGCTGCTGCTTGGGCACGAAGAGCTCAGACTCTCCTTCCTACTGTCACCAGTTTAGGAAAGCACTTGGTATGCATCAAAGTACTTAGGCCACATGCTTAATTTTAAGCATGTTCTTTCCTCAAAAGGGATGCCTATGAACATGTGCTAGGGATTTAAACATGTGCTAGAGTTTTTTATGGAATTGCTCCTTCCAGGAATGGCACACATCTGAAGGCAATATGGGAAGTATTGACTGCCAAGACGAAGTCTGTGTCTTTTCTGTGGGTGAGTTGTGGATTTGAGTTCTCAGACCAGCTAATTTGGCACCTGGCAGAAGGAATTTAAATATGTCAACTGTTTCCTGGAGATAACATGTGTGAGTAACAATACATGGTGCTCAGTCAAGGGCTGGAATGCTGCATTCAGTAATTCTGACAAGGAATACAAACACTGATCTGTGCAGTTTAGTCTGAAGTGAGGGTGTCTGAGGGAACCACCATGTGTGTTGAATTCAGTAATTAAGTACCTTCAATTATTTTCATTTTTGTTAAGTACGTGTTAGGTTTATCAGCACCACATGAATGTAGGGGTAAGTTGGGTTAGTCAGGGATATCACTCCCAAACAGTGGAAATAGCTTTCTGTGCCTTACATTGATTAATAAAATTTAATATACACTAAAGCCTGTCTTCTGGGGATTTATATTCCGTGTTGTGAAAAGCCTTGTTGAGTTTTTCCATTGGTCCTATTTCCTGATAGCAAGAATAAAACATGCATTAAACTCCAAGTAGCAAGACTCCTTTTCTTTTACAGTCCCATTGTTATAAAGGAGTTTTTGCAATTTAGCTGTAAAAAGGATTAATCACAAAAGTACTGAAAATATGCTCATGAACTGATTTTGTCAGTGAGCTGGAGTGGCTGCTCTAGACCATGTTACATGCAATGAAATGAGGCCACATGTCTGGCTAGCTGGGAATTCTCCTCTCTTCTTCCTCACTAGTCCTATTGTAGAATTTTTGGGAAATATTGTGGGAAATAGCACATCTGCACCAACTGCCCATTCCATACAGACAGTGTATTCAACATGGATGAGTCCCCCCAGTTAAGGAGTTCATTCAAATTAGGTCCAAGATGCTGGTGAGCTCCTCTTTAGAATAATTTGAGATTTGATTTTGATTTTTACTTGCAGAAACTGCTGCTCCTGCCATTTCTTCATCACTTGCATAGTCAAGAGTTGTCACAGCTGGAATGCTCCAAGGCCATGTCATCATCTGCTCTAGGATTTTCCCTCCATAGCTGTTTCCTTCTGCCCCTTTGCTTTGGCATATTCCAAAGACTATTGCTATCTTTTCAAGATGACCAAAGGTTAAAAGTTCAAATGCTGACAAGTTATAGTGCGTTGCAGAAAAGTTGTAAAAGGAGTGAAAACAAATGTGCTGACACCTTTATTTCCATCTGTTTTCCCTGTGTAATAAACACAGACAGGATTATTAATATTCTAATTGCTACTTAAAGACCACAATTCCATGCTCTGACTGAATTAACACTGAGGTTTTGGATGTGAGAACCTTATTCTATTTATACAAACAAGGGTGTATCGTTGCACAATCATTTTATTGATATCTTATTAGGATACTTAGACTGTTTTTCTGTGCTCAGGATGGCTTAATAGGATTACCTTATTATGAAAGAAACATTTATCCTCAAGTTCAAGAGGTGTTTATTAAAGACTCAAGTGCTACACCACAGAATGACATTTACCTCAGGATGTGTGTGCCCTGTGTCAGATATCATTTGCACTGAAAATATCGTCAGATTTGCCTCCATTTGATAAAAAAGGGCTTTTCTGGAGACAATAAAACAAGCAGCTTTTCCAGTTAGCTGTGCTTGTTAGTCAGTACTTGAGAGAGCTGCATCACATTTGATATTTTTGTAGTAGTACAATAAATACATTTTATAATATTATAAAGAAGTAATTTTATTCTTTTAAACTAGAATTGTCGCATTTGAATCTGACAGGTGGGAAACAAACCACATTAATGAATTGTACTATGAAAGAATACTTTGTGATTTTCTAATGCCTTTCATTTGAGGATACCAACAGACTTTCTAAACTTGCATTACCTTTCGTAGCACATTTGTTATTATCCAAAGCCTTTTTAATTCACATAATAAGAAAGAGAGAGATGAGAAAGAGAGAGATGATAGATAGATATATGATACATAGATACATAGATAGAGAGACATAAGAAGCAGCCTAGTGAGGGATATATATCTTCTTCAATCTGTGAATGTGAGAATATTCAGTCTGAAAAGATCCAAACTGTGGTCCCTATTTACCTGCTCTAAACAAAATTTAGGTATTGTTTTCCTTATTGAATGATCACAAACAACGTGGGAAAACAGGCCGATTGAATTTAGGTTATGTCCAAAAGGGGAGAAAAAACCATGATCATGCACTCTTGTGGTATTTTAAAGAAAATTGAATTTCTAATAATCATTTCTAATAACTCCGGGGCATGTGGAAGCATCACTGTGCTGACAAATTTTAAACCAAACTTTGTGATAGGCTTCCAGTCCCTGAATTAAAAACTACATGCAAAAAAAATAGATTTTTCTGCTGGTTAAAAAAGGCTTATTGAGAAGTGTAACATTAGAGCCAGTGTAATACAATGGGACTGGGAACTCAAATTCTTCAGTCTGCCTTTGCTGTCCGTAAACTATTCCTGTACATATAATGATGTTCCTGCTCTCCCCCATGTGTTTTTTGTAGACAATAATCAAAGAAACAGAAAAACAATTAAAAAGTGTTTTCAGCATACTGTGTTTTCTGTTGCCCAATATCCTTCTTAAGGCTAGTAGTTAATTAACCATGAACTGATGCTGCACTATTTGTCTTTTTGGTAACATCTAATAAGATCTGAACAGCCTTCTCAGCAATTTGAACTTTTCCTGTCAGGAAACTGAGTGAGAGATAAAAACTCCAAATAATGTTATATGTTTAAATTCTGTAAACACAAAAGGAGGCTTCAGTAGGTTTGGTAAAAATTTCATGAAAGCCAATCGTATACTTTTATAATGAAAGCAGTTGATCTGGCTGCTGAGCAAATTATTACTGTCCAGTGACTACTCGATGATAGGGAATTAGAAATAATGCCCAGCTACTTCCAGGTATATTACTCATCACTTTAACCAGCGAGCTTACAATGTCTCTCCATTGCTGTGCATATTTGAATTTTTAATCCATATGTGCAGAAGCATGACAGTATGTTGAAAAGAAGATGGACTATGTACAGTCCTGCTAAAGCACCACAAACTTTAGCAGACAATACAACAGTGATACCTGGGATTTCTACATGGTATTATTGACAATTATGGTGCTAGATTATAAACCCAGTTTAAATTTCATACATAGAAAGTTCTAGAAAGAGTTTTAGAAAGAACCTGTAAGAAGTCAAAGCATCAGATCAAGGTCTGCAACAAGTTAGGTGGCTTCTCTCATATTTAGTTAATGGAAATTTGCAAAGAGCCCGATTCACAGTTATACTGCATCCTTGAGACTACTGCCTGTGCAGCTTGCTTTGACAGGGAAACTATTTTCCATGTAGTTACAGCCAACAAGAGAATTATTATTCTCCAATTAACTTGCTTTATATGTGTTGCCCATCTTTTTTTACCTTTCATGTCCTATCATGAAGAGACCATTAGTTACACAGTGTATTTCATGGGAGCTATTTCTGCTACCCTAAGACAAAGAAGTGGTTCTGGTTCACGGAGTCCATCTGTCTCTCCCAGGAGCAAGAAATAACTTTACTTGTAACTAGCATTTTAAAAGCAGGTGCAGAACAGTAAAGGAAACAAACTGAAGGAAGGGAAAAAATGGAAGGAAAAATGTTGGTCTAGGGACTGGAGGCCAGAGGCAAGGAGACATCAGGGAAGGCACAGAGGTTGTCTTTGTCTGATAAAAGTTGTAAATGTCAGCCTATTCCAGTTTTTATGCCCACCGTTGCCAAACTGTGGAATAAATGCATAAAGCCTTCAAAACTTCTTCATTCAATTAAACAAATACCAGATGGGAGGATCTCTTCTGTTTGGTTTTCAGCTGCTGCCTGATGTCCCCACATTATCTGATGATGTTGTATGGTATCCAGATACCTGGCACATTACTCAAGTAGACCCCAAGCTCATGTGCTATTGTGTCCCACAGTTTCAATTAGACACATGGTTTGACCCTACTGGATTGCTTTTAAAAATATTCACCACTACAGATATCTTTTAAACACAGAGAAGTCATAATTCAATGATTCAATCTACTTTCCAGTGACTTGGAAAGTCCACACTAGGATGCATCATTTGATGGCAAGCTCTACTTATGCCTATGTGCACTAAGATAAAATTGGGTAAGCCATATGTATAACTGGACTAATGGGAAGGTTTACTCCACAGCCACCCACCATCCTGCTCCTCCCTCAGCTGAATTTGGAGCCTGGACAGTGACTCTCATCTGGAGTGCAAACCTCAATTTCCTCCCTACAGGGAGTGTAGGGCTTACAGTAGGAAACAATATGCTTCCCATCCTCATAGTGGCATGAAAACATTAATGGAGCACTCACTAGAGACTGGTCTTCTTTTCAGGAACAAGTTTCTGATGCAGTCTCAGGAAATGCATGTGCAATAAGGACTCTGAAAAGCTGTGCTTTAAATAATGCTTGTAAATATTAATCAGTTAATGTAGTATTAACTGTAGTATTCACTGATTGCACCTAAAGAACACCCATATCTCCATTCACTAATATTTCAAGAAAAAATGTCATGGATTGTTGTTTATCCTTAGATCTTGAGGAAAAAAAAATCAGTGAACTCTTTGTTCTACTTTGTGTCTTTTCTGCACTTCCTTCCAAGATGGATTTCCCTCTTCCTTTTGGGGAAATCCCTAAACTACATCTCTCTCCATTCATACACAGTAGAAGTAGAATGATATGCCTAAAATTTCATAGGTTTCTGAGTAAAAAATTTCCATACTGAAATTTAATGGATGCATGTTTGCAGAAGTAAATTAACCATTTATGTCTTTTAAGAAATATCTGAGTTGATGAGTCTTCTGAAATTCAATACGTTAATGCAGGGCTCAGCATAACATGGACAATTAATAATCAAAATATACCATGCATGTTGTAAATCTGACTGTTTCTACCTGTGCCTTCAGACTCTTAGGCCATCACTGTGCATGTCCAGCTTTGCTCCATCTTCTTTCCAAACGCCTTTTAATAATTGTAGACATCAGTCAGACACTTGTAAATTCTTTGTCTTTTAGGCTGAGCTAATGCATCTCCTTCAGCCTATCTTTGTGTATTAAGTGGTCCAGGCTGCTGACCAGCTCAGGGAACCTGTACTGGACACTCCAGCATGTTCATATCTTGCACTGTGGAGACAAAAACTTGACTCTGCACTCCAGGTGCAGTCACGCAAGTGCCACAGAGAAGCAAATAATCACTTAACTTGCTTCTCTGACCTTAAACAGCCACCAAAACCAGGTTCTGCTGATCCCTCACCCTTTCTTTTCACCTCTTCTTGTGCTGGCATTGGCATGTGGGTATATGTGAACCAGATCACATCCTATACACTTTGGTTTCTTTTCTGTACACATCATTAATAGATATCAAGTGGTTTTCACCCCTATAAATGCTGACTGGTCCCCTTTTCTTCAGGGCATCAGCTTGTCTGAAAAACACAGCATGAAGTATTACAGAGCATGAGATGCAAAGAGTACAAATGTGTAACACGATGATTCATGAAGAAACAAAGTGAGAAGTCTCAACATTTATTCCCACTAGACTAATTCCCTTTTATAAAAGTTTTGGGAACATTTAGCTGCAAAGAGGAATAGGGGCTGGTCCAGACTTCTCACCTCAGAAAGAAAGGAGAATTTTGTCTCTGACTTCAACAGTAGGAAATCCACAGATCTTTTGCCAAAACATACAGTGAATAGGGAGTAAAATTTGTCACAGCCACTGCTGTATAATGCACAGCTGCCACTAACACCCCTTAGTGTAATGGCCATAGACCATCCTCTTCATGGATTAAAAAGTCCTTTTGCAAGTTCAAGACATAAAAGGGAAAAAAATCTATATACTCTGTTCTGGGGAGCAAAATGCATACAGGTAGGCTTTAAGTCCAAAGAAATCTGATGGTTTTTTGGAACAACCTATGAGTTTCAGCTGGTCCCTGGACTCTGGAATCTGTCTTGGAGAAAGGAATTTGCAGAGCCTGAAAGAAGAGGCAATGCCACACCACCCACCCCTAGCAAGGAGTGCTGGAGGGGCTGCACAAAATAACTTTTATGTCAGGGAATAATTATTTTGTACTGAGGCAGATATTGTCTCCTTTAAATAACATTTTTCCTACATTACTTTCTCAAGGCCTAAGGGCTGCTCTTCCAAAAAATGAGATTCTTGGCAGCCCCAGAGCTTTTCTCGTATTTCTGTCTGTCCTACTCATACTATAAACAGTATTCTTACAAAATAATTTCAGGACTACAGTTTCTTCATCAGTCCACTGGACAAGAAAGGGAAAAACAATCTATGTTTTATATAACTTTCTCGGTTGTACTGTACAAGTCTACCTTTCATTAATCAAATAATCCAATTCTATGGGATGGGATTATGCAGCTGTCAGATAAGATGTTTGAATAGCCAGTTTTGGCATTAAAAACTACAAAAACAACTATTATTTCAATATCATAAATAAGGTTATTAAATCCAAATTCAAAGTGTCTGTATGCATCCTTTAAAGTTTTTGTATTGTATTGGAGTCACTCATCATACTGATTATACTTTATAGTTTGGGGACAAATTCAGGCTTCCTAGAGGCTGGAAGAGATTGTGGATGATAATCAACACATACTAATAAGAATCCATGAGCATCAAAACTAGATTTCATGGAACTGTGGAAAAAAATCTTTATAAATCTGCATTCAACTTCAAAAGCAAATACCAGTTTCTGTTCATTACTATACTCAGTTTGCATCTCACAGACAAAAAAAAAAAATATTGGTTAGATCAACAATATTCCCTTTACTTTTATACCTGCACATTTGTGAGTAGCTGAAATACAGTCCTTGACCTGCCTAAAGTAACAGGGATTTTGCCTGAATCTGTGAGGGGTTTTGGCAACACTGATTTTATTAATTCATTTAAAACGTTTTTTAAATATTATATATATTTTAAAAATATTTTAAATATTTTTGCCCTGCACAGACTTCCAGGATATATTGGATAGGCACTGAATGTAGGGAATGTAAATTGCCCCTCCTTCTGGCCAGGGATGGTGACTGACGATTTGGCAGTCCTATGATGCTCTAAAACATCTGGAGGAGCAGTAATCTTCCAGGAGACTTTAAAACAAAATGCAGTCATTCCACCTCCTGTCTTGCAGCTTCAGCAGAACCACGAATCAGAGACACCCAATGCCCTAGGCACCATAGCACCTCTCAGTCACTTCTTATTAAAATAAAATAAAAAGAGGTCTGCCAAGGTACTTTGAACTTTCTGGGGAGAAAGAAAAATGATCATGCAAGCTAAAGCAATTAGAGGAGCTGTGAATGGCTCCATCAAACAGATTGCTAGAGGAACAGAATCTTTTAACATAGATATTATAAATAATATTTTCATATTTTATATGTTCTATAAACAATTTCAAATGCAGTGGAGTTAGTGGGGAAGAAGGGAAATATAAGTGAGCAGGGTGGGAGTACAGGGTGAGGGAGGATATGAAAGATGAGCTGTCTGAAATATGAAGATCATAAGTACTGGCATGTCTGGTTATTTGAGTGTCCCTAGCAGTCAAATAATGAGCCTTCTTCATGTTTTGCCTTTCTGGACTTGGCTTGCTTAGACAAATTTGTAGGCATTAGGGTCTGTCTGGAGTTAGTTCCAAGATCTCTTTTTTTTCCCCTTAACATTTTGCAGCTGAGGCAGCCTTGTGAAAAAGACGCTTTGAAGAGAAACATTACCAAATATGTCTTTTCTCCTGCCCATATCTTCTGTTTCCACAGGAAAAGGACGCAGGCACAGGCAGCCCAATGGAAACACAGGAACATCCACCGTCACTGGGGGAGGAAGGCAAGTCCTGCCTGCAGCCCTGCTCAGAGAGAAAGCAGCTGAAAGGAAACGTCTTAAACATCAGTAAAGGGGACGCTGACAACTTGACTTTTCTGCCAGGTCTGTAAAGATTGTACTCAGCACTTCCAGCACCTCCAGCTGCCCTTGGCCACTCCTGGCTGACCACCTTAGATGATTGTTTTGCTTTCCTCAGCTGCTCTTTTCAAAGTGCAGACAGCGGGGTCTGTCTATTTTTGTCAGGAACACCACTCACACAGGCAGGATAACTGAACCCTGTGCCATGAAATGCTTCCTGCCAGAACCTCAGCAGCAAAAGCAGCTACAAAACCTGCTCACTTCTCTGTGTTTCCAAAGATTTTAGGTAATCACAAAATGAGAGTGGAAGAAGACATCTTCTTGCTCCTTTCTACTGCTGCTTCTTTTCTGATATAAAATGTTAATAATAACACCTGCATATGAAAGCCCTAAGGAGACTGGCTACTCTGCTAGTATTGTATAAACCAAAACCAGTTCTGACCCCAGATGTTTTGTTGCCCTGTTCATTGATGTTCCTCCTACTGTTATCTCAATATGTTTTTTTCCCTAAAAAAAGTCCTAGCCTCTGCAGTCACAATTACTTAAAAGTCCTGATTTACATGTACTGAAACTCCTCTCCCTTTACCCCAAGATGTTACTGTGAACTTTAACACAAGCAAAATCAAGCTACTTAAGTAATCATTCTTATCTCTGCACCATTCTTCCCTGCTACTCTTCAATCACTTTTTTCTGTAATCTATGATAGTCATACCAGACTTCAGACCATAAAGACTATAGGTCATCCAGACACACATAATATGGGTTCTTGTCTGGTCCCTTTTCTGAGTGAGCAGGCAACTGCTGCCAGGCAAAATCTCCTAAGGCTTATCTCTGCCTCTTTCTCCTCCTGGAAAGAACTCATTTTGATTCCTTGCTTCTAACCAGCTTTTACAGAACTTGAATATTTAAACTTTGTGGCAAGTCAGGTTGAAATTAGTGAATGCATTCAAGAGATGCCAGACTTGGTCAAATAAATAGGCCATGTCAAAATTATTATATGCTATTTTCCTTAGAAAAACAAGCAAAAATATTTCTATACCATTCTTGCAGTTAGGGAGGAAATATTCAATCTCTGGCTACTCTATTTCAGACTAGAAACAAAACAAAATTATTATGTTGGCAAAGTTGCCCTAAGCATTTCTACTTCAAATTCCATTTTCAACAAAAATTTTTGTTTGACTTTGTGTACTGCCTTTTTGTGCAATTGTACCAAAATATAATTCAAATCAAGTGACACTTGTGAAATCTTGTTCTCCATAAAGAGCTGGAGTGACATTACACTTTGACAAGCCAAAAAGTTGAGTTGAGACAGAGTATGGAATCAGCAGATGGCAACTTAATTTTGTAGTTAACAGATGAAGCTGCAGATAGGATTGGGACCAATAAAGATCAAAGAATCCAGAATATAGTTATGTCTAACAATAACCTTGGCCTGGATTTTTAAGGCAGCAGGCAGTCTTGTGTAAATTTTCTGGCAGTAGCAGTATGTGGCTAAGGTTTATGATGTGTCTCATTTGGTGATGGCAGACTAGCAAAGAGATAAACCACAGGTGACCCACTGGTAAGCCATTAGATCGAGGTTATGACTCGTATGAAAGCTAAGATTAGATGTAAGGCAGTTTTTAAATTGTAAGGAGTTATCACATGATAGTTTTGGTTTGTTTTAGTAAACTCCTACTGCCCATTATTATCTTAGGTTAGTTAGGCAAGAACTGGAAGGAAGCTGAGAGTTAATTTAAAGCTAGTGAAGTAGCTGGGCTAGATCCTAAACCATGCCAGTGTGGGTTCAGGATTTTGACTACTGGATTACTTTGGGATGGGACAGAGGAAGAATTCAATGCACAGTGTACAGTACAGGTTTGGTAAATTAAGGAGCTCTGTGTTACAGCTGTAGTTGAGTCAAATCAGTTTTGTGGGTGGAACAGGGAAGAAATCCCTCTTTGGCACAAGAGAGGCCACTAGGAACTCTTGCACTAATAATAGGCTTAGAGACAACAGACTGTACCTTGATTTTTCTGGAATCTATCTCGCAGGATTGAAAGTGCAGCTTGTGACTGTACTCAGCCCAACATGAGATTTCAGGTCAATGGGTGACCACAGGTTAGCAAAAGTTAGGTGAGATTGTATTGCCACAGGTTCAGGCTAGTGTGGAGGATTCTAGGCAGGGCAATGGCCAGAGCTGGCAGGCAGTGCTGCCAGAGGGCATCTCAGGGCTGATGGGGCTGCAGGTCAGCAAAGAGCTTAGTGCCAGAGCCACCATCAAAGGTGACTTGTGCAGGCCAAGGCGAGCTCCAAAGGGCAGAGATCCTGGAGCCTGACTGGGACCTGGCATGGCAGGCACTTTGCACAAGGTATAAGACTGCAGGGGAAGGCCACAACAAATAATATGAGGCTCAGGGCCAGGGGGCGGTTTTCTTTCAACTATGGACACTGGGCGGATTACATTTATAATGGTATGTGTTGGGTTTTTTTGTTTTGTTTTTTTTTTTTTCCTAAAATGGTGTTAGAGGCTGTAGGTGTCTGTGAGCAAGGGGCACATTAGGAGCCAGTCAATGTCTCAGCAATAGTGCTCAGGCAGTTTGGAGCTAGGCTTAATACAGTAAATCAGTCTGTGAACTGCACCTCTCAAAAGAATTTATTTTGTTGTTTACCAATACTCAATGCAAACTCAAGTTATATTTATACCGATACCTTAAGCTATTTATCTTCCTGAGCTCTAACTCATTCAAATTTGTTCAGAGGAAGTAATCAGAATTTTATTCAGTGCTATCTTTTGTCTTCAGTCCTAATCCAGTTCAGGTGTCTGTCTATATCAAGAGCTCTGAAAAGCTACTGTCCACTGTGCATGAGTACTAGCTGCCATCTGAAATTAAGACTGAAGCAATATGTTGTTATACCAACAGCTTCATACCAAACAGTGCCATGGGTAAGTTTCATGCCAGACAGCCTGGGCAATATCATTAAAACAAAGATAGAAGTTATATTTATCCACTGAACACCTGTAATTACTTTATTAAATTCCTGTAGCTTCACATTGTTCTTCAGCGTAACACAGAAACGCACAGATACTCGGTTGCACCAGAGGTGCAACCAGAGGTGCTTCAGAGAGACTCTCAGGGATTGTCCTGAGGAAAGAGCATGTCTGCACCTTAGGAAACACTGAGGTTACAGCATGGCTTCTCCTTAGCAACACCTCATAAAAGTTTCTGCATACATCTGTGATGCTTTCATTAACAGTAATAAATAAAACTATTAAAATAGCAGAAAATAAAGCAGGGAATGGAAAGAGAGATGCCTTTTGAACAAAAAAAAAACAGAGGGGCAAAAAGAGGAGAGAGACATTTGGACTTTCAGGTTTAATATTCCCTTTGGCCTTTCAGCTGAAGCATATGGGGGAAATGACTTGTTGGTTTTGTGCTAACTTTAATCATCAAATGGTTCTTCATAATTTCTAACCAATATTCCTTCCCTTCGGAGTAACAATGAAATAATGCATGATACTCTCTGTTTACTTCCTCAGGAGACAAATAACAACTCCCTCCTGTTATGACTGCGTGCAGCTCCAACCCTCCTGCAAGTCCCGTGTCTGTCACCCCCCTCTTCCCACAAAACCCTTGTGCCTACAGTGGTAATTACAACCATTCTGAATTTTTGATCTCTTGGCTTTTTTTTTTTTTGTTGTTTTTTTTTGCTACTTTCCTGCTCCCATTCCTCTCCCCAGCCTTGTAATTCTCTGCAGGCTCTGAACAATGGATTATCTGTTCCCTCCAGTAAAGTTTTCCAGAAATAGTTTTTAGAGTTTTGCCATATGTTTATCTTTCTTAATACTCTAGTGAGTAGCCCCCTCATGACTCACGGGCAAACAAAGGTCTTGAATGGTTTGTTTATTCTTCTCAGCTAGATGGCATTGCCTGGGGCACGCCATGAGGGCAGCAGAGGAGATCTGAGGAGGTACATACTGTTGCAAATATTTCATTACAAGCAACTTCATATTTGCCCTGGCCCAGACTGCTATGAATCAGAATGAAGGCTGGAAAATCTAGCTGCCCTCAGGTAGTCCCACTCTGATATTGTCCCATATGCCAGCATACTTCCACATGTACACCCATTCCCATGTGGACCCACTGGTGGGAGAAGCAGAGGAGGAGTGGAGAGGAAGTCACCCTGAATAACCCAGATTCTGACCTTCTCCCACTAGGCTGTCTCCCACTGCCGACACAATCACTGAATAACCCTCACCCGCCAGTGGTAATGTGTATTTTGGCTCACAAAGAACTAAGTCAAGAACAGTGCTGGAGACCAAGAATTCAGTATTAGATAAATAAACAAGTTTACCACTCCTGACAAAGACAAAAACACAACAGCCAGTCATCGACTTAAATTCCCAGCAAAAATAAATGTGCCCAGAAGACCTGAGCTGTGGAGCTAAGCAATGTTCTTCAGAGTGCTGAATATAAGACTAGATCTCATGGCCAGAGCTGGGTGTGCAAAGCCATGCAATACATGCAGATATATAAAACCTTAAATCACTTCAGAGACTGAAGAAGAATTGATGAGGTTACTCAGTTGCCCACCCCCTCAAGGGAAAGGATGCAGGTGAAAGAAGCTAAATGTGATCCAAGTAGGTACATAAGCAACCAGCTTTCTTGCACTTTTAAACACCCTGTTGTCTCCAAGGGGACTGTGCTCGTCTGACAGCTCTGATTAGGAACATCTGTGAGCTCTTGCTTTTACAGAGAAGGTGTTGGAGGTTGGGCAGAGGATGCTATTTAGAGGTCTTCTTTTAGGGCTCAGAAACTTTAGACCTGTCTATTCAGTAACTCATACATCATGTTGGGGCACATCATGGCATGGATTAGGATCACTGGTTAAGATGGAAAAGTGACAAGCATTGTGTGATATTTTGACAGTCTCCTCATGAGTAGGCCTGGGAAGCTATGCTGGGTGAGATAGATGAGACTGCTGGGATGCAGCTCTTTTTTTACAGGCAAAGATGTAAAATAAAACTGTTAGAGGAAAATATCTGAACCTACATAGCAGAGATCCCAAAGTGTCTGTAGTCCTCATTTAGAGAGGGCTGAACTTCCAAGCAAAACTTGGAACTAAACACAAGGGTGACCAAGTAGCATGAGATCTCAGAAGCATGGTGCTTCTAAGAGGTAAAAATTTATCAGCTCACAAAAGGAAGAAGATTAATCAAAATTACTCTATTATGAAAAAGAAAAGAAGTCTTTGTGACTGAAAGCCACCTCAACATCTAAAATGCAGGTTAGTACAAAGGTGTCCTACCTAGTATCCATCTCTTGTTTCAGAATAACATGGGCCTCCTAAAAATATGAGCTGTGACATATATCAAGTACCACAGAGCACTTAAAATGTCACAAAGTGACTTGAGCAGGCACTTGAGTGGGTTCCAAACTGCCTGTCACCCATGCGGGTACTGAAAAGTCAAACTAGGTAAACAAGCATGTCTGACCTTTCTGGAATACAGTGAAATGATGACAATTCAGTCCCTAAGGAGTGACTACATTTCTGTACTTCAGAAGGTCACAAACTGTCTCCAAATGCTTACCCACCAAGGAGGGCTACCCCTGGAAGATCAACAGGGGTACCCAAGAAGTCGGTGAACTCCGGCAGGCTGCTGTAGTCAGCACCATTCTCTTAGAGACAGGGACCTTCTGTTCAAAAGCTTCAGCTGATCACAGCTGTGCAAATAGCAGGAGAAGGGAGGATTCATGTCCTCTTCGGAAGGGAGGATTTATGTCTTTCATAGGTCAAGCTTCATATGAAATTGAGAAGAAGACCAGGACAGGTGGTGAATCATGAATGTAATATATACACTTCAAGGGATTATTTAATGCACAAGATAATTTCTAAAGATTAAAAAGGAATTGACAGTATCTTGAGTTTTCAGCTTACCTTGGAAATATTGCCAGATTTCCAAATTTTCAACATCAACAGTAAATGAAAGGTGAACTCCTTTTCTTAAAGGGTAGAAAAGGGAGGTGAAGGAAGAAAGATATAATGTTGGCGAGTATTTTGTTGCTTTCTCTGAGCAACCCTAATCGTCACAAGTCAAAATATTTTGCAATAGGAAGGAAAGGATAACTTGTACACTGAGGTCTTTTATAAGAAAGGAAGTTCAGTCAGAGTGTGTGTTTCCTAAGCATCAGAGAAACAAATACATTCAGCACCAAAAACTGGAAAAACAGAACAAGTTTTCCAGGCAGAGCTCACCTCTTCTCATAAGGCAGGTAGAATTCCGACAGGAAGAGGATGAGACACAATTTCAGATGCTGGAGACCCAATAGAGTATCTTGCTGTACAGAGTCATGTTAAATTCCAATACTCTGAAACAAAGGCACAAGGTCTAAGTCTTTTTTGAGTATCTATTTCTATCTTTTTATTTATATAAGTATCTTCTGCAACATACTACCATCATGTACTGCATTGTTTCATCTTATATAAATGGGCATGGGCTTGGGAGCACCCTAACAGTACACTGAAAAGGGAACACATCCCTGCCTGTGAATTTGCAGGCTGCATTTTGATTCTGGAGCAATGGATTTTCCAAAAACAAGAAGCATAATTTTTTACCTGTTTTGGACATGTACAGATAAGAAGTTTTTTTTAACATATATATGTGACAAAATTTTAAGGCTACAAAATCAAGTGCTCTGTCTGAATCTTCTATAGTAGGTATAATATTATTTTAGAGACAAAGAATCTACTGCAGTGTGATTCCTCTGACCTTTTTTCAGCAGTGCTACATAAAAGGGAGAAAAATTTTATTTAATAAAGTATCACCCTATCAATATCCATATCAGTGCAAATCATGATGGTGATTGCATGAAGGTAAATGAGATGTGTTTTGCTTCATAGGTATTGGGCTATTTGTATAGGCCATGAGAATCAGAGAGGATTCTGTTCTGTGTTTGGTAAATACATAGAAATCTGCTGTTTTGTGGAAGTATTCATCATTTCAGCTGACTTTTTGCCCAGACCTGTTTTTTGTAAACCTCACCATTGCATGTGACATTTTAAGTACACATAAGAGTTGATGGCTTCAGCTACATAGTTGGAAACATTGAATAATTCATGCCTACATTTATGTATTTCCTGAAGTTTTCAGGCAGGATGGTTCAATATAAAAAAAATTGAATTCCACCTACTGTGCCTACTGACAAATGGAAGCAATCATAACAATTCATTTGCTTCTTGTTTTATTGGCAACAATACCTTTGCCTTGACATCATACAAGTAGAAAGAAAGGTTTTGTGAGGGTAATGTTGATTCCTTGAGAGGCTACCTGGAACAGAGGCTAGACAGCGTTGAAGGAATAAAGTAGGTATTTATTAAAAGGCCTTCAAAGATTGCACCTTGGGCAGTAGAAGAGCCTTGCCAAAGCTACACTCAAAATGGATGCCAGGTTGTGAACTTTCACTTTTATAAGTTTTGGTCCATTTACATATTGGGGTTAATTGTCCAATTACAGCTTCAGGTAATGAAGTCCCATCCTCTTAGTTTGCTCTCTTCAATTCGCTGTTTTTACTTTCTTGGGCTTGAAGATGCAATGGTGACCTTGGTTCTCAGGATGGAAAAGGATTGTTTTGTCTAACCAGACTGTGAAGAGAATTTGTTAACACTTTATATGGAATTCAGAGTCATATACTAATGCCGTACAGAATCTGGAAAATACGAGAGCTAAAACTTAAGGCATCAATGTGGAGATTTGTCCACGCTGATTTTTCTAGTCGTTCCCTTACTAGCTACTGAATTCTGACACTTTTTAACACCTATTTCACTTTGTTTTGTTGATGCAAGTGCTTTAACTTCAGAAGTAAATTGCTTGCAAACTGCACAGCAATTTTTATTCTTTCAGTGCCTGGTTCTGTTTCTGTTGAAGCAGGTTTAACTCTGACCATCAGTTCTTATCAGTTCCTTTATCTTTTATGAAAATCAGCTTACTTTTTCTTATGAGACAAACTGATAACCATAGGACAAATAAATCATCAGCATAGTTCTCTGTCATGTCCATCAGAAATACTGAGAAGCATGGGATAAATGGGAAAAATGTAATTTCAGCTCCTCACACAGCCTATTCTTGTCTTTTGCTGAATGACAGTTTTGAGTTGCCATTTTCCTCTCATACCTGGATGTGTAGGCACCTTGACTAGTTTGAGAGGATGAGCCTGCACAGCCATCAATTTCTTATTATGTTTAGAAATTGGTCCTTGAATTGTAGCTTACATCTGTCATGATGTTAGAACACCATGATCACCTGAATTAATTTCCTAGCATCAGGTTATAAAGTGTCCACAAAGATTTTTCCATAGGAAAGTCTTGCTGACATTGTCCAAAATAACTTTGCAAAAAAGACATCTTTCCTTACTCAGTCTGATGTATTGCTCAGTACCAGATTACATGTATCTGATGCATATCAATCATACTATATTCCTATTGTGCTATACTACGACAATCTAGTCTAAAGTATTCTATTATATGCTACACATAAAGCCTTATGTATATGTTGCATATTGCTATTAATTGTATACAACAAATCAATATCCTAATACTCCTTTATTAATGTGATTATTGCTGTATTAATTAAATACATTGGTATATTATTATAGAGACTATATATGAATTTATATATCTACACATTGGTGTGTCAATACACATATATGTATCTCTATATATACACCTGTGTACACACACATACACACGTGTGGAAATATTTACAGTCTTTACAGCAGTGAATGGAATGGTGGTATAGAATAGCAACCTGGATATGTCTATATGGCTCCAGGCTCCTCCCCCTCACAGCTGCTGCCATAAAATTAACTCTGTCTTGGCTGAAAACCAGGACACAAGTGATAGTCTCTTACTGTTTTGGATTATTAGCCATGGCACCAGGCCAAGGTGTGACATATTTTAGAGTCTGTCCAACCTTAAACCTCACTGTAGCAGTGAGAGGTTAACCACCAGTAACTCCTGCTTTGCCAGTGAATGCCAAGGGCCCCGAGCAGTCCTGGAGGGTGGGTGAAGGATGTGCAGTGGTGAAGCAGAAGAGGGAAGGAGGCTGGTGAGCATGCTGGTACCTTCCCTCATGCTGCAGTAAAGACTGTCAGTGCCAGGGGCTGGCAGTCCATAGTCCAGCCCTGGTATTTCAAGGGACATGCTGCTCACCCAGCTCAGGGCCCTGGGGGGTCAGTGCATCATCTTCCCATCCCTCTGGACCTTCTCCTTTGCAGAAGCTTCCTGCGAGGCTCTGGAAGCCCCTACTTTCTCTGGGACCTTGGTCCCACTCATGACCCTAGGGCATCATGCAGTCTTACTTTTCTTCTACATATTTTTTATCACCAATGGAGATATGATGTTTTCAGTCAGCAAAAGGTTATGCCTGTGTTATGATGATAGTAAAACCAATTTCTTCCTGGATTTTGGCCTGATATATCAGCTAAGTAATACATGTCTTCCATTTGCTGTCTGTCAAGCTGCCTCGTGAAAGCAAGTGGCTGATTAGCATCTGAGCTCAAATAATGAGTCTTTTTCCCTGTCACCACAGGAACTGTGCCTCCCTTTCCTAGTCTTGTGTCTTATAAGGAGATAAATTTTGAATTGCCCCTTCCCTTGAATTTTCATCTGACAAATACCAGACAGATATTTTCCTGCAGTGTGAACAGAATACATTCCAAAAGCCATGTTTATTTCCTCAATCAGTGCAGATTTGTATAGTGTGGGAAACCCCATCAACTCTTACTTTCCTTCCAAAAGTGTCCTCTACACAAACTATGAGGGAAAATGGTATCTAGGAAAGGGGAGGACATTGCTCTTTCCTGAGAAAAAGACTCTCTAAGTATTTTTCAGCATGTTTCTTAATAAGTGTATATTATGCAATGAATTAGGCCTCCAGTAACATTTTTTGAGGCAGCTGTAAGACTTCACAGAATCATAAAAGTCATGGACTGATTAAATGATCTAAGACAATACACTCATTTTTCCATTCCTCTCCTGGTAAACGATTGTTCTCTGAGCGATGTTTTTCCAGTGCTCTTTCTCAGTTTTGTTTAATGGAATTAGACAATAAGAGACTCTCATTGTTTTCTCACTAGGTTATTTCCAGAGCCAGAAAATTCTCCACAGATACAATCAGCAAATGTTTTGTGCTATTATTGTATTTTCTTGTAGCTCGTGTTAATTTTATTCATGTTTAAATCATAGCCTTACAGATACTTTACATCTCAAAAGCCTTACAGATACTTTCTGTGCTGTATATATGTTCTCCCATTTATGTGCTGGTCTTTAATGAAATCTATATATTTTGCTTTTCTAGCATTACCTAGGATTTAATAAATTGGTTCCAAAATAGTGATTTATAAATTTACATCCCTCAAAATAAATGTTTCTTTACTTTAATTTTTTTTCTGCTGGTCTCCTTGTAATTCCTTCCAATTTTCTGTTTTCTCCCCTGCATTTTCTATAAATTGAATGTGATACTACAGATTTAATATATTTATATTTTTGCTTGGGAATAGATGTTAAGGTACCAGCTCATCCCAGTGAAGTGGATGTTTTTAGGTACTTTGCGCTAAGAATATACAGAATTAAACTTCCTTATCTCACAGATAAGCACTATATTTTTAAAGGCTTCAGTACATAGTCATTCACATTTATAACTTGTACAAGTCACAGGCAAAATATAGAAAACTTGCTTATATTCATGCCAAAACTTAGACAACTTCTGCCTCTTGTCAACAGGTGTGGTGTTTATTATGACCCACAAGCCACAAAAGCCTTGTAGATTATAAGGCTTGGTTTGCAATACAAAACAAATGCCTTTCTATTTACTTAATTTGACTGTTAGAAAGCAAACCTGTAGAAGGCACATTCTTACAGAGGTAAAGTGTGGCTATAAAAAGCATTCCTCTGTTCTATAATCTAAGTTAGTGACTCAGTACTGTCTTTCATTCCCATGCTAATTTGATGAACATTTTAAAAAACAAGTTCATTACTGCTAAAACTTCATTGGCTCAGAATGCATTGTAGATTTTTTCAGAGTGCTGTGCAGAAGTGTTGTCTGACTACAGCACTTAGAAGTGCTGGATGTTACAAGTACCTAATGAGTACGGTATGCTAAAAGTACCTCAGTTCCATTACACTTGAGATAGTACTTGAAGTAATTTCCATTTGGCTGTCTCTCAAGCATTTGCTGTTGTTCCTTTCTGAACTACAGCTAAACAAAAAAAAAGTAAGAAAGGCTCTTTTCAACATTGCATTCCACATTTCTCAGCTCAGATTTTCTCTTTCAAGATCCATATAATTCATTAGACTGGAATGGTAAAATAAAAGGAAAAAAAAAAAACTTTTCAAGATGATGTAGCCTGGGTTGAAGAGTAGGTCAGGACAGTAGTCACAGCCAAAGCAGAAAGGAAATTGGGTGACTCTTGTTCAAGGGCAGGGAGGAAGAAGTGAGGTACCTTTACAGCAATGATATCTCAGCATTGGCACTACATATGACCATCAAGTCATAAAATCACTAGTACAACATATTATATCCCCTCTGTACAAGGAGATTGAAAAGCCTATAGACAAAAAAGACATGACCAGGGCAAAACTGGAGTTTCATGATTCCACCTTTGTGACACATCTGCCCTCTAATGCTGGTTTTGGCTGGGGTTGAGTTCATTTTTTTCATATGGTGCTATACTTCATATTTCTGCTGAAAATGGTGTTGATCTTATAGAAATGTTTCTGTTATTGCCAAGCAGTACTTGCACAGCTTCATGGCCTTTTCTATTTCTTGTACTACCACACCAACGAGGAGTCTGGGGATGCACAAGAAGTTGAGAGGGGACAGAGCTGGGACAGCTGGCCCAGATTTACCAGAGGGATATTCCAAATCATATGGCATCATGCTCAACATATAATCTGGGGAAAGAAGAATGAAAGCACAAGGTGTTGAGAGTGAAGATGTTTGTCTTCCCAAGTTACTGCTATGCGTGATGCAGCCCTGCTCTCCTGAAGATGGCTGGACGCCTGCCTGCCCATGGGAAATGGTGAATGAATGCCTTGTTTTACTTTGCTTGTGTCCACAGCTTTTGCTTTACCTGTTAAACTGTCTTTATCTCAATCCATGAGTTTTCTCACTTTTACAGTTTTCTTTCTTATCTCACCAGGAGTGGGTTTCAGAAGGTAATTTCTATGATCCTCCTTACAGCAAGCAAATAGGACATGAGTTGATCTTTGAAGTTATCTATATCCTTCTGTTTGTGTGTGTGAGAAGGTATTTGCAGAGTCTTTCTTCCTGCATTTGTCAACACGGATTTTTAGACCAACAGACACCTCACAGAGAAGGGGAGCTGTGACAGAGGGTTAATAGGAGTAGGCAGTGGGCAGTCAGAACAACTGTGTACTCCTGCTCCTTTCCACACTGAAGAAGTGCAGCTTTAAATATAAATACATAGATAGAGCTGAATTTAACTAGAGAAAATTTACTATGCTTATATGTTTTTTTGGCAAACCACTTAACTACGTAATAGAGTTTACTGAAATTACATTTGCATGAATCAACTCTTCTGAATGTTTCTAAATGCCTGTTTAAAAGGCTCTTGTGCCTTCATGGGCAAGTAAGACTGTCTTCAAAATACAATTTTGCATGATCCACTGTGCCATGCAGAAGGAGAGGAGCTTCTGTTTGTTATTTTGAGAGGGAAGATGCTTCTGCATGTTGCAAAAGGCTGGTGTTTGAGTTGTGCAACAGGATGTCAGACATATTGAGAATGATGATTATGTGAGTGTTACAAATTTCTCAGGATTTTTTAAACTCTCTCAGCTCGTTAGCCAGTTGTTAACATGTATACAGAAATAAGAAATCTCCATTTGCCAGCAAGGTCTACCAGCATACTGGTCAGGAGAAAAGCATGAATAGCATGCAGAGATGAAGTATGCATCCCATGAGGCTTTCAGGAGGCTATCCTTCATGTCAGTTCCTTGAGGAGAACAGGAAGATAAAATTGGAAGATTTGGTGCTAGACCCACAGTCAATGTGCTCCCCCCACTACAGGGACAAAACACTAACCTGATTTGTTTGTGTTGGGCCAGATATCACACCAGAAATTAATGATTTACAAACACTTGGATTTTTCCCCACTAAGTCCACTTTATAATAACATTAATAGTGAAAGGTATCTATCAGGTACATGGTCATAATGCCATTTTCTACTTTTAGGAATTAGCTGCTTTCTACAAAGAACAAATTCCCCCAGAAGGCTCTAATCCAGTAAACATGAAATCAGTAATCATTCATGCTTACATTAGATTCTAACATCCAAACTACAAGGTTACCAGTACTCCAGGGATCTTAATATGTGAGATGAATCATGCCTCCGCTTATCATTCGGGAATGGAAAGAGCAAGTAATGACTTCATTCAAGCAGTAAATCCAAAACAAGTGCTCCAAGCCTTTGAACCCTGAGCAATGCCAGTGAGGCCCAGGCAGTAAATCTGGCCTTCAGAGTTTGGGAATGTGTGTATGTGTGTGCAGTCATCCTCTTCTATTTCATGTAGCAGGATTGTCTTGCATGCAAATCCAGAGCCAGGTGACCCGAGGGGAACTGTAGACCAAGATATTTACACAATAACCACATTTTGCTTGCTGAGCTGTAATGGTTTTAAAACCCTCTAGTAAGGGGTACTCTGTGTTCTCCGCTGTCAAAATGTGCTGGAAAACATACTGCATGTGTTGTCTTACAGATTTTGGTGATGTGAGCTCCGTGCCATCCCCATGCAGGTGCATAACATGTTAAAGCTCTTTTAGAACAGTCTAGGCATGAAGTGTTGATCCCAGACTTGAAATCCTAGGGCAGGCAGGGATGCAGGGTAGTCCTTACTGGGAAGTTGAGGCAAATCTGGTGTAGTATCATTATCTAAACAGATACTCAAAGATTTGCTTTAGAATTCTCACCTTGTTCATTGATGATAGACATGGTTGGTAAGGGAAATAGTCATAAATGCTGTGTTACCCCATGGAAAATTGTATCAGTCCACAGAGATGTAAATTTTTCCTATCTCTAGATCTTTAAGGGATATACAAAAAGGGAATATAAGAGCAGAGCCTAATTTGCTATGGGATCCACAAAAAGGAATAGGGATTTTACCATTACTACAGTGAAACAAAGTTGTCTTTGAATATGACACCTTTCTTGCCTCATTAAGTTTTTCCTTTTTCTCGTCTCTCACCAGCTAGTAAGCCTATGATCAAAATACATTGTGCTCTGTCACTGAACTTCAGTTGCAACTAATTACCTATTTCACTATGTTAGAGGATTGGCAAAGACTTTTATTTTGAAGGCTTCCTCTTTCATTAAAATTGCAAATGAAGACCTGGTTCAGCAGAGTTTACCTACATGGTTTTGAAAATTACCAAACCCACAAATAACCATTGTGGTATATGGAACTGCAGAACAAATGTCAAGAGTGGTCCTTTTTAATACACAAACCTCTTCATTGACTGTACATAGAGGCCTCCCAAATTCTTAAAAAAATTTTTTTGAAAGGTATTATCTATAAAAACATGTGTGATCAGGAAGCAGAATGAGGTCAGAGGAAAAGCTATGACGAAAGTAAGCTCAGTGGACATATTATTATCCAATCCAGACTACATGCTGGTGCTACAAAATAAATATCAGGTAAGAAATCCTTCCCCAGATGTCTTTGGTCAACACCTGAGCTCAATTCAAACTTTCCTGGAGGTCCGAGAGAAACATTGTGTTCTTCTTAGGTGTTTTCCTGTTTGTCTGCCTCTGTCCTCCTGAGGTACAGCCTGGATTGAGTCACCTAGCCTTAGAATTCATAGAGGAAATTGTAGAATGTGAGAATTATATCATCACTGTTGCAGGGTACTACCTTAATTTACAGACTTCAGAGGGTCCAATAGAAACTTTACATAGCCTAGCCCTTTCAACGGGGTTAGTATTGATATTAATGTGTGGGTTCCCATGAAACCAAGCAAACTGGCATCAAGAGTGAAGCTAGGCAGAGATGAGAGGCATTGAGCTGCTTCTAAGCTAAAGCAGAGGCTCCATGCTGGCACTGAGGCTGCCTCCAGCTGAAACTGATATACAGAAGAGTTTGTTCCAATGGGACAGTAGCTGAAGTTGTAGGCTGGGAAAATAACACAAAAGAGGAAACCTGTGAGCAAAGAGAAGTTCAGAGGGAAGGGTTCAAAGTGCAACCAGATTTAGGCCAATGTCAGACTGCAAAAGCTTTACCTTCTCCTGAGCTTCATGATTAAGCCATGATTAAGGACTGAAGAGGTTGAGCACTCATTTAATCTATAGAGTCACAAGCAACTCAAATCCCTGACATTTATGTCCACTGACATATATGACTCTAAACAAATGATCTGGAGACAGGTATTTGAGATCGTCCATCTCACCTGAATGCTCAGGGTGGCTCTCTTGTTGTGTTGCTTCTGACAAGTCCTTGCCATAAAAAATAGTCAGTGGTCAGACACCCACTCAGCTGGCTTTACATAGGCAGGCTCAGACCATCTCAGGTATGAAAGCTTTATTGTCCCAAAGACTTGCCCTGGCATAATCTGGAAGTGATACAGAATTCCAGTACAGTCACAGAGGTTCTTTCAAAGCCTCAGAAATCATTTGGACTGTGTAATTCATGTCCCACTGGGATTTCAGTGGTTCCTGAGTTTAGTCATCAACTTATTTGCTATAGAAAGGCCTAAGGAAAATGGGATTCACAGGAAGTCCTCAGCACTACCCTAGACCTACTTCTATTCAAAGAAATGTCAACAGTGTTCAAGAAAGTGTAGGACATTTCCAAAAGTCCTTCTGCAATCTCATTTTTGTGACATTGGGATAAAGTTTTTTTTTTCTTAAACTTGAACTTTCCCACAGAGTTTTGTCAGTGCTGAAAAATATTAAGAGAGTTTCTTACCTCAAACTTTTTGGACATTTTTAATTTAATTGCCTAAAGGAAATTAGTTATATATGTTTTTCCTCTCTGAGAATAAAAAAGAAAAAGGCCCTGAAAATTGTACCCAATGATAACCTGAAAAACCTGCAAAGAATAAAAATCAGGTTTACAAGCAATTCTAAACAAGTACCACTTCAATATATTTTTATTCCTTTAATGAGCTCATTTTTCAGTGACTTTTTAAATCTGATATTCCTGAAGGGTCCTTGGAATTCCTTGCATTTTTTCCCTTTTGCTTTCAGTTGCTTCATAGTGCCCTTTCTACTTAAATCTTTCATTGAGATGCTAAGTTGAGTGACATACTTTAATTAGGTGACATTTGTTGCTAAGGAGACATGCTTATTTAGACTAAATAAGAGGAGGTTACTTTAAAATCCAAATGCACCGTAAATGGTAGCTTTATGTGTGGAAGGGGACAAGAGTTTTATAGGAGAGGTCATTAGCATATTTCTCCTTTTATTTTGGAAAGAGACTTACAACAACAGTCTTTTTTTTTGCTGCTCAGCATAGCTCCAGTCTTGCCAGTCTGCCATGGTAATGAAATATTTTTCATAATTAATCAGTGAAAGTTGGTAGTATCTGGCTAGTGCTTTGATTTAAATGCTCTTGGAGTCAATGTTGCATTGGTATACAAGGACACATGCTTCTACCATGCTTATTTTGGCTTTTTGATAGTGCTAATTCTAGTAATGACAATATCTAAAATAAGTAAATAGTACATTTTCAGAGTACCCAGTGTGACAAGGTCTTGTCTGAATTCCACCTCTGGTAAAAGGAGTAACAGATAGATGACATACAATATTAATTATGGGAATATGTGTATAAGAATTGATAGCTGGAGTAAGATTAAACCATCAAAAGAGGTTTTACATGTCAACACAAAGTCCACAGGGATATTAATGTATTTCAAACTGAGCTATTAAGAACCTCTTTGAATTAAAAAAAAAAAGTATAATATAGTCAAAAGTAAGGGGAAAAGATTCATATAATAGATATTACTACAACTATATAAAATAATATAGTCAATTGATCCATAGCTGCACAGTTATAGAGACCTCCTGCAGAGAATAATGGATTATATACCAGATTCCAGAGAGTTTTGAGCCATTCCACAGCTATTCTTCTGAAGTGGAACCTTATGCATTTTAGAATAGTGCCTCTGATGAAATCTTGGTTCAATTTATGTATGTGAAAGTCCTATAAATCCTTGAAGACCTTTCTAGCATCCAAGAAAAAGGTTAAAAATTTGTTTTGAAGTGAGTTAAATTAAATTTTCACTAAGATAAGAGAGAAAAATAACTTGCTATCTCACTTAAAGAAGCATTATCAGGACAGAAAATAAACCTTTTTTTTTTTGTTATTGTAGTAATTGGAAAGATAATAGAGATCATTACAGCCATTTTATGCTGCAGGTTTTTGTCTTTGACCTTGCCTTTTTCCTGGATAGCATGCTTTGCCCAGTGTGGACAAAATTGATTGCAACAAAATAGGAGGAAGAAGGAAACTTTTCCACTCTGAGTTACAAGTGTCTTAAGGAGCTGGTGGTGCCAACGAACTAATCCAGCCAAACATTTTGGGCTAGATGCATACTTAAGATATCAGAATCCATGCAACACACTTACAATTATTTCCTTGCTACCGTGGTGACTACATGTTTAACTATTTGTGAATTATTCCATGCAAAATATATATTTTGAACTGAATCTCAGTTCAAAACAACCCTTGAGCATCTCGATGGCAGTCAGAATATACTTAATAATAAGGATAAATTTTTAAGTGCTGTGCTGATCTAGGTAAGAATAGAGTCTCGCTCATGTTTTTCCACGTGACACCAGTGTGAATAAACCAAACAATGAGGATTACTTATGAGCAGGGATCTGAAGATCAGACATTTAACCTTTGAAATGTGTTTCTTATCATGGAATCAGTCCTTCTAGGAAAAGGTATATTTAAAATAGCAATCATATTTTATAATCTTCTTAAGGCTGGTATATGATGTTTTGGTTCTTTTTTCAAAATGATGCACCAATAGACTTGCACATTCTCCCTCAGTCAGAGTCTTTAATTGCCTGCCTTGTGATCAGCTACAGATATAAGCCTATTCTGGTGAACTCTGCAGCCTCTAGAAATGAAGTGGAATATCTTATCTACTGAGATGATGCCTTCTAGATAAAGACATTTCTTAGGGAATTTACAAAAGAACAGATTTTTTTCTTTGTAGGTGGAGGACAGCCATGGAAGCCCCAGAGGTTTTGATCTAAGTTAAAAATGTCAGCCCATGTAAAGCAAGGATGACAAGCACTTTATGTTATTGCTTAAATATGCACTTGTAGATCTGTTTCTACCTGTCCAGTTTGCAAAGCTTCTGGATGGATGCCCAACTTCGACAGCGTGTGAATGAGGTGTGGGTGAGGGGGGCAACTGGAGCCCAGGGCTGGTACCTGGGGAAATTCTGTCCCCACTTGTGGCCATTACTGCGTTATTTCAGCAAAACAGGATATTGTCCAAGAGAAAAATGGGGTGTCCCTTCCTTTAGCTAAGTTTCACAACATCTAGGACTATTAATCATGAAATCTCGGAAATGGGAGTGGAGATTTCTCTAAGAAAATTAAGGAAATTATCCTGGTTTCCCACATCCTGACAAATATCTGAGGGAACTGCTCACTCAGAAAAAGACAGGATAAAGAGTGCATCTAGTCTAAATGGCAAATTATATGAACTCTTTTGTAGCAAATTTGAAATGTCATTGAACTATAGGAAAATGAGCAAAAGGATTTTATCTTAATAAAGGATTAAGCCATCTAGATAAAACTGTGTCTTGTAGATTCCCCTCAGACATTTCACAGTGCACTCTTTTGTTTGAAAAGTTTGCAGAAATTGTTAAACTATTAACCCAAACCCAGTACAAATGAACTTAGTTAGGTAAGATAATAATAGAGAACAATATAGAAAAATATAGAACTCAAAAAAAAGACATTATAAAACTAGTTTCTTGCTGAGACACAAAATAACTTGTGTTTGCACAGCACCAAAGAAAATGAACTTTGATTGATACTGGATGCTTCAAATATATCAATAAAGGATTTGTGCACATTTTAATGCCCTTCTGAATGTGAGCTCTTGTCCAGCAGGTCTTACTGTTACTGCCTTCTCCACACTTTCTTAAGGTCTATTAGAGCAATGCCAAGAGACAGGGAAGATGAAACTGCCACAACTCCTGTGCCTTCTCTCACCTCTATTTCTCTTTCCCTAAAAAAGAAGACTTCAGTCTACATATCTACCTTACTATTTCTCTTAATATACAAAATTATATCTCAAAAATTAATTTTATAACACAGTTACATGCCTGTCCATGTCTTTAGTCTAATTCAATTTAAAACTACCATAGAAAAATACTCAATTTTGAATAAAATTCAGGATTTGACCCCAGCCTTCTTCCAACATCCAAACAAACCATCCCAGAGAGAGGTTAAAATAATAATATAGCAATCTCCTAATATGGCCTTAAGGTCAACAGATTCAAGTTTCTTCTAAGATCAGATACAAATCTTGTCCTAAAACACTGATTGAAACTGTACTCCTCTCTTTAAAATTCCGAGGTGTGCATTCAAATCCCTGAGCAGATTTTAGTGTTGTGGTTACAGGCAAAAAGGGAGATTTCAGACAGCCAATGCTACTCTAGTTCTCTTAGTGGGAAACACAAGTACATTCAGAGTCCTCACTCCCACATGTGTTGACTCTATTGACTTCACTTGGACAATTCCTGGTCTACTCTGGCACTGGCAAGGTCAGTACTGAACTCAGGAATCTGCAGAAGCAGAAATTTGGTTGCAGTCTTTTCCAGAAAAAGTTAGCATTTATTATACAGGTGTCTCTCAGCTAGATATCTATGCCTAGAGTGCACTACACAAAACTCTTACAGTAGGGCCTGACCTTCCTTCTGTCCCTCTCTATATGCACAACTATGTAAAGGCAATTCTACCAATTATGTGGATGGAAAGTAATTTGCACCTACTCCTAGTATTTCCCTGTGTTATTCACCCCTCTACCATTAGCATTGGTACAAGGGGATGGCTACAATACTACTTATTCCGGTAGAGACTTTTCTTTTTAATTTGCTTTTAACTGCTAACTTTAGGGCCAAAAGCTTTTGAAAGTCCAGCTGTAAGTGGAGTTCAGGTGCTGAATCAGACAACCATATGTGAAGATGGGAATGAATATGGGAATGCCTAAAAAATTTTACTTGGGTGTCATAACGGGCAGCATCCCCTGAAGAGAGCAGATGAGGGTTTAGGGCAGCTAGATTGCTTCCAGCCTGTCACTGACTCCATTAATGTGAGTGCCAATAACTCTCTGCTGAACACAGTGCAGAAAAGTCATGTAAATACACAGTTCATCTTGCACTTCTACTCTTGGACCTAGGCTGGAGATTTATCTGCAATGCTGATTCCTTTTTCTTTCTTATGATGAAGGCAAGAGAGAATTGCTACCCACTCTGAATCCTAACATGGTAAACCTCAAAATCATGACAGAGAAATGGACATCAGGGCTTATTTTCCAATTGAGAAAGAGAATGATAGACTACCAGAGAAAGGGCTGTGACTGTGATAAAATTAGATCAAAATAGTATCCACAGTTTGTTCTTACTTCCATTAAAAAAGAGTCAGTGAATAATACTTGGCTGGAAAAAGACATTAACTGCTGGTAATTGCATAGTTCAGCTTGGCCACAAGTCTAGAAGAGCTTCCAAAGGGAGCTCCTCACCCTTGTGAGCACATTGACACTACATGGATCTCAATACCCCAGTCGTGTCTTTTCTGTGAGGTGAACAAAAAGGGTTTGGAACACACACTTAGGATAGCTTTGGGGGTTATTTTGCTTGGATAGGATAAAAGCACAAGAAGAAGGCTTCTCAATGATCACTGCCCTTTGCTCAGGTGGTGTGTTTATTTATGTGCTGTCATGCATTTTCTAGTTGTCCTGTTAGAGTCTGGCCAGCTACCATTCAATGATACTTTTGTAGGGTATTTTTTTGCATATTACGTATTATTCCTGTTTGGAATATGTGGGTACCATTAGCATTTCTCCATAAAATTTTGATTAAATGATGTATTTTTTAAACTAAAGGGCATTCATTTAATGATAGTGTCTGTCAGATAAAACACATAGAGAATTTCAAAGGAAAGTCACATATCAAAGCTTTAAATCCATTTCTCTCATTCCATGCGAGTTCTGTTCAGTCTGGTTTTGAAGGGCATTTTTATGAAAGTATTAACTTCCTTTGTCTAAATCAGGCAAAATACTCCACAAATATGACTGTTCATCTAAATTATTCATTTCCTACCCGTTTTCTGTGCTTTTAGAGTTTTTCATGTCTGCTGTCTAAGTGAAATGACTGTCTTGTAGTGCAAGGTTTTCCAGTTTTGAAAGCCCATATAATCTTCTGACCTTAAAAGTCTTAAGCAAACATATATTTTCAGCATTAAAATGAATAACTAAAGCTAGCATCCTACAAATTAGCTGTACAATTCACATCACAGAGCTGCTGTTTTCTTCTGTGTTTGTAGTCTGTTCACGTGTGTCTGCCAACATATATGAACCCATTTAATAGGTGAGATTTGTGTAAAACAGCCTCAGATGAAGCAAGAAGAGTATAGGTAATTCAGCATTAATGTAATACCAACAAGATGCTAATATTTATTTTTATGACATTGGAAAACAGAAGAAAAAATACTGTTGCATCTTAAAGTCCCTTGTATCTTTATGATCAGTCCTAGTTCCTACACTCTTGTGCCTGCAAGCATGAGGATACACAGCAAAATTCCCACTGATGGCTACCAGACCGACCCATGGCTACACAAGGGTGCCTGACACATTTATGTTTTAGTAGAAAAACATCCCAAACAACCGTTTGTATGGAAACTTGTTATAACATTTTACACATCACAAGTTTGTCCAAAGTCTGTAGCTTCTTCAGCTGTTATTTCATGTCACCACCTTGACAGAATGTGAGGGAAAAACTACACTGAAATTTCTAAAGATCAGAACTCAGTTTTGGGAACCCCTGTATCACCAGTCTAATAAACCTCTATAGGGAAAAATTAGCTCCTATGGGAATTTTTTGTATCAAAATAATAGAAACATAGTCCTGGAAATCTCATTTGCCATCAACCAACCCTAGTATAAACTAAATCCTACCTACATCTTTTCATAACATAAAAAATCACAGTGTGTCTATATTTGTTTCTTCACATGCCAGAAGTCCCTTCCAACCTGAATTACCCTACGATCCCATGAACTTGATGTCTAACTCACACACGGGAACAGCAAGTATCCACAAAGCAGATTGTCCCTCTTCCTGAACAATGGGATGTGCAAAAATCATACCTAGTTCAGTGTTATATTGACAGAAAAAGCAGTGGGAATAAACATTTTCTTTTGAAAAGCTGCCCCAGCACACAGCAGGTCCCTTCTGCCATGACACTGGCAAAGACATTCCCTGCATGGGAAGGTGCTTGTCCTTGACCTAGGGTGACAGCTTCTGTGCAATCTGCAGGGAGCATGGATGTTTAAAAGCAAGGTATTACAATATTCACTGCTGTAGTCTCCAAATAATTTTTTAAAATATACTTTTTCTTCAGTTTGTTTGCTTAAAATGACGGCTGAGATCCTGAAGATAAACTGCAGCTTCTTTTATGTCTTTCCAAAAGCAGATCTCTTAGGTACAGGGAAACAGTTTCCTATTGGAAGTGAAAGGGAAATTCTAAATGTTATTTCAAAATCTGGCCACTGGATCCCTAAAGCAAAGGATAAAATAGAAGAATGGCAGAAGTACAAATTCTATAGTTAACTACAGCTCTTCAAACTGTGCAACTCTGATTTCCTTGCCCTGTTCTTGAATTTTAAAGATTTATAAACACTAAAAACACCCAGTAAAATAATCAAGCCATGGGATAGAAGCCTGATGGACAAAGGTAGCCAGATCTAGTTCCCACCCTTGTCAAAAACAATAGGAAATCCATTTCAGACACGAAAATAAACTTCTGCAGAGTAAGTCTGATCCAACGCCAGAATGAAATATGGTCTCTTCACAAAGGTTTGTGTTTGCCAAGTACCTTTTCAAGCAAGGTCTTCTAAGCAGCTAAAAAAGGAACTAAAAGTGCTGAAATACAGAATAATCCATCTAGGATAGGAAAATATTTTTCTTCATGCTAATATCTGAAAATGGAGTAGAGTTGCATTACCTTTGCTTGTTTGATGGCCACTTTTTTTTTTTAAGCCTGTATTCTTGTGCCAAACCAAAGTTCTAGTCTGACAATATGAGAGATATGTGACAATACTGACCTAGGGCACTGCCTTCCATGGAGTGACAACCACGTTTCAGAGGTTCCAGTGCTTTCATAAACAAAGGAAAGTGTGAGGAAAGGAGGAGCTGCTCAAACCTTACATTTCTTTTGTACCACTCAGCATATTCTTAAAGAGCCTCTGTCATTTCTGCAGATCCTCTATTTCACCTGTGTTTCAGCTTGCCAGAGGTTGAAGGTAACTATTCTACTGATCCCGGACATAAAAGGATAATTTGTCTATTTTCATCAGTAAAATAAGGGTTGTAATACAAAAGCCTGAGGAAAATAATCAGGATATCAAAGCTATGTTGATTCCTCAGGGAGACACAGTCTCACAATCCAATATGTAGCCACAGTCTAAACAGGTATTTCTTACTCATTAGACCTAGGCAGACTTCTTTGACCACCACACTGTTTACTTTACAATACTTTGACTAGTGCACTACTGTTTTCTCACACATGATTCCTGGCATTTTTCTTCATAATATTGCAATTTCTTCTATAGAGAAATAGGAAAAATGTTGCCAGAGGGAAAGGGCTAATTTATTTTTTTAATGGTCTTCTTGGAAAAATAATGTAATTTTTAACACTTACAAAAAAAAAATCTGATTATGATGTACCACAGTGGAAAAATTACAGGTTCATCAGATTATTGGGAAAAAAAAAAAAAAAAAAAACCCCACACACACACAAAAAAAAAAAAAACAAACTGAAAGGCTGTCTATTTTACTAGGCAATTATAATAACTTTTTAAAAAATATGCCAA
Source organism: Chloebia gouldiae (assembly GCA_003676055.1). Classification (NCBI taxonomy): domain Eukaryota; kingdom Metazoa; phylum Chordata; class Aves; order Passeriformes; family Passeridae; genus Chloebia; species Chloebia gouldiae. The sequence continues at coordinate 50,187,274 of QUSF01000002.1, read as the reverse complement.
AATTAAGAGTGATTCCCCAGAGATTTAGTACAGTCTGGAAATGCATCCAAAACAGGGAGTGCTTTGTCCACATTCTGCAGGTTGGTACAGACAATTACTTTCTGAAATCAGATTTCACTGTGCAGTGAAAGCACAGAGTTCCTTTGGAAAGACCCTGAAAACTGAATTACATGTCATGCATGACCAATGTCAATTTTCTTACTCAGTGAAGCAAAATTCAATCTATTTTATGCCCAAAGACTATCATATTTCTGAGGCACTCTTATCTTGTCATCAGTTCCTATTCCATCAATACTGGCATGTGTGCTGGCTTCAATAATCCATGAGGTAATAGACTATAAGGAAAATTAATTATTAAAAATATCTCTACATTAGGAAGTTATAGCCTGACTAAATATCACTAAATTACAGAAATTTAAGTACACCAGAAAATGTTGTGGAGAAAGAACAGCAATTCTCTCCCACAGTGGACTTTGCCATTTCCATATCTGACTACAGTCTCATTAGAAAGTCTTGTGAAACTGAATAATCAGCAGAAGAGCCACCAAAGCACAAGAAGCCAAGTAGGCAGGGGAGCAGGAAAGAGGCCTTCAGGCAGCCTGGCCTGCTTGGCTTCAGCCAGAAGCATTTCCAAATGCCTGATGTCTTTTCCATTCTGACTGGTCAACAGATACCAGAGGAGCTGATGTTGCAATGGAGTATTTCTCTGCCTAGCTCTAATCATGACAGAAATTAGTGTTTCTGGACTAAGAAAAATATTAATTCGTTTTAAATGCAGGATGCTGGTCTGTGCAGTCACCTTGGCTACACTTTCAAAGACATGGCTTTATTCAGACAAACACTATACATACACCAATGTCCTTTTTCCATCAACACTTAAACACATATTTTAAACTGAGTACATTCTTGACTTTTTACTGAGTATCACTAAGATGTGACAGCAATCTTCATCTTAGGTTTCCCAGAAAGCTCCATCACACCTTTCGAAAACTGGTAAGGAACTATTCTGAACAGAAACTGCCTATCATCTATTCTGTCAGCCTGTGGGACAGCCAAAACAAATGTTGAGAGAAGACTACCAAATTCCTCATTTGATCCAAGGTTAGAAGTCGACCTGGGTTGATTGGAACAATCCAATCTCTTTGAATTGTTCTGAAGACTGAATTAGTAGCAATGAATGAAATGAAAAATGAAATGCTTCTTTTGTTCAATGGAAAAATAAATGTGTCTTATACAATATTGATGCAGTGAGTTACTACAGAAAAACAGAAAAACAGCTACCGCTAGGATTTTCTAGACTGGAGCATCAATTACTGGAGCTGATCTCAAGCTTTTACCAAAAGAAGTAGTGCTGTTACCTAAATTAGGGATCCTCACTTGGGCCATCAAAGGCAACTCAGAGGAAATTTATGCAACTTCACTGTGCACTGCTTTCAATCTCTCCAGACTTTTTTGTTTGTTTGTTTTCACTAAAGTCTACTTTGAATTTAATCTTGCACAATATATTTCAAGTTTCTGGAGGTAGGGCTGAGATGCACAGCATTTTATTGCCCATACTAGTACAAGCAGACATAGGGTGTGTTTTAAGGATGTGATAGTTGTGAATATTTGACCTTGCACTGGAAATGGCATTTATTTTTTCGCATGGACTTGGAAACTTGACTAAAACTTGAGAAGGGTCTTTCTGTTCTGTAGTGGTCACAGTTAGATGGTAGTACTCTTACAAAATGAACAATATTGTCTCTACCCACAATGACTCAGAAGTGGAATGTCAGATGGTTGCAGACTGTCCAATCTCACAATTTGTAAGAAGGCTGCATTATATTTTCATTTAAGTATATGCTTTCCAAACTCTGGGGACATCAGCTATCTGCTAGAGCCTGGCCTGCTTCATTAATGTGAGTGGGGAAAAGAAAATTCTACCCTTTTGCCAATGAATTACACAAAGGAAATGGAATTCTGTTGTGGGCCTCCTCAGAGGATTTTTTTCTAAATCCCACCCATGAAGTGGTTGTATGAACTGGTGGCAGTCAGTATCTGCAGAGTTAAGGCCCTCCTTAAGCCATATTCAAATTATCTAAATTAATGGATTCAGCATGGAGAAAGGAAAATCCAGAGGCTGGGAGGATTGTGAGCTTTGTGTCTTTTGAATATTTTTATTCTGGACAATTTGTTCACAACTGCAGCATTTCAAGGCCAAGTCATGTGGTTTGCTTCTGATGCCTGAGAAAAATGACAAAATTCAAGCTACTGTAGAGTTGTCAAAACAGTAGAACATACTTCCAACCAGTCTTATCCAGATCTGTTATCTTAAAGATGGTCTCTTAAAGAGACCCTAAATTTCTGGAATAATCACCCTCTTTTGACACTGCCTGACAATATTATCTACATTGTTTTGATAGTCTAGGACTGTGACTCCTAGGGACAATGCAGACATCACTTCAAAAAGGTATTTTTAATAAAAGTATTAGGGGGTTTATAGCTCACTTTTCCATTACAGTTTGCCCAGGCATTCAGGAAGTTCCTTTTGTCTATCACATGCTTAAATTTCCAGAGCAGTATTGCTCATGACTCAGGATAATAATAAACAAATGTCATAAATTAATTAATATATCTTTAAAATGGAGCTGTAGTTTCCTCAAATTTTTCTAGCTCAAATATTTACACATGCATGCAGAGACTGATTTTCCCTAATTAAAGCTCATAACAAAAACTTCTTGCAGTAAAGAGTACAATTTGACTAAATATGTGGGGAATTAAAAGATCATCCTATCAGCGTCTTTAAAAATGGTCTCAGCCACTGATGTAGTCAATACACTTTGAAGTGATTCCAGTAGAACTCTGATATCTTTAAAAAATGCTTGGTTTTATTCAAATCATACTTCACAAATCTTTTCTACAAGAGATATTAGCACACCAGACACATCGCAAAATGACATCCAAGAAGACAGCCTGTGTGGGTGAAGTGGTGCCTTGCTTTTTCTTCTGCTGAGTGAAACAATATGGATATAGACCTCACAGAAAGAAAAATGTCATGTTCATTGAAAATTTGCTAAAGCTCTGCTTTCTGGCCCTAACATTCCTTTCCTAATACTGAGCTTTTCCCACCTCTTAGAAAAAGAATAAAATAAACAATCCATTCCCTGCCAGATTAGAAAACAAGCACCCTGGACTGCCAGCCTGGCAAAAAGGACATTCCTTGTCAATTCTCACATAATCCCATCTGAACAGGATGTTAAAAAGAAAGCTGTTCTGTATGGAGGCTACCTCTGAGCTGATGACAATTAATTTCTGATGTCATATATATTCAATGTGGGAGATTTAAAGTGAAAGTAAAAGAGCAGAGTCACAAAATCAACAAAGTTGGAAAATTACCATCTTCATACCACTGTGGTGAGGGCATCTGTAGAAAACAGAACCAAGATCCCTCTTTTTCTCATCCAGCTCAAGGCAACAAACAAGGAGTAGTAAGCGATGACCAGAATTATTCACTGAAGTGGAATTCTTGCCTCTGGAGCTTCATTTTACCTTCTACCTAATTCTTAACTGTTTGGAGGGAGAAGATGAAAAGTAAGTGATACTTCAGTATGCAAGTGATAAACTATGACATAATTTTTGGACAGTCACATCATATCCATTTCCTGTCCTATCTCTTATTGTCAGGGTCTCTTTGATCACTGACTTTTAAGTCCTTGTCTCTCACCATGTATTAGCACACAGTTTAGCAAATCAGGCCTCACTTTGGATCAAGGCCTCTAAGTACTACCATCATATAAATAGCCATTCTCAGAGAAACAAAAATCAAACACAAAACTGTGAGGAGATGAAAGAACACATGGTTTTCTGGTGACTCATTTTGCACAGTTCTGAACATGTAGTTTTATTTTGCTCTCAAAAGCTAAGTCACACATGGTACTCTCCACAGACAAGCAAGGATGCCAACACAGAGGTATAACCTACAACAGAACTCAGGGCAACTGTATTAGGACAGGGCTGCTTTTTCTCTGTTTTTCCTTCACCAAGTACTGCATCATTAAACAAGCATGTCTTCCTGCAAGTTATAAATAGGCACTAGTGCCTTATCATCTTCTTGCTCACTGGGAAAGAATGTGGATCAGCTAAAGAATGAGAGACCCAGGAAAGCTGTTCAACAGCAACAACAATTTTTTGTTTAAAAACACTCTCTCCCAGAGTCAGAGGCATACATTCTTTGGGAATGAGTTTCTTGACCTGGGAAATTACATGATGCTTTATATACAAAAATATTAAGAGAGGATTATGTCACTGGTAAAAATGTGCTGAAATTAGGCCTTTCCCTTTTGCAAGCCTTTAAAGGAGCTTTCCAAGCTTACTAAAACTGTGCAGTCATGGTGCTGACAGGCAGCCAAGTTCACATAAGAACCATTACAAGGGCACCTTCAATGCCAGCACACTGGTGGACCTCTCATATAAACTGTGAGGTGTGTCAGACTTCACATTACCAACTTGGAATCTCAAAGCCCAGAAATAATTATCATCCTTCATTCTTGTATTGCAAGGTGAATCTCAAAATAGCCATAAACCAGGACTCCAGAAAACATGGAGATGACTAGAGAAAGAGATGTCATCAAGAAAAGGCACTGGACAAGGATCAACAAGATATAGGCCAAGATCCCCATAGGTATTTAGGTTTCCATCATTCATGTTTCATGGTGAGCATTGGTGCCTAAAAAAGAGTTACAGTCTTAAATTCTTTTGTAGATTTTTGCCCTCTGTTTTATTCCGAGGCTTATTCAGCTGACAAAACAATTCACATCCCAGTGGACAGTTCACATTTCTTAACTTGCAAAACATGTGCATAGTACATATGTACCAAAAGTGCATTTTCACAGACTCAGTGTCATGATGAGAAGGATGACAGAATATCCCCAGGCAAAAAACCCCATTTTGGTCCAATAATTGAACACTTGTTTTGCTTATGCTGCAGGAAGTATTAATGTTTCATCAGATTCTTCCAATGAAGCAAAGTACCAGATTTTTCAGTTCAACTGCAGCTGTAAGTGATAGGTGAGACAAGGAACTTTACTTAAAAGGAGGATACATTTATTTGAATATTATCTCTTTGGAGACACATTCCTTTCATCCCTCTATACAGTAAGCACCTAAGCACCTAACTCAAATTGATTCTGCTTTATTCAGAGTTCCTGGATCTTTATCATCCAACATCTTAGGACAAAAAAAAAAAAAAAAAAAAAAAAGAAGAAAAAAGAAAAAAAATCCTACCCAAACAATTGTTTATTAAAAATGTGGCCAGGATTTGACCTTAAAAGGAATAAAGAATGACAAATAAAAAATGAAAAAAATTATAATCCTCTTCAGCTTTGCAGCTTGTTTCTGCAAAGTAATTTATTAATTATTTTAAGTTTTAAGAATGTCTTACCTAAAGCATGCACAGAGCCAAAAGACAGTGATATTTTTAGAGTGATGTTTCTCAGCTTGTTTTGGCAGGGTAAAACCAATGTATCTGAAAGACTTGCATCCTCCAAGATTATGAACTTTGAGAACACACAGGTCAGGCCCTGTCTTCAGGCAAGTTTGGCTGACATCTACTCACAAGACAAAGCTTTCCAGAAGGAAACTTACTACAATACCATATTTGCTATGAATAGAATGAGTATCCAGGACAAAGTGATACTCACCGTTGCTCAGGGTTCTGTAAAATAGGCCATTAATATAATATTTTCAAGATTACTCCATCCTTTTCAGTGCTTCCTGAGTCAGTTGCTAGAGCAATCCATCCCCTTAGACATTAAAACAAATAATGCTGGAGATCTATTTTCTTTCACTAGTACCACAGAACTCTCTGGATCTCAATGGGAACTGTAAAAAACTGCTCTGGTTTCAAGTTCAGTGCAATTGCAGAGAAGAGATTATTAAGTGAAAATTATCTCTCAATCATAGAAAACTGTCTCGCATACAAATGAGATAGATGGCAACAAATGTTCTTCACCATATATGCTGAAAATGCATCTAGCAGATCTTCTTCTGCTTCTAGTAGGAGCCATGGGACTGTGCAGCAGCCTCAGCATGAAGATTAGAAGCACCCATTGGGACACAATTCCCACCTTAATTTGAAAACAAAAATCAACTAGCTACTCTAGAAGCCTCACAGCCTTCTACAGGGCCTTTGCTTCCATGCACTGCTTTGTGGTAGTAGGTAAAACTCTGAGACCACTTAAGAGTTCAGAGAGTAACAAGGGATGAAGTGGCTTAGTCAGTGTGGCAGCTAACAGACCTTTGTTTATAAGAAGCAGAATTCTAATCCTGATTTTACTGTGAACTGTGCTAGAACAACAAAACTTTTGTTTTGATTTTTGTTTTAATACTAGAAGAGACATTTTCTAAGATAAACATAGCTGCAGACAGGAATCTGGACAAGGTATGGTAGAATTACACAAGCAGACTGACTTACATCAAACTTTCAGAACTGCTCCCAAAATGGGTACACACCCATTACACTTGAAAGTGCTGGACATTGATCTCCATTTCAATTTAAACCACAGCCAGGGTCTAATTTCCCTTTCTTCACATTTTACATTTTCAAAGCCAACTCAGCAAGTTCTCATCCACCCTCGCACCTGGGGAGAAAAAAGCCAAAATGCAGGAGAACCAGACAAAAGGAAGCAGGAGTGTTCCTAGGCTGCCCTATTGGACCTTGCTCCAGTAGGAGAAAAAAGGTTACCCTACCCCTAGAAGGTGTTGCCACTCCAATTTTTACCATCCTAAGCAATTCCATATGTTAGGATGCTAAGCAGAGAATTAATACTCTCTAACAGTACAACATGCTGACATAGACATGTTATCTGTCCTTTATCTGACAGAATACTCTTTAATGTATTGGAATGTCTTCACATGTGTCTCTTCTTGGCCATGTAGTAGTAGGTCCTCTGACCAACTATACCCTTTTGAGTTCTTAAGCTTGTCATGAATTTCATAAAATAAGTTTTTGAAACATTATTAGAAAAAAAGACTCACGTTGTTTCTTTGGTTTTGTTGTTGTTTATTCAATTTCAGAATTTGTATTTTTTTTCACATACAAATAGGAAATAGCTAGAGATGGGTGCAGCCTTTTGTGTGTCTGTTCCACAGCTCCAAAACAGATATAAACCAGATGTAGTTTGGAAGCTGAGCAATTACAGAAGTACAGGAGTAAATTCAAACCAGAATATCAGCTGCTTGCATTAATTATCTTTAGGTCAGCCTAGTATTGATGTAGTCAAAGCTTCCTTTAGTTTTGTATATGTTCCCCTCTTCAGAGTACTTAGACAAGATAAAGAGTCTTAATCTGAATTTATCTGTAGTTTCCAAAGATTTTAATGCATCTCTGCTTTATCAAAGCAGAATATGCTAAAGGGTGTCCAGGAAATGAAGGTTTGGCTATTGCACTTGCCAGCATCAAAGGCAAAAACTGGTCAACTTTTACTTAATTTAATGAATTACCAATTAACAGAAATTTTTGATCACTGATCCAGGTATCAGAAAAGAAAAGATATAATATAAACAATTAAACACTCAAGTAAACATCTTTTCCTCTCCTTCCTCAGGCTCAATTTAAGTCAAACACCTATCCTCCGTAATTCTTAGTCTCAATTTCCCTTATTCTTGCTGCAGAATGTACTCAGTCCACCCCAATTCCTGCAGTGAAGCCGTGGGTGGTCCTTGAACTTGGATTGTGCTCATAACAGCTGCTGCCTGTTTCTCTGTGCTCATCGGCTTCTTTCTTCTCCATGGTGATCCTCACTGGTTTTCTTCAACTGTGCTGATGCTTCGTACTGGCTTTCCAGGATCACTCCTCCAACCTCAAGAACTGCCCATTCTGAAATGAAAGAAATCATGAAAGGTGACAGAAGGCCTGAATGGATGAACAAGAATATCCTGATCAGCCTCAAATATAAGAAGTCAAGGCAGGGAGAGGTGACACAGAGGGAACACAGAGACATTGCTGTATTGTTCAGGGATGGGATTTGTAAAGCCAAAGCCCACCTGGAGTTCATTCTCATGAAGGACATGAAGGCAACATAAAAACACTATAGAAAATGTGGATCTACTGCTGAATAGGACTGCTACCCTTTGCCAAAATTCACAGAAAAGTACGTGGTGTTCAGGTCTTCTTCAGTTTGGTCTTTACTGGTAAAAGCAGCCTTCAGGAATCCCAGACTCCTGACATTACTACTCAGGGAAAGTCTACTGCAAAGAAGACTTACCCTTTGAAGATGAGGATCAAATCAGGGAACTTCTAAACAAACTGGACAAGTGTAACTCCATGGCACCTAACAGGATACACCCAAAAATGCTGAGGGAGCTATGCAGAATCACTGCAAGGGCACTTGCCCTTTACAGATCTTGGTGATTAGAAAAAGTTTCTCATGATTAGAAGAAAGGATATTTCAATTTTATCATCTATGTCACATATTCCTCCAGGGGTGTTTTCTTTGGTCTGGGTCTCTGGGTCTCGAAGAGCTTCCTTTATTGATTTCATAAAAAAAAAATACATATATATATATATATATATAAAGAAGAAGTTGATGAGCTGGAGTCCCAGTGATTAGACTCCAATCAGGACCTGAGCTTCAATGCAGTTGTGGACTGTTGGAAGACTAAGCGTGTTGTCTGCTCTCTGTTGCATAATTGAACTGTGTAAACAACAGGCTTGCACTTTCTACAAAGAATTAGAGTATAAATTGTCTTTTTTTTTCTCCAGAATAAATCTGGTTTGAAAAGTCAGTAAATTGCACAAGGTAGGTGGCAGCATCTGTCACTCTTTAATCCCTTTTGTAATCCTTATGAAGTTTCCACCTGAATTACAGATGGAGAAAAAGGAATAAGCATTTACATGGAAATTTGTGTAAACTTTTCAGTAAAAACATTTTAATTGATCATGAAAAGAATATATGGAATTAAAATAGTTAAGAACTGAGGAAAATCACATTTGTTTCACATAAAATGAAATGAGCAAGTGGGGAAGGAAGATATTTCTTAACAATATAAGAATGCTATTATGACTGACTACCCACATTTAGAAGTGGTAAACACTGTAGAGTGAGAAGAATTGCATATAACTGCAAGTGATGTTATGACATTGAGCAATGCACAATGTTGGCTGCATATCTGGAAAACAGCCCTCTTCATCAGAAAATCTGCTGTAGAGAGGCAGACTTAACTCCACCTTAGGTTTCTGTAAGTGTTCCAGTGTCAGGCTAAAGGAGAGTTTTAGGTGATGTACCATACCCAGGACACACTACTTGCAGAAGGATATTCTTGTGCCTGAGGACTAGTAATGTCCCCTGTTCAATGTCTGTATAATTGGTCCCTGTCTCCTGATACTACATACATCTTCCCATACAATTCCATTCAGCAAGCTGTGTCTTAAAACCAGTTTGGTTCCTTGCTCCAGACTCATCATAGTCTGCTAAAACTTTGCAGTACTGCCAGTTCTTTCAGTTTCTAACCCAGAATGTGATTCATAGTCATATTAAAAAAAAAAAATCAGTGCAACATAGTCTTTAAGCTCAGAGTGTTCCTTCCCTGCTTTCCTTTACTCACCAATGTACCTGGTGAGTGCAATCCATGCTTTCATTCACTGTCCCTCTCAGTCTCTACCTTGCAAGATAGAACTCTCATCCACTGGCCATTTAAATCATCCTCTCTGCATGTTTTGTGTAAATTCACTTTGCTGAAGGAAATGCATTAGAAAATGTATTTATCCAGAGGTTTAGTTCCCAGTGATGCTTTGAACCCATCTCCATACTATGCTGAAAATATCATATCTGATAAGTCTTAGGATAACATGTGACTTGTTCAGGACTAGTCCTGTCTGTGTTTCACAGTCATCCTCTGACTGGGTAATACCTTAATCTGCTGCAGCATACACTCTATTGTGACTTCCAACAAATGTACTCCCAGTTTCCGATGGAAAATTTTACTATATACTTCTAGGTGTGTAACTCTTGCACTTTGATGATTTAAATTCAGGACAGAGATCTAAATCACTTAATAAACAGAACCCTGCTGCTATAATATTTCTCTCCTCCTTGAGAGATGTTAGCGCTTTCCTTTTTACAGAGAAAAAGAATGACCTAAACAGAAATACAAAGCATTGCATGTTTGTGTGACCTCATCCTAGTCTTGTCTCTTTGGAAAGCACCCTACACTCGACATGCATTCCAAATACACACTGCTTTGTAAATGTTTTTTTATTCCTTCTTCCCAGAACTTATTTTAAGCCACTAGTTCATAAACAAGGGTCACAACCTTACTTTTATGCACAAGCTTGCCAACATAATTGAAAGTGGGGTCATGACCCCAGAAGTGGGTCTTGACAGACAGATGTTCTGAGATTCAAAACCCCTTCTGACCTCTTTTAACACCATTAAAGTCTCTAGTAGTGTGAAGCACATCATGAATGCAATGGCAGAAGATGAACCTCCACTTACCATTACTCGAGCAGTTGTGATAAACTCTGAAGCTCTCAGCCTGAGCAGTAATCACATTGCTGGGCTCAAGACATAACTCCTAAGTGTTTTCCCAATGTGCAATTAAAAATACAATCTTCTTTGTTTCCATACAGGGTGTTTTTAAGCAAGTACAATGAAAATAATATAGGAAAGGTCTTAGTAATACATATGCACCTCATAAGTCTATTCTAGGCCCATCTACTTAAGCTGTGAAATTATTCTGACATGCTGATAAAGTTTTTCCAGGCTTCCATTGGGATCATATACATCATTCCTTTCAGATAAATTTCACTCAGTTATTCCTGTGAGCTAAAATAGTTTGTTTTAATTACAGAATTGTTCATGTCCAGATAGTGCTCTGGAAGGAATTCAGGAGCTAACATAGCCATTTTCCATAGAAAAAGGGCAGAAGATAAATAGATGCAAAGTCCTGCTGCCACAAACAGTAGGTCTAGGACTGGCACAAAATTAAGAAATACCTTATAAGAGTGACTGTGACCAATTATGAAATGTGTGCCAGAGCACTCTGTTGTCTGGATAGTCACTTATGTGTATCCTTCTCACTTGTGTACTCAAGTCTCCTTCCCAAGTACATGAAATTGGCTTTCTCTCGCTTCAGAACATGGTTGGGAGGCAAGGGAACATGTATCCAGATCTTGGAGTTGAGAAGCTCCCTGGAGTAAACAACCTTAGACAGTGAGGCTACGTCTGTTTTAGTAAATTACACAGTGCCCAGAACAGTCCTATGCACTGGAATGCTATTGTCTCTACAGTTCCTGTTAGACAGCTCCCAGGTATGCTTTAGGTCTCTGCCACCCAGCACCCCCAAATAATTCCTAGATAAAATCTGTGGTCTGAACATTCCCAGGATCATTCTCAGTGGGGACTTTGTGTGAAAATCCTTTATTTTGCCATCTGAAAGAGCTTATTAGAATGGAGATAGACTCTTCAATCCAGTAAACTGGTTTAAATTATATATGTAGAGTGTTTAATATTCCATTAGCTTCAGTAAATTATTCATGATCTGTTATTGTGGTTAAGTTGTTGGGGTCCTTACTGTAGGACAGTGAAGCGGCTTTCTGAAATACTCTGAGCAAGAAGCAAGACTGTGAACCACTTTCAGCAGACCTGAAGGAGGCAGAAGTATTCACTTTGTTCTTTTTCTTGTGTATATGCTCATCATCAATCCTGTCTGCTCCAGAGCACAGAGACAGAATGGCAGTGATGCTTGGGCAAGGATACTCCAGGCAAAAGCATAAACTCTTGTGGATCCTCTGTGACAAATGGCATCCACAGTACAGCTTAGCCTTTTCTCTATTCTGACAGGCAAAGGCAGTAACCATCATGTCCACTGGTCTCAGCAAGAAGTTTAGCAGGCTAATGCTTCAATGATCTATACCCTAAAAAGAAAGTTTCCATCACTGTGACTAAAGTCTTTGCTTTAAGTGTCAATACTTCTTTTCATTCTATAATTTATTTATTTCTTTCCTGTAGAATAGTCTACGTCCAATAGGTACCTTCTTCTGTCATGATGATACTGCCTGGTTTTCCTTTTTCTCCTAATGAACCACTGACAGTCTTTCTTTTGATACTATATTCTTCTCTTTTAGTTTAGGCTTATGTTTTATCCCAGTGGCTCTTCTGAATTTCAATTAGTTTTGCTACAGCTCCTAATTATTGTCCCAAATTTGCCAAAAGGAATCAACATGCCTCCAGAGAATAATACTTACATCTTTACTTACATCTTTTGATACTCAACATCTTTAAATTATTGTGCAAATGTCTGCGTTCAGGATTTAACAAAAATAAATCACCCTCTGCTCTGATACTGATATTTCGAGGTCTGTGGCTCTGAGCCCAGGTGTTTTTTTTTCTATCCAGACCCCAGAAGACAGCAGGCAGGATTGTGCATCAGCAACCAGGCTGTTGCCATTGCTGTATTTAAACTGCTCTAGACACTGGACACTTTTGTCAGTATTTTTTCCATTGTGCTTCAGTACATATGTTCAACTATAGAACAGCTCTTGAACAATGGGAGTCTTTTGTATTTGTCTCTGAATTAATTAAAATCCAAGTAACGGCACAGTGTGTGCTGCCCCAGGCTTTTTCAGTCAAAATGACTGAAAAAATAACCTTCTCAGATGACACAAGTTTTCACTATAACTTTTATTCCCTTAAAATAAAATGAAAAAAAAGTAAAGCTGCTAATGAATATTCATGAGCACTTGAGTATACACGTCTGGTGGCTATAGGTGCACTTGTAATCATATGGAGAACTCAAACAGTGGGTCACAAAGACAGCACACACCTCTGAGAAGGCCTGAATGACTATGCAGAATATAGAGATTGGGTCATATGAGAAGTAGAACTCCAGGATCCTCCCCAGTGCATTTTACAAGCCAGACCAGGCTCCTGGGGAGATCTGCCACATCTGCATGCCTCCCCAACCTGCTCCCAGCTTCTGGTCACACCTGCCTCCAAGAGGCAGCATGAAACCCCAGCTCTGCTGGCTTTTCATGTGCACCCACTGCCCAGCCCAGATCTTCGGGATCCAAAGCTTTGTATAATGGTCCCAAATACTGGAGTCGCTGTGGTGGCAACAGTCCAAAAAGTCTACTTTGTAAGAAAGGAAAAGTTTAGCAAAGTTCTTTTTCCCTAGCCAGCCTGGAGATCCCATGAACTCTCCCCACTGCCCACAGAGCTGCTTGCACCAGTAGCAAGGAGCAGCCAAACCAATTAGTCCCTTCTCTTTCAAAAGGACACAGGCCCTTGAGCCATGCCAGACATGAGACACTGGGCCCTGTAAGAACTGGAGCATAGACAGGTCCAAGATGGCTTGCTTCCTTTTAATTACTTACAGTTATAAATCTGAGAGTATAAACTTTGCAAGGCTAAACAATATCTTCTCCCATGACTTATTAAAGTTGAATGGCATGCAGCCTTGTTCTTTTGCCATGCAGTTTCACAGAGCTCCGTCTCAGACCGGTTGGCGAAAACTCACTTTAAGATGAAAAGCTTTTGGAAAGAGAACAGCACATTCTGAGTGCATAACAAGTATGCTGAGGCAAGAAAGGTTTCTCTTATTTTTAAAGATAAGCTCATTAGGGATTGGGCTTGTGTTTTGTAAGTGATGTTGCAATGGCAACTAACTGGCTCCTTAATCGTCCTAGGTGGAATAAACTCACCTTCTCACATTTCCTGCATGCTTCTGTCCCTGCCCAGATACTCGGCTCTTCTTACCTTCCAACCCACTGAAAAAACTGCAGCTTGTGCATTCTCCCTTACTCTGCCCAGGAGAGTTGTGTTTGACTGATAGGCTGATGATTGTGGGCTACTTCTATTCTCACTGAGTGTAAGGTGGTCTTCTGCTGAAACAAAGAAGCAAATAAAGCAAGTTCTAGAAGTTGTTTGCGGCTGCGTCCTATATATCTGCAGCTGTGCTTTTCATAATCTCTGCTTCCATTGCTTTCTAGTACTGAAGCATTCTGGTTCACAAAAAGCAAAACCATTAAGGAAAATTCTGACCATATTCTCTTATCTTTCTACTGGATTTTCTTCTTTTCTTGCAGGAAGCTAACAGTTCTTGTGCTTTTCTCCAAGGCCAACCCACCTGTATCACAAATAACAGCTTTAGTATTTACCCACTTCAGGTTAATCACTCTCCCTTTTCCAAACCACTTCTTAAAATCCACAGTCTGAATCTTCCTCAAACTTCTCAAGTCTGCTGTTTGTTTCAAACCCTAGGGAAGAAGAAGGAGGTCATGACAGCTTCAAAGGGTATGTAAAGCCGAATCAAAACATCTTGGTTCCCCTTTAGAGAAATAAGTACAAGAGACCATTATGTGGCACATGTTGTTACTCCTTGTTTTGCTGCTTTGCTTCAGGTGCACAGTTTTAAGAGTGTGTCTGTTCTAGCATTTCTGGATCCCAACATGAACACTGGAGGCTTTTCTCCAGCAGTAGTATTTTCTCTGAATTATTCATCTTGTTCTACTGTTTCCATGCAGAATGACAACTGGTACACTGTTATAGTCTGCATTATATTTGTACCTACTTAATTGCTACTTCTATATTTTCCACTGAACAGTGGACAGGGGGGTGGGTGGTTTCCCCCCTTTTAACCAGCAAATAAAAAAGAAATAATGGAGTAATTTGACTACTTTGTCTCTCTGAGACTAGCTTTCATGTTACAAAAACTCAAGTTGTTTCGGTCATTAAACTCACAAAGCATTTGAGAAGCCAATTGCTTTTCTTGACCTTGGTGCCTGAGATGTATCTTTTCAAAACTCTTTCTTGGCTGCATCAAAGAAGAGTTTTTACAATTTTTACAAGGCTGTGAAAAATAATGACAAAAATATAGAGTATTATTAGGGGAAAATACTGACTGTGGTGTCAAAAGGAGTATTAACTTTGGACCCAAAAGGGACATTGACTGTGATATCATAAGAAAAACATTCTTAAACATTGTGTTCCAAGCAGGAAAAATTAAGAAGTCTTGGCTTGAATTGATGGTAAATGCTGCCTTGCTGAAGCAATTTGGTTTTGTCCGTGCTACTGTTAATTATGTGTATATATACATGCCTATATAAATGTTCCCATGAGAAAAAAAAATATTTTTTTTATAATGACAAAGTGGTAGCATCATGTTTCATTCCAGATTAAAATATTTTACATTATCCAGATCAAAGTAAATATTTCAATAAAAACTGACAAATTATTTCCTTCAGTTGAGCAGAAGAGAATGAGAAGAAAAACAAAAAAGGGAAGAAGAAAGCCACAGGGACAATTAAAAGTAGAAGAGTAGCAGGAGGCAACCAAAACAGAGCACAGATTTTATCAGATGGGCATACAGAGAAGTTGGCTGGCATGACAGTGCATTAGGGGCTGGAGAACAAAAACGATTCTGTGAACACTTTGCTTTGCTTTGATGCAGTGACTAGCCTCATACCTAAGATGAGAAAAGACACTGTGTACGAGTGCCACACTATTTTATGAGCACTTGACATACGACATTAATCATTTTTCCTCACTAGAAGCGTCTTGCCAAGTATTGTTCTCTGTTCTGGGAGTGCATTCAATGAGCACTGCACCTACCTAACAGAGACTGAAAGCTGGCCTAGAGTTTCACTTTGAAGGTATTTTGCAGGAGCTTTCCTGTCATAATGCATTCATTTCTATAGGATTCAAAATCTTTAGTACTTTAAGAGCTACATGGGGACACAGGTATGTGGGGTTCACTCCATGCAGTTCAAGTGTCCTGCTTCCAACAGGCTCCATTTACCATCAATCTGGGAAAAGATGGAAACCACCCAGACAACTGCATAAAGCTCTCGTGGTGGGAAATGCCTTCCTGGTTCCTGTGGAGATCAGCATGTGCCCTGAAGCATGAGATTTGATTACCTTACTCCAGATCATAAAACTTTCAATGCTATTAAAAAGCCTTAGGCATTTTCTTGAAATACAGCTACCATGTCTAGCTTGATGACCCCCTACAGAACAGGCCATGTGCCTGGTATTTCCTTCTACTAATCATCAATCATTAATATCATCGCATGAGCCCTGTACATAACCATATGCCCCTTTTCAAGAAGCAACCAGCTACCTGGTCTTTTGAAAATAAAAGATCAGTCTCAAATTCAGGGCAAATAGGACAACTTGCTTACAAGAAAGGTCTATTCCTCTACTTCCTATGAGCAGCTGTACACATACACCACTTGCACACATCTGTCACCTGTGCAAAGTAGGTCCAGCCTGATGATTAGTATTTTGCCCAGAAGCTTATCCTCAACCTTGTGCTACACCTGCTGTTGGGCCCAGGGGCTTGAGTGAAAAAAAACCCTGTGAAGTAACCATGGTTTGGAGAACATGAGGTCTGAGCTATTCTGGGAGGAAAGGAAAGTGAGTTAGCTTATTGTAGGCTAAGCCTGTGATCCTCTGTAGTAAAACTGGCAGGCAAAAAAATGTCATTTTCTTGATCTGCAACATAACTACAGATGACTGCAAATAGTCTAGAGGAAAATTTAGTTTGTTATTTTTTTGTCTCTAGCCCCGCATCCTGCATATCATTAATCTGTAAAGAGCTCTTATATTCCTTTAGACAAGAAAAAATGCTCTTCTTTAGACCTGTTGGTACCCAAAGGTTTGCTGGAAGAGCCTCACATTTCATCTGAACAGATATACCTAGGAGCATCACTAGCAAAATCCTTGCTGCCTTAAAGGAAACCAGGAATTCATTCTGTGGCTTTACAAAAGCTTCAGGTTCTGTAATTTCTTTACAATAATACCTGTGAAAGCTTAGCTCTAGGGTTACCCTCTAGGCACTTTTCCACCACTGTCCTAACAGGTTTTACAGGCAGTACAGTCAGATGGATTATACCAAACCCTGCTGGGGTAGCTCACGCAGTGGCCCTGCAAGCAGACTCCTTTCTAACAGTACAGTGGTGTGCAGAATGCTGTGCTCCTCCCCTCCTACAGGGATCAGGAGACATACATACAAAGACATATCTGTATCTAAAGTCATCAAAAGATATGAAAATGAGAACTAAAGTAATTACTTCCATATTGAATACCTGTGTAGGTGGCACAGAAAAGCTGAGAGTAGAAAATCAATGATCTCTACCACATAGCAGTAATTTCCTTCATCTCTATTTAGATATATAGCTGAGTAGGATTTGAAAGCATTACAATTGCCAGGAAGAATATGCCATATCTATAAAGTTATGCTGGAAGGTGTTGATATATAAACATGTTTGAAATAATAAAAGTACAGCCAAATATATATTGCTCTACATAAATATCTCACATTTTCAGAAAAAGCATAAATAATTGAGATTAAAATGACCAGTATTGCATGGGTAATACACTAGTATGAGAGTGAGAGGGGCAAAACTCCATCTCACAAAATGACTAGAATTAGAATGAGGCAAGGACAGCTGTTCTTCTAAGGGTTTTGTTGACTAAATTCTTTATGTTATCAAATCTTAATTTGATTTGAATTTTGTGTTAAAATAAAGGCAAGAACTCAAAATAAAATTAAGCTAGAATAGCAAGTTTTTATTTTAAGATGACATCACATGTCATCTTAAGGGTTTCTACCTGAAAGCACTTTTCACTCATGACTTAGAGAATGGACAAGGTTGACTGAGCTGCAAAAGTGGATTTTTTTCATCTCCTTTTGTCTTCAAATTTTAAGAAAATTTGTAGCAAGCCTTGTTTTGACACAACCAATTTAAATGGCTGCAGTTGTCTGTGAGTCCTTGAAGTAATCTGCACTAGAACATTTTCCCTGACATGACACCAAATTTTAATCTGCCTCCTGCCTTTGGAAAGGCCACTCTGAACCTTTCAGGCCTCAATCAGTTGTCACTAGTCTCAGAGTAGAATATTGTCTTTCAGAAAACATGTATTTGTTCACATGTTGTTGTTCTCTGTAGGAGCCAAAAAGGTGCACTTTTTCTATCTGACTTATTTTTTTTTCCTGACACCTTATTTATGCAGTTTCTATATTAAACTGGGGCAATCTGTGAGAAAGTATTATCTGCTAAGAGGAGATCTGGAAAAAGCCAAATTAGAAACATTTCTTATGACTGTGTAATAATCAGTTTTTCATTGAATTAGAGAAGCAAGTACAGGATAAGCAGGGAAATTATAGTACTTTAAAATAAGCATCTTATGAGGATTCTGTAACTTGAATTCCTTGCTATACATATAGAGTGAACCAACTGATTGTTGAAGGCATGTTTGTTGAGGATTAGCCTTCATGTAATGGATGCATATTTCCTAAGCCTCAGAAAATCTGTTTTTAATGTTCAACTGGCATAAAAAAACCCAAGAATAATGAACCCTTAAAATCAATATTGAAAGTTTATTGGAGACGTTTGTTTCAAACTGTCACTGAAGTATTTCTTAGCTAATGGCATCAACATTTTATTTCAGAAGTACAGAAATAATCACAGACTCTCATTTTTATTGCTTTTCACTGAAGAAGGCATGATTTGGGTAATTAGGTATGCCATTTAAGATTTATCCCTTCTGTTTCTTAGAAGATGAAAAAGGATTCCTCCCCACATTTGCATACATTAAAACTTTTAACTATTGTCTACTGTTCATGCCAGCATTTTAATGACTTTTTAAAGTCAACAGCATTAAGGCTTGAGAAGAAAATAATCGATTAAAATAACTCTCATAAGCTTTCTTACTGCAGTAGCTCAGTAAAAACTTTGCAGGTGGCATTGGTGGGTGTGAAATAGGCATCACTCTGAAGCTGTCACCACTGCAAAAGGGTTCATTGCTGCACTCCACTAACAAAACTGAGAATTACTTTTTTAAGGCAAGCAACTGAAGATTAACTTGTCCTCTTGAAATATTATTTCTCTTTCCATAGGAAGTTGTGGAGCTTGTGTCAAGCTATGGGAAATTTTGAGCAGGTTCTGTTATGCTGTTCACACTCTTGGTGCTGGCCTCTGTAGCCCTCACCTTCACCTCTAGATCACAGACAACAGGTCCCACAACAGCAATGCACTTACATTACATAATTGCCAGCTGATCCTTGTGCTGACTCACTCAGAAAGACCCCTGATGTCAGTGCTTGTTATTTGTAAAAGCCCACTGTCTTAACTCTGACTACATTTTTTTTTCCTACCTCAGTGGGCCCAGGACTAAGACTTTTATTTATCAGTTTCTTGATAGATTTGGATAGGTACTTGGCAAGAAGAAAGCAAAATAATTATTTAAATAAAATATACTACTTCTCATTCTCATGTATTTTAAATTATATCTCATACCAAAAAATTCTAAATCGCACAAAACAAACAAAACGAGGAAACTATAACTGGGGAATTCTTGGGGCAATAAATATACTTCCAGAGGCATGTCACGTAATGTTAACAGTTACTTCATTGGCCTGTGCTAATTAGTGTGTTGATTCTTTTTTTGTTTTGGGTTTGTTGTTTTTTTTACAATTCTGCAGCTCTCTGCTTCCTGAGAAACAACAAAGCCTTGGATTACTCAACAGGAAACCATATTTTTTTCAGAAGAATTTATTTCAACCATTGTTTTACACTTACTCTTCTGGAAAACTCAACAGAGGAGCAGTTTCTCCCAAAAAGATTGCATCTGCTCCTGATGAAGAAATCCTCTTCTGCAGTTCCACAGCATTTATTTTTGAGCTTCTTCATTATGAGAATAAACAAATAGGTAAAAGCAAGTCTTCTTGTTATATATCTTAATTATCCCTTTGAGAAGCCTGGTTTAAAAAGCAATGTGTCCCCCATGACAGCAAATATTCAGAAAATTCACAATCAGAATTTACATAAACTCATGCTACAGAAATCCTATGTTTCATGTTTGACAGATGTGAAATTGAAGCATAGAGTTTCAGGAAAACTAAGTCTGTTGTGGCTCAGTGACTTGTCAAAGATAACACAGGAAATATGTGACAGAGATTTTAATTTAGGTTTCCTAAATTTGTGGCTATCATCCTGACCATCCTCCTACCTTTTTCCTCTCCTCAGTAATATCACCACAGTGATCTTTACCAAGCATCCAACACATATTTTGAGAGGAAGTGGGAGGTAGCTGCTAAGGCTAAAAAGAAAGTCTATGTTTGAGAAAGAAAACAAGCCCTGTACTTGCCAGCTGGCATCCACAGTTAGAAAATGAGCTTTGCTTTCTGTTCTGGGTGCAATTATAAATGCTCTTCCTTGTGGACATGTGCAAAATATGCATAGAGGAAAACTGCTACAAGTTGGGCAATAAAGTAACCAAGCAGCCAACACCACTGACACTTAAATACCCCGAGAACTGCTTTCTCTGGGAAAATGTCTAAGGAAGTCTGAGAACATTTCCACTGCTGTCAATTCTCTCTTTTTCCTCTGTGCAAAAAAAAAAAAAAAAAAAAAAAAAAAAGAGGCTAACATTTGCTTACCTTTGCTCCTGGTCTTGTGACTTAATTGAAAGAGAAACCATCCTCGCCTAAGTGGCATCATGGCTGGTCATCAGAACATAAAGCTTTCTGCATAAAACACCTAGATTAACTTAATAACAGAGAATTGCTGTGGAGAAACATCCTGAGATTGGAAATTGTGCTTATGAAGTAGCCTCACATTCCTGTGCATCTCTGGCATGCTATATCCCCTACAAAGTCTGCTGCCTCCAGCAAAACAAGCCTTTTTTATAGAAAAGGCTTCTAGCCATGACTGCAATTGAGGGTCTGTTTTGGAGGACCTTAAGCATGGGCCTCATCCATCCACAGGACACAGAGGATGTCCTCTTTATTATCTCCTCCAGAGAGAGGCAAAGTATGTGAGAAGGTAAAACTGGACAGTCACCATTGACAAATATACAGTAAAGGGGCAAGTTTGTTGTAAAACTGCATTTCTTCTCAGCAGTGGAATTAAACAGTGAGATAAGTCTGAGAAAATTAACTCTCTGAAACTTTTTAGGAAGTGATTATTGGGTTTTTTGTTGTCACACAGAGATGACTTTGCCAGAACTATGAGAATTCAAGAGAACTCAGTGTCCCCATTTGGGCTGAAAATGGCCATAACAAACAACTGCACAGTGCTGATAGCAAATTATCCTACATTAATTCTTCACAATATCCTTGCACTGTTCATTTTAAAAGAAGAAAAACATTTCCTGCTTGGATACATTACAGCAGAGGGCAAATGTTCTGGAATGACCCAAGACAAAGGCAGGGGTTTTGTTTTGTTTTCTTTTGTTTTAATGAGACTCAGAGAATAATAATTGTTCAGGATACCAACAAATAGCCCAGCTGGGCTTTTGCTGTAGTTCTCAGAAGGATTAAAAACAACCTCCCTAGACTGCAGACAGTTTTTCCTTATATTTGTCTTACATCTCATCCAGGAAGGTGTGCTAATAATGGGAAGCTGGTACTGCTAGTGTTAGACTGTACGATAAAAGGCTTTCAAGCATTCAGATTTCTTCCTTATATTAAGGGTGATTTTTCTTGAGAGGTTTCTCTTCCACAGCTGTAGTTGTAGCAGCAATGATAATGACTGTTGGTAGACAGGCATAGAACTGACCTACTCATCAGCACTGAAGTAACACAAAAATTGAAGAATATTCCTTAGAATATTTTTTCTAATATTTTTTAATAATTTCACAGAAGAAATTAACCAGCATTTGAAGATGCATTATTTATCCAACTAAAATATTTTAAAATATCTTGAATAACATATTAAGTCACTAAACTCAGAATCAGAGAAAGACAAGATTTGCAGAATCTGATGCATTTTCCCATCAGAAGCAAAATATCTGGCTTTGAACTTTGACTAGAGTTTTTTCTTACTTTTGCTCATCTGGCTTGCAGAGAACACTTAACACCACAGTTTAGTGCAATAGGATCCAGGTCCAATGTTTGGATTGCATTCAAAAATAATTTCTTGTGTAACAGAAGAATATATACAAAGATATTCAACTCCTGCTTCTCAGCCCAACCTTCCATAAGGTGTAATACCAACAGTCACATGAAGTTTCTACTTTCGTTAGCTCTTAGTTCAAAGGAGAAGTAAAAGAGGTATATGATTCTTCTTTCACCTCACTGAAAATCAGGACTAGATCCAGAAAGATCAAGTGAACTGTACTAGCACAATGTTATCATAAGCAGGAACACAAGTGATATGCAATACTGCTCTAACTGTTGGCAGACAGAGTTTTGCCCTCTTGTGTATTTATTCGTGTCATTTTGACTCTCTGCCTAGAACCTTTTCACATGCTGAATTTTATAGTTATACTAGCCCCTGTCTATTTCTTTTTCCTTGATGAAACCCACTTTCAGACATTTTCTTTGAAGTTCTCCTGATAAGGTTAGTAAATCCTGGTAAATTATGAACTTTGAATAGGTTTTTAATGCTGAAAGAAGACTAACATCAGCTCCTTCTTTAGGCCAAAATTGCAATCTTTGCTATAAATCTCTGGATTATTTAATTTTAAAAGTTTTGATAAACCAATTTGGCCTCTAAGAGTAATTTTTATTTCTCTTTTCAACTTTTTACTTAAAATGTCAGGAGTATCTTTGCTCCTCACCTTTCTTTAGCACAAAGAGCACTTAGCAAAGTGTTAATTATTAGCAACAGCTAATATATTGTAACTGGCAGCTTTAGGTATGCCGCTTCTTTCTTGTAAATGGAATTGGTAACATGCAGCATTATCTCCTCTCTCAAGCCTTTTTGCATCATTGCATCTCTAATATATGTGACTATGAATATATGTGAATATACATATATTGTTAATATACGTGCTAATAATGGAGTAAGGACTCAAATCACATAACCATCAGAAAGTTATGCTGTGTGGTCAAGTCAGTTCGTCTGGATTCTTCTGTAGTTAGAGAGAATCCATTACAAGACACCAGTGTTTCCACTTTCAGATCAGTGAATTGAATTGCCTCACTTCAGGTAGAGCCCTACCCTAGGGAGATAGCATGGACTAGATGTCAGCTTTCAAGTGGCAGTGTTTAAAAGGGGTGAATGTGAATTCTGGTCACAGGAGATGACAGAGTGAATGCAAAAGGATAAGACAAGAAATAGTTGAGAGATGATAAATTTCACTCCAGATTCTTGCCATACTGTTTGAAAATGTCAACATGATAAGACTAAGGGCAGCAGAAATTTTATTGAAGCTCCTTTTCCTAATGTGGACCAATATTCAAGTGAAGGTGAATTACAAGAAAACCTCTCAAAATAGCAAGAGTGAGTGCTAAAAAAATTACACAGAAGGTAAGTTAGACTGGTATCATTGGCTTGGCAAGACAGTGAAGAGTGGGCTTTTTTCCCTTTTTACAAATAAAATGCAGGAGAAAAAAAAACTACAAGGATGATTTAAATGAAAGAACAGCACTGAGACAAGACTAGGTGGAAACATAGGGACTGAAGACACAGGATGGTTGTCAGAATGGAGCAGTGCAGCAGCATGTCTTTCTGGATGTGTGATTAACTCATAGATTTATGTGTGACCTCAGGAGAGAGGCTGAGAGCCCTCCATTCAACAGAAATGGAGAGTGCCAGGTCTTTTGAAAGAGGTATAGCAGATGCCTCCATTTCCATAGGACTCAAACCCCTCTGTGGTGCTGGCACAACACATATCACTGCTAAAAACAGTCTTCTTAAAATAGTTAAAGGGGTGAAAAAATACTGCTTGTCCTTCTCTACTCTATGCTTCCTTCATTTTTAAAGTGAACATTTTGCTAACTGCTTCCACATGTCATTTTAATACATGAACAAATGTCTCAGAAAAGTACCTTAAAAATATTAACAGTTATTTTAGATTTCAATTTAAATCCAATATCACTCTTCCAAGATAGGAAAAGACACTTTCACAACAACCTTCTGCTCACACTACTGTTAGGAAGGTTATAACCCCTTGAAAAAGATGTGTGAAACTGAAAATACTGGCAACCATCACAGCAGATCCCCACTCTACACTCCTATAAGAAGGCTTTGGAAAGAATGATACCTATGACATCAGTTATCACTTTCTTCAAGAGCTTAAAATCTTTTCTATTAAGTTTTTTTATCATCTTACCAATGCAGTAAAAATGCTGTTGCATCCCTAAACAGGGGCCAGATTAGGCAGTCAAAAAGGAACTAAATTACCATTACTTTAAACAGAACTTGTTGGTGCAAGTAAAGACTTTTTTGATGTAGCCAGTGCTGTAGAATCTGACCCAGTATTAATAGACACTAGTGAAATCATCTCCAGTTACAATCTTGTGCTCAATTTAGAATAAACTATATTAATGAGGAATGGTTTGAAGTACACAAATGCTGTGGAGAAGTGTTGATTCTGCATCACTACCCCATTACCAAAAGTGCATTTGGTACAAGTATATATTTTACCCTTCAAGTGACTCCTGAAGGGGAAGAGACCTTAGAATTACAAATTTTGTAACGAAAGGAAACGCCATTTTGAAGCAGAACTCAGTTGAGCCAAAAATATTTGCTTGCTAAAGGCTGTAGGTCAAAATAAAAATAATCCTTTAAGGGAGCAAGAGTTGAAAGGTTGGTGATAAAGACACACAAGTGAATATTAAGACGCAGGACAGATGCAGTGTGTATGGATCTAAGTGGACATTAGATACAAAAGCAAAGATATGCTTTTGGAGTACAGGTATTGTTGCAACACTAGATTTTTCTGGCTGTTCTCAAAAGCTTAGCTCTCCAGTTTCCTTTTACTAGGTCTCAGCAGAGCCAGGCACCTGAGAATTGAACACCAAACCATGTGTACTCCATCACTTACAGCTGCCTAGAGCAAGTGAGACGGCACAGGCTGAGCTTTGGTATCTGATTTCCCCAAGATTTTGCTTGATGCCAAAAGAAGAGTTGTTTGCACTTTATGCAAACATTCAGTAAAATATAGAAACTGCAGCCTGCTAACCCTTCAGTGTTATGCTCCCTCTCCCTCTCTTTCTGGCCCAGTGAGTGCTGGATTCCTCACTGCATAAGGTTTCCCCTTTAACAGAAGCTCTGGAAAACAAGTTTTCCAAAAGCCAGACGAATGAGAAGTTCTTCAAGGACATCTGAAAGCAGACTTCCCACAAACTCGGCAATTCTATTAGGATGAAGTAACTTGTTGAGAACTAGGGCAGGATAAATCTTACCCTAAATGTCCATGAAAGTCTAAGCTATGACTTAAAATCAGAACTGGTTATCACACTCCTGATACAGAACTAGTTGGTGTTCATTCTTCCAAAGCTCAGAAATAACTGGATTTGAAATGCTTTAAATTAGCTTCTTGTTTGTTTATTTGTTTTTATGAACAGTGATCTCTACTCAGGGATCAGGAAAAGTAACAGCACAGCACTTTGAGCCTGCTCACATGCAGTCACCACAGGAACAGGTCAATATTTTGTTCTTTTTATAACACACTTTTCATATTATATCTTTTTGTATCTGGAGCCCAGAAACAGAGATAGTACTTCAGACCACGAAGCATGTTGAAGAGCTTGCATCCACAGAAAGGCCAAAAGCAAACAAGCAACAGACCCTCACTGCCAAGTTGGCCTCAGAGCTGGGGGGCCAACCTGCTGGAAAGCAGCAGCAGTGAAGGATTGCCCATGGGCCAGCAGTGTGCCCTTGTGGCCAAGAAGGCCAACAAAACCTTGAGGTGCGTTAGGAAAACTCCTGCCAGCAGGACAAGGGAGGTGCTGCTGCCCCTACACTCAGCCCTGTTGAGGCCACCTCTGGAGTGTCCAGTTCTGGGCTCCTCAGTACAAGAGAGACATGGAGCCCCTGGAGCAGGTCCAGCACAGGGGCAACAAGGATAGTTAAGGGACTGAAACATCTCTCTTGTGAATGGAGATATTCAAGAACTTCCTGAACACAGTCCTGTGTCATGTGCTGCAGCATGACCCTGACTGAGTGGGGAAGCCAGACAAGATGGCCCACTTCCTCCTGACCCATTCTGTGATTCTGGAATCTTTCTACAGTCTACCAGTGAACTCTGGGTGTGTTTACCCTGGGCAGGATGAACTCACCACCTCAGGAAGTTGTTCTCACAGCCACATGAGGAGCCTTGAGCACCAGATGTAGAAGGGCTGCCCCTTTTTCCTTGAGTATGTCCAAGTTGCAGCCCAAATTTGTTTCTTATGATATCTGTCATGCACACGAGGACTCCAAAGTGTATGCATGAGAATTTCCACATCCTCATGAGCCTCAAGAAGTTCCTTAGAACTCAATCCAACTGTATTTTGGACAACCAGAAGTTTCCCATTTGCCCCAGTCAGGACTGAACTGACAGTGATGTTTTCTGCCAAGACAAGAACTTCCTTTAACAGTGAGTGGGTAACCTGGAAGCTTTCAATCATGGGAAACAACTGGAAGTTGTAATGTAAGTATCCCCAGGAATTTGCTTAGAAAAAGGAAGCTGAGGATACTAAAATTTTTCTTTGTTTTAGTCTTCAAGTACCATAACACATGGTTTGCAATATTTAATCTCACTTTTCCCAGCAAAGTTATTTTATAAGTCTTTTTTTTTTAAGACTGTCTGCTAGCTTCTGCACTTTCTGTCTCACTAAATTCCCCTTCCCTCCTATTAAAATTAATAAAAAATATATCCTGTTCTGAACTATGGACCCATCTCATGGTAGGGCACTTCTGTGACTCGGAAAGCATTACACCCGACTGATTTTGTGGTGATATCTGGCTCTCATGGAGATGTGGCTTCTATCCACTCATCTTTTCTTTGAACTGATGGATGCATGTTAAAGGACAATATTACAGAAAAATATTATACCATTCTGGACAAAATACAGCTAGAAGCTTAAAAATCCTGTGAAGGATGTGTAGCATAACATCATTCCTGTGGATCACACTTTCTCAGATGCAGCTTCTGAGAAAATCCAACACTATATTGATCACACTTTTTCACTGCCAACCCCTATCCTGCATTAAACAAACAAACAAACAAACAGAGAAATCACCTAGAGCTGCTTTAAGAACTGGGGTTGAAAAAGAAAGCAAACTTTTTTGACAGAAAATTTGGTGACAATTAACAAAAAATACTAAATATTGAAATATTCCATACCTCACTGAAAACAGAAGTGGCAACATAATACCAACATGCTTGGGGGTTTTATGCTCTTATTTCTCTCTTTAGGCAGAGTTCTCTGGTTAAAACACATTTTCCAGAGCACAACACAACCTTCTTACCTGGAGAGGAGACCTGTTCCATTACAACAGCCAGAGTGTGTCTTTTCATCAGGAAATTTGAAGACAAATTTTCAAGTATACTTCTGCCCCAAAACTAACTTATTCTGACTACTGGCATTCTACTTTTCTATAGCTGGCAATATATAGAATAGTAGATAAAGAGACAGGCATGTAGACAGGCAGACAGACAGGCAGATTTTCTACCAAAGGCAAGCATTTTCTCATGTGCTGTTTTTGAAAAGACAGTTTTCAAATACCTATTAAAAAAAAAAACCTGATTCTGACAGAACAACGAAACATTGAAATCAGTAGCAATTAAAAGTCAAATTGCAATGTACCAAATCATAACCCACCTACAGATCTGTGGTTCTGGCCACATCTGTCTCTTTATGATGAAATTAGGAAATGCACTGTAAACCCAAGTCATGGTCCCACATGGCTAAGAAGAAGCTGGGTGTTGTTTTCCACAGAAGTAGCAGACGTGCCTGAATTCATAATCCTTAATTTGATATGAAAAGTCTTGCTATGGAAAAGTTTTTCTGATACACAGTAGCAACAAAACAAATGATGTGCCACATGCCATTCTCCCTGGCTAACTACACTGATAGTTGGGTCTTCTTGTGACATTTTCACAGGACAGGTTTTAACACTATATTATATTGTTATAATGCCTTTACAGTTTTTAGATCAGAAATGGCTGGACAGCTTGGAGGAGTGAAACAAGTAGTCATTTAACCTGTACCCATTTAGAAAGTAAAGTCCTTGAAAGATTCAGTTTATCATTCCTGGATGTTTTATGCAGGCAACCTCTGAACTGATGTAGAAACAATTATGTGGGAAGAAGGGATAATTTCACTTCAGAGCTCACACTCTCAGCTAATGGAAATAAGTCCTTTTTTTCTTGTCTCTTTAATTCTTATTTTGAAAACGTAATTATTGTCTGGGAAATCTGACTCCCATTAGCCACCTGCCAAGTACTGACTCACATCTGTGTACAAGATGTTCCCAGCTCTTGCACATGTATTTTTATTTATTTGCAAAATGGCCACTTTCTAAATGCAAAGAAAGAAAAGGAAAAGGACCCCCAGCATAACCAAAGGGTCAGCTTTTGGGGATTCTTTCCCCCTTACTTGCTCCTATTTGCATCTTCCCACTTTGATGTCTTTTGACAGAACTACTCCATATAGTTCAGAAGCAATCATGGACTCTCAAGCACCACTAAGAAAGGGCAAATCTCCAGTCCCTGTTTTTGATAAGATGCTAATGAACTAGTCTACAGTAAATATATGGTGTCTTGATAACAAGCTGGCTAAAATAGTTTAGTTACATTCCCAAATTACCAGGTTAGAGCATTTCTCTAGGGATGGCAGCATTCAAATCTAGTAACAGTCATGGTATCAGCCTTGCATTGATGCCATTTTCCAGCACACTCAGTGGCATTTTGGCAGTTCTGAAATTAATTTGGGCTCTTTCACATATGTGTGTATGTGTGTGTGTGTACATATTGACTGAGAACCGGAAGAAAGAGAGACTTGCTGGTTTACAATGTATATGGTTCCTGAAAAGGCTTTACTGCTAATAAACATTAACGATCACTTATAATCAATCACCTAGACTGGCACTGCACTCCTCAGATTTGGTTCAATCTCCCCTCAAGACACAATGTTGGAGGGGAAGAAGAGCACTACAGGAAGAGGAACACTGTCAGGTGCAGATGGAGCAGGTCAGTCATTGCACCCTGAACCTGGACATCTACCGGCAGATAACTGTCAAGCAGCTGCTCTTTAATGCTACGCTAGTGCATCAGTAATTTATGCAGACTAGGAAAGCAATTCCTGTAGGAGTTGCAATTTATTTCCTGTTAGTATGTTGCTGACTTCCTGATGGCTGCTCTTGCAGTACAGCACTCAAAGAAACCTGAAGTCAAACTATCAAGACTTGCAGCCTTTAATCTGGTGAGCTGCAAAAGACTCTGGAATTTTTGTAAGCTGGAAATAGCTGGAAACTTGTATTAAGATAGCCGAGGACAACACCCCTGATCTCCCTGAAGTGAATTGGTACCCATCTGGTTGTTCATCAGAAATACGATGGGTCAATATAGTAATGACTCTGTCAAAAAAGCAACTGCTATGTAAATAAGACTGTCCAAATCACTTCATGAATAGAGCCCTTGGTCATCAATATCCTTCTTCAAAATGGTACAGCCCAATAGGATGAATCCGAGTGCTGTTGAAAAAAACTACCAAAGTCACTTCTGCTAAATTCTAGTAAGTCCTGTATATTTGATGTTTTGGGGTGACTCCAAAGAGATTTCTTCAGTGTAATGCAGTATGCTAGCAGAGATGGGGTGTACTCTGCAAGGTAGGTTTGCTCACAAGGAGAAGTAGATGCACCGATCTCCCTGTCATTCTTTCTTGTCCTGTGGCTAACTGTGTATGAGGGAAAGTACAAGGACAAGATATGAACAGAGTGATGCATTCATCTGGAGGAAATGGCTGCTGTTTCCTAGCTATAGGTCAGACTGCCTAACTTTCTCAGTGAGTATTTGGTTTTGAAATTCAGACTTCTTAAATGATTCAAAGGATGGAATGCTGAAAGCAGAAAAGAATGGAAAAGTCAGAGAAAACAAAATCTGCTGTCTCCTGAAGAGCAACTTGAGACTCTGGCTGTTACTTCATCCACTGAATCCATTTGGCAGATGTCAACCACATAATATCTTCACAGCACATACAATTGCTTCAAAACACCTTCCGGTTGCTCTCAGTCGGTGTTTCTACAGAGTGCAGAGTGTGTTCTTTACTGTCTTCCATCCTGACCACCTTCAACCACAGCTATTTATTTAGGAGAAGTACAGAAAATAGTCAAAAGCCTTCCTGCCAACAAACAAAATAAATTCTCCTTAAGTAAAGAGTAATGTATAGACATTGTTTCCACAAAAAAAAACCACCTTTGTTTAGGCATCTGTATCTGAAGGGGGTGTATGCTAGGACTGGGCAAAAAAAAGAAGTTAAATGTGAAATTTTCTATAATAAATAATGTCACAGGTGCAAAGCTCCAGTGAGGGAACTTTGTGAGACAGACAAACATTATCAACTGAGATAATGATGCCTGCAACTATGTATCATTATAATGACAGCAATAGTATTATTTGTTGGGGTTTTCCTAGATTCCTAGGTAAGATTGACATGACCTCAGGGAACTGCTCCAGGATGTCAGTAATAGTCTCATTGCCTTCTGGAACAGTTTGAACTTACCATGCAAGTCTTGCAGTACCAATCATCAGCAGTTCCAGCCTTATCACGCTGGCCAGCCAGCTTTCGGCAGCAGCTGCAGGGGCAACATGGCTGGAACTGCTCCTGTGTGCCTTGAAGATAAAAAAAGAACACCCTATCTGACTCACTCAGTTAATACCTATCAGCTCTGCCAACACTGTGTTCAGTGTCTGGGAAGCTGATATAGTAAATTTCTGCCCATATTGGTAATGGCAGTGATTCACTGAAGCACTTGGAAAGATGTTTAAGATCATGTAACAGGCCTATGATTTCTCTACCTGGCAAAAGAAATAGGGATTTAAACTACCATAAATTCTCCCTGGAAATATTTTTTTTTTTGCATTTGTTTTCTTTTCCAGTTTTAGCTGGCTTTCTCTTCTTGATCACATTTTTTTCTCTTTCTTTCTTTCTTTCTTTCTTTCTTTCTTTCTTTCTTTCTTTCTTTCTTTCTTTCTTTCTTTCTTTCTTTCTTTCTTTCTTTCTTTCTTTCTTTCTTCCTTTCCTCTCTCTTTCTTTCTATTCCTTCCTTCCTTCCTTCCTTCCTTCCTTCCTTCCTTCCTTCCTTCCTTCCTTCCTTCCTCTCCTTTCTTCTCTCTCTCTCCTGCTCTATATTTATTTTTTCTTCCTTTTTTCATGTTCTATTTTTTTCTTCCCTTAAAAATGTGTATGTGGGCAGCCCAGGAGTAACTCTTACAGCTCAGACATAAAATTCATGTGTATCTTCATAATATTTCTTAGATCTTTTTTTTCTCTTGTTACCAGTGAAAGGTTTGTGTTTCAAAAGTCAATTTTAGAAGAACAGGCTGAGTTACAAGAAACATATTGATTGCACCAAAGTGTATGATCTTGGATTATAACCTGTTGATGCTGATTATTGCTGTGAGCCTAAAGTTTGGCCAATACGACTCTACAGAAAATTTGGACCCTGAACTTTCCACAGGATGTACCTAAACCCATTCCCCTTCCTACGAATTAATATTAGTTTACCAATGACTGATTTAACACAACAGAAAAATTACTGGTATATGGAAATATTATATTAGATGAGAAGAAACAAGAAGAGAAACTCTAAACTGTTGATGGTGAAGGCTAGGGAAAGGAAGTTGCAATGTTCAGAAAACATGGTGGTTTGATTTTGGGAATGTGGGGAAATGGGCCTGTAGGATGGAAGGAGTTTGAAGGGCAGAAGACAACAGGGTTGAACTGAAATTGAATTTAAATGCTTCGGGGAGGTAGCAGAAGAGGCTCACTGAGCAGCTGCCGTAGAATCAGTAGAAACTGAATCTCTGCAACTCTTCTTGGGAAAGCTGGACTTTCAA
This sequence comes from Chloebia gouldiae, assembly GCA_003676055.1. Classification (NCBI taxonomy): domain Eukaryota; kingdom Metazoa; phylum Chordata; class Aves; order Passeriformes; family Passeridae; genus Chloebia; species Chloebia gouldiae. Next base: position 50,155,520 of record QUSF01000002.1, on the reverse strand, counting down.
GGAGGGAAACCTATCCTTTACCAGTCATTTCTCCCGCTGGCCTCCTCACTCCCAGGAATAACTCTGCATATCAAGTATGGTATGATATTGAAGTATGTAGAGGTCCAGGGATGAGTCATCAGTGAAGTCTATCTAGCATTCATTAACTACCACTAGCTTTGTTAATTCTGTCCTCAGCAGAACCTCTGAAAAGAGTACTATAATTGGCAAGGCCTGAACAAAGCCCTGGCTTATTCTGGTACAAATTAGCACTAGTCGAATTTTACTGATTTAGATGAGACTTGAGACTCAGCCTAGAACTCATTTTCTTCAAGTGAAAACCCAAAACGAAACGTTTATAAGGACCTAGTAGTGGGGGGAAGGGGGATTGGTCGTTTTCTTGGTTGGTTGAGTTTTTGTAAAAGTTATTCAGAAAGAACCAAAACAAAGTATGCAGCTCAGTTCATTCGAGGTGGGATGAGAGCAACAGACAAGACTGACACCTCACAACAACATACCAGCTTGGACAGTACTCAGTACATAGCATTCTTCAAATATTGAAACAGAACAGTGTTTAGAACCTGAGTTTGCTCAAAAACACTGGAATGAGAAAAATACTAAAAGAAAATAGTTGGCTACCACTTGCATGGCTTCTGTTTCCTTGGAGTTGGGAGAAAATATATTGCTAGAAGCAGTAATTAGTGAAATTATAGAAAGGGACAAACTGAGGTCTAGGTTAGTTAGACATGCCTATTGCCTGCCAGCTGTAAGGAAAAAAGAAAAGGTGCACTTTTCTGGTTTGTTGGGTTTTTATTTGTTTAGAGGTTTTTTTTGCAAAAAGTACCCTGTGGCTTCACTGAGGAACTAGAAAACCCCTCACATTGGCACATCCATGGAATATGGCGCTCCGTGTTTTTTTTCCCATGTGTCTCTACTTTGACTTTTGGGCATGTAAGCAAATCCTGTATACCTAAAAAAAAAAAAAAAAAAACCAAAAAAAACAACAACAACAACAAAACCACAAACAAAAACAAACAAAAAAACCCCCAAAAACCTAGAGATCTATGGGCAAACAAAATGTAGTAGCAAATAATATTTGAGGTTGCTGTGGTAGAAGAAGAAAAATGGATCAACAATTTGTGAATTATAGCTTTGATACTAATGAGGGAAAATGCTATAACACACTTCACACCCTAAAATATTTGCTATTTTCCTGTCTTTGCATGGGGCCAAGTTCTTCAGGTCCCTTATGCACCTACTCATTATAGTTCAACAGCATCAAATGCCAACGTAGAATGACATTGACCAGTTCCCTTTTAAGAATCTTTACATGGAAGTGAGAATATTTACACATTAACTGAAGGCTAATTCCTTAGTGAAAGAGAAAATTTGGGTCAAATTTTCCTTTTTTGACTTTTTTTTTCTTTTTCTTTTTTTTTGGGGGGGAGGGGGTTGGGACAGAGATTAAAAACATTTGATTTGGCCTGAAGTAAAAGTGCATACTTCACACATATTTCTAACCAACCCCCAAAAACAGTCTCTGGCTTTGAACATGTTGAACAGGAAGCCATTTAGTGTTGGAATGCTTGCCTTGCTGGTCCAAGAAACACACGTACTTATTACTCCTGGGCTATCTAAAAGGTTTGAGGGTGAAAAATTTTAATTTATATGTAGAAACTTGTTTCCTGTTTTGTTTTTTCCCCTTGTGTGCCAAGTCTGTTTTTTAAACTCTGTGATAGGAAACACATTTCCCTTTTTCTCCCTTTCGTCCCACTTTATTTACCCAGCTGTATAATTCACTTCAATTTATAGCTCATACTCTTACCTGGCTTAAAGTCCAAAGACACAGTCAGAGAGAGGAAAAGATTGATGTTGTGTTTTCATGGTTACTGAGGAAAGGGAAGAATCTGGGTGGATGTGAAGCTGCCTTTGTATCAATATCAAGGGAGTGGTGGTGGGAGAATTCTCTTTCAGGATGTGCCACAGTATATGCTGAAGAAAGGTGAGGAAGAGGGCACAAGGAAAACTGTGCCAGTATAGTGTCCTATGATTATTGAATCAAGTTATGCATGTTTTAAGTCTACTTACTTTCTCTGAATGAGATACCCATCTCAGCAATATTGCTCACTTTGGAAGTACTTACATGTAGAAGCATGAGCAGCTAAAAATTAAATTATGCAAAGCAAAACAAAACAATATAATAATAATAATAATTAATAATAATAATAATAATAGTAGTAGTAGTAGTAGCAGTAGTAGTATAGTAGTAGTAGTAGTAGTAGTAGTGGTAGTGGTAGTTGTAGTGAAAAAACCAAAAGACCCATTGACAGATCTTGAAGTACACAGAGCTGTTTATGCATGAACTCTGCAAAGGAACTAGCTGTTCAAAGAGGAAGAAAAACCTTCCTAAACAAGAGCCATAAGATCTTAGAATAAAATTTTGCATATTAAACTAAGATTTCTACAATTAAAACAAAACCGGGGAGTGCATGTAGAGCTGTTTTTTATTATCTTAAATTTGGAGTCATTGTTCCAAACAGACTTTTAGTAAATTGAGGTGTTTTGGGAAGCAAACTGATGGCTAACAAAATCCATTGTGCTCATAACTATATATGTCTATTACAGCTAAAGAGAACTGCCAGACACAATATTTACATTACTATTTAAATTTATAAGAGTATAACAGCCTATGGAACAGTTTCAGGCTATTTTTTTCCCATCCCATCATTTCAATATTGTCCAGTATAACAAACAAACAAAAAAAAAAAAACACCACAACACTTTTCAAGCTAGTTAGCAAAGCAAATGTACCAAGAAGAAACCTGACATGATTCCCCTTGTGTGCTCTCCTGAGAGATAAGGGATGTAAAAAAAATATTTCTCTCTTTTGCACTGACCTCCTATGGAGGTCAGATGATATGTTAATAGCCTCCAATTAAAATTTAGTGTAAATGCACATGATTTCTTCTGTATCTGCCACAGATCCTTCACTTTCTTATACCTCTATTGCTAAGAAAGAAGTCAATAAAATAGTGAGTGCACCCACCAAACCTGCCCAAACCAATCCCCTTTCCTTCATGACTATGTGGCTGGGGCAGACCAGCTGCCAAGCACCATTACCTGCAGATTCCACAAAGCCTCCATACAGGTTTCTAGAAGGCCACGTACAGGACTGAAGAGATTTCATATTTCTGCCAATATTCCTGGCCAGACTGCCTTCCACACCCCAGCTGGTGCTGAAGCCGGATTGTCAAATCTCTCTGGGAAGCAGAAATTCCTGGAAAAGACCATCGCATTTGTAGCACATTCTCTGTTTTCACATAGGTTGCTTCCTATAGTTGGTGGCATATCCCAGATGGTGGCATATGTGCTGGATGCACATAAAGTTCAAGATCTTTCATCTCCCTGGTCTATGTCTTTTGCTGAAGAGAAGGTTCAACAACAAAAAAAATAATTGTTCCTCATTTCTGCCAGAACGGCGCATTCCTTCCTACAGTGTCTCTGAAGCAAATCCTCATGCTGGCTCGAGAAACTGTTTTCTTCACTCTCCAAGGATATGGGATATGGGAAGGAAGGAGGGCTAAGCCTTCAGTGCACATCACCCTGCTCAAGGAGAAAAGATGCTGCATTTAACACTCAAGTGTTCGGATGCCAAATGTTCTGCAAGGGACTCACCCAACCGCTGGACAGCAAAATAAAGAAAGCCTTCCTTGGTCTGTCAGAATACTTGCAAAACAAAGTTAAATTATGACTTCTTCTGACTAAATAATATAAAAATGAGGCACTTAGCACACCATTTCAAAGGCTAGCTGCTAACCACCAGCAATAAATATATTTCAATGGTAACTGAATGCAGGAATTATGGTAGAGCAAATCTCTATTTGGGGCCTGGTTGAGGCATATTACAATGAAGAATTGGCAGAAGTAGAATGAGCTTCTTTTATCCAACTGGTGTACTTTTCATCCATCAGGCCTTTTATTGTCTGAATAGATTGTAAATATTTTTTCTCTTAAGATCTTACTAATTCTTCTGAGGACCCTTTAAAATTCCTCTGTTTCTTCCCTGTTTTATGAACTCTAAATTTTATCTCTGTACCAATAGCTACAGCCACATTACTACAGACTTACCCTCAGGTAGCAATCCTACACCAGGTGGCACAGAGTGACTCCAATTCAGGGCTATGCTCTGGAATGCCTCACCCACCTTCTCCTCTGGAGTCCAGAGGAAGCCCCTATGGCCTAAGACATAATTATTTTATGTTGTGACCTTTCAGAACATTTCAGCCTGCTGCAGTGGTGTCTTTATAGCATGATGTGTAAGTAATGCACACCATGCAGCATGTTATGAGTTTGTGAGAGGGTAGTCAAGAGAATGAAGTTGCTAGAATTACATAGAACTGCATAGAGCTGAACAAGCTGAATTAGTGTTTTCTGAAAAGAAATTGTCCCCAAAATAATTAGTGGTTTTCATCTTAAGGAAGACTTGATTTCTTCCAAAGGGCATCTCAAACCTCTGGTTTCCATGGAAGAAAATGAATAGAGGTCAGAGTATGAAAACAGGCTTAGCATCTGAATTACAGTGTAGACATATCCTTAACCTCTGGCATTTATAACATTTCTTTTCTACTCCACTTCCTAATTAGATATAGGTGTTCCTGAAGATGACAACTGAGCACATCCTTGTCTGCTGAAGGGCTCTGAATGACTTCTGAAAGTTTCCAAAAGGTTGGATGGTTCATAATGTTCTCCTTACCAAGACAAAAATGAAAACTAATGGGCTTTTTTCATAACTTTTTTCTATAGTCTTAAAAAAAGAGCTGATCAGAATTTGGTGTGACAATGACCTCTCCTTCCATTAGTTTTTGTTTGATCCCAGTAGGTCATCCCAATCTTGGTCACTATTGCTCAATCAAGTCTAGGTACCTGCTCTGGTGAGAAGGAGTGGAAAGTCCAGGAGCAATGTTCTGACAGGCCTTCAGCTGTCTCTGCCACTCTTGGTCTGATACTTTCAAAACTCCAAGTGCCTGACTCTATTCTCAGCAAAGTTTGTACTAACTGTCCCATTGATTCCATATTTTCTTGATCTGTGTCAAAGCACACACTTCATAAGGAAGTTACTGATGGGTTGTGAAAACATTATTTAGAGAAACAGTGCCTAAAAAAAGGTTTCTAGAGATTCCTTAAATCAGCCTTGTGAAGGACATATTAAAACTGGAAGATATGTTTTCTCCGACTGCACTGAAAGTGGAAAAAGGCAGTCATACAGGGCTTTTGGAAATCACTTATCAGCAGCTCAGGTGTAAAGCCTAAACACATATTCAGGAGTAGGCATTTGCTGATAAAGCCTAGAGAACCAAAATTTTTAGTTAACACACTTTGCAAGCTTCTTAAGCCAAATAGTTCAAGCTACGTAGAGACCTCACCATCTTCTCTATTCTGTTGTACTAACCATTGTTAAGAAAGTCTGCAAATGTAGCAGTACATGAACACATCTTGTCTAATCTGTGAATCCTGGTACACAGCCTGACACCTCCAGAATCTACATCTCTTATCTAACCTACCTTAGCAACAGTGATCCACTGAAAAAACAAAACACCTTTCCAAAGCCTTTCCAGTAGGCCTTCTTTCAAGCTGAATATATAATACCAGCAGGAAAAAAGAAGAATATTCTCATTCTACATAGCTCTCTGTGACTGGAAATCTTCTTCAGCCTTATATATACTGTATAAAGAAAGACACAGTTTATATTTCCTTTTTTGAGTTAGGCAGAAATGAAATGCCTGAGTTCTACTGATATTTAATGAAAATCATGTGAATTTTTTCAAATGTGTTTTATTATTTCCTGCCAGCATTGTGAGAAGTGTAAGCAGTTTAAGCATTCCTGGTCATTCATTTCAGCTTTCTCAAATCCAGAGCAAACCTTGATTGATTCTACTAAAATTATGCTCACTTTTCAAATCTTGCTTTATCTGTATGTTTGGTGATTCACTCAACAGTGTATTAAAAAATATATATACAATTACCATAAACACATTAGGATGTATACAGGGAAAATAGACTTTTGTTAATCCTGTGTCTATGGAGATGAGCCTAATGAAACTTTTTGCATTACCTCTTCACTGGTTGTAATTTACTTTGAAGATTAGAAATGGAAACATTTACATTTTGTAGGAAGTAGATTCTGGGGAAAACAAAGTGTCTTATGCATTGCATCCAAAGAATTTAGAGGCATCTCCATTAGTGTTGGGTGAACTGTCAAAAAATAATCCTGAGGAAAGTTATGAATCAAAATATGTAATCCCCTCTGCCTCCTCAAACACTTGAGGTTGATATTTTTCAATTTCAATCTATCAAGAGTCACCTTTCTACTATATATGATAAGAGGTCACATTTTTAGTGAAGATTTCTGTTTTGGGTGAGTGAGCAAGAATACATATATTTATGTGGACAATTTCTTACATGTAGTGTTATGCTGTATTTCTATCTGAAAGGTAGTATTTTATGAATAATTTTATCTCTAGAACATGTTATCTGAGTGGTTTTGTGCCTTTCTGGGACCTAAACAACGCTCTTAAGAAATTCTAGTTGTGAATCCAAGAAACCAGTTCCTTTTTGTGAAACCTTTGACTGCTTCCTGCTTGTAGTATTTTGGGAAATGGAACTGGATAAACATTTTCATTTTCTCTGTGTTTTGCATGTTTATACATATCTGCAAATATATGTATATTAAGGACTTCATTGTTTATTAAGAAAAAAATCAACCAATCCATGTATTAATTATCTTGTTTGTTCCTACTTCTTTTTGACTTGTGATCCTGGTGGTACTTGGGTTTCTTTACTGTTTTATTTATAGATTATGTAAACATTACAATTTTCATTGTATTTGCACCAACTCTACAAAAGTCCCGTAAGTCCCAAAATAAATAGTTTTCTGTGTGTTGTCAAAGCACCATTAAAAGCTAGGTTGGAATTTAAAAGTAGTTCACATTTACTGTGTCTCAGTGAATTCCCATCACTTTTCCTCAGTTTAAAAGCAGAAGGTGGTTTTAGCTGTCAGGTCATTGAGTTGTTTCTTGGTTTGAAAATAAGGTGGAGTCCTTCCTGGCTCATGTATCATCACCTCTAAAACAGTCCTAGTTGCAGTAAGACATTAATGTAGACAAGTGGGAAGATCTTTGGAAGCCCAAATAGCAGGAAAGCACCACAAGGTGACAATCATTTATAACAGTGAGGTAAGTCAGTTGTGGTTGGGTAAGCAGTAGTGCACAGGGATAAGATACTAGCTTCTACTTACCGACCATACTCACAACCCATGGGATTGAGAGAAAAACAATATTTAATTCTATTTTTATCTGTAAATGCGTTAGAAATTTTTAAGACAGAAGGAGAAAAAAAGCATGGACTATATTAGCATTTTCAGAGAAACACTTCAGTAGACAGAACTCAGTCTATCCATAAATACATTGGTCTGAGAGAAGGGCTCCTCTCATTCCCCATGAATATCTACTACTATACAATTAATTTCCTTGATAAGACAGCTGACCATTATTTTCCATTAATTAACACATATTCCATTACACATCATTATATCTGTCTTTGTTCATCTAAGAGGTCTGCCTTTTATTATCTTGAGATTTCCTGACCAATGCTGAGGTGAAGAAGGACAAAGTAGTTGAAGCAAAATTAAAGGTCTCTGCGTATTCTTAGAGTCAGTACTGCCTAAAGCTTGCCTCACTTCCTAAAATGTTAGGTTGGTCTTTTTTTATAAATATTTTGGACTTCCTCTCTTCCAGATCTCTGTTAGATGGGGAAATAAATGCCAATATTACAAAACAAAAGCTAAAACTTGGTAGTGGCAATATTTCTGGGACCAGAAATATTGGAAACCTGTTCTAGAATTCTTATATTCAAATTGCTTCCTCTCCAATTTTGAAGAATCAAGACATGTGACTTAGATAAGGTCTGAATAAGAGGCTGGGTTCTCCTGCATGTATCTGAAATGAAACTGAAGTTCCCAACTTAGAGACAAAAATATTAGGGCATTAGTTCAATTTAAATATTATAGGAAGAGTATTCTAAAAGGTCCAGTAGCCATCTGCTGTACAAAACACTGATTATTTGAAATCTCATCATCAGTCAACTTTGTGCTAAATGGTGGAATAAAACCTGAATGTGAAAAATAATCTCATTAACTAGGTCCCTGTACCTTTTCTGGGAGAAGCTTCTGAAATCTAGGGAGTACATTAGGAGGAAAAGATCTGCTCAGAGCATAAGGGGGATAGAATGATGCTCAGCTAGGAGTCTTCCTCGTGACCTTGCTGAATTTTGGATCAGCCCCTAAGATCTCAGGTTATGTGTACTTTGGAAAAGGAACACTATATAAATGCATGTGTACACTGTGCCTTATGATCTGCAAAAGCACAGATCAAAAATATGAGACAAATGTGACAGTAATTAAGTCATATGAAACAAATATATTTTTTCCAGCTACATTTAAGAGCTGTTAAGCAAATGGTGGTTACATATTTTCATCTCTCTGACAGGGAAATGAAAGTATTTTATAACTGTTGGGAAATAATCTTTATAAACCACATTGTCAAATATGAGCAATCAGTTTTTACTTTAATTTTCCCAAGGTTCTGTCTTTTCACAGTAACATTATAATGGTTCTTTGGGGCGAGGAGGAAGGAAAAGGGCTTAGACTGTTCAGCTAAAAATGATAGCTTAGATATGAAATATACTTTATAATTATAGACACAGAATGCAGTTCTAATGTTAACTTACTTTGCGAAGTCAACAAAAATATCAACACTAAGTTCAAGGAAATAAACTGAAGCCAGAACTTTGAAAAACTGTTTTTTGTAAATTAATCTCTCTTATTATTTGCTAGTTCATGATACATCTAATGCAGTTCCCTATTACTACTGTTGTTTCAAACATCAGCTTTCAAAAACTCATATTCTGTTAGTTAATATTGTGTCAAATTGAAGATTTACATATGGCATACCTTCTTCAAGATGAATGTTTCTGAAATGTTTCAGCCAAATCTATAGGGATATTCTTGGGAATGTACAAGAAAATAGAGATTCAGTGCTTTGCTTTCCTGACCAGACTCATTTCACAACTTGGTTGTGCTCTAGCTGGAAGCATCTATGACTGCCCAGCTCAGTGCTGTGGGCATGTGCTAAGCACACTAAGCTGTTGCTTAAAATATTGCTTTCTCAGAAGCACAGATTGCTCAGACGGCAACATGTCTCCATCCTGCCTTAGATGACATTTGATTCCTTTTTTGCATCTGAGATGTGAATAAAGATGTGCAATAAACAAATACCAAATTGTTTCTTCTTTAGTGAGCACCAGTCAATCTGTGCCTCAAATGGAATAGGACCTCTGTTGTATGACAGCATGTGAATGTGGGCTGCATCAAAATGTGAACATGACAAGGTGTTGAACTTAAAAAGAGTGTCTGGATACTTACTTCCTGGCATGGCCTCAACTTTGCATCTTTTGCATAACAAATTGTCACATTGTTGGTGTTTCTGGGGTGCATGATGTTACTAATTCACTTCCTTGTTTAATCTTCTTTGTGCTATTTTGCTTTAAATTGGAAAGTCTACAGTTATACCATATTTACTTTGTAGAACATGAAATGAAACTAAACAAAACTAATTGTCAGTGCTGTGTGTTCTTTCTTTGAATGCCGTGAGGGCAGCAACCTTTCTGTCAGACTGAGTAGAAAGTAGGCAAATCATCTTTCCCTTGCACCGCTGTAAGTTAGCTCAACAACTTGAAGTTTATTCACAGAGACTGACTGAAATGTGAGGTGTTGCACACCTGAAGTCACAACTAGGTCTGATTATCAGCCTGCCTCTCTACTGAGTAAAAACTCACTAATATCAGCATGAAGTCTGTTGAACAAGCTGTAAAATGGTTCTAGGCCACATCTCTCCTCTCATGAACAACTCTTAATACCTTTGTTACAACCTCAGGAACTGCAGGAACTGCATCAGGTTTAGAAAGGCATATTACATCCATCAGGTCCTGCATTATTCTGTTACAGTCCATGAATTGCCACTTTACAATTGTCAATCAGTTTTGATAACTTGAGCCACTTAGAAAGAAAAATATTCCAGAAAATGCTTATTTTATTTTCCCCACATACAGCAAACTGTATCCATGCTAGAGTCATATGAATGTCCTGCAAAGAAAAGTTGTCTTCAGCATGCAGTGAGTCTCTGACACACCAACATTAGCAGAAAGGTGATCTGGCTTTTGCATTTCACTTTTTGTTAGACTTTTGTTTTAAAAGGAAGACATCTACTCTTTATTTCTTCTCCCATTAATGTCTCGCACTAGGAAGATGTGATGATTCACCAACTTCTTCCCTTTTACTACAGTAAGATAAAAGAGGTTGGCAAGAAGCTGCAGAGCAAGATGAAGTGGATGAGAAGCCCATTCTCCCATCCTATCACAAGCAGCATCTAGCAACTGCTGTCTCTGCAGACCTTTTCTTCAGGTGATTCAATCTCTCAAATTGACTGTGATCCTGGAAAAAGGGCTCATGCCAAATAACCATCCAGATAATGCTGCAAATTCCAAGCTAATCAGAGAAATTGCCTATTCACTTGAACAACAGTCACAGGCCTGGGAGGCGCCAGTCTCCAACTGCAGTCATGCCTTGGCTCATTAGTCCTATGTGCCCCCGAAACCAAACTGTCAAAGGGGTGTTGAGTGCACAAAGACTGGGCAGCAGCTGAATTAAATTCCTGCACAGAACCAAAAATAGAACTCTTTGAGCCCCTTCTCTGTTGTGAAGAAAAAAATTCCCTGACAAAAAAAAATTGCTTTTCTTGGTATTATTTAATGCGTTTTTCTGTCTAAAAAGCTAAAGATTTTTGGCCTCAAGGGGTGCTAGCCTGTTACCTTAGAGACTGTTTCTTTTAGAGGCAGTGGAGTGGCAGAGGGCATGCCTTTGTTGCTTACCTTGGCAACCATGAATTGCTAAATGCTGTTCCCATGAATGCAAGCCTTTCACTGCCATTAGTGCCTGCCCACAGGTATAAACATTCCTTCATGAAAAGGTCCAGGGGAATGTACACTACCTCGATAAAAATCAAGACGACAAACAAAAGCATATTATATAACACAGCAGTTATATAAAATTAGATTTTAAAACAAGATGTGTCTTTAATGACATTGATCCTGGATGCGGTCAAATTTCCTGTTCCATTTATATTCCCTACAGTCATACCAAGCGGTGGCAGTGGGGAAGGGAGGAAAGCGAGAAAGCTCGACAGGATATTCTTGTTTCTGTAATTGCAAAATGGAAGACCACTCTGTCTGTACTCAGAATAAACCTGCTGGACCTGAGGAATAGGACAACTCTGGCAGTCTCCCTCCCTGGCAGTAGGGCAGATAGAGGCAGGAGGAAAGCAAAGGTTGCCGGGGCTGGGCAATGGCACTAGATCCCCTCTGCTACCAGGAATTCTTTATGGTCTAGCTGGGCAAACACTACAGGCAGCATTCTCAACATGTTTACCTGTATAAAGCCTTGTGCTGCAAAAACAAGAGATTTGTTGTATTCTTCCTGTAAATGAGCCTGTTGAGCATGGAGGAATTAAGTTCTAAACTTAATTCTCCCCTCCCTCCCCGCTCAATGGTCTCCATTTTGTAAACTGATTTTTTAAAAAAGCAACAAGATTTTCATTCCATTATCAAGTCAATTCACTTTCTCAGATCTGATAGTCAGTACTTCTAAGAAAATCTTGGCCTGCCTGGATTTTTAGATTGTAATGTGGTGTGTTTAGAAGAACAATCTCTTGGGAAAAGGGATCCACTACAAGATATATCTCTATGTTTGTACATGTACAAACACGTACATGTTTGTCAAAAGGGAGCTAGAAAGAAACTCATGGCTCATGTGGACTGAAAAGCTCTGACTGCAGCAAGGGGACTAAGGTCTTGACCTGCCATACAAGAGCAAATTTGTACAATGAGATTGGGGTGAAGTCCTACAGGAGGTTTGTTGGGCCAGGAGAAGACCTCTCTTGCCTTGAGACAATCCATCTGGTAATGGCACTTGTCACTTCCCATGTAAACCTCCCTGACTGGGCTGGCCTTGCATCCACCATGCCAGGACAGCCGGCAGTCAAATAAGCTCTTGAAAGCTGAGCCAAATGCAAGGGCAGTGTTGCAGACCTTCAGCTGATGGCCATATAGGTGCACCCAGTTATCCAGGTGTGCACACAGACAGACAGATGGCTGCCCCTGAAACATTCACATGCATCCAGAAAATGACATGGAACAGCAGCTCTTATATATCTGAGGTAAAGCATATTCATGGTCGAAAGCCCTGCAGAATCCTACTAAAACCAGAAAAATGACCAAGCTATCCGTGTGGCCCCTATTTGCACAAAAGGGAAGTGCTCATTGCTAAAAAAATTTTTAAATGTCAGCATGTCCAGCAGGTCAAGAGAGGTAACTCTGGCTCTCTTCTCCATTCTGGTAAGACTGGAGGACTGCATCCAGCTCTAAAGCCTTCAGCACAGCAAAGAAATTGAGCCAAGCCCAGAAGGAGACCATAAAGACGATCAGAGGGCTGGAATACCTCTCCTATGAAGAGAGTTGGGCTGTTCAGCCTGGAGAAGAGAAGGTTCTAGGGAAACCTTATTGCAGCTTTCCAGTACCTAAAGGGTGTCTACAAGAAATGGGGGGACAGATTTTTGGTAGGCCTGTGGTGATAGGACAATGGGTAATGATTTCAAATTAAAAGAGGGTACGTTCACAGTAGATATAGGGAAGAAATTCTCTTATGATGAGGGTGGTAAAACACCAGAACCCACAGATTTCCCAGTGAGGTGGTGGTTGTCCCATCCCTGGAAACATTCAAGGTCAGGCTGGATGGAGCTCTGAGCAACATAATCTAGCTGAAATTGTCTCTGCTTATGGCAGGGCGTTTGGAACTAGACGACCTTTAAAGGTCCCTTCCAACCCAAACTATTTGACAATTCTATAAAAACAAGCAGAACATTTCAGCCGGCATTAGCAAGGGCCACACACCAGGCAAGCACACAGAGGGACAGCTGTGATCAGAAGAACCTGGCCTGTTGGCCATGCTCTGCCCTTCCTGGCTCCCAGCAGGGGAGCTGCAGACCAGGCAGAGAGAACATGCAGAACAGGAGACCCATGTCTGACCTGGAAACCTGAGTGGCCTTTTCTCTTACTCCTGAAACCTGTGGGTTTGACTTTTCTCTCTCAAAAGAAATGTCATACTGACAGGAAAAATATTTGCAGATGTCACTTTTTAAGATACCTTTTTCTTCCTCCTCTTGAGCTCCAGTCCAGTGATTCTCAATCTTTGTTAGTAAAGCAGCAACATTTTTATTTCCCTTTGCCCTCATGTTGTAGCATTGTTGGAAGGTGAAATGCTCTCCAACTCTTGCTCTCCAACTTTCCTATTTCCCCTCATGAGGTCTGACAGCTGCAACGGAGCCATGGATGCTCCCAGCAGTCAGCAACTCAGTATGCTCACCCATATCTGCTGTGGCACAAGCTTCATGCCTGCTGACCAGCTAGTGTTATCACTTGGGTCTTGTGCTGGTGTCACTGGGGGAGCAGCTTCGTGATTCTCTCTGATAATCACAATGCTAATCACACCATCACTGTTGCCTTGTAGGAATGGGGTCTTTACAGACTTGTATCGTGTTCTTCTGTTATAAACACACCTTCGTTAACATTTCCACTCCTAGTACAACATCAGGAGAATGAGGAATCTTCTGGTTTGTTGCAACGGGCAGTGCCTATGGGCTCCACAGCCTTAGGGGTGTGGCAAAGGTTTAAATGCCTCACTGTTAGAGGTTTCCTCTAGGAAGGAAACAAAAAAAAACTTGCAGAGTACAGAATTCACTCCTGCTAGATTTCAAATTTTATGAACGACTACCAGTCTCTGTCTCTATGCAGGCAAAAAATACAACAAAACAAAAAACAGGGCAAGTCCTGGAAAAAATAAGGAAAAAACAAACATTAAAAAAAGGACAAAAAATTACGCACACTTTTGGTGGCCAAAAGAGTGAGGGTTCTTTTCAGGAGTACTAAATCCTAAAACAACAACAACAAAAAATGAGATCTGTCCTTGGTTTCTTGATCAAAACAGCCTTCTGTCATGAAACAAATAGCTTTCCAGGTGTTTGTCATGTTTGTCATGACAATGGCAATTATGGGACATTTCTATAATCCATAAGTAAGAAAAATTCAAAAGACATTTGATATATGACACATGAAGCAATTATAAAGCAATACATCTGTGAAATCCATTATGGCAAACATCTTACAAGGTATGTTAAAACACTGGGAACATGCAGAGAATGTTCAGCAAGCCTCTAAACTTTACACACTTAGAATGTTTGCTGTGTAGTTATGGTGCATTGCAAAAAACAAGAAAATATTTCTTCATGATATTTTTTCCTTGTTTTTCCTTATCATCTAAATATGCCAAAATGTTCCAAGAAGCAGGATATTTTCTCTGCTCAGTTCAAAGTAGCAGAATATATATGCAAATTGAAGAGATTAAGTAAACCAAGTCATAAACAATTCTGAACTCAATATGCACTTCACAAAAATATGCTGTTCTGTGTTCAAAAACTGTTGCCTGGGTTAGTTTCTGAAGTTCTTACTGTATTGAGGTAACATACGTTCTGGCGTCTCCTTTAGGAAAAATGAAAAAAAAGGAAGGAAAACGACCAGGAGGGCTGGAGGATCTCTAAGCATCAACCATCTGTTGGCTGGTAACAAGCAGACTTTAAGATTTAGAGGCAATTAAATTAGAATTCTGTTTCCCTTCAAAGTATGGATGGTTCAGATTTGGAATCCTTTCCTTCCTCTACCCCAAAGGAACCCTCACCTCCCTCCCTTGGCTGACTCTGCTAGGGAAGTGCAGGCCAATGGCTGCCACTGTTTCTTTCCTGGCATGGACAATCCAGATACTGAACAAACCTGAAGACTGATAGGGGAATAAAGACAGGATCAAAGGCTACAGTTCTCACCTCAGTGAGAGGTTTTCACTGTTTCCCATTTGTGCTATTACTGCTCAACCAAATCACAACACACCACTGCATTTCAGAGCTATCAAAAGAAAATTCCACTATAACAAACACAGAATAAGATCAGTTACATCATTATTTTAGTTTTCCAGTAGCCATGTCAGATCACATTTAGATTTGTTCAGCTGAATTTCCTGTACCTGAGCTGTAAATTCTTGACATATTCAGCAGTTCCTCCATAATGACAGCTCCCAGAAGAAATTATTCTTGCATTGCTTTGCCTTGCTTTCCTTCTCTTCCCACAAAAACTCGCCTCCTTTTCAAAGGCTTTGGTGTGGCTTGGTCACTAAGTTTTGTCACTTCAGGTTATGGAGGGTGGCTTTCCCCCAAGTCCACCCTGACGCAGCCCCTGTGCAGCCAGCCAGCAGCGGGGCCTGGAATGCAGCACAGCCCCAGCCCCAACCCAAGAAGATCTGTGTGATCACTGGGTCTGGTATCCCTCCCTGAATGTCTCTGGTATCCCTCCCAGTGACATACAGAGTATGTCCAGGGTAAAATCAAATAAACTGGTATAATTTCAGGGGAGCAAGTAGCAGTGGCTTTGGTTTACTACACTGAATGTGTTAAAGGCCAAGAGTTGCAAGGAAAAGGACCATGCAAATTATGGGATATTTTTTTTCCGTAACATGGGGGAATCAAAGAAAAGCTAAAATTAGTATTCTAATACTAGCTTCACAGGTCCCAGTTGTGCCATTACTGAATAAATGTGCTGAAATGTGAAGGGAAAAAAAAGACTCACTTCTCTCAGGGAGCTCTGAAATGCTCTGATTATGAAGGAATAGTGGAAAGTTCCCTGGAATTATATAGTGAACATGTCTCAGGCTGTTTCAATTCATACCTGAACTCATACCTACTGTGAGCATACCAAGAGAGGACTGCTCATCATTCCTTCACCATATTTTGCCTGTAGGTTCATAATGCTGATCATTCTCTTCCTCTACTTACAGAAAACATGCTCAAATTCACCCACCAGTGTAACTTCTGTTGTAGAACAGTGGTCACACTTTGAAGGTACCAGTACACATGGCCTGCAGTGACCCTCTTATATTGCTGTACCAAAGTCGCCATCAAATATTCCTCATTTCAAAGCAACCACAGTTAATTATGTTGCCGATTAATGTCATAAGTTATTGTACTTCCTAGTCATGGTTAAAAATGCTTTCATCTGGCAGATTTGGATTAATTAGTATTTTGGATTGTAAATTCCACGAGAAGATGCTCCTAATTTTATTTATCTGGTGGCTTACTTCAATCACTGCCTTTATATATGAAGTCACTGCTGGGATGGTGTACAGCAAATATGTAACAGTAATTGATAATGCTATGCAAAAGTATAGCGGACAAACTAAGGAGGAACACCATATCCAATTGAAGTGGCAGAGGAATGCAGTAGGAAGAATGTAATTACTTGTGTGAGAATTTGCCTAGGAAACTGAAGCAAATGCCTCTCCTCCTTTGAAAATGTCCTTTTTTCCATATAATGATCTAAGTCTCTTTACTAGGTTAACATTGCATTATTAGAGTGCTGGCAAAAAAAAAGTGAAAAAGTAAGTACAACAGAATAAATGGTGCTTGAATGTTCATTAATTTTAATATGATATAAGGAAAAAAAATGTCATAACTGCCTAAGAAATGCAAAATGGAAATCAAGGGTTAGTATAGCTAGTTTTGAGCCTCACACATCTAGAAGCCAGGGCCAGAGGCAGAAAGAATAAAGGTATTTCAGACCCAGGCAATGTTTAACTTCATATAAATGCTTTTTCTTTCCCCCATTGGATTTAAGACCTGGAGCTACACTTACATTTGGAAACTTTTGAAAATGGTTTGGTAATTATTACTGTTTTGATGACAGCCCTCAAATGTTTTTTTAAAAAAGCCTGGGATCTTTTGAATGCTTTTAAGTTTTGCAAGATCTGAAGTCTATACTAATTTTTAGTAAAAGCAAAAGTCTACATCCAGAAAGTGATCCAAAGGTGGGATGCAGGAATATGTTTGGAAAAGCAGCACCCAGCCTGGTGATGCTGGAGATGGCTACAGGAAATGTACTTTGTGCACTGCTGAGAATGACTCTGAGCAGAGAGCTCTCCAGCAGCAAACAGGGAAACCCTGAGGTCAGGCACAGATTTTAAAGTCCACCCTCAAAGCACCATGTATTGTACTCAGAGTTTTTGGAAGGTACCTTCCCCTCTTCAAGTCAGTCAGTCTGTAGGAAAACTGCCCAATGTATAACATGAAGCAGAGATGTCCAGCCACGCTTTGGAAAAATGACAGTCTACGGCGGCCTGGTTGACATCTGTGGTTCCATGGGAAGTGGCTGACTGCTACTGTTACCTCTGGTCCTCCAAAACTGTGAGAAATCCTATTCCTTTGGAAACCTCCCAAACCAGCCAGTAGCAGGCATGTGCCCTCCTGCCTGCTCAGACATCCTGTGCAACAGAAGGACAGATGTTCTCAGACAAAGTGAGTGCAAATGGCAACTTAAACACTAGGAACAGAGGAAGAAAAGGGGTAGCTTTTCATATTACCTTTAATCCCCTGGGCCCTGCCCTGCAACTAGCACAGAGGGAAAATCTGATTAGTAGAAGCATAGCACCATGCAGAGGAAGCAATATTCCCTTTCATCCAAAAGCTAACTTGAGTGAGCAGGGTCTACATTTGTACTGTAGTCAAAGAGAGAGGTGATAGGGATACTTATCACTGCTCCAGTCACTGCTCTGGCCATCAGTTTGTTATGATGTCTGATTTTCCACAGGTGATAAAAATGGGATATTCTGGTATCTCTGCAGGCTGAAGACAAACATTATACATTGAAACAGCTGCAGCAAGAAAGAAAAGAAGAGACTGGGGAGAAACACTTCAAATATAAAATTCAATTTAGCTACATATCATGTTTTAGCCCAGCGTCCTTCACAATGTTCCACAAAACCAGTCTTAACAGAGACATTTACAAGCACAGAGTATAGATTTGGGAGAAGTCAAGACTCCTTTTATTCCAGGAAATAGAGAGAAACTTTCCATGCAAACATACACACCCATGCAATCACAAAATCTCCTTGAATGTAACTTTAAGAGACATGGCAGATTTGCTAGTCAGATCAGCCAGAACCACTTCAGTTTGATTGAAGAGAGGAAAAACAACAACAGTAAAACCACTGGGCTCATTAATTTAAGCCAAGTCCTAAAAATAGAACTGCTTTCTTATGGAAAGGAAAAAAAATAGAAAAAAATCCAAAACAAAACAAAACCAAACAAAAAATCAAAACAAAAAAAAACAAACACCCTCCAGAATCTGAAATGTTCTCCAAATTGTCTGAATTTGGTGCCAAGTACACAGGGGCAGCCTAATACTTAAGAGACTGCCTGTTCCAGCTCTGAATCCCTCCAGTAACTAGAGACTGTATATCCAAGACTGGGAAGTGACTATGGAAAAAAAAAGAAAAAAACTGTTTTCTAGTGGGCAAGCTGTCCAGCCATTTTAAACATTGCTTGAATACTTACCTTGAGGCCTCATGATGCACAGTGTTTCCTCAGCCTGCATGACACTGCAATGGGACCAGTCTTGGTCACCCATGCTCCAGCACCTGGGGCGAAACAGCAGCCCGAGGAAAGGGTTCAGCCCTGCTGGAGAGGATGGCAGCTCCAGCCTTCCCCGCTGCCCAGAGCAGTGTGTGTCTGCCCCAGGTTCCAACCAGGCTGCTCCTGCTCAGCCTCACCCCCTCCATGACCACTGGGCAAAGAGGAAGCCTGCAGCTGCCTCCTGGCAGGGAACAGGGCATCACTGGCATAGAATGGATTTGTACAAAAAAATCACAACTGTGAATGAGTTGCCTGAAATTATCATCTTGGAGCAAGTTTTTGCTGTGCTTTACAAATTCACAAGTATCTGTGCTGTACTGGAAAGGCACAGGGGAGTGTGCTGCTCCTTTCATGCAAAATAACTGAAGAGGAAAGGCAGTTTTCTGTTTGCCTGCCCGTACCTTTCAGAATGGGCAAAACACAAAAAATAATGTTAGGAAAATAAGTAACAAAGCAGCTTATGTTTATCCCCTGTGAGACTCCCTATTATCTTACTAAGAACAAGGCAGAAATACAGCTCCTCATGATTTTGCTTTCATGCTTTGCCCAATCTCAAAATGTACAGTACTAAGACAATGTATCCCCTTCAGGGACAGAATAAAGGAATAAACACTTTCTGCTCATTATACTGGCAAGAAATACTGGTCTTCTTTATTCACAAAGAAAGGCAGGATTCTGGATTTTCACAAATCACCTGAGAGCTTCATGCTAAAAAATTTGAAATTTCAGTATTGATATCTGGCAAAAGAGTTGTCAAGAGTTATCAAAATTTTCTCTCCGGACCAATGGCCTAACAGCTGTTTGTCCAGGACACCTGAAGATGCTGCTTGAAAAGACTCTGGGAGTGCAACTCCACCACCTCTCTCTGAAATGCTCCTCAGATCCTGCTGCTTCCGTGAGGAACTTCACTGGTATTCCAAGGCAATCTCTGTATTTTTACTTTTGCCTATGGTATAAAACGTTATTTCTAAAAAGTGCATAAAATATTTTTAGTGGTAGAATTTAGCTAATCTTCATCAGTTTAATTGTTGCTAAACAGGTTCCAGTGTAGCTCCATCAGTTTTCACATAAACTCCAGACCCTGCCCTTGCCTCAGTATCCTGAAAACCTTAGCTAAAGTGGCAGGATAAGCTAGTTTCTTCCTTTACACATGGCTGAAATTGGCATAAGGACCAAGAGAGGCCAGGATATTTAAGGAAGAAAGGTCGCTTTTCATGAAAAAAGGGTTTTTAAGAAGCCAGGGTCACAGCTGAATTTTCATATGCCAATTTCAAGAAATATAATATGACAGAAACAGAAGTGCTATTTTGGGTCACATAAGTATCATATTCTGAATAATCCTTTTATTAGCAGGCTGCCCTTTCCTACCTCATCTTTCTTGCCAGCAGCTACAGACCTCAGGCTCATACATTTCCATCAATGCTATGAGAAGGGCATTTATCAACTTCCTGTTGCTCAAAAAATATAATTAAATCTAAAATTGTACTTACTAAGAAGTACATAACAAAGCACAGAGCAGCAGCTCTCAAAGTTGTTTAAAAATGTGTTTTCAAGGAGAAGGTCAATATTTTTTATATGATATTTATCTTCTTTCTAAACATCTGACCCAAATAAGTAATCAAAGAGAACGAAAGCCTAAAGCAATCAGTTTAAATTTCGTCATGTGATTCTACCTGGTGTGTAAGAAAACACTCTTTGAACTTAACAAGCAAAGTGTGCATAGGAAATATTATTCTAAGCATTTAATGGAGTTGCACAACCCTTGTGTGTTTGCTAAAGATGGCAAAAATAGTCAAAAAACATTTTTTCAATTAAAAATGCCCTTTTATTTAAAAAAAAATGTTGTTTATGTTTTATACAGACATTTAGTATCAAAGTGCATCTAATAAACATTTATCAAGGCTCTTTGGGTGACATGTTTAACAAAAATACTCACAGATAATAGTTTCCTCTTAACATGCTAAAATGAGAATTGATTTTTTTTTTTGTGCAAACATTTGCTTTGCAAACAGTTATCACGAATACTTTCACTTTAGAGTACAGTGTGGTTAAATTGTTTATTAGAGAGTCTGAATCATTAGTGTATTTTCTCCCACCCTGGTTTTAAAAAGTTTATCATTAAGTATAAGTTTTAAAGCTTTCATATGATTTGGACAATTACAGAAGCCCCTTGGAACCAAAGCTGTGCCTGTAGTAGGCATGCTCCGAGGCCAACTGAGTGAGTCCAGGAGCATTTTTAATTACAGCACCACCCTATGAATTTATGATTACTTAAGTGTACTTGACCCCACCAGTTGTCTAATCCTTCCTTTTAACTTCTCCACGGTCTATTAAACATCCCCATTTAAAAGACTCTCTGCTGGAATCAAACCCTTGATGGCTGCAATGTCTGCTTTTCCTGCTCACAGTGTTCTGACAGCCCTAAAAGTATTCCAGTCCAGATTTGACCTCGCAAGGGAACGCGTCTAAATTGAGTCGATCTCATTGACAAAGATCAAACCACTACTTAAGAAGTCTCGTGGCTGGATTTCCTTCCCAGCAGACCCACAACTCCAAGCTGGAGTAAACATGAAAGGCTGCATGCAGCTGCAAGCAGTATTAGGTAGGAGAACAGTGCAAGCCTCACATGATCTGAGCAGCAAGTGCTCCTGTGGCAGTGGTACAGGGAGAAGGGAGGGGAAATGGGCAACAGGCTCCTGACCCTTGAGTAAATTCATGCCTAGAAAGTGTGATGGGGATACTTACCCATGCACAACAGGAATACTCACTCACTGCACACTACACATGCACAATGATGATACAGACAGCACTGGATAAACGACTTCTCTGAGTGGAAATGAAAGATTTTATGCTATTTATTTAGATATTTATTTATTTATGCTATTCTTTGTGGTGTTGCTTGATTCATTTGTACTTATGGCTCAGATCTTTTCACAAACACCATCTGAAAAACCAGCTTTCCTACAAATCCAGGCAATCCAGCAGTACAATACACAGTATAAGCATTTTGCATGGAAAAAATAATTGCTGCTCTCAAGTACATAGAGTAATTTATGAATGCTGTTCTTAGGGTGATTACCAGCTGATATCAAACTAGAATAGAAAATACAATTCCTATTGTTTTCCACTGAGAAGTCACAATGTAGACAAAACCATTGTTTTTGCAGGAAGATGAAGAGGCTAAGCAAAGAGCTATAGCATCCTCAGTTTTACCTGTGATTTCATTACTTACTTTCAATCGGAATTTAAATTTCCCTTTAAGTTATATCCATTTTGGACAAGTATTCTAGCAAGGAGTAAGAAGAAAGCTCTTGATTTCAATTTCTTGGAAAGGCTATTTTGCCATTAATAACTTGGGAACCAATCAACAACTATATTCCTGCAGGGCCCGCAGAAACAGAACTGGTACAGAAAAAAAAGGGAGTTGAACTAATTCTTTCAATGCCAATGTAAAAGAAAGTCATGTTCTCGCCAGACAAGTTCTTCAGGTCAAGTACAGCCAGAAGGTGCACTTTGAAAAAAAGAATGTATTTTCCAGAAAATAATGTCCTTTGGAAAGAATTCCATGCTCCTAGAAATTGGTCTGTGAAGTTTATTTTCTGGCTATATGGGTGGAGGAACACAGATCCAGGAAATATACTTGCAATTCTGAGTGGATTTGAAATGTTAATGCCTGTCTTACACAACTTTTTCAAATTTCTTTGATCTTCTCCTTAGCTTCCTACCGATCATTTTCTGACAATGTCCTATAGTTACTCTGACCTCACTGAATACAAATTTCTTTCTCTCTATCACATTCTTAAGGATATGCCTTCAAAACCTTCTTCTAATGAGACCAAACACCCAGGAAAACAAAACCAGAGTGCTTAATAAGATCTCACTCTGTGATTGTGAGAGGTTGGGACAACTAAGGAAAAAGATACATATTATTGTTATGGCAATGAAATGAAGGAATCAGTTAAATTGGAGGTCTCAGAAAGCAACCCACAAAGATTACTTCAGATTTTGCCCTTATAAAGCAAAAATTAAACAAATAAATTATTAACATACCAACTATCCTGGGGTAAATAGGTGAATAATTGTTCTGTACTATATTTAGCAGTGAGAAAAGCACTATTTTATTTCAAAACTATGTATGTAGGGAAGAGCAACTGACATCATCTACTTAGATATTTGACACTGTCTTGAACAACATCTTTGTCTCTCAACTGGAGAGACGTGAATTTGACATAGGAACCACTGAGTGGATAAGAAATCATCTGCATAATCACACTGAGAGTGGTCAATGGTTCAATGTCCCAGTGGAAAACAGTGAGGAGTGCCTTCCTCAGGGTCAGCATAGGGACCAGCACTGTTTGACATTTTGTCAGTCACATGGGCAGCAGGATCAAGGCACCCTAACTTTGCCCATGACACCAAGGTGTGTGGTGCAATCAACAGGCTGGAGGGAAGGGACGCCATCCAGAGGGGCCTGGGCAAGCTTGAGAGGTGGGACTGTGCAAAAGCCAAGTGTGTGGTCCTGCAGGAGGGTCAGGACAATCCCAAGCACAAATATAGACTGGGAAAAGAATTATTTGAGAGTTGCCTTGCAGAGAAGGACTTGGGGGGTGCTGGTAGATGAAAAGCTGGGCACAGGTTGTCAACATGCACGCACAACCCAGAAGGCCAACTGCATCCTGGGCTGTATTAAAAGCAGCATGACCAAGGGTGGTGATTCTGCCCCTCTACTGTGCCCTTGAGAGATCCCAGCTGGAGTGCTGCATCAAGCTCTGGGGCCCTCGACACAAGAAGGATGTGGATTTCTTGTAGTGAGTCCAGAGAAAGACCATAAAGATGGTGAGAGGGCTGAAGCAAATCTCCCACAAAGACAGGCTGAGAGAATTGAGGCTGTTTTTACCCTGAAGAAAAGAAAGCTCCAGAGACACCTTACAACAACCTTCCAGTAAAAAGGAGTCCTCCAAGAGAACTTGAGAGAGAGGTTTTAGAAGGGGCACATAGTAACAGGACAAAGCTAATGGCTTTAAACTGGAAGGGGGAGGTTTAGTTTAGATATCAGGAAGAAATCCTTTACTGTGAGGGTGGTGAGTCACTCAAAAAGATTGCCCAGAGAAGTTGTGGTTGCCCCATTCCTGGAAATGCTCAAGGCCATGTTGGATAAGCAACCTAGTCTACTACAAGGTAACTCTTCCCATGGCATAAGGGTTGGTATGAGATGATTTTTAGGGTATCTTCCAACACAAACAATTCTACACTTCTGTGATATATAGGTGTATATAGTAACCACTGGTATTTTATATTCCCTAAGAATTATTTCCTAGCTTACATATTACACAACGGACTGAAGAGTTTCAATTATACCCTCCCAGCTTTGTACTTGTTCTCCTCCCTGCCAGGAGGAAAAATCTTGTGGCATTTCAGTTCCACTCTGCAGTTGAGCATTCTCAGTATACAACTGCATGTTTCTTGTATTGAGATAGCAAAACCAATTTGTTAATTTGGTTGTTAATTCAAGTGGAGAGGAATAGTGCTTCTGGGCTTCTTTGTAATTCTCAGTCCCTTAACTAAGTCTGGTTTTCTTCCAAGTATACTGTGGAGTTTGAAATTTGTAATAAAGATAAGCAATTATTCTAGGATTTGCTTTTCCGTTTAAAAAGTATTTAAATTAAGGTATCTGGCTAGAAACTATTACTTAGAGAATAGCTTCTTGATAAATCCTATCTTGCACCTGGTGCAGTACCCTCAGTCACTGTGCCAATGGAAAGTGAGAGTATTCCTGGGGATTTCACATTTTGACAATGTATTTCTAACCTGCTATAAGATGGCTATAAGGGTTTAATGAGAGTTAGCACTTCCCCTTCCCACATGATTAAAGCTGATAGCATCTCTCTATAAGAACACAGATAAAACCTCTGGAATTGCATATTATGAAACATTTGAGGCAATATGTCTGATAACTGTAGTATGGGAATATCATGCTTTAAAACTAAAATGTGGATTTAAAATTAAAATAGGATTAAGGGCATCTAAGACACTTAATAGCTCAGAATCTAGGCAGATGTGAATGCACATGTACAGATTTCTTTGAACCAAGTATGACTAAGTCTTTGACCAATTTCAGCATTTGATGTGTATCTCATAATTCCAGGAACACAGCAAGACTTTTGCTGCTTGGATGTTTTAAGTGGTGAATCTTGTATGCCAGGTGCTTTCATTATGGTTGTTCTGGTTCCTAAGAAACAAAGCACTCTGGATTTAAAATTTCCCCTAGTTCCTTTTCAATTCTATTAATAAAAATTGTGGAATATATTTCATTTGAGTAAAAATATCACCTACATTTTTCTGCAATTTATTCCTGGGCTCATTATTTTTGCTTTTGCAAAAGCAAAATATTTCTAAATCACAGTACTAAAACAAACTGTCAACATAACCAGCCAGTCTGCAACCTGGCCTTCTGCTGTCAAAAACAGCACAATAATGTAAAACTCCACTACTGAGATGATCTTCAGGTATTTAATTAATTCTTTACTGGGCTCCTGGAAAAGAAATAAATAATAATTGACACCCACCACAAGAGATGCTTTAATTGCTTTGACAGTTATACCCACTGAGAGTGAAGTTTTCTGACTTGAACTTACAGATCTTATCTGAGCCTGCCTTCTCCCATTTGTAGACTGAAGAATCTTCATGAATCCATGAAGCAAGACCTTCATTGTTTCAAGATCTCACCTTTTATAATAAAGCGTTCATGGGAAGTTCTATTCAAAACCTTTCTGTTTGTCTTAATAAATGAGCATTCAGGTAATTGATTGTAAAGAAAAACAGAAATTACATAGAAAAGTGCAAAAGCTTACTACTATCTATTTAATAAATATTATACACATTCCTTGAAAAAAAAAAATATTGTAAAATTTCCAGGGCCTTTGGCCAAATCAGTTTGCTGTCATTGAACTCTCTGGTGCTATTATTTGTCTTCTCTTCTTCTAGATTTTTTGTTCTGTTTCAAGTGTCTGTGCTTTTCTGCTCCATTAATGTTGTCCTCTGAGGACCTCAGTTTTGCTATAGCTGCTGAAACACAAAGCAAAACAACCAAAATTTGTCTTGGTCCCTTCATATTTTCATCCTGTTCTCCTAATTTTCTCTTCAAGACTCTTCCTCTATATCAAAACAACTCAACTATTCTCTTTCCCATGACACAGACCCCCAAGAAGTCCTTTTTCTTCCAAAATCCCTACTCCTCGTCCCTAAATCCCTTCTTTCTTTTGATACAATATTCTCCTTGAGCCTCCTGTCTATCTGCTCATCACTGAGACTGGCACACAAAAGTTGCATTCTGCTCAACTCTGTGGTGTTTCCTGCTCTAGCACAGGTCCTACTCAGCTCCAGTAGTGTCTTCCAACCAAAAATGCTCTGTTTAAGACTTTGGCCAGAAAAAATCCCTCATATATTACCAGACATTTTACTTTCAGGGCTCCATTTCAGCACAACAGGCATAGAGGAATCACCAGTCCTGCCTGAAGGATGAACCTCCAATATCCACATTTTTACTGGAACTTTCTTGTGTTTTGCAAGTATTTTTTTTTTTAACATTTCCCTATTTTCATGTCTGTCTAGGTTTCAAGTTTAGGATTTCACTGAAATAAAGTAGATCCAATTAATGAAGAATTTGCTACCATGTGTCTCACAGTCATTCTCAAAAAACAAAATTGAAAAACCTCTCAAACTTCTGTCAGCATGTTCTCTGCAAACATAAGAAAGTAATTTGGACTAGGTGATTCATTGTTTGTTCCTTTCCAGATGTAGTTTTTACTATGAAAAAGTAAAGTTCTTTGTTTTAAATGCCCTGAAAAACAACAGTAGCTGTTTTCACAGACTAAATTCTCTACTCCTTAGGAAATATTGATAAAGGAATCAAATTACCAAGACTCTCCTCAGCCTCTTGTATCACATGCACAAAACTTTCTTAGGTTCAAAGCTCACCATTCAAATACAGAACATTATTTAAAATGAGGCACATGCAAAAGGAGCTCAACTGACTAAGTCTGCAGTTTTGAAGAAGAACCCTGCTTTAATGGAGGCTGCCTCTATCTTTCCTAATTATTGCTAAGCACTGCAGCTTGTAAGAAAAAATCAGAACATTAAGTCAAAACATGATCATATTACATTTACAAATCTCAGGTACCACCCTAACTTTCTTATTTCACAAGACCTTGGTGCTTTTGGGTAATCCTGATATATCTATACCTGACTTCAGACGTAACCCTAACTGGACATGTGCTCGGAGAAGACCTTGGCAGGAAGAATGCAACACTAAAATATCCAAAAAAAAGGTTTCTTACTTCAAGCGAGGTTGTTACATGAGACTTTCTTCTGGGATAGGATACAGATCTGAAGCAGTCTGGTTCTTAATACCCCGGCTAATCATCAAGAACAGTACAAACTATGGTGCTTAAATTAAGTAAACAGCAATTCTGAGTCATGCTGTTGCTCCCTTCTAACATGCTGTATGTTGTGGCTGAACCATCCAACATCTGGACTGTGAATATAATACTGCCAAAGCTGTACTCTGTGGTTGCCAAACTGTTGAGCCCACGTGTGGCTTCACAGCTTGATATCCAGGGGGCCCAACTATGATTCAAATTCTGAAAAATCACCAGGTCTATGGTTGAAATATGATTCAGCAGTTTGGAGGCGAGCCTTCTTAAGTTAAAAAAAAAAAAAACAGCAGCAAAAAACCCCACAGCTGACTATATATGGCATACAACTCCTAGCAAAGGAGCAAACGTCTTGAATACCTTCACTTCACAACAGAGCTCCATAACTTGACTTGATGGTACAAAATATGGCTTATCACAAGCATTGGACTAAATTCTGCCCCCTTAAAAACTGTAAACTCAGATGAACTTCACTAATTTCGGCAATACACAGCCTGTTTAAATATGAATACACAGGAGTTCCTCCTGCACATGCCTCTTGCTGGTGCTCTTTGAGAATAGCTTGAGTCATCAACCAGGTAAAGAGCAGCATCCTTACAGAAGAAAGCCTCCCATGGTATTCCAGGAATGTAGCTACAGAGGTAGACTCCTTCCCCACCACACAGATATACTTGATTTGTAAATGAATTAAGCCTTGTGAATTGACCAGAAACAAACCTCAGATTCTGCACACATAGAGGATGCACTAGGAACACCAGTCTTACATTAATTGCTCTGTGTCCTCCAGGATCATTTACACACACATAAAAAAATCACCATATCTTGTCAAAATGAGGTGTCCACTGGCCTGGTACATGGAAGAGCTCAGCTGCTGATTTACATTGCAAAGTTTATTTCTCAAACTTGTCTCCTTGCCTTCTAGCAGATATAAATAGATGAACATTTTTTTTTTCTTAGTTTATTGATTGTTCAGGTGGACTAGCACTGCACCAAGGCATGACCATCCTCAACCCTCATCCTGCACTGCTCAGCGCTGCCTGGTCAGACAGATGACACACTGTCCTTCCATGTGTACTGCCCTCATTTCTACTGGTGATGATGCTTACTCTTGCTTTGCCAAGCAGAGTGGCTTAACTAATATCCTCTACTGCCTGCAAAATACATGCTCAGTCATTTGGGAAACTGAAAATAAAAGGTGAAATAAATGCTGCTCCATTTGAAGTTGAATGATTTGTTCAACAGCAAAATGTTGCTTTAAGAAAGCTCCCTTTTAATAGAGTAAATGAGACAAATGGAGTCTCCTTTTTTCTCATTCCCTTCTCTTTAATAGTAATTGAATGAAATGAGATTGTGAGGTAAAACCAAGCACATCTGGGTCAATTAGCATGGAAAGTCAATTCTTTAAAACCTGATGGATGCCTCTGGGAATCGCGCACTTCTCAGCACGAATCTCACTTCTCAGCAACTCAACTCAATTAAGCCATTACGTGGTTCTTTAAATCTGGGGATGCGGGGGAATTGCTTAATTGTCTGCTTGTCATAGTTCCTCCTCAGGGAGCATGTAAACGTCTTCTGTTTCTCCTATAGATGTGTGGTGCACATAAGAACGATCCATTTTAGCTGACTTATTCAAAGCTTATTTCTCCCGTGGGAAAATTAATCTTCCACCTCAAACACAGAACAAAGCTCTCCAGTGGAAAGAAACCATGCAATCAATGTGGAATAGGTTTTCAGTGACTACAGTCAAGTTTATATTTCCTTTTCCTTAAAAGGCTCAGCTATTTCTCCCTGCTTTCGCTTGTTCCTAACTCACAACCAAACTCCTCAGGCTGTAATTGAGTTTCACCATTCTCTGCAACTACAAGCAGCTCTGACACACATAAGTCACCCACTTATGCATCAGAAGTCACCCACTGACTTTACAGTCATCAGAGCCCAAGCTGGCCATCTAAACATTTATGAAGTGCTTAACTCTATGGACAGGGCTGAGCATCTCCAGAGGACAACTCATCCCACATCCAGAGAGGTGGGCAGGATGGCACATCATGAGATGGTCATCTGTTCTGATTGACAGCTGTTCTGGATTCACTGAGCTAAGGGATCTACTAAAGGAATCTTGAACAGCCAGCAGGCTGACAGGCAGACATTAAACTTTTAGACAACAAAATTAGTAAACTTAATCCCATCTACATCTCCACACTGCTGTGACTGTGACAACCACTCAGGAAAGACAGACTGCTGTCCTTGTTTCAGCACACCACATCAGTTCAATTCCACATTGATTGCATGGTTTGTTCCTCCTCATGTGCACACAAGCAGCTGCTTTCACTCTTCTTTTGCTCCATGTTTCAGACTGCTGAAGACCCAAAATCTCTAGTTGGTCTCAGCAGGAGACAGTTGCTGGGTGCTTAGGATTATGGAAACAAGTCATCCCATTTAGCCCCTAAATACGGATTTAGAAGGCTAACTTTAGCTTCAGATTTTTTTTAAACTTGGCATGGTATTAAAATCCATCCATGGGGCGAGTTAATTTTTTACCATCAAAGAGTAGTAAAACAACTTCTCCAAGGTCATACAGCAGGATGACTAGGATTAGAATGCCACAAATTCCATGTGCTATAACCAGAAAATTATTCTGTTTCCTAAATGTAACATAATTGGGACACAGTCTGATAAATGGAGACTGAGTAAGCCACACTAAATCTACTGATGTGTTCTGCAGTGTCTGGATGCATCCCCAACCCTAGCTATGAAAGGAAATGTAATTATGGTAATGAGAAAGTACAGTCCACCCATCATTAGGGTTACCACACACATACGTAACCAAATTCCAAATATAGAAGTGCAGTAATGTCTCCTACACTCTTATCTCCCATTGGATCCCTTTTTCTCAAGTTATACACTTGCCATCTTTTCCTCTGACAGGAGAAACAATCTATTTCGGTGCATGCACAGCAGCTAAAGGACTATCACATCTGTCAGGATATGGGGAACAGCTGCTGGACGTTCACCAGGGAGCTGACGCTGGGGACAGACACCGTCCCTTGCCCACACAGATGTAACCAGTGTGTTTGCTCAGGCGCAATGCTGGGGTTGAAGGAGGGAAGCTAAGTCTGAGGAAGAACGTTCAAGGAGGAGAGGAAGATCAAGAAGCCAGAAATTTTTATAAAGCACCCTTGTGTGTTAGAATCTATGCCAATTTTAAAAATGAGGTATATGTCTCTTAGTGCAGTCTTAAGCCATGAATGCAAGGCAGTGTAGAGATTCAGAAGCCTTATTTAAATATCCTAGTTTGGCTCCAGAGAAGCAGAACAGCGTAGCACACAGTCCAGGCTAACTTACACAGCTCTGCTATGGCAGTTTAGACCAGTCAGTGCCTCGGGTCTATAAAGGTCTCTGTACAGCGGTGACCTCAGCATGCATCACTCTCTTGGTTTACATCATCTGGAGGACATGTCTTCACCACGGTGCAATGTGTGTGTGTAACTTAAAAATTTCAGCTGTGGCTCCAGAGTACGTGCAAGGGATCCTGACGACAAACATTCTGTCTCTCCTGCCTGTCTGCAATCCAAAGACACAATGCCAGACACTTTTCCTCCTGCGGTGGACTGGTATGCAATTATTTTTGCGCACCTCAGCTTGTCTTGGTTACAAAAAAGAGAGGAAATATTTTAGTAACTTTCATCTCCTAAACCAGAGTGTGGCAGATAGCTAGACTTCCAGTTTCACCACGTTTCTGCAGGCAAAGGAGAAATGGGTCATTGACAGGTTTATAAAGGTCATTGTGGTTTATAAAGGTATTCAGTGGTATCTAAAGCTGAAAAAAGTTCTGAGTCTAACCTGAAAATGTTAGTACTTTAGGCTGTCATGCCTAGACATTTGCCATGAGTTACAGTAGTATAATCAGATACAGCAGAGGCAGCAGTATTAGATAAATGGTTTGTGACCTGCACATCCCCACATGAGGCTTCTTGGAAGTGCCTTGGTTTTGTGCTGAGCAACAGCATGCCACAGCAAAGGAATCCCAGACACAGCAGGGGCAGCCAGTCCCAGCTGCATTGGTTACAGCTCCTTCACTGCTTTTGGGCACAGTCACACATCAGGGCTTCACACTGAAGGGATTCTCTGTCCACTTTCCACTCACAGTGTAAGCACCACTACAGCTCTGTTCTCAGTGAAAATAACACTAATGTATGTGCACCTGGACCAACTGTCAGGGTGTTGTAAGTTCAAGAGACTTCAATTTCTGTTTTAGAAAACAAAGGAAGAGAAGATCAGCAGACTACCTCTTTTACCCTCTGCCTTTCTTATTGCCTAGAATTAACAAAGATGATGCCTGATAAGGCATGGATGGAAGAAGAAAAATAAGGAAGGACTTGAGCAATACCAGTAAATTCATTCGACCAGGTCAACAGCAACTTGAAGGCTTTTTGGGTGCTTCACAACCCACGTGCAACAGTTCCTTCAGTCAACTTTCTGCTACAAATGTTTCTGCATCCCAAAATTAATACACACAAAAGCCAGTAACAGCTGAATTGCTTCCTGACATAAGGTAGAGTAGCCTCTACAGTTGAATATACACCATATATATGTTGCAGAAGGGATTAAATATGGAATGGCAACTCCAAGCAGAGTAGCCAGGGCCTGACTGCCCTGCATATCCTTTGCTGTAGCCTGCTATCGTGGTTCAGAGATTATGTGAGATGCTGCTACCATGTTTACGTTGGCTTCACTTTGATGCAAGGGACTACATTAAATACAACGCACCCACACTCACACACACAACCCAAAGACAAGCCTTCTTCCAGAGCTGTCAGCAGCATCTTTAAAAAGTTGTATATGTACCTTAAAAATTAGAAAAAAAAAAAAAAACGCCACGTTGAAAAACTTTTTCTTACCTTTCTTCAGAAACCGCTCTAGCACCCTCCAACACTCAGGCTAGCACAAAACCTGGTCTGATCATCTTGGTATTTCAAGCACATACACAGGCATGTACATACATACACATATCTATGCAGACCCAAAACTCTCTCCCCAGGAACATGGCCTTCCCTTTCCAGGTACATACCAGTAGGAATGCACACAGTGAAGAAACAGAGGAAGAAAAAACGTGTTTTTCACACAGCCGTTTTTTTCTGTTTGCAGGAGTTCCTTTTCCAGCCACAGGCAAGGGGTGAATCTAGAGAAGCCAAAGGCAGTTGAGGCAGGATGTAAATGAGACCACACCTTCTAGACAAACTCCAATCATAAGGGAAGAACATGGATGTAAATAAAACCACACCTTTGCTGGACTAGCCTTCTCTTCTTACCTCGAACAGTTTCCAAATAAGGCCACTCCTTTGGATGGGCTGCCTATTTCCATTTGTGATGAGAGGCATGTAGGCAAGGCCAAACCCTTTCACAAACTCTTAAGTAAAACTTTGAGAGGATTGTTAAATTTTACCCTTCTCTGGCTCCAGGAAAACTAGTTCCTTCTCTGGAAAGCACTGAATTGCTCTGCGTGGGATCTGATGAGCCAGCACATATCGTTCCTCAGTCATCCTCTCAGGCACTAAAGACTGCTTTATGAAAAAACTGCTTATAGAACATGGATACACATTTTAACATGCAACTTTTACCTTGCACTGACAAGCCTTTACACTGATTTTAGATGGGTGCTTTCCTTTCAGCTGGGCAGAATTAAAAAATACAACACTGGAAATATGAGATTCTTCTGCATTTTCTCAGTTTTCTCTTATATCCTTCTTTCCACGTGCATATCCAAAGCTGATTCTGAGATTTCCAACCCAGATCAAATACAAAAGGCTTGTCCCAAAAGGTAAACTGCAGCCATGCTTCAGTATAACTTTTTCCAGATGTCAGAGCTCACTATAATCATGATTGATTTCAGTTTGGGTCAACAAGCGATATAAGTATCAATAAAACCTTACTATCACTGAAAGTCTTTAACTACTTGGAAACACTCCAGATGTCTAGATTAGGAAGACAAAGAACTTGAAGGCATTCTGAGAGAATAAAACCAGAGTTGTCATCTATACTCCTCACATGAAGAAAGTCCTGTAGGAACAAAACAAAAGCAGAATCAGTTTCCTAGAACAAGATACATGAGACAGAGTGAAAGTGCATACAGTGACATGCACTTTATCCAAAAAGGTGGTTTTTAATAAAACTGGGAAAGGTTGTACTGTGTTCCCACAGAAATGGTATGTTCAGGGGTCTTATCCAAGTTTGGGAAAACAAAACCATCCACATTTTTGATGTTTGCACCAAAGGAAAAAAATGTTAGTTTGAGCATTTGATGGAAGACAACTAGAGGAAATCAATATTATCATGGCTCCCACCAGTGATACAAGGGGCCAGTAACTGTCAACATTTTCCTTATAAATCTGTCTTTCAGGAGAATCTAAATAGGCTTTAAATGACTAGAGCTGGGACCAAAATCTGGATTGTGAGATCCTTGGAAACAAATCTGCATCAAGCAGCTTACAAAATTCCAATCTAGAGAGACTGTGAGAGCAGAATAGGGATCATTTTTAGTGGTTAAAGGTATCTGACTTGTTTGTGCTGCTAATCAGTGATCAGAAACCAATCAGGATGTTTGGAATCAGTGCTGATGAACACACAGAAGTCTGCATGCAAACTTAGCCATCTCCTCCAGCATTTTCTTCTTAAACATACAGCTTCCACACAACACAGGCTGTTTTGTGATATCTGGAGCTCACATTTCCAGAGACGTCCTGGACAAAACTCAGCAAAAACCACAGCAGTAAAAGAAAGATTCACAAACAATCTTGATTTTTAGAAAGATCTTATTTCATGCCCAGGCTTAAAACTAAGCTATGTCTAAAACCATATTATTATAATAGTTTAATGAACCAGTTCATTAGGCTTAAAGGGTAGCACTCAAACCAAACCATAGATGCAGCTTTCCTTTTCTGAGCCAGTGCCCCAAAAGTTCCTACCTACCCCAGAGCTATACACTTTAATGAGAGACAGAAAGGAAGTAAAATGAGAAATGGAGTCATAGGACTGGTCTGATTTGGCAGGTTTTTCATTTAATTGACTGATTAAATGAGTTTCCATCCACTTCTCCTGCCTCATTGCACTGTTCAGTGGCCTTGGCCCTCTCACACACTTGTAGCACATTCCAGCTATTTGCTTCTACAACTTCCTTCCACACTACAACTTACATAGATGTAGAAATGAAGAAAAGTCAGTGGTGAAGTTCATTAATGTTTCACTTTACCAGGCTAATTAGGTGTTGCGCAGAACAGCAAAGGGTCCTGGTGCAAAACCCACCATGTTCTACTCTTTCAGTAACTCAGCCAAATGTTTGTCTGCTCTACAGTTTATTGAACTACCCCCTCACCATTCCACTTTCTTGCTATTTCAGCTCCAGTTTATGCCATGTACCTCTTCTTCCTCAGACTTCCTTTCAACTGCAACACCCCTAAAGTAAACCACCTTACTTGCACTCTGGGGAAATACCCATCACAGATTATTGGTTCTCCCTTGTTTTACTAGATTTTACAAGTTCTTTTGCACAAACCTGCTCTTAATCTGTGCAGCACAGCTGACAAAATCTGGACCCAAGAATGGCCTCTTCACACAGAAGCTGTGTTTTACTGTGCATTCCTGAAACACTTCACACAACTGGTATCCTTTGCCCATTAGTCTACTATTAAAAGTGCCTTACCCCATCAATTATGTCTCAAACCTACCAGTTCAACAAATTATACAAATACCTTATATTTTAATTAGCTTATTAGCTAGATCTTTTAGGAAGATGGTTTCTTAAACTCCTAGGCTTACCACAGAATTATTTTGTGAACCAAATCTATATAACAGTATCTGAGAGAAACTTTGAAACAAAATATTACAAGAGAGAAAATTCAGTTGGTGAGAGACCAATAAACACACTGTAAATTCTCAGGGTTTTCACAAGAAACACTGAGTCGTGAATGACTATTCCAGAAATGGAAAAATAGAGAGTCTCTTGACATCTGAATAGGGTGAGCAGGCAGTGGTCCAACAAACAAACCAGAAGTAGAAAGAGGAAAAAATGTCTTTTTGGATCCAAATAGCTTCAAAAATGAAAACAAGGATTAAAAAACAAGAATTAAAACATGGGAAGCTGAAGTCTATTCCCATATTTTATTGCACCACTTGAAAGAGAGCTAAATGCAGGCTCTGTCCTGTTGAGAAGCAACATCCTCCATTTTTCTGCCAATTTTAGATAAGACTCACTGTCAAAAAATGGGGTTTAAAATAGAATGGGATTTAAATCAGTGGGCAGATCGAGAGGTCATGCTACATCTTTCTGTAAATGCAGGGGTGACTTTCCTATCATGTGTACTCTAGAGGTGGCAGACCAGGTAGATAAGGACACTCCTCTCAGCTCTTCCCCATGCCACTCTGCAAAGCAGGAAGTCCACAAGGGCAGCTGCTGGTAGCACTGTCAAGAACTGAATGCTACTTCCCTTGGCTGTGAAAGGCAGAAGGAATAACCTGAACCAGCCCTCTGCCCTGCAGGCACTGGCAACGCAGTCCATATTTGAGCCTTCTGAAAATGTCCCTGGCACATCACCCTTCTGAGACATGCTTGAGAGCTCAGGGCAGAAACCATACTAGGAGTTTGGAGAGCTGTTCAGTGTTAGAACACCTAGATTAAACTCAAGAAACACAAAACATTCCTGAAGCAGCTGTGAGGGGAGATAAGGTCCTTGTGTGCGAGTGACATCAGAGAAAAGTTTGGTATCCTCAGGTCTCCAAAGAAGATCTCACTGGACTCAATCCCTGCAGCTGCAACTCAGAAACTCCCCCTTCAACTCCAGCAGAGAAAAAGCATTACAAACAATTACCATTTCTTTACAGGTAGCAAAGCTTCCACCCACATGCCCAACTATACTGCACACTAAGCACAGGACTCACACAAATCACAGAAAATGCAGAATGATGGCTGAAGGTCTCCAAGGCCATCATTGGTGAATGATCCCCACCTGCCAGACTCACTGGCCTGTACCCAACACTGACCTTTTCAACTACCTAACCCAAGGCTCCTTACCATGGACACTCACGATGGGATTTGGTTTAGGAACGACTACAGTGACAGAACATGGTAAAACTGCATTGCCAAATTTGCTTTTACATAACAGGCTTTCATGACTCTAAACAAATCATAGAATGTTTTTAAGTGTTCCCTGATGTGGGCCAGAAAACATTTTTTCTTCTCTTTGAAGAAGACTGGGTTTCCAAACATGACTTCAGCCGTACTTACAGTGATAGACATTAAAAAATGACACTTAAAGTGAAAATTTTAGAAGTGATTTTGAGGACAATCAAGACCAGTAGGTCCTCAACACAAAGAGGATTTGAAATAAACTCCTCCAACATTTCTTCCTTTCAAAATCAAGCCAAATCATTGACAGATTTCAGAACAAAAGAATTCCAAGGTTTTTTTTCATCTTCATTTTGCTGAAAATCAACACAAGCAATGCAGAGGGTCTAATTCATCAGTATTCCTCTTTCTAATGGAAAAAAAAATCTTCAATCAAAGGTCTCCAGTTGTCCTAGAAATTTAGGAAAAAAATACTAGAAATGTTCCTGGTGTCTTTGTCTCTCAGTTGAAAAAATGATAGGCTCTATAAAAAGCATAAGACAGATGAACAGATAGGCAAGCAGATGCTCACTACTTAGAAGACACACCAAAAAAATAGTCCTGAAATTCTGAAGGGAATTTTCATGGCTTGTCTGTAGTTCTGACTGGCTCCCCAGTCGGAAAACACATATATTATTGCTTTATATACTCTTTAAAAAACCCTAAGCCTGTTATAATTTTAAAGTGTGCTGATCACAGTTTATTTTTAGATCTGACAAACCACAGAAACATCTCCAAAAATATTCTAAAGAAGCAGTGACCTTTCCAGCTTGGAAAGCAGAGTTGCTTTAAAAACATCCTCCAAGCTATAGTACAGGCTAAACAAATCTCTAAGACCCTTCAATGGCCTTCCCAAAAGTATTCCACATTCACATATAAAATAGTCATCTGTTTTATAAAAACCTCTCATCTAGGTTAGCAAAGGTAATCTTAACTATTAGTTCATATTCAGAAGCAAACCAAAGAGTCACCTCCTGAGGAGGACAGCATTGCTCTGAAGACAAAAAGGGCTGCTTGTGGGAACGTGGGCTGCAGTGGTGAGGAGCAACAGCAGTTTCATATCAGTGCTAGAAAAGATATAGTTCACTGAAGACACAAACAAAATGAGGAAAGGTGGTGAAAAGTCACTGGGAGTCAGGGAAAATAATGGTCAGGAAAAGGAGAAAGCTTCCAAAATGAAGAAGGATTTGATGCACAAATGATGCAAAATGAAGTGAATATTTTGCAAGGTGCAAAGGACGGGCAAGGAAGAAAGTTTGACCCCTCATGCTCTGGGGATGGCGTGTTACAGCTGGTCAGGCAGTGTCACCACTGCCCCATGGTCAATCTGCTGAAGCTACCTACAGATGGGTACTGTATGATGGCTAACAATTATCTCATCCCCTACACTTATTTAAAAATTCAAAACTTCCTTCCAAGCAAGAGCAGTCATTAGGTAATAGGATCATCCTGGGTCTATTTTCATCACAAGTATCCCAGCATCAAATCTTCA
Organism: Chloebia gouldiae; assembly: GCA_003676055.1. Taxonomy (NCBI): domain Eukaryota; kingdom Metazoa; phylum Chordata; class Aves; order Passeriformes; family Passeridae; genus Chloebia; species Chloebia gouldiae. The sequence continues at coordinate 50,117,786 of QUSF01000002.1, read as the reverse complement.
TAAAAATTCTGGGCACTCTACTGTCTTAATCTTGTGAGATTTTCTTCCCTCTGCAGCTTTCCTGTTATTCCCATCTTAGTTCTCCCCAGAACTCTAATGCATTTGTTCAGTTAGTTCAGGATTAACAAATATGTTAATGCAATTATGTTCCTGCTTGGCTTTCTTGGTAAATATCTGTAGAAGAGACCTTCTTGTTACCTTGGTGGTTTTTTTTTTGTTTTGTTTTCATTTTTTTCATATGATTAAATAATGAGAATGTACTGTTCTGTGTTGGCCTGAAGCAAAAGTAAGAAAAATTAAGGAATTTTGAATAAAAACATAACCAGGATTTGCGCTGGTTGCCTTCAAGAAATAAAAATTAGACACCTCATCTATTCAACTAATTTGACTTGAAATACAGCATGTGTGTTTTTCTTGCTGCAATTATATAATAAAATGTCAAAAGTGCATAAGGGATCAGCTCTGGCACAATGTAAAACCAAGCCTCTGCAGGAACAAGCTTGTGAGCTCTAGCAGCAGAAACACACACCTATACCTTTGCAAGGAGAAGAATGATTCAATTACACTATAGTAACTATGCTGTTCATTCATCCTCAGCTATGATGAAGAGTTTAAACAGAAGGGCTGACACAACAAGTAAAAGTGCTGGACTCAAAAAGAATTGCTGCAATTTCCCTCGGACTGTCCTTTTCTTTCCTGAAAAGAGTAAAGTGATGAAAATGGAAAACCCATAGAAACTGGAATTACAAACCGTGTAATACTGGTTTTGCTCTTAGTTTTGACTTGGTACATCTATTGATTAATCAAATGTTAGAAAACATTTGTAACAAAACATTTAATGTCCAGAATTAATATCTACCCTATCTAACAGGGTCTAGGTATTGTGACACTGTGACACTGACTCGGGTCAGTGTTCTCCAGTGTTTTATTATTGCAAGAGTCTGAGTGAGTGCAGTAAACTCTGGTACAAACTCTGGTACAAGCTCTGACTTCAACTTCATCTATAATTTATGTACAATTGGAATTAAGGAAAAAATAAAAGTTGCTCTGAATGTATTTAATTTTATTGTTTTCTGTCTGTATTTTTATGTTTGGTTAACTTCTTGAATTTGCAAAAATCACCCTAATTGAAAACAAGACACTTGAGGTTTAGGCACAAGTTTGAAAAATGTATAGGAATTTTTTTAATCTTAGATGTTTACTGTTGAGCAAAACCAGCCTTGCATTCCTTGAGAATTTCATTATACATAACAAAGTTCCACTCAAACTTAGGCACATTCCCTCCCAAAAGCATAAACAAATTTCTTATGTCATATTTGGAAATTGGACCAATAATTCTCTCTTTTTTGTGTCTGTTAAAAAACAAGGTTGTGAAGCAAGCCCTGAATTTATCAATTTTCTAAACATAAAGAATGTGAATTTTGCCCAGGCTCCTTTTGATGATAGTTCAAAAGTCCAGGAATCACAGATATACAAAATGCATTAAAAAATATTACCCAAAGAATGGTTTTCCTTCCCAATCAATTTGCACCATTAAAACCAAAGACTTACCTGATGCATTCTCCTCTGCATTCTAAAATAACACATTTAGCAAGTGTTATTGTTATTTCTCATGATAGGTTACAGAAGCATAAATATGTTTCTCCTTTAATTCTTCCTTTATTCTCACTTATTCTACCTTGTTACAGATCTGTGCAATCAGATCTTGAGGACTTAGGAAAAGTGCCTGCTTCACTCCTTTCAGTTGTTTTCCTGATCATTAACAAGTTCCTAAAAAATTATTTCATTCTTTCCCAAAAATTTTTGATTAGGTTGTCCAGTGATAAAACTCCCTAATACAGACCCAAGAAGTGAGAAACTTCTGGTGTCTCCCCTGTGCACCTCAATGCAGCTTGTTCCTGAGTGCAGCAGGACAAGAGAAATAGGGACTGACTACCAAAGGTGTGGAGAAGAGGAGCACGCAGACTTTGCTGCAGACACCTCTCTCTTCTTCTGGCAAATGAGTTTTCCCATGGTTGAACTGACCAGAGCATGGTTTCTTGGTGGTGAAATGCTGTGAAGGCAGTGGGAAGGAAGCTGCCAAGCCCACCTCACCCTTGGCTGGCTCACCTACACCACTCTCCTCACACACCGATTTCTCCACTTCCTCCATTCCACCCTACTCCACCGCAACCCTTCCCACACAAACACATATGTGCACCTTTCTCTCCAGTCCTGTTTAGCCTTTCCCACTCAGGACCTTGGCTGCTTTTCTCTGGGGACACGCTCAAATACATCACATGGGTGGAAAGTTAACAGGAGGGGTAAGTCCCTTTCCACCCTCTTGTTATACTGCGCAACTTCAAAATCCGAGCCCACTCCTTCAACTCCAGCTCTAACAACATCCCCTTCTCTGCCCACATGCCTCCTCTGCAAAACTGTACAACCCCAGTGGCAGAGCAGGATGGTGGCTGACAGCCACGCTGCTGCTTCAGACTGTGCCTTGCAAGAGACGTTGTGATCACACAAGGGATGAGAGAGTAACCTCACAGCCAGGGCCAAGGCGTGAGGAACGCATCCTGCCTGCCAGGGACCCACCGACTCCAGTTACTCATCCTGAAGCAGACAGTGTGGATTTCAACGACACTCACACTCCACAAAAACAACCTTTTTCTATCAAGTTAGCAAAACTTTTCCTCACTGTGTCCTCTGCCTTGCCGCTGCCTAGCATTTTTTCTTCATTAGCCAATAGCCCTAATGTGGGAAAAGCCTTTTGTCAGACAGGCAGGGATTTTGCAAGTGCTTTACAACTCCCACATGTCATCTTCCCTCCTGAGGCAGGAAAACAATTCAGTCACATTGTCCTTACATCTGGGCAGAAAAGCTGGTAGGAATGAATAAGAAAAACAGAGTGGTTTTGCAAAGCAGTGAACCATTCAGCTTGTTCCAGCTGTAGAAACCATCCAGCTCCTTTCTCCAACCAACCTTTTCATTCCTAGAACACCCACTCCTCTTTTGCCCCTGCTTTTCTCCCCGTGAGAGACTGGCCAGCGTACACACAAATACAGCACTAGCCTCAGTGACTTTTTGGGAAGCACCGTCCTTTCCAAACTTCTACTCCCCCCTGTGGCAGCTTGATGGCAAAAAATAAATAGAAAGTGCACTTCCCAAGTCATGCACTCCACCGTCACTCTTTGCAAGCCATTTATCAAGAAAAATAAAGCTATGTGAAGGCCTAGGTGAGTTGTCACTGAATTTAAGAAGGTAAAATGAGAAGACTGTTCCCAGGGAATTTGAAAATCCACCCTCTGTATCTTGTGAGTGACAGAAGGAGAAAAGCTAGTTCATACAAGTTTTTAAAACTCACCTGAAATTTTTATTACAAAGTTTGTAACTCACACATAAACACTGTTAGGACACATTCAAGATTTTCAAATACCTTGCAGAGCTTAGGCAATACAAAAAGGTAGTTCATGAACTGTCTTTTCATCCCATGTCATAATTGAATCTCAAATAATCATACAGATCTACCATGCTATTAAGGTTAGACTTTTCCACAAGATCCATCATGGATAACTTCCTCACAAGAAATGTACCACAAGTAACTTCTTAGGTTCAATCTTCACAAAAATTCCATTGTCCAAAATGGTCAAAACAAACACCATACAGTAAAAACCTAACCTTGATTTCTATTTAAAACCCTTTAATAAAAGGGTTATAAATGGAGTAATATGCTTAGAAACACGTGCTGTTAGTGCAAGTCCTACCACTTTTACAACATCATGCTTATTACTTAAAAGCCACCCATCAATAAGACATCTCTAGCAACATGGTTGTAAACACTGGACCTGAGACCATTGATGTTTAAAACAACTAGGTTTCCTCAATTAGTTCCTGCAGGAAATCAAAATATTTTAAACACATCCCCACTTCCCTAACAATTCACGTTTTCTGGAGTACCTGCTTTTCTCATCTCCATGTGAAAAATGGTCTGACAGAGAATTTCCCACCAACACCAGTGAGATTAGCAGTCTAAGATGTTTTTCAGACCTGGCCCAGTAGCTGCTAAATTTCACACACATCTGTGGGTCAATAAGGAAGCCACCTTGGCTGTTGTAGGTTACATCCCAGTTTCCCTGTCTGCGTCACTTGTACAGACACATTTACACAGGTCACATACCCCACATCACTTGCTGAAAAAACAGACAGCCAAGCTGGCAGCTGAACCATGGGGAACATAGATAAAATTCTATTATTTTTTTCCCTGAAAAATCATAAAATCTCTAAAATTTGGTGCCAGTGCATCAAGGACATGATGTTCCTTTGCAGGTCAGCTGATGCGGTGTGTTTATGAAGTCCTCCAGACGCATTACAGACCTATACAATAAGCCAACTCCTCCACTTCCTCTGGAAGTACTGTGTAAACAGAAAAGCCCACTACACCAAGGTCAATGAACTGAGGTTGCATCAAAAATGGGGAAGACATTTCTCTCTTTTCATTTCTCCCCAAAGAAACCACTCTGTCACCCACACACTTAAAATATTGACCCTATCCTATCAGACAACATGGAAAATTTATCCCACAGGATTCTCCCCAGGTCTCTACTCCACAGCAGCTACAATATAAATTAAGAGATCCTATAGTTTATGGCAAAGAAAACTGCATTTGTTAATAGAAGTCATTAATTTGGCCAAATATTAATTAAATACTGGTGTCTCAGCTTGGGGGGGAAAAACCCACAAACCATCAAAACTTACACTAACAGCTCCTGAAAAAGTAGGTTGAAAAACTGAAAACAACATCAAACACATTGTAGACTAAGCAGATCTGATTCTTTCCTGCCCACATAATCCATGACAGAGTGGGAGGAAGTGTTAGTCCAGCTGTTTTCCACGTGGTTCCTCTGAGAATCTCAAAAGGATTTCTGGTGTATGTTCTGAGTCAATCCCTGGCCACATTTCCTCTCCAGCCAGCAACACTAACTTTTTATGAATTGTTAACCATTTATGGGACAATTGTCAAAGGAGTGGTTAGTGACTCACTGCAGCCCTACACTAGTTGACTTACTACAGCATGAGGCTGCAAACCTCAGACAAATCTGAGAAATAAACAACTGAAAGCCTCTCCCTCCTCACTCACCTTTGTGAGCCATGGAAGGGGCTCTACACTTCCCCAGAAAAACCCAGGACATGGCCAGCCTCCTCACAGAAGTAGTAAATGCTGCTCCTACAGTGGTTCTAAGACCGGATCTGTGGGAAATTTTTCAGAAAAAAATAAGATAAACTGAATCTGAGGCTCAGTAGATACAGGACATTTAGCTTCAAAGTATTCATAATCTCACTTTTGTATGAATAGTTTTACATGTGCTTTGAATATCCATTTAGATTATTCTACTTCCAGCAATCACTTTGCTGGTTTAAGACCACACACATTCACAAAAACTCCAGTTACTTTTTAAAAACAAAGCCAAGTGCTTAAAGCAACATTCTCAGGGACTCTAGAAGTTACAAAATACTTGCATGTTAACACATAAAGAATGATATTATGGAAAACAATAAAACTCAGGTCTGCTAATAGGAATTGCACCTGATGATTTTGCTTTAGCCCAATAGACATGGACTTTTCAAATCCCAATATTTTGATGGCCAACAGTGCATTTAGTGAACTACCCAAATGATGCTAGCAGAGAATCTGAATCAGTATCTTGAGGAATTTGGACTAAGTCCACCATTTCAACAGCAAACGTGTCCATAGCCTGTGCCATCCACTGCCCCTCCCTGCCTTCTAATTCTGTTTCACTTTGGAGAAGAGCTAATGGCTCTGATTAGTAAGATTAGCTGACATGGATTGTCATGAGTACAAGGTGAAAGGCTTTGTACCACTCTAACCAAGCAGTACAAATTGCACAACACGGCTAAGTTGTTTGACAGATCCTGGGAAATGAGGTCTTTTCTTTGCCTTTGCTGATTCATGAGATCATGCATCTCCCCATAAAAGGATGAGCAAAAGTTCAGCAAGTGGTCTGCTTCAGAGCCCTTTCTATGCCTACAGATACATAGACTAAGCTACCAGATGACTTCTAAGAAAGAGAAATACCAGGCAACCACATTCATGATAGAATAAATATCTTTATTTTTATTCTGTGTCTATTTCTGAGCTAGCAGAGTAAGTCTTTCTTGGAATCTGCATTTTAAGCAAAAGCCGACTAACGTAACTTTCACCAGACCTCTCAGAATTTTGAGATGTATTTATTACAATTTTAAAGAAATATCCTGGTGAGCATTTTGGAAAAGGAACTAATTGGCACACAAAACCTGAGGCAAGCCAGAAATGTCTAAAGCCAACTACAAGCCTATCATGATGATAAACAGCCCAGGGTCCAGATGTCCATATATGGCAAGACTTCCTATAAGACTGACAGTACTGTATGTGCATTGCGTATGGTTGTTGGATCAGATTCACATTCCTCGGGTATGTTTCTCTGGGAGCTTTTGATTTCCGCTTTGAGGGCTGGCTCAGACCTCCAATTGCTCTTATAAAAAAATATCTGTGACTGAAAGTTGAAAATGTGCAAGATTCTTTCTTTAAGTACACAAACACTCCAAGTCTAGCCACTTTCCTGTAGTCTTGCCAGGTTTTCACTATGTCTGATACCTGATCAAGTGACTTTCTGGGGGGAAGCAGGAAAAAAAAAAAGAAGGAAAAACACAAGAGAGGAATGTAGCAATCCACACCTGTACATTTTACAAGACTTCACCAACTGAAGCTGATGTAGACATACACATACCGTATATAGCTGTGTAAACAAGTCTACAAGGCTGGTGTAGTGAATTCCTAGTTTCAGCAGAAAAAATATACTATCTTAAAAGCATGTCCTGTATAAACACCTGCATGGAAGTCAAAATTAGTGCATTTTAACCATTTTATGCATCAATGCCAAGATGTACTTGTCCAACCTGTGGCATACTCAAGAGCCACCTGGATGTGGCATCTGGGGATACTGTTTAGGGGTGATTATGGTGGGGTGACATTTCTGGCTGGACTAAATGATCTTGAAGGTCTGTTCCAACCTTGAGGATTCTGTGGTTGTCATCAGAAAGGATAAGCTGAAGACAGATTGGAGTCTGCAAGAACTGCCTTTCCTTTCAAGTTCCCTTAGCCCCTGTGCGTACATACACACGCACCAATCAGGTACCCATTGTTAGACACATCTAACACCACAGAAACCAAGATGAACAAAAGGCACTCCTGTGGACTCTGATTCTTACCTACCCACATGTGCTGATACAACTTGTAATTTAGTGGGCTAATGCCTGATTCACAGTGGTGCAAGACCAGAATTAGTTCTGAATTCAAGTAACTATTCAAGCCATTTTTCTCAGGCCAGCAAGTGTATGGGGCTCGCTGTACTCGGCCTGCAGTGGGAGGACTTAGGACAGATTTATCCTTTAATTTTGGATTTCCTGGCTTTCTGGTAATTTGTTACTTTTAAACATACTTTTTCTGTCAGTGAGATTCTTAGGTTTTGTTTAATTAAATTGTATCTCCAAAAAAACCTCTTACATGGAAAGTTATAAAACATGTCTAGAGCCTCTCTCTCTCTCCCTCTGATGTTCTACCATATTTAGGCATTTAAAAAAGGCATTCTGTTTACCTGGTTACATTTGCATTTTGGTATGCATGTCATACATAGTTTGGTACACATACTATTTACCCAGCACTGAAGCCACTGGAGTCCTTCAAGTAAATACAGATTTTAGGAGACCTTATGGTTTTGGGAACATATATTATTTACCATAACTGTTCCTCCAGGATTCATTTTTTCTTTCAAAGACAATCTCATTTCTTTTAATGAAGGATTTCAAGTAGAAGAAATGACATCCAAATGACTTTACCAAACACAGTACAGTGCTGGCAGAATATAAGTAGCAGTTTTACAGCACAATGGTCCTACTGGGACATTACATGGAAGACCTTCTTTTCCCTTCATGAATCCTGTTTTATTGCTGTATCATAGCATGGAATTATGCCTAGATATGAAGGGATGGCAAGAAGTGAGGAACAAGGGAGAATGGGAGTGGGGGGAAAGCCTGCATATAAAAGATGAGATCTCTTAAGGTACTACCAGATTTTAAATTGTTTATTGCGATGCATTAAGCTGGTCTCTTTTACTAAACACCAACATACTTCCACAGGTCAAAAGCCAAAACATTGGCATTCCTTGCGTTAAAGTAGAGGTCAAACAACATGACATCACTGAATATTCAAATCATACACAGGAGGTGGGGGAAGAGCCACCATCCCAGTTAAAAAAAAGAAAACAAAACCCAACAATAATCATAGCAGTTATCTGCAATGACTTAATACAAGCCACAGCACTTATGTCCTGGGTTGAGACAAATACAAACCACAGTGTTAAGGTTTTGGCTGAATGAGGTGGCATGCCATTCTCGTTGTAATCCTGGGGCAGACTATCAGGAAGGTGGGAAGCAGAGATGTGCAAGGAACGAGGAACGTGTTGCTCAGAAATGACAGCTGCACACAGGCAGTGGGAAAATAATAGCCACTTCTTCCATGCTTCAGACTCCACTCGCTGTGCCAAGTATTTCAGAGTAAATAGGCACTCTCTCTATTCATAGAGAGCATCTATTAGGGAAGGAACACATTACAAATATTCAGTATGATTCAGTGGCACACAGAGTCAATTTATACCCGGTAGTGTAATTATACCTCTTTTCGGTGGTACCAAAGCGCCGGGACCGTTCGCCGCCGGACACCGGCTACCCCGCGCCACCCCCGATCCACCCGCCCCGCGTCCCCTGTGCCCGGGGGAGGGACGAGGGACGAGCGGGGAGCACAGGGCAAGGGAAACAGCGGATTCCCCCGAGCGCCCCTGGCAACCGCCCCGCCGCCCCTTCCCGCCGGACCCGCCGCCCGCCACGAAATAACGCGCGGGGGGGGGGGGGGGGGGGGGGGCAGCCGGGAGCGCTGGCAGAGACAGGGGACTCACATTTAAAACACATCGGGACGAAAAATAAAAACCCGTGATGGGGGGTGAGAGCGTGCGCTGGGGGGGCGCAGCCGGAGGAATGCGGGAGTCAGGGGTCAGGGCCGCTCCGGGGCGGCGGCGGCGGCGCGGGGCGGGGCGGGCGGCGCGGCGCGGCGCGCAGGAATGCGCGGAATGTCGCTGTTTGTCCGCGGCCCCATTCAGCCCATTGGCGAGGCCGCGCCGCCGCCGCCTATAAAGGGGCGTCCGTCCCGGCACTCGGCAGTCACACAGCCAATCTCCCGCCGCAGTCGCACGGAGCAGAGCGGAGGAGAGGGGAGCCCAGCACTACCCAGCAGCAGCCACCCTCCGGCACAGCGCCCGCCGCAGCCCCGTCCGCGCCGCCGAGGAGATCCGCCCTGCGGGAAGCTCTCGGCTCACCCCGGCTCTCCTCGCCGCCCGGCAGCCCGACGCCGCCGCCTCGCCACCCACGAGCCGCTGACCGCTGCAGGATGATCCCCAGCGCCTTCGCCCGGTTCGCGCTTGCCCTGCTGCTCGCTCTCCTCAGCCCGGTAAGTGCTGCCCCCGCGGCGCCGCCGCGCCTGCCCCGTCCGGGCGGTCCCGGCGGCGGCTCTGACAGCCCCTCTCTCTGTCTCTCTCTGTCCCCCCGGCACTTGCAGGCGGCTCAGGGCCAGGAGTGCAGCGGGCAGTGCCAGTGCGGAGCGGGGCCCGGTCCCACCTGCCCCGCCGGCGTTTCCCTGGTGCTCGACGGCTGCGGCTGCTGCCGCGTGTGCGCCAAGCAGCTGGGCGAGCTCTGCACCGAGCGGGACCCCTGCGACCACCACAAGGGGCTCTTCTGCGATTTCGGCTCCCCCGCCAACCGCAGGATCGGCGTCTGCACCGGTGAGTGGGGGCCGGGGCTGCCGCGGGGACGGGAACAGCGTCCCGCAGGGCTGGGAGCGAGGAAATTGGGAAGCTCCGAGACTCCCGCCCGACTCACGCTCTGCCTCCTGCCCCTCGCAGCTCGGGACGGCGCCCCGTGCGTGTTCAGCGGCATGGTGTACCGGAGCGGAGAGTCCTTCCAGAGCAGCTGCAAGTACCAGTGCACCTGCCTGGACGGCGCGGTGGGCTGCGTGCCCCTCTGCAGCATGGACGTCCGCCTGCCCAGCCCCGACTGCCCCTACCCGCGCCGGGTGAAGCTCCCTGGAAAGTGCTGCGAGGAGTGGGTCTGCGATGAGGCCAAAGAGCAGACTGCCGTGGGACCTGCACTTGCCGGTGAGTGGGGGGCTCTCTGCAGATGGCAGCGAGGGGAGGGGGCACCCTGCATGGTGGAAGGCTGAAGGCAGTGGACTAGGTGAACACAGGGCAGAGGCTGGAGGGCTGCAGTTGGTGGAATTTAGTGTAGCTGCCTGAATTTCTCAGGAAAAGGAAGGAACGTTTAGAGGGCTGAGGTCAGGCAGTGGTCTCATTTTGGTTTTCTGTCTCCTGCAGCTTACAGACTGGAAGACACTTACGGTCCAGACCCAACAATGATGCGTGCCAACTGCCTGGTGCAGACCACAGAATGGAGTGCTTGCTCCAAGACCTGTGGCATGGGTATCTCTACCAGGGTCACCAATGATAATGCCTTCTGCAGACTGGAGAAACAAAGTAGGCTCTGCATGGTCAGACCTTGTGAAGCAGACCTGGAGGAGAACATCAAGGTAAATACGATTATCTTTATGTATGCTGCACTAGGTTGCATCCATCTACTAGCAAAAGGGACAGTGGCCAAAAGTGCAGTGCTGACAGGTAGTTAGTTTCAAGTGGTTTACATTGAAATTTGAGTTGTACCCTAGTGGCAATCACTATTTACAATTAAATGTCCTTAATTTTCTCTCATGCTGTGTTACAGCACTGTATAAGACAATCTTGCCTAATGATAATGCAGTAAGGATTAGCATGGCTGCTCACCACTAACTCGAAAGCTTAGTGTGCTTTGTGAAAGCCTACCTTCTAAACATATTGTATTCACTTCTATCCTGACAGAAAGGCAAAAAATGCATTCGCACTCCCAAAATCTCCAAGCCTGTCAAGTTTGAGCTGTCTGGCTGCACCAGCGTGAAGACCTACAGAGCTAAGTTCTGTGGTGTTTGCACTGACGGGCGCTGCTGCACACCCCACAGAACAGCTACGCTCCCTGTGGAGTTCAAGTGCCCTGATGGGGAGATCATGAAAAGGAAAATGATGTTCATCAAGACCTGCGCGTGCCACTACAACTGCCCTGGAGACAATGACATCTTTGAGTCTCTGTACTACAGAAAGATGTATGGAGACATGGCATAAAGCCAGAAGGAGACGCTAAGTACATTCTCAACTTGAACTGATTTGCATCTCATTTTGTAAACATGATTCAATAGCACAAGGTATTTAAATCAGTTTTTTTTTTAATTTCAACAAACTGCTCCATGTGACTTAAGACAATTTTTCTACTGACCCCAAATGGTGATTTGAAGAAGAACATAAAACGGACAGTGGGACCACAGCAAGACACAGCTTCAGAACATGTTGTTCCTGAGGTGGTATGATGGGGTTAAGGGAAACAGGCAGGAAAAGCAGATTCAAGCAAATGTTCCCTTAATGTGGTACAGCATGCTTCATCTAGTAGTGCAATTGAGAAGAGACCATTAGCATGTTTGCTGCTGCTGGCTTAGAGACAGCAACAGCTGGAATGCAAACATCCAGCAAAGTGCTAAGTAAAAGGTGTTCTGTTAGTCAGGACAGTGATGTTTCAGCTCTGACACTGATTCAGGTGGCTTGGCCAACAAGAATCAGAATCATGTCAATTAGACTGGACAGCTTGTGGCAGTTAATTTACCTGTAACAAGCTACTTTTTATGAATATTGTAAATACTGTGTGTATATATATTTGTACAGTTATCTAAATTAATTTAAAGTTTTGTGCTTTTGTTTAATGCTTTGAAAGTTCAATGATAGCCTTTTTTGGAACAAGATAGGTAAGATTTAAAGCTTGTTTGACAATGCATTCAAAGCATGAAATAGATACTCTAGTGGAAATTGTTCAGATAGGGCCAAATGATGAGTTGAGGTCAAGATGATGTTGAGGTGCCTGTAATGTTACAAAACATTTGTCTGGCAAAATATGTTTACTTATAAGACAAGTGGCTTTAAGAGAAATGGCTGTTCTGTTGCTCATCAGTCTTTCCACTTGAGCATTTGTTTCTTTCTTTGACTATGGCTCTTTTTGGACAGTTTATTTGTTGAGAAGTGTGACCAAAAGTTACATGTTTGCACCTTTTTAGTTGAAAATAAAGTATTTATATTTTTTATATAAATGGCTTGGTATTTCATTTACCTTGAGTCTCCACTATTCTTTTTCATGTTTCTAAAGGGGTTGCTTTTGCACTAGATGAAAATCAAGCACATACACTTAGGAATAAGCTAAAGATTTACTTATTCTGTTACTAGTGAACCAACTGTAGTTTGTTACTCTTCTGAATTTATAATGGAGGGAAGGGCCAGGCTTGCTTTGCCAAGCCCAGTATGGCATTAGAAAGTGCAGCAGGTCTCCTCATGCATCACATGTAGTTTGAAGGGAACCAGCTGGTCACCATGGTATTCAACTGCTGCTGTAATACCAGCAACCACACAACATGCTTAATTTCATTGAGGTGTTCCCCTGATTAAGATTTGTTTTCAACTAAGGCAAGGAAAATATTTCCAATTACTAAAAGCATTGAAGTGGTTCTTGACTGTAGACTCAAATCCAGAAGTCCAAAATCTGGTACAATTCTCAGGGAACAGTTAATGAGTTGTGTCATAAAAATCACAGACTACAACAGGTTGGAAAGGGCCTCTAAAAAACTTCTGATTTAACCTTCATGCAATGTAGGGCTAATTTAAATGTAGCTTTACTTGAATTAACTCCTAAGTGTGGTATGGTAGAGCACTGAACTCTGGTGGCAATTATGCAGATTATCTTCCTGCTTGCTGACAAGGCCCAACCATTTTATGTGACAGTTCTGTGTAAAGTGTCCATGGGATCAAACTCTTGCAGGGCCACGGATGAGAAGTATTGCATGAGCTACACATTTTGATAATGGTCCAAACATTCTTCTTAGATAAGCCAGAACTATTGTAGGGACAGTTGTGAGTCACTGCCCTCATTCCCCTGAAGCTAAAAGAAAAGCTTCAGTCCTGTGCTGGGACCTCCATTAATATCAGACTTTTTTTGTCCCTTTATTAAGACAAGGAGATTCCATGAATTCAAAATTAACCTTTGCACTAGAAACATTAGTTCTTGTTTTCGGAAAAAAACATGCTCTCCAACAAGAATCCTTTTCAGGCAAACAGGTTCAATCTGGAATTTCCTGGTGCTGAAAGAGTGTTAGCTTACAAAAATGTCCATCCTTCCTGAGCACCTTCCAATCCCACTGATTTCAGCTAGCATTAGCAGCAAATCAGTGTAACACCAGCTTTGACTAATGATGAACAACAGAGCCCTAAACTAATGGGAAGTCAATGGGAGTCTTGCCAATGGCTTCACCAGGCTTTGCTCAAGGCCATAGAAGCATTTTCCCTTCCTCTGAAAAATAAAAGGAATTCTCCTGGCATGAGGAAGTGGCTTTCTGTGTCCCATAAGAAATACTTTTGGGTAGCCTCTGGCTCTTATGCTCCCTGAGACCCTCCAGCATTTTTTTCTCTATGTTTTTTTTTAGATTATGAATATTGTGCAGCCATTCAGCTCACCCTGGAAATGCTTCACTCGTACAACACCGAGGACTGGTTCCCTGACCGCTGCTGTGGCTCCACCCCCAAATAACAAGAAAACTCTCATTTCTAGTTCCAGAAAGGACAGGATGTACGTGGACTTCATTCATAACCATCGCTACAGAAGCTCTCAGGATCAGTAGAACAGAAAGAAGCACAATGTACCTGGCAGGCTGGGATTAATTTCTGTGAGAAATGGGGTGCTTATGGCATTGCTTAAGCATGTGGATGAACAACTCTGTTTTGCAGTCTTTTATCAGTTAGTATCAGATATTATAATGAATGACATTTCCTAATACCATCATTCCCATGAGCCTCATGATTCACTCATGTCCTGCTCCCAGCTCTCTGCAGTGTGGGCTGTATCTCCAATACCTAAGCCACACAATGCCATGGCCTCCCGTGGCACTGTCATCCAGCTGTGCCTGGCAAACAATGCTGAAGGGTCAGGGAGAAACTGCAGGGCTCTGGTTGAGGAAGGACGGTCTGAAAGACACCCACAAAGGGTTCCCCCAAAGCAGCCCAGGACTACTACCTATCCCCAGATTATGTTATGATGAAACTGCCTTCCCTGCCATCTGACACATTATTACACTGTTTCACAGGCCAGCAGAGCACAGAAGATGCCTGTCAGAATATTTCAATAGTGGTTTGCTGTTGCCACTGTGAATTAAAATAAGGGAGTATGCTACATATGCAAATCTGTTAAGCAAATTGTTGCTCTCCCCTGAGCAGGGATCATAAATCTCAGGTATGCATTATAATTAATTGTGCTCCTTTTTCCAGGAATGTGTGTACTCTTCTGACAGAAGCATGCATTTTACACCATTTCACAGAACCTGTGAAGGTTCTATCTCTGAAGGTAAAGAAATTTAAATATTTTATTGTAAGCGCTCCTAGAGGTATAGGTAGGCATCATACCGTTTGTAAGGCTTTCTTTCAAAGGTATCCTGGGAAAAAGGAGCCCTTGTGTGGAATTTATGGCATCTTAAATGATGGCTACAATGTGGGCTTTTCAACCGTAAAGAAGTTTCCTGATTTCATTCTTTGTGCCTAAGATGCATAGATGGAAGAATAAAAACCTGAGTTCAAAAGTCCAAAGTCACTTACATGGGAGAGAACACTGGTTTACGTTCCTTTCAAAATACCTTGTTTTGGAAGTCTGCATTTTGTTTTTTGCATGCACAGAAAATCCTATTGTGCAAGTTTGCTGCTGTACTTTTAGGATATTTTATTCATAATTGAAATATATTAATTCTAATTACTAGATCCTTTAAATGGATCTCCAGCTATATTAATAATACAGTTGGTAAAGAATCACTGTAAAGTCAATACTAATTTGATAAAAGGTATTCAATTAAATATTAGACAGAAAATCAATGTGGCTGGAGACCAGAGTATCAAATATTTTGAAATAGTTCTAAACCATCATATTTCAGATTTTTGTACCATAACACTTTTGCATGGATTTGCAGCTTAGCTTTCTAACACAACACAGATGTGAACAACAGACACAGATTATAGCCCTTTCATATGAAATAGGCTCTACTCTCCAGATGGAAATTTGTTAGATTCCTCAGAGCTAAGACACATCCAAAAGACACTAGTTAAAAAAGCCTTCAAGAATGAGCCACTTTTAATGATCTGCAACCTCACAGGAACAAATAAGTCTTTGAACAGTATACAGCTGTTTGTCTCACTAAGACAGGGACTCAGCTGAGAAAACTGACTTTTGGACACCACTAGAAATAGCATATTCTTTACTGCATCATTGGTATTTTTCTCATGCAGCATAGCTTTTTCAGACCTTGCACTTCAAGAAAGCTCTTATTTCATTATACTGAAAAGGACATTAAATATAAGAAATAAGAGTAATATTCTTACCTGAATATATAATAATTCTACCATTCTGACTTTATATCCTACCACCAAAACCCAAGTTCTTTAAAAACAGTGCTTAAATGTGGCTTTAACTGATGTTATACTATGCCTACATATGGAAGTAGTTAGCAAGGAGAAGCTGGGATGAAATACCACTGTAAGGCTTTGCCCAAAACCCAAGAAGAATCTGAGAGAGGAAGTAGTTCAGTTAACTTATTTTTCCTCTCATTTTCCACTTTTTTTCCTCCCTGCAGTTCCTTTGATTCATGTCCATAAATGGACATACCAAAAGCCACTACATTCTCACAGTGTTTTTCAGCCTGCCTGGAACCAGGAAATACCAGGAATTTCTTCAAGGAACCTGTTTCCAAACTGTACTAAAGCCTTCAACACATTTAGCGTTTGAACGGAGTTTAGAATCATGACTAAGGTCCCATCTCCACTGCACGATTCAGCATTGCTGCTGCATCAGAGAACAACAGTTTGCAGTCCTTAGTGCTTGCTCTGGCTTTTTCAGCTCTTCTCTGTGCTAGTCCAAGCCCACATCCCCAGAGTAGTGAATATGGGCCCATTCTGCAATGTCCCACCCTGAAACATCTGGCTGGATATTGCGGCAGCATTCCTCAGCTCCTGTCGGTTATTGGGGCAGTGCCAATTGCAGGACTATATACATTTGCTTAATGGTAAGTAAATTCAACCCTGGTAGTAGCATAATGGTGTTTATGTTGTGAGGAACAAAGCATTTTACAGCCTCCTGAGCAGGACCAAAAGGCTGCTAACACAGTCTTGCAGTGCTAATACAATCCAGTGGTGCCTCCATTCATTACTCAGCCCCATTAACTGAGCCACTGAAAGAAATGTGCAATCCAAATAAATGTTTGTTGGTTTAAATTAGACCTATTAAAAGCAGGTATTTAGCAGCTTTCAGCAGCTACAAAATATGTTTTCCTGCTCCTGAGCTGAATGCTAAGAACCAGCTTTTCAGCCAGTT
Source organism: Chloebia gouldiae (assembly GCA_003676055.1). Classification (NCBI taxonomy): domain Eukaryota; kingdom Metazoa; phylum Chordata; class Aves; order Passeriformes; family Passeridae; genus Chloebia; species Chloebia gouldiae. The sequence goes on along the minus strand of QUSF01000002.1, from coordinate 50,101,178 downwards.
TTCAGGACTCTGGTCAGCCTAGTAACCAACATAACTGCAGCCAGACTAGTTTGGACCACCTGTGACCCAAATCTTAAGGCTGTACAATTTTAGGGGAACTGCATGGGACTATGTGCCTTGGAGGGCTCCTGGGAGGACACAGGCTGGCTCCTGTGGCATTTACTGGGCAATAAGCACTTCCAGGAGCACAGACTGCACAAAATAGTATTCTGTAAACAGTTAAGATTACAACCTAGTACAACCTACTAGGGAAGTGATCTGGCCAGTGTATCTGGTAAATGAAAGAGAAGGACAAGAATTCAAAATACATCTGAGATTTTATTCAAACTTTAGACAATGTAACACGTGGGAAGGTACTAGATATAATCTTAATACACTGTGATATGGTATTAAGTATGCTTTTTTAATTAACAGAGCAATGAAAATAAGTAAGAAGTCATATTGGCCTTTTCCCTTTATACACACTGTTCTAATTCTAAACTTGTTGCAAGGTTAAAAAGTCCAAGATCAGTAAGTTAATCAAGATTCTGAAATCTAATATGTTAGGAGTTAATGAAGAAAGCCATTTCATCTTACCTTGGGAACTGTCAGGAGTATCTCTCAGTAGGTTTCCCCATCAGCCTCTTAGCTGTAGTTGCCCATCTGGGGAAATCTGCTCTAATTAGGTTCTTCTTCACCTGTGACTCAAAGGATTTTCATATGATGACATAGAAAAGAAATATTTCTTTCCTTCCATTGATTCTTCCAGCCACAGCTCCATAGCCACTAAGTAGTCACCGTGGAAAGAACTGCATAGACAAGAATATGCCAGAGCCAGTGATCTTGAATGGATGCCAGCATGGCTAACACCTGTCCCAGCATGGCTAATGCCTGTGAGAAGTCATTTGGGATCAGTATTTCAAGAGAAAGCAACATATGGTTTTTCTTGCTGTGCTAAAGGTACAGTTATTTGATTACAGACACCAGGAAATGCTGTTAGAGAAGAATTGGCAATGCTATCCCACTTCACAAGAGGGTGCCTGACTTAGAGCTAGTCAACATGGAAAACATCTCGAGTAAGGATATTCTGTGAGGTTTAACCTTACACACACACAAACAAACATCCCCATTGTAGCTGCCTGCATCATCTAGCTATTCTCCTGAAGATACAGTTATAATATGTGTGCCACCTTATACCATATTCTACTCTAGAGATGTGAGTATGCTCATGTTACCCTTTGGATAACTGTATGCAATGGGGATTTTTAGTTCTGGCTTTTCTGACTTCTGCAAGAATATAATGAACATGGCAAATCTTGGAAGTACAACCAGCTTTAAGAGTGCAAGGATTATCTAGGCAAAAGCTTGGGGTTTGTGTGAAGAAATAGTGGACTTTCTACATGCAGAAATGAAGAAAGACTCTTCTGTCCTTGAGAATGCTTTAATTTTATGCAGTTGAAAAGCAAATTAGAGACTATTTATGTAATGTTTTCTTTGGCTTCTGCCTGGCATTCTCCACATACCTGATCATAAAACAATTTATTAGAAACAATATGTATATTTGTTAACAACCACACACAGACAAATACAATGGCCCTCTCAACACAAATCAGAGACAAACAAGCAAAAGGCTGATAAAATCTCTTTGTGCTGTATGGTTACTTCTTGTTGTGAGAGGCAGCAAGATCTTCTTCCAAATAGTTTACAGTTATGCCTAAAATCTCCCTAAGATTATTTATTAGACTTTATTAAACCAGTCTTTGAATATATTTTTGCTCTGTACATCCACACAAGTTGTGGGCTAGTAGGATTGCACAAAAACATCCCAGCCTTTGCACAGAAAATAAAGAAACACTGGCACCTGTATTTTGCCTGTCTGCTTTTCCAAAACAAGGAGGAGGCAAAAGCTGGTCTGTCATTTTATTTCATTAATTCATTTAGATAAAAGTGGTTTCATTGATGAAGTGACTTTGAAGTATATAATTTGTGGTAGATGATGCTGTTTGTGGATAGCATAGGAAGTACAGCAATAAATTCCATGTTTGTCCTAGCTAGCACTTAATACCCCACATAAACCCGTTTCAGACTACCAACTCCCGAAACACCAAATCACTGCAAGCACCACGTCAGGTCCCGGCTGGCACAGAGCTGTGCCAGGCTTGACGCCGGACCCAGGAGCGAGAGCGGGGCTCTTTCTCTGCATCACACTGACACCGCGCGGCAGCTCTGCAGCCGCCTCCTGCCCCGGGTACGCACTCCGCCTCCGTGCCAACGAAGCTGAACGAGCTCCTGCTCTTTTTGGTGGGAGGTGTTTGATTACTCACTTGAAACTAGTTGTGCTGTTTTGTTACGAGGGATGACGTGACGTCGTGTAAACGTAGATTGGTTTGAAATACAGGAAATCTTTCTTATTTTCTCGAAGTGAATTAAACAGCTACACAGTTCTGACCAAGCACCATGCTTTACTTAGATATCATTGCAGCATTGTTATCTGTATTGAAGATATAGAAAATGAAACCCCAAAGTGCATGGCACCCACCCTGGAGGAACAAATCACTATATGTCACAATACATCACAATAACTTTCATCAGCAGGTACCTGGAAAAATACACAGAAAGAGGGGTTTATTTATTAAAGACTGTATTAAACGCTAGTATGTTTTAATTGTCTTGCTTTTTATCTTTCATGCTTCTTAAAAACTAATCAACACTCCAAGGTTCAAGTTTTAGGATGAGCAGAACTTGCTTCTCCTCCTTAGGCAGATACAAATTCACATGTAGGCTTTGGGGATCTGTCAGAGATACATTAAATTATCTTATGTAATTACACCTCCTTTTTCCAGATGATCAATTATGTTACAATAAGCTTTTGAGTTAAATTGTTGAAAGGGACAAATTCCCTCCTGACTTCTTCAACATGTATAGACAATGAGTCACATCCATTTTGTGTAGAGTTGGTCTGCTAAATAGGTCTCTGATGCTCTGGATCTAACACAAACATACTGTAAAAAAATCTCTGATCCAGCTCCCTACGTGAGACCCATTAATGTGAATTTAACCCATTAATGGATTTGGAAGTATAAATGGGCCAGAGGGCTGCTGTGCCATTTCCTCTGGATTGTGTCTTCTGCAGCTGTCAACTGCCCAACAAAATTGTGGAGCGGGGTCTGGTACATGGACTGCTATACTACTGAGACTCAAAGAAATGGTAAGAAATGCTGTATACTTGTAAGACCCATAATCTTCCTTCAGAAGTTAATAGGTTTTCTACAAGTCATTTGAATAACAACTTTATTAAATAGTAGCAATGATGGACTGGCCATTCTTAGTCACTCAGAACCAGAGATTCACCTGAGATTTGCTTTCCTTACTCTGCTCCTTAACAGCACTCTGCACCTCATCTGCATGAGCAAAGAACTGAGGCTTTTTAGAGACACATTTCCTCAGACCATCTTGCCCAGGTGAACAACTTTTAAGAAGGGGTCTTCTTCAGACCTTTGTCAATGCTTTTTTCAACTAACCTGACTGGAAATGCTCAGTGAATCTCAGGCCTGGCACAGAATGCAGAATCCTTGAGATATCAGTGCCACTCAGTCAGGCAGATATCAGAAAACCTCTTCAGTCTCCTACTGCCATCTCCCTCCTTGGAAAGGAGGCAGTCTTGTGGCTAGCCCAGCTTTGTGCTCACCATCAGCCTGCTCCTAGCTGACCTATTTCTTCAACTTCTAAATCCCTACCAAGAGTTACATCCCATAACTACCTGTGCACAAGTACTGCTCTCATGATCCTGGTCTGAGAATCCAGGTTGGGCAAACATTTGCTAACACAGTTCACTTTACACAGAAATGTTTCTGCTAAGAACATATTCATGTCACTTCTCCTCTGAGCACTATATTCCACATATATGTATTTTACATTGTGATTCAGTCTTAACACTGTTGTTCTAGTTGTTTTCAGGATGGTTTTGAAATTTTTGTCATACACACACTCTAAAATCATTATCTACATCACTTCTTATACCATCAAAATATGCTATCTATTATGTATCTGAAAAAAAAAATCTTCCAAGGAGGAGGCTAAAATCAATGCATGTCTTGTTTCTAAGGTAAGGCCTTAGGAAAGTGTTTGCCATCAACCAACTCAAATTAACTGTGGAAATTATTTCTTGGTCACATGTTTATCCAAGTCCTTTGGGCCTTCTCTTTAAAGAAGCTGTGGGCTTGTTCTTGTTGATAGACCTATTCCCTCCAACACCCAAAGCATTGCCCCCTTTTTATGCCCTTTTAGTAATGGAGCACTTGCACTCTTGCAAAAATAACTACAGCTCTAATTTTTGTGGATTCTGATACTAAATTCCACATGGCTTTTTCTTGCATGTAGGTGTTTCTCTTGTAATACTTCAGTTTCACCATCATGTTTTTCATAACAAAATTATTAATCTTTCTGAAGCTTTATTTTGGTATTGATTATCCTTTGGCAAATTATCATTGTGAAGGAGTCATTGTGGATGTTGTGGGAATTTCCATACTTTCTGTATTTAAGGAAGCTACATGTCAAGGAGCTACATAAAACCTAGTGCTGAATCTAAAAAGACATCACTATGTTCTGAGCTGGAGCCTAGGAAAGCCCATTCTTTTCACGTGCTTTGCCTGGATTTCTACTGTCCTGGGGCCATGTTTCCTTAGAAAATTACACTGAGCCTAACGGACCATTTCCCAGTTATTCCAGATCAGGCCAGAAGAGGGCCAGATATCACCAGCAAATGCATCTGTGTTCGCTATTCATTCAAAGTATAATGTATCCATAAACAAAGTGTAACATCCATAAACAATTTATTTTGAACACCTGAATCAAGTGCACATTGTTTCCTTCTTCATGTACAGGGACTAAAAAGAGCTTTAGACCTCGTTACAGGACTGTGACAAAGAGCATAATTATTTTTTATAGGTAGACTGTGCCATCTACTGCAGCCAGCAGAAGGCTCAGAAGCCAAGCCACAAAAGTTAAAAATTAATTCATCTCCCTCAAGCAGCATGATTTCTGCCACAGAGAAATTCGAAGCTCTGGTAGAGATGCAGGATGGCAAAGGTAAGGCCCCCAGAAGAGACATTTGAAGAACATAAAGAAATTCTCTGTCAAGCTTCAGACCAAGGCTGGTGCTAAAGCACGGCTTTGCCAGAGTGCTACAAATGCAGAGACTCATAACAACTAGATGGGAAGTTAACAAACGTGCCACACATCAGCAAGAAGGGCAGGAAGGAGATCTGGGGAGCTATGTGCCTATCAGCCTGGCCTTGGTTCCTGGGAAGGTCATGAAGCAGATCATCTTGAATGCAATGACATGACATGTACAAGACAACCAAGGGATCATCCCAACAAGCATGGGCTTTAAAATGGCAGATCCTTCTTGACCAATCTCCTTGAAAGGCTGTGGATATTGTTTACCTAGGCTTTAGTAAAGCTTTTGACACCATCTCCCACAGCATTCTTCCAGAAAACCTGGCTGCTCATGGCTTGGGTGGGTGGGTGCACAGTTTCATGGGTAAAAAAGTGTGTGGATGGCTGAGTCCAGAGGGTGGTGAATGGATTTACATCCAGCTGGTGGCTGGTCATGAATGGTGTTCCCCAAGACTCAGTACTGGGACCATTCTGTTTAATATCTTCACTGATAACTTTCATGAGGGGATCAAGTGCACCTTCAGTCAATTCACAGATGACACCAAGTTAGGTGGGAATGTCAATCTGCTGTAGGGGCAGGAAGGTTCTGCAGAAGGATCTGAACAGGCTGGATTGATGGGCCAAGGCCAATAACGATACAGTGAAGCACTGAATCTGACACCTGGGGCACAAAAACCCTATGTAACCCTTCAGGTTTAGGGCAGGGTGCCTGGAAAGATGCCTGATGTAAAGGACCTGGAAGTGCTGGTAACAGCAGCTGAACATGAGCCAGCTGTGCCCAGGTGGCCAAGAAGGCCAATGGCATCATGGCCTGTATCAGCAATGGTGTGGCCAGCAGGACCAGGGCAGGGATCATCTCCCCTGTGCTCAGAACTGGTAAAGCCGTGACTTGAATCCTGTGGTCAGTTCTGGGCCACTCACTACAAGAAAGACACTGAAAAGCAAGAGTTTAGAGAAGGGCAACAAAGCTGGTGAAGGGTCTGGAACACAAGTCCTGTGAGGAGTGGCTGAGTGAGCTGGGGTTGTTTAACCTGAAGAAAAGGAGGCTCAGGAAAGACCTTATCACTCTACAGCTGCCTGAAAGGAGGGTATACCCAGGTGGGGGTCAGCCTTTCCCCCCAGATAACAAGTGAAAGGATGAGAGGAAAACATGAAGCATGTAGATGCACCAGGGGAGTTTTACTTTGGGCATTAGAAAAATTTCCTCACTGAAAGGCTTGTGAAACACTAGAATAGGCTGCCCAGAGAAGTGGCTACTGTCCTTGGAAGAATTTGGAAGACGTGTAGATGTGGCACTTAGTGACATGCTTTCATGTTGGACTTGGCAGTGCTGGGTTAACTTGATGATCTTAGACGTCTTATCCAACCAGAATGATTCTGATTCTGTGCCTGTCAGCCATGCCTATGTGCCCTGTGGATATGATCAAAATGAAATTCTGCTGTCTTCTGATCAGGTGATGAGTCTGGAGTTTTGGGGTGACTTGAAACTCTTTCATCTCACTGCATTTGTTTTATTTCAGTAAATTAAAAATAGAGAGAACTAAACATGCAATAAATGGCAACATAAATTTGACACATGTTGTGGCTGAGGAGGAATACAATAATTTGCAATGGTATCCTCTAAAATCTGTTTCCAGGCTTCCATAATTGTTCCACGTTTGTCCATGGTCTCCATAGCAGCCCTTCCTGAGGCTCAAGCCTAGTGTGGTGACTCACAGTGGTTCAGCAAAGGACTCAACTCCTTTCCAGGGAGTCTGAGTCACAGGATGCCAAACCTGGACTGGTTTCCTGTAATATAGAGGTTCCTGAGCTTTGGTAGACATACCACTCATGGTACACAAGCCACCTCAGCATGGCACTCCAACACCTCCCGACATTGCCTCAAGGTATGCGAGAGTGAGTAGGAGATGTTGCTGCTGCTGGCAAACAAACACAAATATTTGGCAACTTGAGCTTTAATAAGTTGCTGGACTCTTATTGACTCTGCCCCTGAACTCCTCAGAAGAGCAAAAACAGTTCACCACAGCCCAGCAGTAAAAGTGCTGAATATAGAGCTCACCATGAGCCCTGGGCTGCCTTCCCGAGCTCATTAGTGGTACTGCTGTGGGCACAGAGTGTTACAGCAGCTGCCCTGTGACCCTGCAGCACTAGAAGTTCCTCACGGTGCTCTTACCACTCTGGAGTGGTACATTGGGCAACTCTGGTACAAGTACCTCTTCAGCAACAAGCTTGAGCTTTGCAGCAGACTTTGAAAGGAGGGAGGTCAGAGATGAGATCCTTGCATCTTAGATTAGCGTCCTAACCACAGAGTCACTGATTGAGGCTTCCTTTTATATTTCTGATTTCTGGTCCCCATGAATCTCATTTTCCTGGAAAAGTGGGTGCCCTCCCATGCAGCAGATGGGTAGCTCCTCTCAGCTTACTGAGTATGGTTTATAAACGTGTATTTAAAGGGATAATTTTGTACTTTGAATCTCCTCAAAGGCAAGGCAGGAGCCCAGGCCACCCACTTGCCAGATGGCACAGGGCAGCCTCTGGCAGGTGCTTTTAGCAGACAGCTGTTGTGCACTAGGCTGGACACAGTGGTTTAGTGTATTCAGGCTGTGTTGAGAAGAGTTTTACAAGAACAGTTCTGTCTGAAATAGAGACAGATATTGCTTTCTTTTCTTTAAACATGGTAGATTCTAAGGTCATAAGAGCAAGAAACATATTAGTCAAGAAAACAACATATTAGTCAAGAAAATTACCTGTCAGTTACTGACAGTAGCAACCAGTATAGCAGTACCACCTAAAGACCTCTCAAGGCACAGCTCTACTTGTCTTGTGACATGTTTCATTTCTAGGCACATCCAGACCAATGAGCTGAAGTCTGCTCTTCCTCTGCCTTTTTCACTTGAAAAAAGGCCACACACAGCAAATAAGCAGTTATATTGAGTAATACTGGCAGCCATGTCACATATTACCTTTCAGCTTTACCTGCTGAAAATGCTTAGTGGAACTCTGTCATGGTTTAGGAATGGCATTCCCCAATTTAGTGTTGCCACTGAAACACTCCAAACCACATGCCCGCTTGCTCATTCCCCAATTCCCTCCTCTCCCCTCATCCCTGCAGCAGGATGGAGAGGAGAATTAGAGGCACAAAAGGTAAAGACTGCAGGTTGAGATAAAAACAATTTGCTGGAAACAACAAGATAAGAAAACAAAGAGTAACAACAACAACATTAGTAACAGACTGCAGAAGACAGGCAAATGATTTGCAGGTGAGTGCTCCCCACCACCTGTCAGCAGGAAGGAACCAACCTCCCTCCCGCCCCGTGTGTGGTGTGAGGTGCTGTGGAATAACCTCATGGTTCTGGCCATGCCTCTCCTGGCTACTGCAAAAATTAACCCTGTCCATGGAACCAGGACAAGCTCTGATACCATACACTAGCTGAAACAGAAGACTTTTACATCCAGGCGGACGAAACTGTCAAGTGTTTCTGAATGGAGTTTGCTGGTGATGTTCCTTGGGTCCCATCAGACTTCAAAAAGACAACCAAGTGTCTGTCATCCTGGGGTAGCACTAGCCACACGACTAGCACCAACATTTATTCATATGCTTTGACACCACCATTAAAATATCTTTAAAAATCAAAGAAGAAATTAAATTAGCAGAAATATTTGCATTAACATTAAAGAATAACTCTCTTCATTGTCAATTTGATTTGTTGATTTCTGGCAAAGACACATGCCAAACCCCACTTAGCTCCTGCCCTGTCTTGATGACCATAATAGCTTTCACAACTGGTCTCCATTCCAAAATCAAAGGTCAAACCAGAAGTTACATGCTTGAAGACACGCTGCTTCCATTTTTATCCCAGAGCTAGGCTGGCCCTGCCTGTTAGTGGAAACTGGCATCACCTTAAGATGTCAACAGATCTATTTGTATTCAGGAGACACTACTAGTTGTAAAAAAAACCCAACAACAAAAAAAACATGTTAATACCTTGACTATCTTTCTCCCTACCTTCCTCTCCTAATAATAAATGTGATTAACATTACAGCTAGAGAAATTATCTTCAATTCATGGAGCAAAAAATGAAGCAACTCCCATCTTCCCATTCTAAAGTGAAATTGTCCTCTATAACCACACCAGTTGGTAGCATTTGGTACAGAAAGGGTCTCAAACAGCATAGTACTTCTGATGGGTTTATTGGTCACAGGCAAAATTACAAAGCAGTTACACTGAATAATGCTGTCACAGTCCTATCGTAATGTGAGGTTGCTACAACACATTTAGATTTCACACAGTGAAACTACTTGAGAACAAAAAAAAATTCATGCTTGTAACCTAAGATCAAGAAAATACGTTTGGTTAAAAGAAAAAATGGTCCCAGAACTTCAGCCCACTCAAACTGAAGTTAATGGAAAAGCTTCCTCTGACTTCAGCAGGCTCTGAATCCAGCCTTCGACATGTCCTGGTCAAGCTATAAGGTCAGATGCCTCTCTGCTCAGTTACAGCCTCTTCATTATTCTGACCTACTTGTGCGTGATATATTTTCTCCTTTTAAATGAGAAGACCATAAATGTGAAATTGGCTATGCCAAATTTTATACATAACAGAGCCAATTTTGGGTCATCAGCTTTAGCGAGTGGGAGAATTACAAAGGTGATAATATGTGTATTGGAAAAGGAGGGAGTTCCTACACTCCTGAGTGCCTGTAGCAGCTGTTTGTGTAGCCTGAAAGTTTCCAGGAAAGGCCATTACATGCTTCTTCAGAATTTGCATCTCTGACAGCATCTGCATTCAAAAATGGGATTTTAAAACCACAGCTGACAAGAACACCTACCAAACAGAGAAACACATCTTTACTTCAATAAAACAAATTTTTTCATCAAATCTAAGTTTAGCTTGAAGTAAGATAATTACTTCTGGGAGCTCAGACATATTCCTGACATAATTTCTTCTCATTCACAGGTGACTTGATGCATCCTACACCCACCCGTTCCAAGGATGCATGAACAACATACAAACTGTGCATATAATTCTCTGTCGGTGCTGGAGCCATCAGAGGGCAGCAACATGCCAAGTCTTCCCAGCCCACGGCACTCCTGTAGGCAGGAATCTCTTCCTTGTGGGGGAAGGTTTAGTTACCCGTCCTACTGACCCCAGTATATCTTCTTGCACCATAACGTTGCATTGTTTTATGACACCCAAAGCTCAGCGTGCAATTCACACTTCAAGGAAAACTGGAGTGAGAAGAGTGTTGTTGTTTACATTTCAAGGGTCACCAATAATGTAGTTCTTTCCCAGAACTGTATTTGCTGCATTTTTAAAGTAGAATACTCATCATAAACCATGCTTTATAAAATTCTCCCTCTCCAGTGCATATTAAAGATAACATTTGTGTTCGTGTCTATGACTATGATGACCAAATGATGTTAGCATAATAATGGACATGGTTCCACCACATCCAAGTGGGAATGACAGGCGCTGCCATCCTGTGTCACAAGCATAGTCCATCAGGAGTCCCTGAGATACAAATATGGCACCCACTCTCCTCTCTACTGGCAATTTGGTCAAGAGTTCTCAATAAAAGTTCCAGCTTATTTAAAAAAAAAAAAAAGGTTTCGTTAATTAAAAAAAGTCTATTTACAAATCAGTTGTGACATGAATAACAACATTCCATAGGAAAAATCAGACTGTCTCAAAAGTTGGTAAATATGTTTTTAACTGTAAAATGTCAGATATTGGCTGTTTTCTGTCTTGATAGAAGCTGAGTCCAGTAAGTAATTCTATATCTCTGATCCGAGCTGTATGAAACTTCATTCTCTCTTCAACCCACATAGACTCAGACTTGCCATCCTATTGGGACAGAGAAGGAAAAAAAAAGGGGCTGTAAAACTTTTTTTTTCTCCTGAGATGCATTTAATCTACTAAAAAAAAGACATTTTGATGCTTTATAAAGGCAGAAATCAGTAACTCTTGGCAAGCATCTAACAAACAGAGTGTGCAAGGATTATACATAGTTAGAATGTTGTATAAATTTAGTTCTTGCTGTTACCTCCTCAAGTATACAAAACCTGTAGCTGCACCAGATGGTGATAATGGGGAATGGCAAGTAAGGTCCAGCATTTATCTACCATCAGTATGATAAAAATATTTCTGAGAGCTGTGTCTGACTCTAATTCCTTGCTGCAGGATTGGTCTACACACTTTCCACACTTTTTTTTCTGGCATCTACGGTGTGTAGTTATGTGTTTTCTCACCACAATGCCACGGTACCTGAACTAGAAGCAACCAGTGCTCTTCAGGAACAACTGTGTCTTCTCTGACACTGACTCCTCTTAGAAGCTCTTCACCTTTCTCAGCTGTTGACTGAATAGCTGCATTACAGAAGTCTCTGTATGTGTCACACTGATGCTCTCTGCATACTCTGACCCCACTCTGCTAGCTCTTTTCCCATTTGATCATATTCACAGACTTTGAAATAACTCTATTTGCAAAAATATTGTCTTCTCTCTCAAGATGAGCATAAAGACTGTACCATTTTCACAGGCTTTAACCAGCTAATCACTGATATCCAACAAGACAAGCTCCAGCCTGACTTCAGATGTTTATGGGGGCCAAACAGACTACTTACTGCACAGCTTTCACTGTTGTCTTCTCTGTGAGGTACAATGAAAGACAAGGCATCTAGAGACCCTTCACACTCTAGAGGAGTTTCAGAAGTATTTTTACAGCTAGTCAGCACGATGAAGAAGTGAGTTGGAACTGGAACTTCTAAATTACCAGGGTATCTGAAATACAAAAGATCATTCTGTAAATCCACCAAATCATACTTGCACAAAGATTAAATGAAATATTCATCTATATTCAATTTTATCAATTAACTTATTTTTTCTAAAGAAAGCTTAGGTCTGGAAGGAAAGTTACAGATTACTATTTTTGAAAATCAAGTTTGGCTTGTAGGCTAAATAACAAGTTTGATGAGGTATAACAAATTGATTTGCCATAAAAATGTGTAAAACTCCAGAGGCGATGAAGAGTTCAGCCTGAGTCCAAGAACCTCTCTGCCTGCTAGCTTGAGCCAATTTTGCTAATTGGTATATCCCACAACTTGTAGTAGGACACTGCCAGCTCAGGAAGTATCAACCATGCCACCAGGGATAAGCCTTTGCCTTGTCCTCTCCTAGAGGCAATGGCAATGTTCTAAGTTTTCAGCCTGGTAGACATCATTCTCCATGCAACAGCTTCTCTTAAACTCTACCTTCAGTTTTAGGATGACACATTTTGAAGGTGCATTTTTCTCTTCATGCTTCTTTCTGCTTTCTGAACTTACTTTTCCGCTTAAGACCTTTCGCATGTCTTTCTGAAGAAGGATAATAATTACTAACAGATCAGTATTGGAGGAAAGAAACAAAGGATTAGAATGTGAAAGGTTCTCACCTTTTCAACTTTTCTGGGGTATCATACAGCCCATCAGAGTCATAATCAAACACAGGACCACTGACTACATTGACTCCATTCCTGGCTGCAGCATATTCAGGCAGCAGATGTTGGTGGAAGTAGTTCCATAACACTGAAACACAGTGGAGTATAGACAGAGATGATAAGCTAGGAAAATAAATTCTACAGGTGTTTGCTGTTGACAAAGGTTGCATCCAACTGGGCAGCAGCATTCACTGCCCCATGTTCTGACATATCTAACCTATATAATATTTTAAATTACAATTAAGAATTGAACAGTATTCCATTACAAAACAGGATATCTCTTTTTTTTTTCCAGGAGAAGTACCACAGTTTTCCTTCTTTTTCACTGGGAATATGATTATTTTCTCTCAGCCAACCATCTCATGTTCCATCTCTCCCAGGAACCAGGGGTCATTTGCATGGTTTGGAAGCCAGCACAATACCAGCAGTCTTCTATTCAACTATGGACATAAAATAAAATACCTTTAAATGCAGGATACATTGGCACAATGTTGCTGGTAAGCAAGGCATCATAGTGAGGTTTCTTTCCATCTATCATAAAATCTGAAACAAAAAAAAGGCAATTAATTACATGGATTTGTTACTTTAAACTTTCATTTTCAAGCTTTTCGTGATCAGTGTAATAACATTGAAATGGAGCTGACCTAACTTCATTTTCCAAAACCGATGTAGGTGTAACTGCTGACTTTTAGTACCTGCTGGATTCCACCTAAAATAAATAATCTTAGTAGCAGCAGCAATTACACTTCTCAGATATACAGTTGGCAAATTTAATGAGATTTAAAAATATCAGGACAGGCTTCTGAATTGTGGGGAGAGAAATAAAATTCATGAGTGTCAGGCCAACTTTCCTTGACTGCGGAATCTAGGCTTAAATATAGGATTCTGTTGAAACTTTGCAAACTATTTTGATGTGGATGTTTAAATAACCTGCTACTTGATATTCAGAGCAGTAGAGTCAATAAAAATACTTCCATATCAGCTTAGCAACAGTTCACAAACAATTTATCCATGTATACAGAGTGAATTTGCATTTTACCAGCTTGCTGGACTTTACTCAATGTCTACATGTCCCTCCCAGTTTCTTCTGTGAGATGCCACTTTAGAAGCATGATAATTGTCAAAACTTCTGGGCAGTATTAAGTGACCTTGGACAACTCACCAACTGCTGAAGCATCTAAAATGTTTTCCTTTCCCATATGCTGAAGTGAACTGCAACAATTCAGCAATTACTGCTTTGTATTCTAATTAGGTATCAAGAATACCTACAAAAGACTACATCTGCTGCATTACAAATCATGTGAATCAGACATGCTATACAATGAAGACAAAGTACTTACTTGGAGGAGCAAGAAATCCATAAGTTAGATGAGGATGATTGTTGTAAAACAAACAGGTCTGGTTATGATTCTGTGAAATACGAGCATCTTTGTGTAAACAGTTGGAGGCAGCTCCTGTAGAAGAAATCCATTTGTCCTATTGAACAAGAAGAAAGTATCATTGTGAAAATTCTCTTGGTATGAGGGACTGTAGAACTCTAAAGATTTAGCTGCAGCTGCCTTTAAGAATGTGGAGGGCTTAACTAAGATGCAAGAATTGTTCCTCTTATGTCAGTGGAATACAAGCCCTCCCATCCACTTCATATACCTTGGAAATAAAGTGAACAGAACTGCAGCATTTTAGTCAAGTATTGCATCTTCTAAAAGAGACTCTAGAGGTCCCCATTAAAGACCTGATTTACTGACAGATAGACAGACTCACATAACTGACAGATGGATGTGTGGGCCAGTTGTTAGAGAAACTGGTTGCTTCATCCCACTACTCTCAAAACATTTAGGATCACGTAAATCTTGCCAAAGTTTAGTTAAATTTAATTATAACAGTCATTATTTAAAACCAATGAATACCAGATAATCAAATTTTAAAGTATTCTCTACTATCCCAATTCCTTTTAAGCATGATCTGGCTTCTAAATTTTCTCTGAATGGGAAAGGCCAACTTGAAAAAACTTTCATTCATCAGATGAGTGCTCTACTCTGAACAGGTGTATCTTAAGCATAGGGTTCAGGACCACAAAGACCAGCTTTATTTTACACTGCTCTATTTTTTTTCCCCAATTAGGATTATAGTCTGAGAGAAGGATCACATCAGGGCATGTACAGCTCAAGCTGGTCCTGAGATTACTTTTTTCAAAAGGATCCTGCCACATTAAGACTATGAAACGCACACTGAGGCCAGTTTTTAAGGACAGCACTGACAGGCTGCTGTAGCAGACCTATGCTATCAGTGCAGTCTCCAATGGCAGTGGACTCCTCACTTCCTGATGGATCTGGGCAAACTGTTTTACTCTGAGAAATGGAAGAGTCAAAGCCAATCCTTATTAGCATAGCAAACCTGACATAAATTTCCACTTTATATCTTATGTGGTTCAACTTAGTTCTCCCTGGGAGATATTATCACAGACTCATTTCAGCTGGAAAAAGACCTCTAAGATAACTGAGTCCAGTCTTTGATCATCAAGTAGACCATGGCACTAAGTGCCAAATCCTATTCTTTCCTGAACACCTCTGCGGATGGTGACTCCACCACGGTGACTCTTATCATGAGCAGACATAAGAAGCCTTCAGGAATAACTGACACTCTATAGATTTTTACTTTTCAAGGTTGCTTCTAATCTTTCTTCTTATACTTACATCTCTGCCAATAGTGTATGCACTCCACAGAGGCATCCTGTAGTCCCTGCTGTACCCGCTCACGTAGCGGTAATGGTAAAGGAGGCAGTAATTATGTTTTTTCTGCAGAACCCTGGGCCGTCCATAGGGTAAATTAAGTTCCTCTGTCTTCTCAACTGCAACAGAAATAGTGCTTATTGCTTTTTAATTAATACTGGTTGTTAAGTATCCTCCTATTTTATACACCTAAGGCTGCCTTAATTTTCACTTGCCCAGCAAATAGAAGCCACAGAAATGGGACAAAAAAATTTCATTATTATATCAAAGGCATAGTTTCTATACTAGATAATAAATTAAGTCATGAATCCAGTAAAAAGAAATTATTTAAACTTATACTACAAAACATATACAAATGTAGCTTATGTAAAAATGTACTTTATGTTTGAACCAAAACCTTTTGCCGCTAGAAACAGGAGATAAAGTTAAGTTGCAAAGTTAAAGTCTTTGCTGACTTTTTGTTTCATTTTTAAAACGCGGGATCTGCTGTTATGTAACATTTAGATGGGAGAGAAACCAATCTGGTGATTTGAAATTACTATTTCAGTAGAAACCATGCAGTTGTATGTAAAAATGCATTTAGAAGACTTGGAAATACAGAGATCTAAATAAACAATACAGTAAAGTATTGGATTGGATTTCCAGCTGTGCAAGGACTCACTACTTTTTGCCTTTGAAAATTTAAGTCTTTTCAATCATTACATGACTAAAATTATAAAGAAGGTGTCAAATATGTCTTCCATTGAATATGCCCCTACCATCCACAAATAGTTATACAGTGTCAAGGCAAACATATTAAATGAGGAAAGAAATTGAGCAATGAATTTGCAGGGTTTTTTCCACAGTAATTCCACAGCATGAAAGAAATAAAAGTGAAGATTATGACAGTTATTTCTTCACCCATGAGGGAAAAACAATTCATATTTTTTTCATAAAAGTAAAGATGCAGTTAAAATTTTTTGTCCTTACAGACTGTCAAGTTATGACAGTGAATGAGAGAACATGCAAACTGAAGTAACTAATGAACTCTATACAGTCTTAAGGCACTTCTAGGCTGGTTACTAGAAATCTTTCATCTGTGAAATGCTTTAAAATTGAATTAGTACTTAATCAATGCAATTTATAATGAAATTATTACAGTTAAAACAGTGCTATACCAGGTCTCACTGATAATTCAAGACAAAATCCTACTGCTTCAAAAATGTAGGTTTAGAGCCTTAAGTTCCTATTTCTACAAAAGAGAACTGAAATATGTTATTGTGTCTGTCCTTGTCAAGCTCTTCAAAGCCAGGTTAAGCAAAGGCCTCAGGGATACTCAGAGTCAGTTTCAGCAAAACCCCTGGGCCACTTGGGAGAAAAACCATCATGTCATTCTAACTAGATTTGATTTTACTGCTTTCATGAGCATTACAATACTGAAAGACTTTAAAAGGGTTCTGGGACATGTTTCAAAATTATGACCTGCCATTAGTGGAAAAGATTCAAGAAAGCTCTATCTTTGTTTCAGGACAAACTACACCAAACAGAAGCCTTGAATTAGCTCTGGATAAGCAGCAAACATTGGACCCTGTCAGTAACTGGCATTTATGTCCAGTTCTTAACAATAGTGAGCTATAGTGGGGTATTGCCAAATGTAGCTTATCTGCATAAAACCTCCAAGGTTTCATGAACACTCATACACACACAGCAAGGTCTCTATCAGCCTATTTCTGACAGCCTAATCTTCTTGATATCATCCATTAAGGCATTAACATCAGGAACGAGGTTCCATTCTGACTTACAGTTTTCATTATTTACTTTACTATTTTTACCTGTTTCATGCTGAAAATAGTTTATTTTGTTTTATGACTTGTGAGCACATCTACAGTCTTGCAAACTGCAGCTTAAACATGGCACGTGCATGTCCAATGAATGGAAATAAAGCCTAAGTAAAAGAAGTAACAACTCAAGACTACATAACAAACGTGTAAAATACTCCTCATGCCTCATTAAAAGTATGCTACCATTATGGGTATCATTATTTGCATTGATTTGTTATCAGGTACGTCCCCATACAACACTCTTGCTTCCCATTCTGGAATGCTCATTACTTCAGTACTAGAGAAGTCAAAAGTAACAGATAACACATATGCCATAAAGACACACGTATAAGGATACACATTTACCTGAGAACAAATGGTTCAGGAAGACTGTATTCAAAAACATGAGAATCATAGAATGGTATGGGCTGTAAGAGACCAAAAAGACCATCTAGTTTCAACCACCCTGTCAAGAGCAGAGACATATTCCACTAGACCAGGATGTTCAAAGCCCCATCCAACCTGGCCTTTAACACTTCCAGGGGTGAGGCATCCACAAATTCTCCAGGCAGGACTATAATTCCAGCAAGTATTTAAAAGAATTTTCCACATCATTTACTTGAGAGTTGCTCAGAAGTTTAAAAACATAAAATGTTTAATGACTAACAATTTGTTGTTGTTGTTGTTATTAGCTTTTTAATTTTATATAATTATCTGAAATTCTTACCTTCTCTTTCAGTAAGATTTAAACGCTGATGAAAATCCCTTATTGGCAAGCCCTATAATTATAAAGGAAAAGCAGTGAGACACTACAAAGCACCTTATGAGTTGGTACCACACTTAAATGTAACTTCTGTCTTGCAAGTTTTCCATACACAGAACTCACTGACATGTACTGGAGAGGAACTACAGGGGATTTCCAGTAACAAATTGGTTTTGCGACAAGCAAATCTACAGCCTTGAAAATCACAGCCCAAACACAATATTCACAGAAAAAAAATTTCAACATAATTGAGGCAAGCCATAATTGAAGCAATGCTTTCCCCATCAAGCTTCTGTGGGGTTTTTCCAGGCTCTTCATTGATTAATGTGACTTAACATAAGCAATCTGCAAAAAATTAATACACAAATACAGGCTAGCACTCACTAACCCCAAGCAAGAGTTGATTTTGAAACCAATAGTAAGGAACTGTAAAACTATCTGGAGAATGCAAAGTTTCACTCTTTAAATACAGCACAGACTTCTGCCTCCACTAACCATTTCAGTGCTTACCCCTGTCCTGCAGGAGCAGCCAAGGCTCACTGAAAAGGCTCTTTCTCCCACCACAGAGCATGCAGAAGGATGACTTGTTTCTTTGGGATGGTGGGGGGTGTAAACAGGGTGCTTTAATAGATGGTTTAGGCGTCCATGAGTTCCATTGTTTGGGGCTGGCTTCACACCAAGCAAATCTATGAAAGAATTCAAGTGATATTATCAGGAGGAGAAAGGTTGTAATACACAGCTGTTTATATTGTGCTTACAGGTATGGATGAGTCAAAGCTTCACTGCTTGCTGCTCATAACACCCAAAAAGAAAAGCAATTTAACCTCTTTAAAAGGGACCACAAAGGTTCTTAGCTAGTGCCCAGTATGGTACCAGTGTTCATGTAAGGTTGAGCAAGTCACTTGAATACAGCCACCAATCTCAAGCATTTGCAGTACTCAAGTATTTTTCTGGATCAAAATCTTTAGTATACTTTTCTTCTCACAGAAACAGTATAGGTTCCAACCAGAGAGGGAAGTAGGCAGGAAACAATGGAAAACAGGTAAGGACCTCAAGGGGAATAAATAAATAGAAAGTGCTCTAGTGACAGACTTTTGGAGAAACCAGGAAATACAGAATGAAGAACAGACACAGGAATAAGGAGTCACATTAACATTGTGTTTGAAAGTGGAGGGAAAAGAGGCTTCCTTTCATGATTGTAGAGAGATTGTGAAGTAGCCATTTTTAGTAGTGATTGATCAAAGCACCAGTGACCAGTGGAAAAGAGATATACAAGGTAGCCAGACCAGTAGATCCTAGTCATTTAGAGATGACTAGGAAAAACAGAAAAACAAACAGCTGATTTGTAACAATCAGCAGCAACTCTTAAGGATGAGTTTGTGAGGACACTTAACAATTTGTTATTAGAAGATTTACAGTGCCGAAAAGACATTATATTTTACTGAAAAAAACTGACACCCATCCATTGTACTTACCACACATTAAATTATATACTTCAATGTTTTCAAATGGATCAACTTGAGTACCAAACTTGAATCCTGGTCCAAAACCAATAAAGATAGCCTAGGATTTAGAGAAAAATATAGTGGAATTCTGCTTAAGACAAAGTGAAATGAAAATTATCTTTATACTCAGAGGGCATTTTCTTCCAAGAACTTAATCTTGGAATCTTAATCTTTTTACCAACATAGTATGTATCAAGTCAAAAGTATATGGTTTTCTTAAAAAAAAAATAGATGTATAAGAATAATTTTTAAAAGTAGTAGAAGAGTACTAGAAAACAAAATTCTATCTCATTGCTGCTTTTAGCCATTTATGACATCTCTTGCTCTTCTCTGCTTTTGAATAAATTAAAATGTATTTTCTTAAATGCTTTAAAATATTTCATGGAAATGTTGATCCAAAGTAACCATCACATATCACATCCTGTAAACAATTTGGAAGCTTTTAACTTGGGGCTATAAAAACATCTGTTGGTAGCTGTGCTTTAAGTGGTTTAGGCAATGGCAGGATCGTAGGCTTCCACGTCTGGTTTGCAGCTGTTCTTCCTTCTTGCACCACTTCCCGAGCTCTACTGGACCTAATCCAGGAATGTTGTCAGCTCAAAAGCCTTTTTTTTTTTTCCCCGCTAGCTCTTTTCCTTCTGGTTCAATTCCCCAACCTACGTGACACTGCAGCCACACAAATGTTACATCTGAATACTGCAGGGTTTGCTGCATGAACAAAGAGGCGAGGGCAACAATGCTTAAGCTAAACTGCTGCCGAAAACATTGTTTTAAAATTTCTGTCAGTTGTTCAGCTTATTTTTAATGAGGATAAACAGATTGCACACATCTGTGGAATCAAGATACTGAATGAGTGATGGATGTTTTACACTGTATAGCACGTCCCTCCACAAAATCTCCAATCTCTTTGCAAACAATGCAATTGTCTCAGAATTCATAGCTGTGTGGTAAAAACAGAGGCTAAAACTCAACTCTTAACTCCTTTTTTTGAGATTGAAGCATAGCACAGGGCATTATTTTGCAACTGTTGATACTAGAATATGCAGGCTAATGATGTACTCAACCAGACTAATTTGAACCAGATGAGGCAGGGACACACTACCTCCTTTCTGTTGGTTTTGGTTACAGAGTATGAAATACTGTTATGCTGCTATAATGATAGCCACAGAAAGGATAAATTATATCTGGTTTAAGACTTGTTAGGGGTGCTATGAACTGACAATCCCAAGTGTGGCAAAAAAAGTTTGAATAGAGTCAATCTACTGAAAAAATTACACAAACTGCAGCAGAGAGAAATGGAACACATTTGGCATCACATGGCTTGCTGATTGCAGCTCAGTACTAGAAACACTCAATAGGTTTTCCATTGTCAAATCAAGGAGGAAATATAAGCCTGGAAGGGTAAATTGATACAAGATTAAGACTTTCTAAAAAAACAGTGTGATGCCAACATTATATAGTTTTACAACACATGAAAAAAGAAAAGGCTTTTAAGAGAGAAGATTATTGAAAACAAGTTTTATGAGAAGACCTAAAAAGTCCGCATAATACACACATTTCTTTTTATAAAAGTGTTTACACATATTCACTGCAATAGTTCCAAGTACCTCACAATGGTTTGTGGATTTTAATTCTGAAAACAGCTTTTTGAAATATTGGCTTTCATTTTATTGAGAGCAGAAGCTAAGAGAGAGGATAGGTTAAGTGACTTCCCCAATTTAGATGAAACCGAGGATCTGATTTCATATTTCCCTGAGATCTCTTCCCATTTTTCATTAAAGAGAAGTTCAAAACTCTATTTTTGTGGGTTATCCAGCACATCACAATATCCTATAAATGTTTTATTTCTTTAACTGCAGATGGAATAATACCTCTGATGTTAAATCAATCTAACAAACAAACAAAAAAAAAACCTCCATAGCCAGCCAATACAGCATTTGGAAATAGAAGGAAGTAAAAATAAGAGCAAACATAAGCTTAAACCTCACCTGCATACTGGGGAAGCGATTGTCTGAGCCATGGAATCCACCTTTGCAGCTTTTAATCTCAAGTGGTTTTCTATTAAAAAAACACAGTTTATATAACTCACAAATCACATCTGCATAAAGTACATTCAGTGGTGATATATTTACTTCTCTGTTTAAAGAGAGTATTGTCTATAGGGAATGAGAAGTCTGGTGCTTGGGACGAGAAAGCCTTTAAAATCAGAATGGTAATTTTCTCAGCAAATGTTATCCCTTTGGAATTTTAATGTGTCCATCAGAGTCATTTAAAGTCAAAGCACATGACATATGAAAAAAAATTTCATTTCAGGATAACAGATTTTTCAGTTCACTGTCATTTGAATAACAATTTCACAGTACTTTATGTAAGTATATTCTCAATATAAAAAAGAAAAACCAAAACACTAATCTAATTAAGACCATTTAGATGGGAATCTTACAGTCTAATAAAAACAAAAAACCAACCTGTGCTAGGTCCATACACACTATGTAAACACACAGTTCTGTTAACCCAAACCTGATTTGCACGACTTGCACATATCAATCTACATTGTTACACAACAGGACTTACTGAAGAATTGCACTGAAAAATTCTTCCATGATGAAAGCCCTGAAGTATCACAGAGGTGCTCAAAATGAATACCATTACAACAGATACCACTGTTCTGCAACTTGCAAACTCTTTAATTAAAACACACAAAGTAATTAACTACCATGGACTCAGTGAGTTCAATGACTGACAAGACTGATTTAACCTAGAATTATTTACCTGTTCTGTTTTCATGGACTCACTTAGGAAATTCCTACAGCATGGCAAGATGTGCTCAAGTATCTGAGAGTGAGTGCCTTAATTTCTAACCTGCCACTACCTACACAGCCAGCAGGGAGAATATCAATAGCTGCCAGTTTAGAATTAACCCTCCCCATGTCACCAAAACCTGCAGAAAAAAGCATACATTGTTCCTTTGCAGTGTCCCTTTGCTACGACTAACAGGAATATCACACTCTAACAGCTATCAATGAACTCTAAGAACTTGGAAGAGAAAACAGTAAATTATTTGTTGTACAGTCGGGTACTGAGAACTGAAACTTACCGAGCAAGCTGCCACTGGGAGTCTAAATAAAAGTGCAGAGGTTCGATTCGGTCATTATAGGAATAATGGAAACGCTTGGGGAGTAGCTGTTTCATATAAGCTTTGAAAGGCTGGTTTGGTTTTATGCACTGAAATGTTTAAATAAAAACATAAGGAAATTTTGGTGAAATGCGTATTTCATGTCATGCACAGTTCTTACAAAGCACATAAATTGCAAATGGTCTGCAATAACTTCCGCTAAGAACAATGTAACTCCACCAGGTTTGGAGTCATAAGATCTGAGACATATGAATGAATACTTAAATCACAAATAGTGATTGGATTTAGATTCAATAGTTATTAAAAGATATTTAATATTGCATTATGGACAAAACTTGCTTTTTTTTTTCCCGTTACAGCCTGAAGTTCTATAGAACCAAATCATACTGCATAGAATTAATAAAGCATTACACTAGGACATGAACATCATACTTTCACAAGTGATATGAGATTGTCCAGTGCAAAAAGTCTACAGCTCTGTAATAGAGAAGGTAACAAACATATAAGGATTTTAGACTGATCACACAGGGACAAATAAACTTTTTTATGAACCAAGATCCAATTATGATTTTAAAAAGGAAAAAATATACCCACAAAACAAAATCTCTACTAATACTGGAATTTTTGAGTACTGAAGTCATCTATACAAACAACATTACTCTCACCAACAGCAGCGTCTGCACAAATGAGAGGCAAACAGGTAACGGTGCAGGAATGAGAACAGAAGCCAGGGATGGAGCAAAAAAGCACATTCATTACACTGCATACCCTGATACCCTCCCCAAAAAATTCAATATCCTCTCTTAAAGCTGTTTATCAAAAAGGTGTGAGCAAGAAAATCCTGTTTGTGTCCTGGCAATAGAGCTGAGCTTTACACTGACATGGCCCTCAGCTAGTATGGTCCACATACACAAGTTCTCCAGTTGGAAGAAAAACACAATATAGTGAAATGAAGACAAAGCTTTAGTTAATGCACAACTCGATAGCCATATGTCACCTTTTTCAAATTTCACCTTCCCCTGTGTGGAACTACTTTTGTTGTTGTTGTTGCTGTTGTTAAGCAAAGGTCACACATAAAATCAATTAGATTGAAAAAGACCTCTGAAATCATTGAGTACAACTACAACTGAATATCACTTTGTCAACCAGAAAAAATTCTTCCAGAATTTCAACCTAAACCTCCCCTGGTGCAGTATAAGATTATGCCCCCTCATCCTGTCACTGAATCAAAGTACACATAGTATGTAAGTTGCCCAGCAAAGAGCTAATGCTATAAAATACCTGTAAATGTCAGCAGAAATTAAGCTAGAGCAACAGATAAGACAACACTTACCGTGAGGTTTCTGACAATGCCTTCATAATTAACTGGAAGAATCATATGTAAGTATTAGTCACCTAAGTTTAAAAAGATCAGATGTAAAATGAAAACATACCCACCACATAATAAAAATTATAAGTTTGAGTAAATTTCTGGGTGTAAGAAATTATTTTTCCAGATTGAAAACCATATAGAACAAGATAATCCCTAAACTGTCAATCTGTGCTTTTATAAAATTTTAGTTCAGCCTCTTTTCCTCTTGATTACTTATTTACAGCTTTAAATTTAAACTATATTAGTTAAACTTTAGTTAATTTTATTAGTAAAAAGTTAACTATACTTACATTTAAACTATATTAGCCACAGTTAGAAAAATAATCGAAGAGCAAGTTTTCAGAAAAAAAGCAACTAAATGCTGTGTTAATCAAGGTGAATTTTTCTTTGCTAATAAGCCTCTAAAGAAAAGACATAAATGCAATTACCAGGAAAGCAGTGTTGTTTAGGAAATATCCTTACAAAGAAAGCCAAGCACCAGCTGGCTAAGCTTCAGATGCTTAGGTTCAAGCTAAAAGGGACCATTACATCATGTAGTTTGACATTTTGTGTAACACAGGCCCACTACATTTCACAGTTACTCTGTCCTGACTCTGATATCCAATACTTGACTCAAGTACCTAAAGGATTACCCTGGCAAGAGAACCATTCATAATTCCTGCACAGATACACGCTGTGCTACAAAGACAGCTATGCTACTTCATTGTAACAGTGCACACATTCAAAGGAGGAGATGCGCCACTTTTCTTCCTGAACTTCTGCACGGAGAACCTGAAACTGCATTTGACTCCCATGTTCTCCAAGTAAACATTTAAAACAGTTTAGAATAGTATCAAGAAGTGAAGTAAACAGGACTTAAAGTTACTGGGGTTGAGGTCTACAAGTTTTAAAGGGCACAGAGAACAATAATCTCAACAGAAAGAAATTCCAACCCACCCAAAAAATACTATGAAATATTAAGAAAGCTCCTGCAGTCAACATTAAAAATTACCAAAAATTTCAGGGATTAAATATTTGCCTAAAATAAGACTGCTTAACAAATCAGAATATAAAATTTTTAAGTATTCATTGATTCTTACTCAGTTTTATTATTTATGTTTACTTGCAGTTTACTTAATTTCTGTCAGGCCATTAGGCCAGTTTTTTTATAACTAAGAAACATAATATTCAAAAAACATAATACTCAAAAAATATATTAATGATAGGAACAATTTAACATTTCTCTAAGACAGAAATATTGCAAATTTATACAAGCTTAATAAATTAGGAAATGAGATGAGACATGAAGGGAGGATTTTTGGGCTGTCTTGTGCACAGGTGATGTTATGTGAAGGAATGCCATTCACAAGGCAGGAGGCATTTGCAGTTGGTAACTCTGAGGCAGCCCATAACATGTTTCTATGTATTTGAATGTGGGATTCAAATATACTTTCAGACTTGGAAGTCTGAAAATGCTCTTTAAAAACACAAGTGCACACACTACTCGGTATTTCCTCTTCATCATTGTCCAGGTTGTCCCTAGTTAGCATTCACTCAAGTTTACTAATGCAATATGTGGATCATAAGTTTGTATTTGAAAAGAACAGAAACATATTAACTCAACAACAAAAGTTAGTTTGGCAACTACATACAAGAGAAATACTCATCTGGAACATTATTTGGTCTTAGGCGAGCTGCAGGACCAGGTACAACTATGAAATCTTGAACATTGTCCAGATAGCTGTTCAGATACGCTGTTTTTCTGCAGGTTCCTACTTCCATCCCTGTAAAAGGAAATACATTTTCTTTTAAAGTGGGAATATCAGTGTAGTGTCACCTTGCTAAGGTGACTTTAGTAGTAGAAGTCAGAAATGTAATTCTCTGGTCATTTTATCAGCAATCCCAAAGCATCTGACCCCAGAAGACCACAATACTCATTTATAGAAGGCAAAAAACCAAGCACAGATAAACACTATCAGCCAATTCTGCATCTGAGACAGACTCTCCAATTTAATAAACAGACAAACTTTCTTCTTTAAAGGGAAAAGAACTCTTAAGAGCCTAAGAACAGTAGTAATGGTCAGACCAAATATTAATTCAGCCCAGTATCCTACCCAATAATGTTCAGTACATAACTAAAGAAATAACCAATAAGCACAGAATTATTGACTGGTCTTTCTCCCAGGAGTTTATTGCATTTAAACTCCTACTTCACATAATTCCTGTCAGGATTACCCTCCATTAATGTCATAATTTTTATAAGCCTGTACAGATACATGACTTGCATCATTCCCTGTGGCATTGAGTTTTGCAAGTCAATTTTGTACTGCATGAAAGTCTGTTTATAGTTCATTTGTCAAGAAAATACATAGAAAAAGCTACTTAAATACATAACTTATAGAAATAATTCCAGATATACAGAAAAGCTAGAAAAATAAATCCAAGTTTCATATTCACAGCCTTCTAATAACATATAAGGGAACTGATAATGGAAAGGAAGCTATGCTTTGTATTTTTAGTTCCTCAGAAGATTGTAAAGTGTTGCTGTGACGTGTAGTTAAAAGACAGAAGAAAGTGAAATATATTTTTTTACAGTTCACATTTTTTATTGTACTTCTTTTATCATCTGGTAATAGTCACAAAAGGAATTAGAACTAAAACAAGAAAATTACTTCATTCCTCTCTTGTTTTCCACTTCTTTACCCCTCAAAAAATAGTCTATCTCTCACAGTGATTATCTTTCATATCATCTTGATAATATGAAATGTATTTTATAGGTATTACTTGCTTTGTTAATCTTGCCAGAAACATAAAAGTATAAATTCAGAATACTATTTTATATAGTTCTTTAATGTTCTGATATATTTTATAAAATCAAATTTACCATGATCTGATATAAAAATAATGTTCAGGCATTTATGCAAATTCATTTGCTTTAGACCATCCATCAGCATCCCTACTATTTTGTCCACCCTCTGTAATGCCATGATGACCTGCAGGACAAAAACAGAAATGTAAAGTAAGTGTTAAAAACACTGTTAAATATGTCTAAATAAAAATGAGAGCCTGCAGACTGCATATCACCTACACTGTTCTAAGTTACCTCCACCTACAGAAGATTGGCAATATCTACACTATGCAGCACTTAGCCCAATTTTTTTTCTGCATACTGTACCATGACACAGCTACACATTTTTATGTGTTATTTCAGTTGCAGCTGCTTTTAACAAAAGAAAAAAAAAACCCAAACAAAAGCATCAAACAAAAAAAAACAGCTCACAGATTATAACCAGTGATGGTGGTTTTAAAGTATGAAATTGAGTATGCTTGTTGCATTGTGCTTGGGTACAACCAAGGACAGCTGGGAATGACAAAGGATGCAGATACTGATGTGCTGGATAGAACAGAGGAAGCCAAGTTTGCAATACCCTTCCTCAAAATGCCTGTTGGAAACTGGAGCAAACAGTCCTTGAAATGGTGTTCTGAGACTAATATCCAGTCAAACTACTTTAAAGAAACTGAAAAAGCCAAACAATGAACTACCAGTCTAGTACTACTTGTCATCAGGGGTCTGGGGCCCTAGCTCACTTGCAGAGGTACAGCACTTTTGCATACTTGCTAGGTCAAAATAAAAGTATTTTCCAATGAAGTAATTCTGTCACCTCACTGAACTACTCTTGCTTTGTATCAACAAAGAAGAGATGCTCCTGCAGAGACTATAGGCTAATCTGCAGGGTATTTCTCTCCAGAGCATTCCTGGCATACAGAACTTCAGTTCCACTCATTAAAGAAAAAGATAACCAATTTAATCAAATTCGCTATACTGCAGTTCCAATTATGTCTGCTACTTCCTTACATGAATAGCAACTACTCACAGCTCAAGAGGAATGGGCAAGAGCCTTTTTATTCTTGTCACCACTGAAGCTAAATACCTGCTTATGATGCCTAAACTACCTGACTGTTAAAGATGGGAGAATTTTACAAAGATCCTGCATTTCCAAGAACTTTTCGCTTTGAATTTTTCACTTTGGTATTTTAAAATGCAAAGCTATTCGGTACTTTTTAAGACAACAGCAGTCCCAAAGACTTCTTATATAATAAATCACAGACTGTGATGAGGCCAATGTTCCTTCTATCTGTCTCTTCCTGAGAAGGCCTAAATTATAACTGCAGGGAAATAAAGCAAAAAATCCACCTAACCTTAGCACAGAGACTGGGGGAAAAGAATGACAATTGTAACATGAATACTTAACCACCACAACTTGGACATTGTTATGCAAACATCAGTTGTTGATAGATTAAAATTATAAAAATTTTCTGTTCCCATTCCCCTCCCCTGCCAAAATCAACATGAACCATTAGTAAGTAGAAGCAGATAAAAGAACATACAAGACATAACAAACATGCTGGTAATTTAAAAGTTATTGAAATAAAGAAAATAAAAATTAGGCTTACTAAATAGGCTATTATATGCTTTATATCAATGTCAATCATGGATGGACTGTCTAGTCACAATTTTTTTTCCTAAAAAGCATACTTCACATGATCTCAGTTAACCTAACATGAATTATGGAATTTATAGAGTCAGAGCAAAGTGTCAAACTTAAAAAAAAATTAAGAAACTACAAAACTACTTACTCCACTGCTTACTGGTCCAAACTTATGGCCCGAGGAATCTGGTTCTTCTAAATACAGAGTGTAAAAGTGTGGTCTATATCAAACAGTACCAAAAATGTAATATTTTACATACATGTTGAGACAGTTTGAAGAGATTATATTTCAACAGTGGAGATCACATATTGGAAACAATGCTGTCATTCAGAGGAAAAATACATTAAACTGAGACATGCAAATTAATTTAAAAAGTTTTCAGTCATAGAAACAGGTTTGCACTAAATAATACTTCAACATTGTTGGAATAAAGCATAAGATATTGTTTAAAACAGAAATTGTGTTTACAAAGTAATTCATTGCAATACTACTCAAACAGGAGGTCACACTGACAAATGTGTACCTACCTCTCATCTTCAGGTAGCTGCAGCCAGCGAAGGACAGTCACCACTCTTTCTTCAAAGGGGATTGAGCTGCATCAAAATAATACAGCATCAACTAACCATGTGTTTCTAAAGAGCTAAATCTTTTAGCCATACATTACCAAAAAATCACTGTATTTTAGCAGAAAAAATAAATCATTACAGGCTTTTTAGCAGGATACAAATTTGTCTGTGCTAATTGCCTGACTCTACAGGAGTTTTTGGCCTGATTCAAATCTCCCTTGAATATTGTTCCCAATATGATTAGAATAATGCTCCCAGTAGTGTTTATGCTTATTATACAAAGCAAATAATTGGCCTCAAGGTGCAAAGCTACTTGCAGACTTTTATTCCTGTATTATGTTTTGAAAAACTTCTGGTTTAGGAGAGGGATTGGGTATTTTAAATTTAAATAGCTTGAATAAAAGTTTCTCATACTATGTTACCAAGTAGATCTCTGCTGTCAGTTACAGAAATAGACCAACAATAAGCACATTGACCTTCAACAACACTAGGCACCCACATAATAACTAGTGTTTAATACAAGTTAAAGTAACAGTGCATCATCAGTTCCTAGGGAAGAAAATAGAGGTAGCAAATCCAGAATTGGAAATTCCACCCTGTATGAAGGGGGTAAGAAGAGAAAATGATCCTAAGATAGAAATGAGAAGCCTGATTTCTTGGGCAGCATTTGAGATTATTAAATAAATTGTGATAAACACTTTCATTAAGCAGAAAATATTTAATTGCAGTGAAGAGCAATCACTGATTAAAATGTGAGTGCCTTAATATTTTCAAAATCTGCAATGAAAATAATTTTAAATTGGAGCAGCTTACCACAGTCAACAATAAAACTTTAGTTTCCACAGACAATATCACATCAAGGCCTGATCCATTCACTCATGAGATGTTCGAATTGAAATATTCTACCCCAGCCACAAAAGGTTTATATAAATAGAAGGAGTAAAGCACTAGAACTTCAAAGCTCATTATGCTTAAAGCTGATTTTTACACATCTTACCATTAAAACATTTCTTGAGGAATGAAAATATAATTAAACAAAGGCTTTACATTATACTGAAACAAAGTTAATTGGATCCTAGCCTTTTTGCCCCATTGTACAAAATTATTTAGAAACGTAGGGGGAAAAATTATGCTTTCTCTGGCATCTGTCCCACTGCAATCATTAAAGTCAAATATTCCCGAGGCACAGGCGTTTACATACCCATTGTATATTTCATACAGGTTTGGAAAGGTTCCATTCACGGCTACATCAGACCCAGGCCAGAAGAAGGTCCCTGCTTTCAGCCCTTGGTACATGGCCGTGAGCCAAATCTGCCGGAGAACATTCACCATTATCATTACCATTCACCATCATTAGTGCCCAAATCAGCTGAGAGCCTGCCAGGCCCACGGCCCCCTCACCAGCTCCACACCCTTCAGCGAGATCAGAACCAATTGTTTCATGGAGCACTCCAGCCCATCCTGCCTGTCATCGCTCCCTGCAGCCCAGCGACACCTTGTAGGCTGATTCCTTGTGCAAACACACAAACCCTGCTGCAATGCCACGAGAGCCAGGACAGAGGCAGGAACCATTAGCAGAAATGCAATGGTAGAACCATGGCTGAACACCAGGAAGGGGCAATGTCTCAAAAACAGTGACAAAAGAAGGGGTGGCAATATTCCTAGGACCTAGGTCCCACACACTCTTGACATATGGAAACAGCATTTTGGTCAGTTCTTTTCTGCTGCTCTCATGGTTTACAGATTTATGCCTTCTGCATGTTTCCTGCCTAACTCATACTTCACTCTATTCTCAGCAGCATGCAAGTTCTACACCTGTGTGTTCTTTCCTCAAGGAAAACAAACAAACAAAACAAAACTAACAACAGAAAAAGAAACAACAACCAAAAAAAAAACCCCACATCCTAAATACTTATATCTAGTCCCTTGCTATTCTTCAGGCTAGCGCTCACTCAAATTTTTCCATGCCACTTCATTTTCATGCCAAGCTCATCAGTTTTGACACAGGTATATGATTGAGCTGAGACAATTTCTTTTAAAACCACATCTTTGGACTTACAAATAATTTAAGCAGAGCACAAACCTTTATTAGTGCTTCTTATTACTCAAACTTACTGGTCTGTTGATTTCCTCACAGAAGTTAACTGCAAGCACACTCATGTTAAAAACAGATGAAAATCTGGTAGCTATATTAGCTATTTTAAGTCAGCATTCTCCTTTGGGAGAATTCCGTTTAAGTTCAACAAAAGCTGTTACATTTTGTTTCATTTGTTATTTTGCAGCTCTAGTACGGTAAGTCCTAGTGGTGCTGAGTAACGCTTCTTGGCTGACTTAGAATTACCCTCTGTACTCTTTCAACATCACTATGCATCTAAGCCATTTTAAGTAACGTAACAGGGTGATGTACATTCTCAGAAGTGTATTAATACTTACAGGCTGGCCTTGGTACCACTGTGGATTAAACTTCTCCTTGCTTTTAAGGGTGAATGATGCGTTTCTTTTGGGGTCATACATCTTGTTATCAATTATACCATGAGATTCAGGATACAGCCCCTGCAATTGAGAATATGCCTTGTTGCAATGTACTAAAGAAAAATACCCTTCCAGCTACTCAAACATGTCCTTTAGACAAATATATCCACTCTGCTGGTGACTTCTACTCCACCAGTAGCCCAGGAACCAAATTTAGCAGCAGCTTCTCTCACTGCTTCCAAGCCCTACCTTCCAAGCCTTATTTGCTTCTCTGTGAGATTTAACAAAAAACTAGGCACTGTCCTTTAGGGTCAAAATGAAAGACACTGTTAGAATTCACACATTTGTTGTATCTTTAGTACCAAAGATAAAGCAATTACCTATGCTAAACCTCCATCACATGAGCAAAAGCTCTAGCTCTAGAAAACCACTACATGAGTAGTCAAAGAAGTGCAGGCATGAGGTGTTGGGTAGTTTTAGCAGACTTTGTGCTCTGTCTTTAATCAGACTATCTCCTTTTTACATTTATAAGGGATAAGACTCCATCACCTTGCTACTTTTCACAAGAATGAGGAGTTGAGATAAAGCTCTGTACTGTACACCTCACATGGCTGCTGGGCATATTAATGACTCTTAGTTGCATATTCAGTCATGGAGATTTGTGAGGGTTATGCAATTAAGCACCTCATTCTTGCTTGGAACTTGTTGCTCCCATCAAAGGTCTTGACAAACTGGGAAGATAAGAAAGTGCAGATCGTAGTATTTTATTGAATTTTAGTTGTGGCATGATGAAACTAAAAAGGATGTCCTGGATTCCAACCTTGCATTTGTGTTGAAAACCTCCATTTTTCTTTCTCCTCCTATATGCAAGTGGTGTCAAATTTACCAGATCAGCTTTGTGACACTTCTGTGCAGGCTTAGGCACAGTCCATCGCACAGAGCCAATATCAGCATGATGCTCAAATCTTTCCTCTCATTTCATATCCTCCTTTTCATCGTGCCAGGCTACCTTAATGAAGTGGAATAAGGCTGGCAACTTAAAGCAGTCAGGTTGCTTCCACTCCAAGAGAGGAAACTGCAATTTAGTCGAAATACACAACTGAAGTGATGTGAATTTTTGGCTATAGGGGATTTTTCACAGCTACTCTTGGAACGACTGGATTTACTTACATTAGATCTGGCCACTTAGCTGTACTGTTATATAATAGCTGTTAACCTAAATTACATAAACAGAATACATAATTTTTCCCATTCTGAAGGGAAATCAAATTATTTTAATAATGCATCAAAATATACTATTCCCTTGGAGAAAACTTAATAATGAACAGTCGTGGACGCACATAATATACAAGAATTCTTACTGTGACAATGGAGTAATGGTTGGGAAAGGTTTTTGAAGGATACAC
This sequence comes from Chloebia gouldiae, assembly GCA_003676055.1. NCBI lineage: Eukaryota > Metazoa > Chordata > Aves > Passeriformes > Passeridae > Chloebia > Chloebia gouldiae. Next base: position 50,068,329 of record QUSF01000002.1, on the reverse strand, counting down.
TGGTCTCATACTGGAAGTGTATGTTCCACATTTCTCTAGAGGAAGTAACAAAGAAAGTCAGCAAAATTACTGAAATAAAAATCTTGCAAGCTTCTCTCATGACAATGTATAGCTATTAAAAAAAAAATCCTATATTTCCAGAAAGTTTTCATTCTTCAGAATTGTGGACTTAATACTTAAGTGTTCTTCCCTATTCATTAATTACTGAAATAACAATCTTGCAAGCTTCTCTCATGACAATGTATAGATATTTAAAAAAACCAGAATATATTTCCAGGAAGTTTCATTCTTCAAAACTGTGGACTTAATACTTAAGTGTTCTTCCCATATTCATTTCCAAGCTGATTAAAAGCCTATTAACACAAAATATGCCTACTGGCTGACTGCAATGGTCACATGAGCAAAGCTTACAGACTTTGTGAAAAGCATGTACAGATAAGAATGAAAATGAAAGAAATCACACCCTCCAAAGTTGCCCTGGTATGCAGTAAATGCAGTGTGCAGCTTGAGACCAACCAGACACTTAACCCTGGGTGCTCCCAGAGGAGAGGTGAAGTAGCCACTGACACAGTGGTGCCTGGCTCTCTAAGCCATCTGTCAAATCATTGCTTATTTTGCAGTCTTCCTTTCTTGTGTGTGGAACTTTTAAAATATAAAAAATAAGCTCTTATTCTAGGATGAATGTCAAAGCTTTCTTTACCTCAATATACAATTCATATGGCTTTAGGGAGATTAGTGTACAGTATTTACTAGTATGAAGAGGCATTAGCAAGGGAAAAACAACTGGGCAGTCCTTATTTAAGGGCTCTGAATTTCCATCAGTAAATGTGTGGGTCCCAATTTTCAGAAAAAAAATATTTAATGGTAACTTAAAAAATGGCAAAACTGCTTCAAAAGATGCTAAAAAACCAAAACTAATGACCCTATAAGAAGAACTGCATCATCTTCACTGTAAGTCTGGGTAATTATATATAATATAAATAGAACAGAAATTAAAGGCTGCATAACATAGGAAGTGTTGCATCAAGGCTCTTTGAACTAATTGGATTGGGGCTTCAATTAGATGTCAGTTGAAACAATCAATTTGAGCTAATCAAGATAAAAGAAGCTAGGCCAGAAAAAGAAATCCTCTCAAGTCACATCGGCATCCTCTCCCACACTTGTGTTCTGTAAGTAACTAATAATCACCTGTGTCTTCTTTTATTACTGAAAACACCTAGCACATTTCAACTACTTCCAAATCTGTTGTTGAGACTGTTTTCCAAAATCTTAGTTTTTTGGTGTGGGTGTCTGGGGAGGTTGTTTTTGTTTTGTTTTGTTTTTTAAACTGATAGCGAAACACACTTAAAAAGTTTTGTCAAAAATGCTAGGGGGTTTTTTCTAGGACTTCTCATCAGAGTTATTGCTATTCCTTTTGGCTCATTGGCTTAGCTAAAGATGTTTTAAGACAAAAAGGATCATTTATCTAAAACTTAAAATATCACAGCATAATTGTATATGAAAATGTCTTCTCTGAACTCTACATGTGCACAGCAAGACTATGCCTGGCTTCACTAAAATCCCTCAGCTCCATGCTGAATTGTCCACCTTTCAAATAACAGGGAGAGCAAATGTATAACAAAACATGGTAAAAGTGAAATTATGATAGTCTGACAGGCATCTACTCTGACGGATTTCTCCAAGAAGACATCAGAATATCAGGAGCAAATAACGGCAATATTTTTATCTATTGGAATTCTGCACTTGTCATCAAATGCTTTAAAGATGAAATCCAGACATTTAGCACGGTCCTAATTTAACACAGAACCAGGTAGTTACTGAATGACAGTAGCTGTTCACTGCTTTGTAAATGCTGTCATTCTTAAACTCTTTTTGAATAGTCCTATAAATGGACAGCTATGAACTCCAAAATTATTTAATACAATTTTCCAGCAATAGTCAAGCAATTTAGTCACTATTGTTACCTGTCTATACAGAGTAACAGATTTCATTACCCTTTTCTGACTAGTGAAGTCCTGCAGGAATATTTACTCACCCATATAGAAGTTTATTTTTACAATATGACTGCTTTCACCATTTTTGGACGCACAAAACATAAAGCACATAAGAGGTCTGAAGCCACAGGCCCTCAGAGTGGATATACACCTCAGTGACACCAAGTTTCATTAATGGGAATATTTTTCTCTTACTAAAGAAAATTTGGTTTATTTGAGCAGTTCACAAATTTGTTACTGTAAGGGAAAAGAGAAGAAAACTGAAGACCCTGTAGCAAGCACATTGTATAGGAAAGCCCTTCTACCATATTACCAAAAAATGACTCAGAGTACTCTAGAACCATAAGTAAAATGTATAATTAATACTTGCTCCCACTGGGCCGTGTATTTTGTTGGATATAAAACATGTATTATTAGGCATTCTGGTATTAGAATCTTTTAAGTATATACATTTTGATCATCAAAAACCTTGTAGCTGTGGAGAAGTGAAATGACTTTGATGAAGATACAAATATATTTGTATTTCCTAGTGGTCAGAATTAATCATGGCTTCAGTGCAAAGAGAAGTACAAGTTAATTATAGAAATCAATGAGAGAAATCCCACTGTAATCTATCCACACCAAAGAATGAAGAAACTTTACATGTGTAAGTGTCACAGACTGGAAGCCCTACAGATGCTTTGTGGCACTTCTATCTTGTATCTCCGGCAGAGCTAGAATAATTTGTACTAGCCAGCCTCTCCTAGAAGTGTCCCAGAAATCTACAGTTTAAAATTTTTATAATCGCATCTAATAAAAACTTTGCAAATGTCTCATTTTATTCTAGCATGGAACAAAACTAAAAGGAACCCAAAACCTCAAATACATCTGCGAATTGTTATCCTCTGGAACACTTCAAGTTGTAACAACCACTGTGTAAAAAAGTATTTTTACTGATTTATTTTTAGTCAAACTGAAACCAGGCACCCCAGGTAGTAATTTATGAATGTCAAGAAGATTGGCATATTTTTCAGACAAGAAATACCATGAGTTCTCTACAGACCACAGCCAAAACAGAAACAGGAAAAGTAACTAAAATAATTTAGACACCACCAAATCAAGTAAGACACTAAAAAAGCTGGGGAATATTTCTTCTGGAAATGCTCATTAAATTAAGGCTTTCTTGGATTCATTACATTTCTACCAGCCCTTCTATATCATCTCTATTCCTTCTATATCATCTAGTCTATTCCTTCTCTGTCTTCTTTTCCCAAATATAATCAAATGCTCTTCATTTTTCAAAGCCATTTCACCTAAATATGATACCCATTATAGACTAAAAAGGATCTACTTCTATTTTGAAGAAATAAAATAACCTCACAGCCAAAAAAAAAAAAAAATCCACCTCCTAAATATAACAGGAGCTATAACTCATAAGATTTCACTGAAAATCAAAAGGGCCCATTCCTCAAGCCCTCTCTTTCTCGCCCTTCCACTTTCCAACACCTAAAGTTCTTTGTGCATGGGTGTCCTTTAGGGCAACAACTTCCATATCCATGGTAGAAGAGTGAGGATTTTAAGGAGTGAGGGAAGCTGCATTTGTGTTTTTTTCAGGTAAGACGTCATAATAGGTCTTAGACAAAGAAACTACTCACGTAATTTGCTAATAACAGGTAGAAGTCCACCCCAAGTCTGCAAATATTCTGCTCTGAAGCCATCCAATGAAAATAGTAACACTGGAGACTTGGTAAATCTGAACAAACAGAAATTGAATATTAAAAGACAGACACTGAGAAACAGTTTCCTATCACTAATTTCAAGAAAGTTTCCCCAGACAGTGGGAATGTTCATTATGGGGCTATAAGCCAGGCCAAGGAAGTCCTCCTTGGCAGCAGTTTTGCTGGAACAGTGGTGAGCTGTGCAGTCCCTCTGCACAAAGGCTGGCAGAGCAGTGTGCAGCCAAAGAGGCTGAGGTTTGCAGCAGGGCATGCACAGGAAAGCCATGACAAGGCCTGATTTCAAACACACCTTTAAGATGAACAAGCCAAGATGAGCTCAAGTGATCCATAAGGGGTACCAAGGTTTGGTACCCCTTATGAAATCAGTGCCACTGAAGCAACACTCAGCCCCTCCAAACCCGTTCTCCCACCCCAAGCTAAGAGCGGGGAATGAAATAAGGCAATGCAAAGCCAAACTTTCCTTTATTCACTTTCCTTCTGAACAACCTGTAACCTAATAAAAAAGGATTTTTTATGTATATATACAGTGCACAGACCTGTAAGCAAGTTTAATACACAGGGTATGTTAAATCAGCAACTAAAACACATACTTTTCCTCTCATCTTACAAAGATTATCCAACCAAAACCAACTGGCTTACTGCTCCAGAAGTCCTACAAATCTCCAAACTCAAAAATGTGGCCCTGAGACTGGAAACACTGTAACAGCATTTCTGCCAGGAACTTGACAGAGAAATTCAGATACTGATTTCACTGGAACCAATAAAAACAAAATCTCCCCTTCCAGTCTCCACAGGACCTATGTTTTCCAATCTTCACTTGTTCCAAGATTCAGTCCTGTTCAAACAATTTCTCTCCAACTGTAAGTACTTCAAACATTGTATCACAGACATGAATAGTAACTTCTGTAATATCAGTAACTTCTTCCTTGCAGAAAACATACCCTGTGTTTGACCTATAGACATGAGGGCATGTGAGACTGAAAAAAAAAAATCACTGCTGTGCAGCAATAACTACTGAATATATGGAATGTCATAAAACAATTTGATATTTATAATATTAAAATATTGGTTTATTGCCAGCTCATTTTCCCTTTTTATATTTACCTTTTTTAACTTTGTTATACTTTAGTTTCCAAAAATAAAAGAGTGAGGATAGAAGACAAATATTATTTATAAAGTGTTGACAATTTCTTTAGTGATGTATCCCACAAAAAAAGCTGAAGTCAGTTGCAAATGAAACATTTATGAGCTGTGTGTCAGTCAAACAAATATAACTATATTAAACTAAGGAACAGTCAGGCAACCAAAACATGTCCATCCTAAGAAAATTTTAATCAACAATTTGGACAACAGTTCAGCCAAAAGGATATAATTAATCAAAATTATTACATAGCCTACCCTATACCCCATAGAATAAAACCTTTAGCTGCATTTCTAAGACGAATGTTTGTAGCCTGCTTTTTAATTTATATGGCAGAGATGAGAACAAGAAATTCATGATTTTCAGGTCAAAACTAAAGCTGTAGGGCAGAACAGAGAAAGGAAACTTTATGCACTACCTTTTCCCATATTACAAGTAATTTTTTGCACCACAGATTCTGATCTCTACAAGTTTTGCAAATACCTTCTCCATGTCCCTTCTCAATAAACTGATTCACTTCAGTGCAGAGGTCTAAAAATCTTCACTGCAAAGTTCTGTGCAATAAAATGTTAACTTTGAGGCAAATGCTGTTCAATATTACTTACCAACAAGTCTAACTTAAAAAAAAAAAAAAAACACAAACCAAAACCAGAAAACCCCACCAAATTTAAAACAAGCACTTAGAAAGGGACTTTACGCAACTGTTTCTGGTTTGGCATTTACAAGTAAACCAACTGTTAAATACATGTTTTGGTTGTCTGCAAATCTAGCTACTGACCCCTTTGGACATGTAAAATTAAACTTGGCAAAACAGGCCATTGCCACAATGAGGGCAATTGCCCATTTCACATCTTGTATACTCTACACATGCCAAAACTCATCTATTTAGTGAACTGCCCTATTGTTCAGGGAAGCAAAGCATGACAGACCATGTTAAACTGCACTCTCTTTGGAACAGCTCCAGTAAAATCCCCAGACACACTGACCCAAGCTCCATTCTGAGGTATATCAGCCACTTCCACACATTTTTCCTGTCAGTAGCCAAGACTGCACTTGCTACTTAATGAATGGGCTGCCATGAGCAAGCAAGCTTGGGAGGCTCAAGTTTTGGTCCTGTTGTGATTCATGCCGGCTGTGTCCAAACAGTAAGACAAGCGTGTTTCACAGCTCTTGGATAAATAGGTATGCCACATCCTGACTCCAAACTGAAGGAAATGCAGTAGCAATTATACCCTCCTATAAACTGGCTTCTATGGAAGCATTATGCAGGCAACACAGGCTTGCTGTGGTCTAGTAGGTTCACAAGTCTGGATGATCAAGAGGCCAGAACCATGGAACACATTGCCAAGTTGACCTCCCTCACTGCAGGCAGGTTAGACCATAATTAAAAGAAAGAAAACAAAATAGGAAGGAAAAATAAAGCTCCCTTGAAAAGCATAATATAATACACAGATTTCTTATCCCACATACATTCATACTGCTCATATACAGTCATAAAGCACAGGAAGAAAAAATTTCTTTTCCACTAAATGTACAGAAAGCCTCAACAGGAGGCATAAGAGCAATCTCCAGATATAAAGAGAGATCAGCAAAGAGGAAAGTAATCGGATGCTCTTAGAGCTCAATGAAGATAGGACAAATAGTAATAGGCCTGAAGCACAGAAAAAGACATGAGGACAAAAAGACCGCAAAAAGTCATCAGTAAAGCCATCTACGTAAGTACTAGCATAAACTGCTTAAGAAGGTTTGAATTGTCTGAGTATTATTTCACTCCTAGAACAGTGGGAATGACTAGATCACTCCTGAGACCTTACAGCCTATTAACTTTATAATCCTATTAAACAATATAGAACCCAGTTCTGGAAAGACTTAGTTGTGCACTTAATTTTAAGTAGTTGATCAGTGAAATCAGTGAGCAGTTGACCTCACTGAAATCTGTGGGATTTCTCAGATTAAGCAACTCATTGAATGCTGTGTCATCTTTTGTCTATTCTGCACCACAGGAACAGCTAAAATCCAGCTAAAACTAAAACAGAATAAAAACAGCAATCGGAACCCACAAAATATGCTGTATTAATATGCACAGAATCAGAATTGGTATCCTGAAGTTGCAAAATGAGCACTGCAATTAAATTCACCTGCAATCCTGCCTACCACACAGCATAGGAGAAGTGGATTGTTTACAGAGTTGTAACTTTTGGGAGAGGCTTGTGCGCTAATAGTCTAAGATGAACCTTCAGTCAACACTGTTTGATTCAACTTTGACCACACATCACGCTTTGCTGGGCTGGGTTTTATTGCAACATTTTGGGGTTTACCAGCATTAAAACAATTTTAGAGGAGTAACTATGTATCCCTTTCATGAGCTGAACAGAAAAAAAAACAAACAAAAACCCCTAAAAACAAGTTAACCAACAGGAGTTGCCCTACGGCATTTGCGTCAGTAACTTTGAGTGTGGATCTGCACAAGACTCTTTGTTTACCAACCTCTTGGGGGCAATGCTTCCTAACCCTGTGTTAGAGAAATCATATTCTAGACTCAGTTACCACCAAGAAGTCCCAAATGGCTCCTGAACTCAGAACAAAATTCAACAACAAAAGCTTCACGAACCACGTGGCTATCCTACGTAGGTTATTACTGGGGACTTGGACTACAAGCTGGACAGAAGCTACAGTTTCCCTCCTGATGAAGGTTCTGACATGTCAGCAACAGTTAGTGCTCTGAATCAGAGTGCGGGGTACTCAGTTGGTATGAAATATTTTAAATAATAATATTTTGTATTTTGTTTGACAGTATTATAACTCCAATGAATAAATATAGCATGATTTAAATATCTTAAGTCAAAAAAGTAATGACATAAGAACAAAATAAAATTGTTTTACTTTACTAGAAATATCCCATTGGACTGTAATGTCAAAATCAAAATAAAATTATGTATTTTTTTATATTTATCAGACAAGAATGTAGTTGTCACATAATGTGTCCCATAACATGTCTAGCAAGTATTTACTACTGAACATAAATCGATCTAGAATTTAAGTCACTTCTATTGATAGCTTAGACATACAATCGTAGTTTATAGCCAACTTTAACTATAAACTTAGAAGATCCCACAGCAAAAACAGTTGAAGTAATACAAGCTTTTTCTCCTGGTTGGGAGCTTTGCTGTATTATTCAAGCCTGAGTGCTGATGCCATAAACCACATGAGTCATTCCTCACACACTGCATACATAACTTGCAGGAGCAGGCCCAATGCAGACCTGAGCCAGAGAACACAAGGATCCCATGACACTTTACAGCTTTTAAAGAAAGTAATTCAGACAGCTTGCAAATAGTGTTGTCCCACTCCTAGTGGAGCTGGAACACAGATCTGCCCACAATTTGCAGTCCTGAGGCTGGAAAATGCGAGATATTGGAAAGGTCTTTTAAAGAGACAAGGGAGGGAGACAGGAGTCTAAGATTGCTGGATGGGTTCCAAAATATTTGGAATGGTGAGTATTGTAGCACATGTAGGTCAGTAATATGACTGGCAACAAGGCCGAGTTGCCCAGGGCACACACATCTGTGAGAAACACTAGGGCTGAGGAATAGGCATATCTTGCAAGTCAAGCAAGTGCTGAGATAGAGCAACCTGATGCATTTGGTAAGCACCACCAAATGCTGGCTGAGCAGGGGTTCATCTCTGACTGGCAGCTGCTTTCACTGTGTGTGTAAAAGGCAAGCAGGTCTCAGGAAGGCACAGCAGGGAAAACAATCTCAAAAACGAAATGCAAGCAAAGAGCAAAGCTATGCAAATATAAAATTTCCTCACCCTTTCGGACACTGAGGTTCAGTAATGTTCTCACACTCTTCTTCAACCCAGCTTGCCTCTCCTTAAAACAAATGAGTGCAATTTATTTTTTAAAACATGACATTCTTACTGATAGATGCAAGGTTTTTTTTTAATGTTACCAGATGCTTTTAAAGTCATATTATGTTCTTGCTCCTTTTATGGGTACATATGAAATATATACATACAAATATGTACATATGAAAGAGTGTAGTAATTTGTTGATGACATTTACCTTTACAAACAGCTTGATAATTAACACAGCAATCATTGTTTTCCACACAATCATCTGAACAGGAACAACGATATTCTTGTCGCCTCTTTTCTCCACACCTGAATTTATTGCAGGTCCATATGTGGGCTAAAAAACAGGTGACAGAGAAGGACAACATAACGATTAATACAGTACAGAACAAATAAAGCAAGTGATAAGTTCAGTCTCAAATCTCTACTCACTGAGAAATAGTCCACAGGTGTAATACAGATAATAAGTTATACACACACAATATTGCAAACTTTGGCACTTCAGGACATAGGAACACTCAGGACTAAATATCCATGAGCACAGTCATCTGAATACAATTATGCAGCACATGGGTATACATACCACAGATCAGAAAGAATCCATTTTACAGATCTCCTGAAATATGGTAATTTATGTGGGTTTAATTTGGTACGCTCATACTATTAAAAAGTTCCCAAAAACTCCCCCAGAAAAAAAAGTAGTCTGAAGATGGAATGCCTAGAAAACACTGAGCAGCATTAATTTATTTACTTATTGCATTTGAAGTCACAGTGGATTTTACCAGTCATCATCAGACAGTCCAGCCTCTTTCGGCACCTCTTAGGCAGAGGCATCACTGCCACTATTTCAGAGTCTATACATAAGCTCACACTTCAGCTCCACTGCTGATTTTATTAGAGAAAAATGTTGGTTTCTCTGAATGGCATATTCCAGTACATTGTATCTTTTGAAGACCTGGATGTCCTGGTTAAATGTGAATTAGCAGTGCCCTGGTAGTCAGGAGGGCCTGTGTCCTGGGGGGCATCAGGCACAGCATCACCAGCCGGGCAAGGGAAGGGAATGTCCTGCTCTGCTCTGCATGGGATGGGCTCACATCAAGTGCTGGGGGCAGTTCTGGGTGCCACAATGTAAGAAAAGTACTAAACTATTAGAGAATGACCAAAGGAGGGCCATGAGGATGGTGAAGGGTCTGGAGGGGAAACCTTATCAGGAGCAGCTGAGGTCACTTGGTTTGTTCAGCTGGGAGAAGAGGACACTGAGGAAAAGCTCCATTATAGTCTTCAACATTCCCATAAGGGGAAACAGGCACCAAGCTCTTCACTCTCATGACCAGTGGCAGGGCTCAAGGAAAGAGCATGAAGTTGAGCCAGGTGAGCTTTAGGTTAAGCATCAGGAAAAGATTTTTCACCTAGAAGGTGGGTGGGCTCTGGAAAAAGCTCCTTGGGGAAGTGGTGACAGCACCAAGCCTCACAGAATTCAAAAAGCATTTGGATAACGCTCTCAGGCAGGATGTCACTCCTGGCATGTCCTGTGCAGGGCCAGAAGTTGGACTTCATAATCCTGATCAGTCCCTTCCAACTCGGCATATTCTGTGATTTGTTAGCAGTCATAAACATAAATAAATCCCTTACATTTAGTGAGGATAAAAACCAGTGAATTTACCAGCTGAGTGAATGTTAAGTGAATAATTAAGAGTGAATACTTAAGTGAAGATCTTAACAGAGACATGGAAGCCAAATCAAAATGTTTGAGCAGAAGACACTCAATGATTTTCATATATTACTAGCAATTAGAAATCCCTAAAAGCATTGTCAGGAGGTGAATCTCATTTTCGGTTACTGTACTTCAATAATTCCACTAGTATCAAATAGATCTTTACTTCCATGAGAGAGAAAAGAATCTATTATGGTTCTAGTTACATGATACTATTGGGAAATTAGAATTTGATTCTAATTGATGTTAGGGCTAATTAAAAAAAAAAAAACACCAAAAACAGCATCAATGAATTCATTCATATTTCTAGCAATAAGACAGGCTCTCCAGCTTGTTTTTAAAGAACCCTTCTACTCAGAGAGAGTGATATCATAAAACAGAGTAAAACCCATGTGACTATATACCTGGGTATATCAACTATATATGTGTAACTTGACCTTTCAATAGCAGTCAATTGAAGCAAGGATCTGAGCTCAGTCTAATTATTTGGTTTTCAAAGTCCACATCGGAATTTTAAATGTATCGGTGTGATCTCATCCAGAAATGAATCAAATGTATATAAAGAGGAATAAGAAGAAAAAAAGTTATCTGAAAGGAATGCTGCTTTTGAAGCATAAAGGCAAAAACCAAAGTATAGAAAATAGTCAAGTGCTGTCCTTGTTGTTCTACACACACTAACATCTTTCCCTGTAAAATTTCTCTAAGGTATTTTTCACATGTTTGTCTATTTGACCTTTGCCTTCTGGCAAATCATGGCAGCTGCTTCTCATTTCGCAATCCTTCACCCGTGCAATCTGTTTTGTCATCCTGCCTTGATTCACGTTCATGACCCTTGTTTCACACTCAGGCTGGGGAGTAACAAGGCTGAGGACCTGAGCAGCTGGGTAAGGAGAGATGGCAGCTTTCACAGAGCTGCTCTGTCCTTCTCCTTTTTCACTCAGGCGCTGACAGACAAATGCAATATGCAGAATGCACTCCTATTCCAGGCTTGCCCAAGAACGTCGGAGTAATCCCTGATGCCAGGGACAATGCGGGTCACTGTTGTCTCACCACCAGCAAACAAAAAGCTGGCTAAGTCCTCGAGTTGCCATTGTTCCTCCTCCTTCCAAGGGGGAGGGCAGCTGGACAGTCTGTTGCAGCCTCTCTTCTCACAGGAGAGCTATGGGAAAGCCAGCCTACTGGCTTTGTCAGCTCCTAAATAGTCCAGCTGGGTGAAATACAGGCTTTGTTTGTGTGAAACAGCAGCTGTACCAGAGCCCTGATGTTTCCACAGGAGAATCCAGTACCAGCATTATCACTGTAACTCCATCCAGGAATGCAACACAGCATAAAAAGTGAAAAGTGGCATCAGAACCACTCTGCCCCACTTTGCACTCACAGCCCATCTGAAATAAGCCCTGACCACAGCAGTACTCTTACGTGCTGAGCTGGACCCTGTCAAAGAACAAAAGAGATTGCTCCCTCAGTTTCTTCCATCCTTACCTGGTTGTATACATGTTTCCTGGTAATCTAAGCAGCAGTTTCCAAGCTTGACACAATCTTTATCGCAACGGCAGCTTCCAAAGGTCCTTTCAAAGCAACGACCTTTGCAGGTTTTCACTGTAATATTGGATAGTGTTAGGTATCAGTGGCTGAGCCCAAATCAGTCAACATGCAAAAGAGTCTGATACACCCAGCATGTGAACTGACACAGCTGGTGATTCCACAATGTACAGGATGGCTGCAAAAACAGTGACAGCCAAAGGAAAGTCTTGATCCAACCAAATGCTTATTTCCTCTTACTGAACAAAAATAATTTTTCATCACATTGATCAAAGGGTTCTGTTCAATTTTAGCAAGAACATGGTGTTTCAGTATTGGCAGAAACCAATTAAAGAAAACCTAGATGTGACTGTCCTTGCTTTTCTGTGTCACAGGACGATGTGAGTACAGTCCTCAGAATATGTAAGACTTCAAGACATAAGTATGGCTGCTCCAAAAGCAGACACAAGAGATACAAACTTGAGTATACTGCTTACTGATATTTTTTTTTGTTCAATTTAAATATCAAAAAAAGACATAGCATTCTTCCACTACACTGAGGTTGTTGAGGGCAGGGAAATCATCATTAAAAAAAAAAAAACCAAAAAAAAAAAAACACATAAACAAAACCACCACCCAACCAGAAACTGGTGATGTGAAGGATTACCAAAACTTAAGAATTTGATTTGGTAACACTGTCTAATCCTGAACAATCACCAGAAGAAAGTGAAGGAAATCCTCCCTAATATGACTCCTGAAGAATCTTGAAGTGTGTGAAATTAGTAAAATGAGATATTAATGAACCAATACTGCAGAGCTGTAATAAAATTAAAAGAAACTTATATATATTGTAACAGAAATTTTATAAACTGAACTTCTGTTGAAAATCATTTTATGTTCAGCTTTGAAATTATTCTTCATATTTGTTCCCAAAATAAGCCTAATATCTTAAAAAAAAAATCTTTCATAACCTTCTACCTGAAGAAACTGCACCATTGAAAAAACCACATATTTTTCAGAACAGAAAACAGACAGAGGAATTCCACCAGGAATGTTTTGAGGCTACAATTCTAACCAGTAAAAAAAATAACTTTTTTTTCTTCCATAATCGACTGGAAAAGATGAAAAACAAATGTTCCAGGACAACATGAAATAGAAGTGGTTGTGTTTTGTTTCATTTTTGTTTTTTTAATGGTGAACTGAAAAAAGCCAGCCATTCACCACAGTGACAGCTGGGATACATGGAAGCTGCCAGATCAGACACTGAGTACCAGGATCACTTTACCTCTCAAGTGAGTACACACAATTATTGAATACACCTGAGGTTTATTTTTTGGTATTTTTATTTCACTCTTACTGATACTACTTAAAGTAATGCATGCAATCCTCCTGCTGCAGCAAGAAGGGTAGCATTCTAATAGTATGAAAACTAATTCACAAAAAGAAAAAAAAAAGGAATTGTTTAATAATATTACTAAATAAAAGACATATTATTTACCATCTTTTGAACAGCTAGGCTTCAGGCCAAATATACATCCTAGGATTGTTGTTAACATGCAGACACAGAGTACCTATTGGACAGGAAGGAAAAGAAATAGTATTAAATTACCACTGAATGATTCTGAAAGCACTCATTTTCTCTGTAATGCTATATAATTGTACTGAAATTCATAAACATGCTAATTTGACTCTTTTCACCAGTAGTTTTCACTTCCACAAGTAGCTATGTTGTTTGCAATTAATTAGCAGAGTATAAACTTGCTTGTCACAACTGGGCCTACGTATATAACTTCTCCTCAAGTTGTTTAACATAGACATATATCATCATGTCTTTCTTGATTTCTTTTATATCATTCTTTCATTACGATATATTTCTATTTCTTACGCATTTTATAGTAATTTTTTTTACTCCACTCCCTCCTTCCTTAAATGTTGCTATAAGAAGGTGAAGTTTTGCCATTAACCACAGACTACAAACAGAAGGCATGGCCCTTAAGTGATAGCTGTAATTTTCTTAGGCAGGAAAACCTTTTCCCACTTCCTAGTATCCAGTTCATACTAGATCTGGGTCCACACCATGGTAAGCGACTGTGGGATGTCACAATAAGACATTCTGGTCTTGCACTGACCAGAAACTACAGCTGTGTTCATTATGGATTCTGGATGCATTGAAGTTACAAAACAAGCTTTGTATTATCCTTGTCCAGCATGTTACAGCAGGATTTAATGCCTACGCAAATGCAGAGACACATTTCTTTTAACCTCATTAAGTATTGGATTTATTCCATAAACTCTTTAGAAAAAGTATACATGCTATCAGCGCTTAATGCAGTAATTAAAGAGAAGCCAAGAATGCAGTTACAACAGCTATTCTATTTAAGTGTAGAGTGTAATAAAGTACTTTGCCAGAAGTCCTGAAACAGAAGATCCCGCAGGCTTTCTTGTACAAAAGGATTTGGGGAGCTCTGGGTAGGGAAAATGTGTACATATCAACTTTCTAGTCACTGTTTTCTGCAGAAAAATCACATTGAAGCAATACTTAATAACTTCACATACATGGCTACACAATTCTGTCCCTTTTTTCCTCCTTCCTCATCAGCAAAATCTGCTGAGTCAGCAGGACTCCTAAATCATATGGTGATGCGGCAAAAATTCCTTCCATTTTAAAATGCACCTAATTATTTCTGAAGTTTATTCTTAAGTACTATGAGCACTTCAGTAACTAAAAACTATTTCCATTGCTTTTTACAACTCTACAATTTACTTTGCAATTTTTTTCACTAAGCAGCTAATAAAGACAGTAAGAAAGCAATTTCTTGAATGTGTAGTATTGGAATTCAGATACTACTCTGAATTTTTGAACTAAAAATTATTAAAAAACCAAATTAATAAATAGAAAAAAATATTTCATATATACCATTTATTTAAAAATGGAACAATAGACTGGATCTAATAAAGCTGTGCCTTAGAATTTTGATCCAGGCAAGTCACTGGAATCTTATTCAACATCAGATGTATCAAAGAAATAAGCATTTTTTTCAGTTCAATTTCAGTCTTTGAATTTATAGGGAAAGAAGGAAAATATTAAAAGACTGAAGGGGGAAAAAATCTAGCATCATCTATTCACCTGGACATGAAAAAACTTACAGAAAGATGCAAGTCTCCATTAAACTAGCTATCAACAATGAACACAAGTACAGAGCTTTGTACTTTTCTCTTTTGTTTTTATTTTTTGGGTTTTTTTGGATTTTTTTTTGTTTTTAAATCAGAATACTAACACGTGCAGCATCAACACTTTCTGTTACATCAGTATCAACTATGTTATCTTCTATATAAATTGTTCTGAACCTTTGAAATCCCTCATATAAAATATCACCTAGATAAGAGCACAGGGAGGTAGGTGACACTTCAAATGCAAGATGTCAAAGCCCAGCAAAACCAGTGGAGAGGGCAAGATCTGTTATTGTCCTTTTAACATTATTATTATTGTTGTCATTATTAAATTACAAATGGATTAATTTCTTCTTTAAAATCCATGCTGAGAACATTTTATTTCAGAGGGAAGATTTACTGCTCCTCCCACCAGGACCTGCTACTAAGATCAAGGAGTAGAATGTCCTCTGAGTTGTAAGCACAAACATGCTTTAAAACAAGCAAAATCCACAGCTACTCTATTTGTAACAGCTTTATTCCCATATCTTCAACAGCTACCTAGACCTATAACCTATGGGACTTTGGCCACCTAAGGCATCCCTGTACAGAAAACACATTGCAGTGTCACTAAATGGACCGTTCATATTCCCTTATGGAGCTTCAGTGCAGGTAATACAGGAATTTAATCATGACACCAAATTAATGCAGAAATAAAATCTACATAAAACCCACTCAAAAGCAACAGCATTATAATACTTCTCACTGTAAAGCTGGTAAAACTTCATGAAAATTCTCACAAATAATTTCTGGGATTTTGGCACCAATTGTAATAAAATCACAGTTTTGTCTTATATTCCAGGTTGTCAGTTTTACGCTTCTATGAACATAATTCCAATAAGCAAAAACAAAAGGATTATGTTCACTGAGGCATATGAGTACTCTTTTGGGCACAAAATACTACAAAATGCAATACTAAATGCAATTTTATACTAAGATCTTGAAACTCTTGACTCACTACATTTAATCCTTTGTTGTCTTAACCTTAGTCCCACTAGCTTAAATTCTTGTCTTAAAAACATTTTACTGCAAAACACTAAAGCTTCCCCCTCCTTTTTGTTTTCTTCTTTCTTTCCTTCTTTAACACTTAATAAAGGCTTTCTACAAAAACAGTAAGTTTACACATTAAACATTTGACAGTGTTCTGGGACAGCCAAATCTAACCCAGTGGAACCTCATGCAATTGCAGCTCAGTGTTTAAGGCTTTGAATTGAAGCTTTATCTTGAGCCTGAATGACTTCAGTCACATGGATATTATCCACACAAATGGCAAAATGTTCTGCTGGGACAATAAGCAGCTAATACTGGCCAGCAGCAGCAGTCCTGATTACGCACAGCAAGAGTTGTTGCACCAGTAGTTGACCTATGGTCAGTGCAAAGGCCCTAAGATTATCAACTCTATAGATGATGAAGAATATTCAAACTATTTCTAAAGATCCAGATACTCACTGCATCTCACGGCTGCACCCTAAAGATGAACCAGGTTACTTTGCTTCTTTCTACATTGCAACATATCTCTGCTGTCCAGAGACATCTTGGAAGTGTTCCAGGTCAAGTTGGACAGGGCTTTGAGCAACCTAGTAGATGTCTCTGTCCACAGCAGGATGGTTGGAACTAGATGATGTTTAAGGTCCCTTCCAACCCAACCCATTCTCTGATTCTATAAGAAAACCTCACCACAGCAAGCAGGTTTCTAATTTTACCTGGCCTGCTTTACATACAGGTAGGTCAGGCTGGAGATGCTGCAGCCTGCTACATAAAGATAACATTTTTTTTTTAATCCATATGAAGACAAGTAGCTGCATGCATGCTTGTTTACTAACAAGGACCTTGTTTAGCATCCTGCAGCAAGCACCAAATTAAATTTTCTCACTACTACCACACTGTCAACAGAACACCTGCCTTGAAGGTTTAATCTGCCTTTTTAAACCATAGGAAGAAACCTTACCTGTTCTCTCTCGCCTGTATCCTTCCACTCAAAAGAGAAAGCAAGAATTGAGAACAAGGTGCCATTATGAAAGAATATGGGAATCCAACATTTAATAGGAAGACAAGCAAAATTAAAGAACTTGGCCTTGTAATACACAAAAGTAGAAAATTAACATTTTATGATCTATATCTTATGAGGCCACTAGCACCAACTGTCAGATTCAGTTCTAATACAGCATCTGAGAAAAGGTTTTTAAAACAACACAGTAACAACTGCAGAGAACAAAGTGTCCTTTTTTGGTTTAAAAATAATTTTTAGAATATTTGTTTTGGAATCACAAAAACATTGTCATCTAGGGATGAATCTGTCCCATCACTGCTTCCTTTACGTGGGAGGAAGCAATAAAAGCTTTGCTTTGTAAACAATTATAATGGTTGGGAATAGGTGGTTGAAAGTCTGGAAAACTGCAATCCCGAGAACATTTCAAAAGCCTTTTATTTCAAAAGCCTTTCATTCTGAGCTGGGTAAATGGAAATATGATAGCATGGTTAGAGAAGAGAACGCTTTCCCTCACTCATCTCTAGAGATGCAGCTGAAGAGGATTTCTCATCAGCTGCCTGGACTCCTCCCGCTGGAGTCCAGGCAGCCAGAAGCACCCATACACAGCACACTCCAAGGGGTGACAGAAACCTCCTGCATGGCTTAAATCCTCCAATTCAGCTGCAGAAGACAGTATTTGGTAGCCTAAACTCCATGCTCTTTTATTGATGCTAAAAACCATACCTAAAATACCCAGCTGAAAGCGAGCTGAAGTTTGCTTGGCCAATTCACAATCACCCCTTTGACTGTGTATCCACATTCACCCTAGCTGGGCAATAAAATTTAAATTGAGTTCTAATTACAGTTTTTAACAAAGATGGTCTCTACTAACCCTTTGTGAAGATTTTTATAAAAGTGGAATTTAGGGAGCTGTTTTTCTCTGTTGTTGTTTTGGTTTTGCTGTTGCTCAGTTGGTGCTGGGTTTTGTTTGTCTGTGTTTGCTGTTGTTTGATTTGTTATTTTTCTTCCTATACTTCAAAATTCCCAAATGGAAAAACTCAATTCCTGCAAGTGTTTCCTTGGACAATATTTTTTTACTTCATATCATTTAGGATAGGTTATGCTAACTAGCTCTATGAAGAGTAAATAAAGCAAGAATACAAATTAACCCTGGAAACCCTTCAGAGCTAAAATAGCTCTCTCTTTTTTTTTTTTTTTGAGAGCAATATTATGATTTTTGTCTTCAATACCCAGCATGAAAATCCCCACTTGAAGGGCAATAAAGAAATTTTGGGTTTACATTTCCCTGCGTGTAATGAGAATTATTTGCAAATTCTTCCCTAAAAAATGAGTAGACTGAAGAGAAACACTTAGCTATAATGATTTTTAAATTCAAACCCCATGATGGCTTAAATTGGATAAAAATGTCTTTATTTTTTGTATGTATGTTTACATTTTTATTCTAATTAATGCATTTAAGCAATAACAACAGCAAGCTCAATTAAAAAAATGTTTTGTCAAACAGCATGTGTTTAGATTTAAAACCAAGTCACCATGGAAGCTGGAGAGCTGTAACATTGGTAGAACACAGCTGTAAAGCATTCTTGTTTCCCAACATTGGAAGAGATTTTCCTACAAATTATTAAGATATTGGAGATTGGCCAAGAACTCTTTTAATATTTCTAAACTGAAAGTGCTTCAAAGTCTACTAAAAATATGGCAATCTTGTCATCATCATTCTTTACTTCCTATTTCACCAAAGGATGTTTAATGCCAAAAAAATTTAAATCACCCAACAGTCACTCGAATATTACTGTTGAGCTGTGTGGTGTTTCTTGGTTCTCGGAAAACCCATCTAAGCTCAGTCCAGCACTGTCATGGAAGCAAGCAATTTCAGCAAGGACCACTTTTTCCTACTGAAAATAAATAAAAAATCACAAGACACATTAAGCAAAATAATAAAAAAAAAGAAAAAAGAAAAAGCTGAAATGGAATGGTTTGCTGAGGGCCAAAAAAAGATTAAAGACTGCACATGGCACCCAGGCCTCTCCAATTCAGACAACAACATCCTTCAATCCAATGCTTGAGAATTGACTGATGCCCATAAAAATTCCCACACTGAAGGCAGCTGAAGTCAATAACCATGGTCCAAATCACAAGGTTTGGGTAATTAAATACATATTCTGTCTTATTTATGGAAAAATAGAATATAGATATGCATTATTAATTTTGCTTTAAAGTACTAATCTATGCAAATGTTTAGATGCCTTCAAACATCTTTAGGAGGAAAACCATCAGCTAGAAAACAACCAAACAGGAATACAATATTCCCAACAACTTTGGAAGAGAAGATTGTTCCCACATCTTCATCTATGTGGAGGAAAAAAAAGAACTAAACAAAACCAGACGAACCTACTGTTGTCTCCAAAATCCTGACATAGCACACCCATATTTCCCTAGCTGAGCACAAAGTTAGCAGCTATGGGTTATTTTCAAATGAAGTGGTGAAAGCCTTTCAGAACTCTTACAGAATATCTTGACATCCAACAGATCTTTTTTTCTACAGTTAGACTCCCTGCTGACTGCAGCAATGGCAAATATGAACTGGCAACAGAAATTCTCCCTTGGTCAGAGATGGTCTAATTTATTTATGATAAATGGGGGCTTATGATTCATAAAAGCTTAACATAGCAGCCAATGGATGACTGAAACCAGATTTACAGAATCATGGAGCAGATGTTCCTGAAAACTATGCTAAGGCACATGGAAAATAAGAATGTGATAAGTGATAGCTATTGTGCCTTCACCAATTGTGCCTGACAAATTTGGAGGCCTTCTAAAATCGGATTACAGCAGTGGTGAAGGAGGGTATAGAAACCGAAATCATCTACCTGGACTTGTGCAAATCATTTGGCACATTCTGCATGACGTCCTGGTCTCTACACTGGAGAGACATGGATTTGACAGAGGGACCACTCAGTGGACATGGAATTGACTGGATGGTGACACTCATGAACTATGCTTAGGGGTTTGATGTGCCAGTGGAAACCAGTGAGGAGTGCCTTCCTCAGAGTATAGGGACCAGCATTGTTTGACATTTTGT
Source organism: Chloebia gouldiae (assembly GCA_003676055.1). Lineage (NCBI taxonomy): Eukaryota > Metazoa > Chordata > Aves > Passeriformes > Passeridae > Chloebia > Chloebia gouldiae. The sequence continues at coordinate 50,048,104 of QUSF01000002.1, read as the reverse complement.
CAGTCACATGGGCAGCAGGATCAAGGCACCCTAACTTTGCCAATGACACCAAGGTGTGTGGTGAAGTCAACAGGCTGGAGGGAAGGGACGCCATCCAGAGGGGCCTGGGCAAGCTTGAGAGGGGGCACTGTGCAAAAGCCAAGTGTGTGGTCCTGCATGACAATCCCAGTACCAGCAAAGGCAGGGCAGAGAATGGTTTGAGAGCAGCCCTGAGGAGAAAGACTTGGGGCTGTTAGTGGATGAGAAGCTCAGTGTGATCCAGCATCCCCAGCTGGTCTGCAGATGACACAAAGCTGAGCAGTGCAGTTGACATAACAGAAGAATGGGATGCTATCCAGAGAGACCTGGAAAAGGTTGAGAAGTGGGACCATGAGAACCTAATAATGTTCAACAAGTGCAAGGTGCTACACGTGGGTAAGGGCAATCCCTGAGGTGAGTGCAGACTGGGAGAAAGACTCATTAAGAACAGCCCTGCAGAGAAGGACTTGGGGGTGCTGGTAGATGAAAAGCAGGGCACAGGCTGTCAATGTGCACTCACAGCCCAGAAGGCCAACTGCTTCCTGGGCTGCATCCATAGAAGTGTGACCAGCAGGGCAAGGGAGAGGATTCTGCCCCTCTACTCTGCCCTTGTGAGACGCCACCTCGAGTGCTACAGCCAGCTCTGCGCCCTCAGCATAAGAAGAATTCTTAAGGCTTCCTGAAGCAAGTCCAGAGGAGGGCCACAAGGACAAGCAGAGGTAGACCGCCTCTTCAGTGAAGACAGGTGGAGAGATTTGGGGCTATTCAGCCTAAAGAAAAGAAAGCCCTGAGAAGACCTTACAGCACCTTCCAGTACCTGAAGGGGCCAATGAAAAAGCTGGAGAGACTTGTGTACAGAGCATGTAGTGATAGGACAAGGGGAAATGGCCTTAAACTGAAAGAAGGTATGTTTATATTAGACATTAAGAAGAAATTATTTATTGTAAGGGCTGCAAGACACTTGAAAAGACTGCCCAAAAAAACCTGTTGACACCAAATCCCTGCAAGTGTCCAAGGCCAGATTAGATGGGCTTTGAGCAACCTGGTCTAGCAAAGGTGTCCCTGCCCATGGCAGAGGGGTTGAAACTGTCTGATCTATATGGATCTCTTCAGACTTAAACCATTCTAGGATATGATAAGGCTAGAAGAGACCTGAGGAGGTTTTCAGCTCAATCTCCTGCCCAAAGCTGGAAGTTGGTTAGTTTTTGGGACATGTCCCAAAAAAAAAAAAACCCAAACAAATAAAAAAGACTGGACAGTCTTAATGAAAAAGGGGGGAAAAAAACCCAGACTATAAAAATATTAAGTGTATTTCACAGCATTTTTTTAAACTTCACAATTTATTATCTTCATGCACTCTGAAATGCTAGATTTACTCTTTAGATGAGACTAACACACTTTCAATGTCTCCATCTGGACCTTACCTGGATTTTTTTGTGATTTTTTTTTTCTGCTTTTTTCTACTTTTTTTCTCAAGCTGCGAAACTCCATAAGAATTTTTCTAACAAAAGTGTCAGTTTAAATGAGTTTTCCAGTTCTGACAAAAAGTCTGAAGCTGTTGAAAAGAAACATTCTCTAACATTATTTCTTTTATTTCTCTCAATGTTTCAGCTGTTAGACTGGCATGGAAAAATTTATTTTAATGGAATGAATGAATCAGACCAAAATGCAATGCTTGAGTTCCTGGCAAGTGGGAAAACCTCAAACGTAAGCAAAGGTTATGCTGCTCTTGGGCAGCAGCATACTGCTCACTTACACAACAGCCTGGAGAGACTACAGACAGTTCACTGGGCTTTGAGGGACAGAAGCTTGAGCTCAGAAAAGTAGCAAGACAGTAAATAAAAAGGTGGCTTAAGGAGGCAATAGCACATACAGCTAGGATAAATGCAGGCAAATGAGATTTACCTACATCTGGACACTTTAATAGTTTCACATTACTATAAAACTACAAACACTAAGGAGGTAAGTCTACTCACTTCTTTATTACATTTGAATATTATCAATGCTTTATAAATACACCGGTTTCCGTGAAAGAATAAACTAGCATTTCCAACTCCAGTTTGCCCCTTTCTGACATATTTAGGTTAAATACATTCTTGTTTTACTCAATCCAGTATCACCTGTAGTACTTAGAAAGTTTTCCAGGTTCTCACTGAATATCGTACATTATCTCTGTGTTTGCAGTCACCCAAAAAAATAGTGCATGGCCATAAATATTTAGAATTTTTTAATTACTTCTATATAGATGACATATTTCCCTCTGACACTTCAATGAGCACAGGAGGAAATTTTTACCAGTTGTCAATGAATGGCATTTGGAGAATAAGAACTTAATTCAGAAGAATAAGCAACTGCAAACACTAATTTGTGCTCAACTCCGGTCTCTAAGTGGCTGTGCATCTCTAATAATTCTGTTGCATTAGATCCTAAAAAGCTCAGGACAACAATATTATTCAATAGGTTTTGAATAGGATAACAGTATTTCCCACTACTAGTATCTAATTTCTAAGCCTGAAAAGAGCTGTTTTCACCATCCAACTGCAGTGGCTTTTATGGCACAACCTTAACCTCCCCAGAAAACAATGAAGTAGTGAAGCAAGCTACTAACCACAACCTTAATTTACAGGGACAATTCATCAGAAAAGTTGCTAAAAAAGCTTCTGCATGGAAACTACCACAGACCTTTGCATGAATTTATATATTTTTCTTATAACATTCTGACAAACTTAGAAACTATGTCAAGCTTAGAAACTCTGGCTATGTCAGAAAGTATGACCAACCTGAAGTCACAATGATCTGGGTGGATGAATCATTTGAAACGGTAGCCAGGTTACCAAGATATCAGTAAATTTGTTTAGGCACCTTGACATTTATGCTTCAATGTATTGAAATGTATATGCATATATATATAGTGACGTCTGTTGCAGTTCCACTAAAGCTTCCTTCCAAGAACACCACAATTCCTTCACCTTGATAATGATTTTAGCCTCATAATGATTACTCCAGGCAGTTTGGAAGGTCTTATTTTCACATCTCTATGGGGAGGATAATTATAATACAGCAGCGTGGCTAAAACTGGAAAGTGACCTACCTGCTAACAATGGCTTTGGCTGCTGGGGCTTCTGAACAAGGGCCAGAAGTGCCTACGAGCAGCACTTGGAGACAAACTTTCAACCCACGGTAGCTCAAATTCGGAGAAAGGCAAGTTTTTACACTTCCTCTGTCCTTTTGGTTTTTGAACTCTTTTCAGGTTTTCTAGCCGTATTTTCCTACTTTAACCAGGTTTTGTCTTCCCTGGTGTCCCCTCTACAGCATACAGCTAAAACCGCATGATGGAAGACAAGACAACCATTGACACCCCACCAAAAAAATTAAAGATTCAACGCTGAGTACCATCAAAAGAGAAAAATAAATCAGGAGTTACGAATCCCTCTCTGAGGCAGGTCGCTGTCTATACGCGCTCCTGCCCGAGGCTGACTCCCGAAGCGGAGCCGTCCCGTAGCACTGCTGACCCGGGCATCCCGAGGAGCTGCCAAAGGCAGTCAGTCTCCCTCTTCCAACCCCGCCGAGAGGCTTCAAAGCTCCCGCCGCGGGCTCGTCTCCCATCTCCCGAAGCTTGGAGACGGACGAAACACCTGCGCCAGCCGCACCGCTCCCCAGGCTCCCGCCGGCGAGGTGGGACCCGGGTCGGTCCGCCCGCCCGGCCCCGCGGCAGCCCGGCCCTTACCAGGGAGAGCACTTTGTAGGTGTTGGGATCCTTGCTCTTGCCGCCCGGAGGCTTCTCCGGCTCCTCAGCCACCTCCATGGCCGGCAGCATGGGCACAGCCGCGGTCTGCAGCCCGCCATCAGCCGCCCCTACCCCGTCCAGGTGGTCCTCGTGGCCCTTCCCCGCTTGCTGCCCGTTCCCCTGCATGGTCCCCGCGGCTCTGCCCTCCGCCCGCCCGGACACGGCTATTAATAGCCCGGCGGCCCGGTCCCGCCCCGCCGGAGCGCGGACACCGGCGGCCCCCGCTCCCCCGCCGGCGGCGGCGTGACGGAGGGAGCGGGATGTTCCCCTCCTTCCCTGCCCGCCTCGCTCGGTCACCCGGCTCGGCCGCCCCCCGCTTCCCGACCCCTTCCTGCAGGTGAGGGCGGTGCGCGGCCCCCCTCCCTGCGGGCAGGGCAGGGAGGCGGTGCGGGGCCGGAGGACACGGCGCTGCTCCGAAATAGCGTCCGGGGGAGGGCGCCGGGCCGTGTTTACGAGGGAGCGCGGAGAAAGTTTCCGCTGCCCGGTCCCCGGGCGGAGGCGGCGGCGCGGCTTCCCCCGAAGCGGCCGGCGGCGGCGGCACAGGTGTGCGCGGGGGCGGGGATGCCGCTCCCGGAGCTGCCCGGGGCAGGCAGCAGCCCCCGCTGCGCCGCGGGCCGCTGGTCCCCATCGCAAGGGGCTTCCCTTCGTCCCTGCCTGCAGTTCTTGGCCCCTTCCCGAGGAGGTTTTCCCCTCCCCTCCGTAAGTGGCTGCGGGATGCCCGGGGAAACCCTCTCAATGCGAGGCATCAGGCCAGCCGAGTGCCCGGCGCAGCAGGCGGCTTCGTCGCCCGCCCAGGGGACACTGCGACTCCTTTGGGGTGATTTGGTCTTTTCAGCCAGGAAAAGAGGAGACTGAGGGGAGACATCATCCCGTGTTTACAGCTTCTCATGAGGGGAAGAGGAAAGGCAGGCACTGATCTCTTCTCTGCAGTGACCAGCGAGAGGACTTGAGGAAATGGCCTGGAGTTACATCAGGGGAGGTTTAGATTGGATATCAGGAAAAGGTTCTGCACTAAGAGGGTGGTTGGGCACTAGAACAGGCTTCCCAGGGAAGTAATCACAGCACCAAGCCTGACGGAGTTCAAAGAAGTGTTTGGACAATGCATTCAGGCACTTGGTGTGACTGTTGAGGATGGTCCTGTGCCGGGTCAGGAGCTGGACTTGATAATCCTTGTGGGTCCCTTCCGGCTCAGTGTATTCTCTGATTCTGTGATTTTGGACTCACTGCCTGCCCCCAAGCCAGGCCCTGCTCAGAGGGCTAGTGTTGTTGGGGTGAAATCCATGTTTGATGCCCTTCAGGGCCTTTTATTGGGACTGACACCATCTGGCTCCACAATGTCACTTCCCAGTCATTCTCACTAAATTCAGCCCTGCTTGTTTGGCAAGACAGAGGTGTTTGTACACACCCAGACTGTCCATGGGGAAGGGCAGTTCACCCCATGTGTGTAAGTACAGCCCTGACTGTGGGACTGGCTTTAGATGTGGGTTATTCCTCCTTTCTGTAATAGATCTTGGGTGTTGAGTAGCATCAAGACTTGCAAAGTATGCCTAAGCTTAGAACTACTAAAAGTATTTCATTCTCCATAATTCTTTAAGTTTTTATACTATATACATTTATGTATGTTGACATTAGGCTTAGTCTTTCAGTTCTAATGGGATGGTGGATTTTATTTCCTAGGGCTTCAGGAGTCTATATCACATTTATTTTAACTGTCAATGTACTCAGAAAGGAGTGGCCGTTCCATAGTTTCTGACAAAAATCCGTATTTTCTAAAAAATAGCTACAGTGAAATGAAAACTTCCTTTGGAAGTGATCTTGATCCCAATTGAAATGTTGTTGCTCTGCTTTCTATTTCAGTTGAGTTGCAAGAACAAGCTGTCAGTACAACTTCCCATTAAAAATAATTGCTGAGATGCAGCATGAACATTACTGCTGGTCTGTAGCACTGCTGCAGCTCACAGCATGCTGAGAGTCACTGCAGGGCTACTTCTATGTGCCTGTTGTCCTCTAATGGGGTTCCATAGGTGCAGTCTTGAGAATTTCTACACTAATGTTTCACTTGGTCGCAAAGGAAAGAGAAAGGCAACAGAAACTGTGAGAACTAAGCCCATGAGCCTACCTTAAAAATCTCCTTTATTCCATTAATGTGGCATTTCAAACAGCTGTCCAGCTGAGCAGATGATTTATTATACGTTCAAGGATTTTGTCATCTGGAAGTTGCAAATTGAATACTGGTTGTGCAATAATTTTAAAACTCTCATAAAAACTGACAGAGTCAATTTGTTTAGGTTTCATTTTATTTCAGTGAATGTGTCTTCAATAATTAGCACAAGTGGCAGTAGGACCCTCTTTTTTTTTCATAAAAATGAAAAGGTACTGCAATCGTGTGTCAGTTCAAATATTTTCTTTTTCCATTTCCAGTCACACCAGCAAGAAAGTAATGCTTTCTCTCTACAAAGAAACAAACAAAAAAAAAAGGATAAATTAAAAGTTTACAGGGTTTTGTTTTTTTTTTTTTTAACAAATAAGATTTCATTTTTCATTTCCTTGGTTTTTTATGTAGAAAGATATTTTTTGATTAATTTTAGGTCAAATAGAAATCTTTCTTGTCCGTAGTGTCACCCACTCAAATATTTGAATTGCACATATTGTATAGTGATGATTCAATGACATTTACGTATAACTACATTGCAGACCAAAAGGTATCTTTTTTTCCCATAGAAAGAAAATATATTCTTCATCTGGAGCTAACTTCCAAGTTGTCCATTCATTAGCCATTAACATTTTCTCTTTTGTGTACAAATATTCATGAGACATAAATTTTGTGATTTCTTTCTATGACAATACAAATAGTTAAGGTACTTCAGGCTAGGCATGGAAAATAATTAACCAGCATGGAAAATAATTAACCAACAATGAGAAGTAAGCTCATTTCAGCTGACTGACAAGGTGTCAAAGTGCTCTAGACAAGAGAGTCTGGAAAACCCAAAAGGAGTAAGCTTTGGCATTGAATATGTCAGATGTATTTGAATAAATCTATTGAATATTAGGGGAAGAGGCAAAATATTCCCAATATTAAATCTTAAAAAATCCACATCTGCTTGGTCCCTTTGGGGTGTGGTTGCTAAATAGCTAAATTCCATTTTAACAAATCTGTGACAAAAGACATCATTGTGCAACAAATTAATAGCAGAGATTACTGAGGTTGCAAATCCAAATTCCAAAAGTTGGCTGCAGCCATTTCAACAGGGACCAAGGAAGCTTTTGAGGAAGCGAGGGCAGCTGCCAGCTCCTGCAGTAACTGAATCAAGCTGCCCAACCAAATGTCAGGGGAGAAGAGCAGTAACACCAGCTTCATGTCTGCAGGCCTTATCTGTGAAGGGAGTCATCAGAGATTTTAATTTGCTGTTTTAATAAATTTTAATTTGCTGTTCAGCTTTTAGTGGCTACAACAAAGATAAACAAACACAAATTATGTACTAGGAGGAAAAGGTAAACACAGGAAGTTTTCCATGCTCCTGCATGTCACAGCTTGTGATGTTTTCTCCTTGCATTTTTCTGCCTCGACAAAATCTCCACCAAACACCTGGTTTTGGAAAGACCTGATCAGGCAAACACCAAATTATCTCACCTAGCCCCTGTGTGTGAGGTGGCTATGGCCCATTTAGGAGCTGTGGTTAGTGACAGGGGCTTGTAAATGGCACCATGTTACAGGATTGGACTATCCACTTGCACCAGCCAGAGTCGGGAGGCCCTCGCTGCTCTCACAGCAAGGGGACAGACTGAGCTTGCGGGCAGAGGGGCATCATCTTGTGAGGCTGGCAGTGAAAATCAGCTCCAGGCTGGCTAAGTTGATCCTTACATTGCAATAGAAACCAGTGGTTGGTGGTTGAGGTGAGTATTTCCTGTTGCATTGCTTCTAATCCACAGCAAAATTCCTGTAACCATGAAAAAGACCAGGAGCCCTACGAAAGTCTGAAGCTGCTTCTTAAAGACCATTGCTGCTCAGTTTTACACTGGTCTCAACCTTACAGGAGCTAATTGAAGCTGTTTCTCAGCTCCTGCTCTAAGAACTTCTCTGGCATTGTTGTATGAGTGTTGTAATGTAAACTAGTCTGGAAATCATTGAAAAAATAGCAATTATGGTAGTTTCTGAAAAATCCTTATGGGTAGTTTTATTTAGCATTTAGTGCTTTCTTGAAATGTGTCTAAAACTACAAAAAAGCAAGTCCTTAATGAAAGGAACAAATGAAACTGGAGGTATATCTCAAAACTGTTTTATTATGTCTGGGAGTAATGCCTAAGATGAAGTCAGAAATCCCATGGCATTTATGGGCATATCGAACTGTGTGGACTGAGCAGTTTGCATCAAAGGATGGCACACAGCCAAGCAAAGATCCAAGACATAAGAGCAAGGTAGAGTTTCAAGGCACACGTTGCAAGTCTCAGGTTCTGAGCTTAGCATCAAGATGCCTCTTTGTCAGGAAAAATTAATTAGTCCTTTATAACTCCTTGCTTCAAAATCTGTCAATTTTACTCCCCAACATGCCCCTTTTAAAAAGTGCAGAAAGAAATTAATTTTTGCAAATAATTCTCGATTTTTTGGTTGTTTTGCTGGTCTCAAAAGAAATTCTATAGATAATAAGCTGATAACCTAATATTTCCTGTATAATTGAAAAATGGCATAATTGTTCCTCCTTTCAGTCTTAGTTTGGCATATATTATTGGAAATTTAATAACTGTTAACACAACAGTTGTTAGATTGCTGGCAACAGTAGAATAAAAATATGAAAAGTCCTTTAGCAATAAGAAATAATTGCTTGACATTTCCTGTCTCTCTAAGCTATATAAAAAAAGCCTCTATTTTATTTTAGAAAAAAATGCCTATACTCCTTTAAACTTTAAAATCCTGATGTGATGGCAACATATTGGCAGGATTTGTTGGGAAGCTGACTATAAGAAGTTTGCATACTTTAATGCTAACCAAGCAGACATTCATTATGCTCTTCTCAGAGCAATCTCTCTAGCAAACACTGTTTCAATACCTAATCTGCCAACCATATCTAGGTGGTCTGCACAATCAGGCCTATTATCAGGAAGAATGCTTTGATACCTATGGTGGATAAATTGTAGGATATTCACAAAAAAAAAAAAAAAAAGGGAGCAAGGGGAGATTACGGTATTAAACACCTGAGTGGTTTCTTGAAGACCTGAAAGGTTAGTTCAGTGGTGCTTGTAGTAATATTAAAAGCAGTGCTTATCAGTCTAGGAAGAGTCCAGAGTAAAGCAATAGTGTAGGTACTGCAACATCCACTACAGCTAGAGGGTGATTTTAAAGATAACGTGTTCTTTCACAAGTTAAATATTGTCTTATAATTTAAGCTAGGTATCCCCTTACCTCTCACTGATTTTTGACATCTTGAAGTGAACAAGATTCAACACAAACCAGGATGGGAAGAAAAAAAGGCTTTTAAAATAGATGGTCAGCTGGGGGCAGAGATTTGAAAAAAAATGCATAAGGAATTTAGCAATGGGCATCTAGTAGCCCCATAAGAAATTATATTCTAACTCATATAAACAGTTTTGAAATCCACTTTTATTTCATCCCTAGAAGTACAACAACTGCTCTATTTAATTAGGGTAGACAGTGGTCAAAGACCTGCAGCTGAGAAGATTTTTGAGCCAGAGGGAAAGACTTCTACTAAATCCTGTTCAAGATAATTTTTCATCATGTCTAACCACTTTTTTAATGCATACATATTTTAGGATCTACCCCATCCTGTAGGATAAAATTTTGCATTCTAACTTTTGGTGAAGAAATACCTCCTTGAATTTTAGTATATTGTTGTCAACATGTAAAATATGTAGGTCAATGTAATTTGAGGAAGTTCTATGTCCTGTATAGTAGCTTTACCATTCAGATGCTGCATGTCTCCTTTTCAATGGCTTACAGGCATTGGCATTCACTACCTTTTTACTGGAAACAAGTGCATGGAGTGCCAAGTTTGTATTTCACTTCTGGAACAAAATCTATTTCATATGAACCTACTAAAATGTCATCAAAACAAAATTCTGGAAGAAATCTTTACTTCTAAAAAATACCTGGAATGATGCTTTAAGTCCAGCTGAACTGAATTAGCATGGAAAAAAAAAAAGTGGTTTTCACAATGCAAGTTGTTTCTTCCTGTGTTTCAACAAACAACAAATGATCCAGGAACTTGTTGCACATTTAAGGAAACATCTGGAATTTTCAAATATTATATTACTCAATACACAAAATTATAATACTATGTGCAGGGATAATAAGAGAAAAAACATGTTCTTAAGGAAAAAAAAAGAAGGTATAAGATGATAATTTAACATTATTAACATCAATTATTAACATTAATATTACACTTGAAAAGTATAATGTTAAGGCCAGCTGGAAAACTCAAGAGATAAAATACAAACATCTTGAGAAGGGAGGGGGGAGTGGATGGACAGAGGGGACTACCTGTATGAAAAGAAAGGGAGAAGTTTTATCTTTGTTTTTCAGTGGTGTAGGTGCTATTTTTAATCCATCTGAATTGTAGTGCCTTGTGTCCAAGCATTTTAACAGATGATCCAATTCAATAGAACAAAACACATAATGAAAAAGTTTTGGTTTTGATCAAATTTGCTCTCCATAAAAAGGACATCCATAAACTTCCAAGTAATTTGAACAGTTGTGGTGTTTCTGTTCTTAGAACTGTGACAGCAATAAATACTCCATGTTTCTGAAGATTTGACCAGCACAGCCTTTACTGGACAGCTGGTTTTGCAATCCTGAGAGGTCTCTGCACAAACAATTTTGAAAGCTTAAACACTGTTTAAGAATAGCATCTGTAGATAAATTTTAAATAAAATATGAATTTTAGAGATAATAATCTCTGAGAAAGCTGACCAGAATCATGTTTTCTCAGGGAGATTAATTTTTTCAATGGAATTATCTAACATTCAATTCTTACATGTTGTTAACTGTCAGAAATAAATGCTTGTCCTTGGACTTCCAAGTCAGTCTATGCCTGAGCTGCTCTCTGGAACACATCTCTTGCTCACCCCTTCTGCTTCTGTGCTTCTTCTGACTTGATGCACATGCAGAAAAATCCACCAAATAGGTGAACATGGTCTTGTGACAGGAAATGTTCACGCTCCCATCCCCAAACAGTGTGAGTGGGTGTGACCAGCCCCTGAGCTCACAGTACTCCCTCAAACTGGAGTCTTCAACTCTGCTTTGTCACCCAGCTAACCTGTGCTGCTTCCTCTTGGGATTTCATGACAAAAAATACCCAGGGAAATTCCAGGAGAATATTTTAGTATTATTCTTTTGGGCTTCATTATTTGCTCCCTCTGTGTTTACAAAAGCAAATACTAGAAATATTTATTAAAGTACAAAAGAAGAAAAATTGTTTCTAGCAAAGCTGCTCCAGAGTCAAAATGAAACTAATTGCTGGGATATGTCCCAGGCAAGGAGCCCACCGAGGGAAACAATGCATGCTTAAATATTTTTGGAGAATTTTGCATGAAGTCTATAGCAGGGTGCTACTGCTGAATCCCTGCTGCTTTATGGCCTGGGCATATTATGCCTGACCCATGCATCATTAATTGACTGTCTAGAGATTCACTGGAGCTAGGTGTCAGGAAGTACAGCTATTTCCGACTCCGGAGAATACCAGGAAGTGCATTCTTCCAAGTTTGATACGAGCTCTATGCAACGTACCCCAGACATGGTCTTCAGAAGGCGAGAAGTTCACAAGCGGTAGGGAAATTGATTCCTTAAGAAGAAATAAAAATATGCTTTAACTGAGAGTCAGAAGTCATTGCTCATATTCTTCTTGCCATTGAAACTCAACCCATTGCTCTGCTTTCAGAGCAGAATTTGAGTCTGTTTTTAAGAGTCACAATATTGCTGGTGGACAAAGAGAACTGAAGCCTGTAGGTGATGCTGACAGACCTCATCTAGGGAACCTGTGCTAAACCAGTCCTGAAGGGACACATAGTCAATACTGACACCACAATTAGTATAAAGGAATACTGAAAACATAAACCTTCCAGTCTCTACTATTCTCCTTTCATACCTTCCTGTAGGCCATGTGAGAAGTGGAAGACAATACTCCTGCATCTATCTATTCAGGATGCAGAATAACAAAAACCAGGTCATTAATAAACACAGCAGCCAATTCTCTGCTGACCTGAAGACAGCACTAGCTATTTCAGGCAGCAAGCTCTTGAAATCCAATACTCAGTTCACTCTTTGTTTCAGCTTAATTTGCAAATGAATCTTCTGAGGACTAGAGTTAAGCATCCCTTATAAAACTCCTAAATCACTTATGTGAAGTGTGTTAACAAACTTTTTTTGCAGATGTCTACATTAAACTAAATCAGTAATTCCCCTCTGTGGACACGCCACAGCCAGATTACCTTGAGATGTCAGAGAAAGATTTGCTTATTCCATATTTGCTTCCCTTGGTGAAACTTGTTTGTCCCCAGTTCTCAGTAGTCCATCACTTATGAGAGAACAAATCTTGACGAAGCATCACGCACTGTAGGATATGCACTGTAGGTAATGCAGACATAGTGTTGCCTTCTCATATGAATTCTTCCTGCTAGGACTTAGATGCTGGAAAAAAAAGGAAAAAATATCTCAAAAGGCAGATATATGAAATTTATCTGACAAACAACTTCTCTGGAAAAAATCTTAAAAGCCAATTCTTACATTAAGTTTTTTCGTCATGTTTTTGTAAGAAGATAAGAAGAAAACAAACAAACTGATTTTATCATCAGCTTTTGTAAGGTTTCTTAAGACTGTCCGTGTTTAAAAACTAACATGTTCAACCAAACCAAACTATGTATTTGACTTTAGGGAGGTTGAATTGACTCAACCAGGACGTTATTTGGTGTCTAAAAGTCATTTTATCCTCACCCCAAAAAGAAACATGGTGTGTTTTTAGTTAATGTTTATCTTTTCACGGAAAGTTCCAAGAGCTCTACATACCTGATATATTAAAAACATAGTTTACAAGTTGTTGGTAAATCAGTTTGTCTCTGAAGAATTGCTTGTGTTTGGAAGGCATCTTTCTGCAACTCTTTTAGGGTATTAACTAACCATGGGGTTGTTAAGCTTAGTTACCCTGAAAGTTACTCTTATATTCTGAGCTGTAGAATAATTTGCAGAAGAAGCATATGAACAGTGGTGACTGCTGGAATTTTGAACCAGTTCCTTAAGATGAAGTAACAATGTGCTTTTACTGAAAGTCAGAAGTCACTGCCCATATTCTTCTGGTTTAGCAATCCACCATGCCCCATGGGCTTTCAGATCATGTAAAAAGAATTATGAAACAAGAAAAACTGTGGGCACAGCTCCACGTTCTTCCTGGCATTCTTAGAGAGCAATGGGAGTGTCTAAGAGGATTCAGTAAATGCAGACTTTTCCACAGAAACAACACAGACAATTTCTCCATACAGACAAGTCATAGTTTCTTTTCATGATACCTCACAGAGACATTTCCTCTGGCTTTTGTTACAGCCCTCTTCACTAGCACAATACACAGTACAGGAGCCCGATGCCTCTCCATGTCTCTCAGGAGGAAATCCAGCTCAACCTGAGATCCGTCAGGAAGACTGACCTGATAAGGAGGCTGACTCACACAAGACCAACCCCTGGGGCTCCCACTGTGACCTGGTCTCTTATCACAACCACCAGTTTCAAAAAAGAGCTAAACAGGTGGAACCTGGCCATAAGGTGGGATGAATACCAAACACTGATGGTCAGTCCCAGCAGTGCTGTTGCCTTTGTACTCCATCCAACCTGTACTTTGTTTACAAAGGCCTACGTGTTGGCAAGTATTCTTATTTTTCAGATTCCCCCACTAATTATTGGAAATTAGATATTAATGGAATGAGTTCTGAGGAAACAAGGATATACTTCCTTCTGTATGTCAGCTTAAAGCCTCAAAGTACATGCCACACATCAATAATTTTATAAGTTTTATATGAGGAACAGAGACAAGTAAGAATTTATTGTAGTCTGTGAACTACATAAATACTGAATCCTTGTGTGATTTACATGAAAAGAATTTGGAGCAACATTTTTAATGTTAAAAGCTACAAGGCAGTAAATCTGCTCATTCTTCCCCTTTATGGTATAAAAATCCAAAGCTCCCTCCTAGCAGTTTACTTTATGCATCAGCTCAAGCATAAAAAAATTTGCCTCTGATCTTTTTTCTGAGGTTCTATATCAGCAATTATCTTATGTTTCTTTGTCTTATGCATTGTGTATTCCCTAGATAAATGAAAGCTTGACAGAAAGGTAGAATTTTTTTTTTTTCAACTACCCTGGAACTCTGCAAAGGATAAAACAGGCAGGTCAAGCATCCTAGGATAGGAGTTAAGTAGTTTTCTGTCACTAATCAAATAATGATACTGATGAACAGTGATGAACTGCTGCATCCTGCATCCAAAATAACAAAAGGTATAGGGACCAAGCTATTATGATAGTCATCTTATAGTCACTCAGTCATCGTATCTCACAACTAGGAAATTTAATATGTATAATTGCTTATGGGCTCCTGCAGTTGTTCTCTATCTTCTGACTGCTCTTAGTAGATATAAATAGATATGACCTGCAAGGCAGCTTCTCTGACATGAAAGCTTCTGAGCAGACCACATCCTCCATCATGTGCCTGTTGTCCTTTTAGCCAGGCTGCCTTGCCTAGTCTCTGTATATGTTCCAACAAAAATTCATAGATTGTTTTCTTGTGAGGAGTTGGAATAGGATTTTGGCAAAGTAAGCAAGGACAACAGCATGAGTTTTGGAGTGCTGAAGAGGAGAGTCATGGCAGAAATGCTGCCCTGGAAAAAATTTCCTACCCTCAGGGAATTTTTAGGACTTCAAAAACCTCTCACATTCTGCACTAGGTCAGAGCCATCTTTCAGATGTGGGGACCCATCAGACAGAAAAACAACAAAACAAGTAGTAGGCTGGTTGTTAAGATGCTCACTAAAGTTGTACAAAATCTGGCATCAAGTTTATGCCTGCAAGCTGCTCCAGCTCTGGATTTTGTCACCTCAGCAGGCCATAGAGCAATATGGCTGTCAGCTGGGATTCAGTGACTTCAGGTTTGCCAGCTCTGGAGAAGCCTGAAAGAAAAAGTCATGGAGACGATGTGTTAGCATCTAACCTTGTTCTGACAATTGTCTGGCTGACATGACTGCATTGAGACACCACTGAAAGCAAATTCAGACTCTGCAAAATTATTTAATTTCATGGATCTGACTAATTCATAAAAAAAAAAAAAGAAAAAAAAGCCAGCACCAAAAAAAACACTAACACTGAAATAAGTTTTATTGAGTTTTTTCTGACCAACTCTATCCATGCCCTTTTCCTCCTAACTAGTCAAAAGCACTTTGTACAGACATTTTCTAGCCAGTATGACATCTTCTGTCATTCTTCCCAACCTCACAAACACAGCTGGAAGTAAAGCAAGTAGGGAATATGGTTTTCCTATCCACATGTTCAGGAATATGATTCACAAGCAACCAGAGCAGAGCATGAGTTAGGACTGATGAAATGAGCACAAGCAGTGCTCATACAAATCCTGGCCACACAGATGCTGTTTATTTAAAATGCAGTAAACCCAGGCAAGTTTCTCAGGTTACTGGTTGGCAAAGACTTGAGGTGTTAATTAATCTCTTTTAAACATCATTAATCACTGTCTCAATCAAACAGGTCTCGCATTACCTTTCTAAAGTAAAAATGCCTTTTTTTTGTTTCACTTAATCATTATTCACTGAGGCAAATAACACAGGCCCAAATAAGTCATTGAGGCAGTTGCATGCTATCGTGGGTAACTGTAATTCAGGCTGATTCAGAGGTTGATCAAGCCCTTTACTTTAAAGTATTTTTGTTCATCCCATGCAATTTCCATGGAATAGCTGTTCCAGAGGCCTACTGGTGAGAATCCGTCTTCTGATTTCCAACTAAATCTACAGCTAGCAAATTTATGTATTGTTATAATTATTTGGTGCTAACGTTTTTTTATATTATAAACTACTCTTTTTTTTCTTTCTCTGCTGTTCATCACTATTATCACTCCTAGCAGTACTAGAAAGAGTAGTTAACCTCCTCTTAGTTTCTGGGTTTGCTCTGCTAAGCAAGAAAAAAAATTTTAAATCTCTTGTTGTTTGTGAAGAGATTAAAGTAGGTAGGCATATAGTGATTTAATTTTCCATATGATATAAGAGCCTTCCTTTGCTTTTGCTCCAAAATGAAATCACCTCGCACCTATATGGAATTACAGGGCTTCCATACTTTTCAGAGTCTCTTTCTTGTACTAAAAAACCAACAAAAATGTATAATCAGTATGTATTTACCAGACTCACATGAGCTCTACTCTGTTTCTGCCTCCAATAACCACCTCTGAAAGCCATGTGGATCACTATTTGTCAAGCTGCTTAGCTACTGGCAATTGAGGACAGGAGGTTTCACCAATGGCAGTCAAACCCTTTTTCAATTTGAAGGAAGTTTTCTGTTCCGTGAGAGCTTTCCGAAGCCCTGTGTGCACTCTCTACAGGCTTCAGGATGACTAAGACAACATTACTGGAAGTTTCACTGCCACTGATGGTCATCCCAGGTCTACACACAATCTTTGTGCCTCCTGGCCTGAGCTGGCCAAGCCCATAAGTAGCTACGTGTGAAACCATTCAAAATTAATATCTGAAGAAGCAATTATGCCATTTTTTATTTTCTCTCTTCTACTTGGCCTTTAGGGCACCACCACAGCTACCCAGTGCAGCCAAGTCCCTGTGGCCGTATAAACACCAGTACCCATGGAACACCTCATTTGCATTCCAAGTAATGAGCACAAGCTGACACTAGCTCAAAAAGGACACTGAGCAGTTAAAAAGCATATGGACTATCAGAGACAAGGAGGAAATCACAGTTTTCTTCAGTTTAACCTCAAACCTCAGTACACAAACCAAGATGCCACACAGGAAAAACCTTGAGCATAAACAGGACACTGATGTGTCATGTCCCATATGTCATTATCCCATGCTATAGCTGTCCAGAATAGCTGTGCAGCTTGGTTAGACAAGAAATAGACTGTGGATTCAATGATTCATAAAGCAGAAGCTTCAGCCAGAACAAACTTTGCTCAGTGCTATTTTACAGTGAAATTATTCTGCATTAACACAGTAGAGAGACATGTAATAGAAAATAGAAAATTAATTCTTATGAAAAAATATAATCTCTTTTACAGTGGGTTTCATAAAGTTCCTGAATCATTCAGACTTCCTTTTGATTTTATGTCATGTTTCAATTGTGTTTCAAAAGGTGCCATTTTTTGCAGCAATCAATTAGCAAATTTGTCAAGTAATATTGCACCATTATGCCCATGGTTGTATTAGGTTATTCATAGCTGGGAAATAGGGAACTTTCCCTAATTGCACTAACAGCAGGTATCAATTTTTCCCTGCTGCTTTGAAATATGTGCTGTTTATTATGTGAGATATAAAAATATTTTATTCTATTTTTTTTCTATATAAAGATTTCACATTGCTTTTAAGCACTTTTTTGGTAATATTTGGTTGCTTTTAATAATGGATAGAACAGTTGGTAGTACCACTGACAACATTTCTGCTGGAAATGTTATTTCTCTTAAGCATTTTGCTTGTGAGGAAGACCTTAAAAGAAAAAATCTAGAAACTTCTGTAACCCATACAGTTTTGCAGCATTTCTCATGCAGTGGTGTTTACTTAGACGCTCTCAAACACAAGTCATTCAAACCAACAGAAATTTTCTGTCTAAGGGTCTTTATACAAGTACATTAAATTAAATCTGTACTACAGAGAACAGTTTTGATGTCATGCAAGTTATGATAAAATGTTAAAGTTTTTTGTGATGGAAAAATGCTTATTTCTGGATTTCTCATAGCTCATTCTATTCCTTTGTCAGAAACTGTGAGATTTTAAAGACTAAATTCACTACTTCTACACTTAGCTTTCTGAAATTCCTGAGTTGCAGAAACAGTATGATTTCTGGTCCAAGAAAGCATGGGTGGCAGTGACCAGAGTCCCAAAGCATGAGCATGAAATTAGTTCACATATTGGCTTTATTCCAAATTAATGGTTTAGGAAATGTGGTTGGCACATGAGCCATGTGCTAAGGGCCAAGTTGGAGAAAGGAGTTGAGACTTCTTCCCTTGCAAGTGCCAACAGCTGGATAAGACAAGAGATCACACTGAGACACAGATGATATGGAAAAACACGAACAGGTCTGGGAAGAGACAAAGATGCACATTGGAGCAAGAAAAATGAGGAGGAGGGACCATGGGAAAGATGTTAGACAGCAGACACAACCAGTAACACACCACACAAAAAAACCCCAGGAACTTAGGTGGGTTCTTCTACCCAATATTGTAGGTCAACTACAAAGAGAAGTCACTGACAATCCTTGTGCCCACCACAGCCCATATTTTCCTAAGGAAACATTATTGGTCATTTTAGAAACTTGCCTCCCTGTCATCACCCTTCCCATCAGACAGCATCCTGTTTGCTGTCACTGTCTGACACTACCTTTAGGAGTCAAGATTACAGGGAATTATTTGCTGCCAAACCACCAAGAGCAAGTTTGATACACCAGACAGCACCTAAGAGTTGTTGGAAATGTTCACAAATTAAAATTTTCTGAAACAAAATTAAAATTTACTGAAACAAATATGATCTTATATCATATGTTTCCTCAGCCTATGTAGCTAAACTGTTTCCAAAACTTTGTACTACTCATAAGATTGAGCTGCATACCACATAAAATGTGATCTAACTCATAACTGAGTAGAGGAAATGAGGCAAGATTTCTCATTCTGTGGAAAGAATTAGAGTAAGCAACAGCTTGGATTCACCTTTCCCATGGGTCTGCAGTCAAGCTTTTAAAAACACAAGGGAACAAAAATTTCAATATTCTGGTATTTTCTGCATTCAGACAGTGCTTTTTTTTCTGATCTTCCTTCTCTTTGTAACTGAAGACTCGTTTATAATGCTTAATGGTGCTAGGGAGATATCCAGCATCTGTAACCTGAACAAAAAGTTAAAAAGAATATAAACTAGTGAGATGAAAAGAAGCAGACAATGCCCCTTAGGGAAGAGTGGAAAGGAAGGCTGCAAACTAACCTCTTTGTAATAGTCTACTTCATGATAATGTGTTTGCAGATGCAGAAAAGGCATCCTTTTGTCTAAAATTAAGGAGAAATTGATAATGAGAAATTAAAACTTACTATCATTTCTGAATAGTTTTTTGCATTCTTGGCTGTTGGCTATATCTTTCAAATATTCTAGAGATGATAGAAATGGTTTGCACAGATGTAGTTTTGGTAGCTACACAAAATTCCATCAGCTTTTCCCCTGACAACAAGTAGGAATGAAGAAAAAAGTCCAAAGCAGCACAGCTGAATAGATGGAAATTACATTCACTGGCTTGCCTGAAAAGCAAACAGAGCTTTCTTTTTCAAAATGCTTTTTCTCAGCAATTCCCCATAAATCCTCCTTGTTCCCTGGGAGAGCTGGTTACTCCTGAGATTCGAGGGAGAATTCTGTGGAATGACCTGTATGTGATATGAAGAAAAGGACAGAAAATTGTTAGTTCCCATAGTTGTCATGGAATTTTTTTGGTTGATCAAATTGAATCTTTTATGCTTACAGTTGACTAACACAGGTTTCATCTGTGTTAAGTGGCTCATACAAAAAAAGTCTGACATATCTGAACTTCAGGACTACAAGAAAACTTTTATCCTCTCTACAGAATAACAGATTTGTAATCTGCCACTAACAAAAAATCAGAGCAAGATATAAAATGCCTCGAACAGCATTCTAAAAAAGCACAAATCTTAGCCTTGGACTTTTGAAGCATTTTGATTGCTGAGCAGTCACTAGAGGTCTATTCTGCCTCCAATAGTGTCCAACATATCAGATGCATCAGAGTGTACCCTCAGCAAGTTTGGCTGGGTTTTATCAAAGTGTACAAATACCTGAAGGGAGGGTGCAAAGAGGACAGAGTCAGGCTATTTTCAGTGGTACCCAGTGACATGACAAGAGGCAGTGGGCACAAACTGAAACACAAAAGATTCAACTTAAACATAAGAAAAAAGCTTTGGTGTATTAAGATCCCTATGTTTGCAATGACCTGTAAAATTAATCTAGATTAATCTTCAAGTTACATACAGGTCTTTTCAGGTTTTGCCTCCATCTTACCCTATAACTAATCCTTGTAGGTATTCAGAGATCTTCCTGCATTAATTTGGACATCCTTTCTGGAGCTGGCTTAGAAGAGAACAGGTTACTGAAGGAGAGAATGAGGGAGAAAAAAATAGGGATTTTGATACAAGGAATTAACTTTGGCTCATGCCCCCATCAAAATGTGGAGCCAGACCTAGAGCTCATTTTTATTTCAGCTATATGGCACCACAGACAGTCATGCAATTTTTTTTTTAATTCAGCTGCCTTTTCTGGGAGATTTGCAAGCACAGCTGGATTTAGTATGGTTGGCAAATCTGTTTGTGAACTGTTGGTCCCATTGAAGTTACAAAGTGGTCAAAATTCACTTGCCCAACCATGGCCTTCCTGAGAGAGTGGTTTCTAAATCATCTCCTACTGCCAGTGTAACTGTGATCCTGGGACCAGTTGTAAAGGTGTGACCTGGCAGAGAAATGGTATTATTACTGTCAAATATCAGATTAGTTGAGCCTCTTCTTTGGCAGGAAGGAAAGACAGTGCTCACCACCTGCCCAGATGAGGCTGCCCTGCCTCTTGGCTTGCAACACCACTCTGTACAGTCCCTCATCTTGTGCAAAACCACACATCCCTTTAGGGAGTTGTTCCATCTGTTAGGCAGAAATCTGACTCACTGATAAGAGGCAAGCTAGACACCAGACAAAGCTCTGCAATTTTATCTTTCTTTGGAAAACCTCTGGAAAGCCAAACTCTTCCTCCCAGCCATGCTTCTCTCACACAGGGTAAGACCTGGAGAAATGCACATCCTTGCAGCCAGTCCTAGGAGCCACTCACTCCCATTCCAATTCCAACCATTACAGGCAAAGAAGGCTGTGGCTGATCTTCCTGGACAGTGGGCAGGCTGGTTTATGGGACACATCAGTTGCCAAGACTCCTTAATGTACATTAAGGCAGCTGGTGTCCTTGGCACTTCTCCTGCTTTAAGTCTGGCTGATGTCAAACCCAAAGCTGTCCCATGTCCTTACCCTGGCTAATACCAATTTAAATTCCACCCAGCACTTCTGATCCTTCAGAGGACACTCCTGCTCTTCAGTTCATGCATCAGGGTCTGGGAAGTATTTGTATTTCCTGCCACTTTCATACTAAGGAAAGTCATGCCAGTAGTCTTCACTTTTCCCTCCTCAGGGGAATTGCGGTGGGACAGGCAAGTGCTGCTCTAAGAGGACACTTCTGAGCCTCCACTTTTCTCAAGACTTTGGATCCAGAGGCATGATAGATTTGCTTTCTTTTCCTACTGACAGCCTTTCACCCAGAGATATTAATTCCCTTACTGCACAGAAATGGCACAGTAAGTATAGAAAAAAAAATCTGTACTTACAAACAGTTGCACATGTTGCATATGAAAAATCCCATCATCCTACGTACAAATTCTGCAGGACCTGTGCAGGAGGTAATTTTTAAAAACAGCCTTTCAATATATATCCTTTGACACTATTTCCCTTAGAGGAGGATGTCCAAGGTTAAAGGGCATTCTGTGCCACTTCAATGTCTGCTTTTCAAGTCAGCTTTGAAGGTACTTCAGGGAGGTACTGACAAAAAGCCAGCAGTCTCTATAATAAATATTAAGTGAACAAAAAAGGTTTGTTTTATATGGTGACAGTCTCACAGAGCCAGGGTGTGGTGTTAGGGAAACAGTAGCACTTACTAAAAAAACATCTGTTAAACTTTTCCTTGCTGTGCCTTTTCTGGAGCAGGGTGGGCTGTTTCCCTTGCCTACTTTCTTTCATTATTACTCGGCCTTGCTACAGACAAAGACTAGATATAGGTAGTGGCAAGTTTCTATACTTGCTAGGAAATTTGGTTCTAATACTCTAAAACTTAAAAAGGACCCAAGCATTAGAGAGGGAAGCAGCAAGGCCCTCCAGAGTTCAGATTTTCAATGTCGACAGGAGCACTCAGTTTCTTATCTTCAATAATGGTCTATGGAAAATCATGTTTTGTAGAATTTACGTTTTTAATTCTCACATGGAATGTGGCTCAGAGAGCAACATCTGCTTTTGCAGTCAGCAGATTAATTTGTGGCTATTCGACTTCAGCTTTAGGAGTTTCAGAACTGGCTGAAAAACACAGAAAGAAGGGGATTACCAATTTGGGAAAACTATACTCACATTCCCTAGGGAACAGAAGTTTGAAATATTCAGACAGAGCATAATTTCTTAAATCCCAAGACAAAGCAGAATGATTAACAACAGAGGACTATGTTTTGAAATTAAATATGATGTGTTTATTTTGTGTTGTCTATTTGTGGTTATTTTAACTTTTTGATTTCTCAGCATTTCAGAGTAAAATAAACCCAATCTGTTTTTATACATTTAGTCACTGCTCTTTTGTCCTGCTCTTCTACAGTAAGAGTGTAGATTTTTTTTATTTGAGTTAGGGTATGATTTACCACAAAGTGAAAAAGCAGTCATGTTCTTAATTGGAGCAGTTTTGCAGAAGTTTCTGATTTAGGTGGGCAGACTTAAGATGTCAAAAAATTGTAGGGTGGTGAACTGCAACTCTATGATGGTGTAATGGTTTCACTGAGATAAAAATCTATGTTCAGCTTCATTACACATCATGATTTTAAGATCAATATTGCTAAACTCTGTCTGGTGCATGGGCATACACTAATCATCTTGGGGACTTTGGGAAAAATAGTGTCCTGTGGTGGGTTTGGATTCTTTGTGCTGAAACACTTGGAAATTTAAAATTTCATTCTTTAAATAGACATAGCTCCTTCAGTCCACAGTTAGTTTTATAGATTGAAACACACTTTCACGTTTCTTTAAAATGCCCCCACTGTGCCTATAAATCAAATTATCAATTTTCTGCTGTTTTTCATTTGTGATTGTTCATAAATGCACTTAGCAACATTTTTCATGGAGTAGTTCATCTCAACACTCTATTATGGGTGGCATTTTTGTATTAGCATAATCCGTAAATTTCCACTGTCTTGTCCTACTTACCTGTCCTCAGCAATAATTTGTGTACAGCACAGTGTTACACAATATCTGTGTACAAAGTCCCTACAGAAAGAGTGACTATTTGTTTTGGATGTTACTACTAATTTTGTGCTCTAATCTCATGTCAAACTATTTAAAAATAGATACAAATATTTTGTTATCATCAGGTATTTGGAAACCACTGCAAATACAGGTAAATATCAAGACAAAATTCTGTGTAGAGAATTTATTTTACCTCTTCATTTTCAGAATGTTTTAAGATTTCTGAGGTTACAAGAATATAGCTGATTTACTTCACTTCTCTTGTTACTAGCATAATGAATTAACCAAAGTGGAAAACACAGGTGATGATCACTTGCACTACAAACTTTTTGTGAGTCTGAATATGTTCCCATACGAATTAATAGGTGAGAAATTCAGAACATTTCAGGATATGTTTGTGTTAGAGAACCATAACCTCTTTGATAAATACAAGGGAAAAAACACACACACACTCTTATCAAACTTTTATTTTTCAACTCCATTGTATAAGTATTTTTTATATACAATTTACAGTTCTGTTGTCTCTGTAGTATAAAATATGTTCCTTTTACATTTTTTTCAATCATTACTACTGCTATTATATATATAATATCACATATAATATTTAATGTATTTTTATAGTAACATATTTGTTTTTACATAATAAAATATATATTCTGTATTTTGAAAGCCTGGCTCAACAATGATGATTTAATTAACTTCAGAAAACTTTATGTATCATTTTTATTCAAATTTTATTGGCACAAAGCATTTGACTGAAAAACACAAATTTGAAATATACTCCCATATACTTAACCAAGGAAAAAAGTGAAATCACTGAAATTTTCTTTCTTCCAAGCACCGACCCCTTTTCCAAAGATAATCAGTTACTTTCAGTCTCAAATATTGGCAAAAATGTCTTTAGCCGCAAAATCTCGGACACGGATTCGTTTCTTTCCTGGTAAAAATCAAGCCCAGTTAGCAACTCCACATCCCGAACACGTGCAGAATGAGCCTGAACTCTTTCTTCCACCCATTCAGAAAGTGTCTTATTTTCCTGTCAAAACAAACAAGAACAATGTTCAAACACATATAAGGCCCTCTGTTGTTTGAGGGCAGTGTTAGGCAATTACCAGTGTTTGACCTGGTCTGACAGACTAAAGGCTTCCAGTTGGTAAAATTTCTTTCAAGCTTTCCTGGGCATCTTTACAGCCTTGCTCTTACGGATCTCATTTAAACAGAATCAAGTGGATGTCTCTTCTACCCACCTCTCCACCTCCAAAGTGACAGAGCAGAAGAATTAAGCTGAAATGGCACTGGCAACTTTTAACTACAGAATGCATGAGTCACGTTTCAAACACACAAGTAAGGATAGTTTTAGTTACAGTGCAAATTAGCTACACTGCTCAGGCCAGTCAAGAAATGGGCACCTGACAACTCACAAAAAGTCCTTACAGCAGCTCAGTCTTGATTGCTGGACAGGAAGAATGGTTGCTGGTTAGACAGGGAAAACAATGGAAATGCAACGACTAATCAATCCAAAATGTTATTTTCTGTTCTTTTACTACAAGGATTGTTTTGCAAACAGCTGGTAATTTGCCTTTTCATTAACAATATCTGCTTCTGAGGCAAATGATTAATTAAATTTATGTTACTGCTAAACATGATTAATATAAAGTGAGAAGATTTGGGGTTTATTGCTAAACTTTAGAAATTACAGTCAAATAATTTCTAAAGTATAACAACTAATTCATTGTAACAATTAGTCAACCCTCAACTACTAAAAAAATCTCACTGGGAAGTTGTGGATTATCCACACTACAAATGGGGAGACACAGTTGTTTCCAAGTAGGGCAAGTTTGCACCTGTCTGGAGTTAAGAGTTCAAAGTTATAAATAAACTAAAAACTGTCTGTGAAGACTAGTTCAAGTCTGTGCAGCTGTACTTGTGCAATATATATATACTGAGTTTAGGAACCTTCTGCAACCCAGAGTTTGTGGAATAGGCACTCAGCTGCCTCAGCAAAATATGTATTACACTCAGATTATGTATCTTGTTTGCTACAAGGCATAAGATTCACAGAGTTAATGGTAAACAGAGATTTAATTTAATTCAAGTATGAATTTTAACTGCAGGACCATGCATCCAAATGCCTGCTAATTTCTCATAGATGTGGAATAAGCAACTGAAGGCATTTTCTAGCAACTGAAGGGAATGACACTCAAAGTCCTCTGATAACTCTGAAGTTTATCCTTAAGCAGTCTTTCATAAAAATATCTCATCTCCCTGTTGCCTGTGCTGCTGTTCTCAGCCCTTCTCAGGAGACAGCATTTCCCAATCCTCTTATCTTACCTTCCTTTCTTCTTCCTTGCTTCCTAACAGCTCATTAGTTTCCATCTACCTCTCCTGGAACTCCTTGCTCTTCTGGTGATTGCTTCTGGTGCAGCTTGAGCTCATTGCCAGCTCATGGAGAATGAGTAAATTCCACAGACTGATAAAGACTCCCTGGATGACTAGATTCCCATGGGAATCAGTTCCCAAAGTTCATTGGCACACAGGAAAGTAGAGCTATACTTACAGCACAGCTTTCAGTGTTGTCAGGTCGATGAGGAATGATAAAAGACAAAGCATCCAAGGACCCTGAACAGTTCAGTGGAGTATGGATTGTGTTCTTGCAGCTCGTCAGAACCACATAATAATGGGTTGGGACAGGGATTTTTGTATTGCTTACATACCTACAAAACAACCATTAGTTACAGCATTTATTGAGATATCAAGTAATAACATCACTGATGTTATTAGAAATGTATAGAATTTACCTCAGCATATATCTTTCAATACTATATGACTTAAATTTCTTTTGTAATTGAAAAAAATACCTGATGGGATACACAGCCTCACCATTTATTTAATTAACAGCCAAACATACATGGATTACTCTGTGTGATACAAGCAGTCCCACTGAAACAGGACTGCTTAACATGGTCTGTTTTGCCAGAGTCAGAGATCTCTACAGCTCGAAGAGTCAGAATAGAGCATCATATTTATCATTCATTATATGAAGAATTTCAACTATGTGATTTGGAGGAGAGCAATGAGAAAATTAACTTCTGACTCCTTGCCATTGAGAAATGCCAGGACTGTGATTTGTGGCTGTGTGCTGTAGAAACCAGTTTAGGATACTCAGTTGAGAACGTCTTTGCTGCTCTTTCCTGACTATTCTGCAAACATGGTCACTTTTGTGTATAAAGAGCTGAATGCTTCCCAGGGTTTTTTGTTCAGTATTGAACAAAACACTATCACTGAAATTATTATACTGCTTTGCCTAACCATGCTGACTAAAACATGCTTATTCCAAACTGGAGGCAGCATTATGTGGTCAACTGGGTATTACAGCATTCTGCTTGGAAGGAAGTTGTAGTCTCTTCTCCCTT
This sequence comes from Chloebia gouldiae, assembly GCA_003676055.1. Classification (NCBI taxonomy): domain Eukaryota; kingdom Metazoa; phylum Chordata; class Aves; order Passeriformes; family Passeridae; genus Chloebia; species Chloebia gouldiae. The sequence goes on along the minus strand of QUSF01000002.1, from coordinate 50,021,597 downwards.
CCACCCTCCTATTACGTGGCAGGCTGATTTTTCCCATTCTCAAACCATTTTAAACAAATGTGGTCAAGTCTAGCCTGAATAAAACATCTCCAGTGACAGATTCAGCTGTGCAGATTTCCCAGCACCTTTCTACTTCATAAATGCTCTCACTCTCACAAGGTATTTTCCCTAATCTAAGTTTTTCTAATTCTGTTTTTATTTCCTGTATTTATTCACTGACATAAATAATTGGTCTTCATAATTTATGTGCAAACATGTCAGATGTTGCAGTGAGCTGTGTAAGCCATAGTTACGCACAGGTATCTCTCAGGAATGTTATATTTTGCATTTCTAGTTATGTGATTCAGCAAAGGCAAACACACAAATCTGATCTCTGATAAAATACATCAGTTTGAGACAATAGGAACAACAAACAGGTGAGTGAGCTCAACATCAAAGTGAGAAAATTCTACTTAAGCATGTCTTCTGCATGTTAAAATTTCATATATTCTCCCAGCATTTCTGATGCAGAGGCCCAAAATCTAAAATTTAAGCATCATCTCAGGAAACTAATTACTAGTCTGTACCTGTGCATGTGTATAGAGATATACATGTAACTGCACAGCTTTTTTACTCTTTACTTGAACTTCAACTTCCATGGTACTGTATCTGCTTGCAAGAGCATTTCCTGTTGTATGAGTAATAGTGGATGCAGGATTATAGAGAGAATACAGCATTCTCCATTACACTTGTTTCTTAGTATTTTAAAATAATAGGTTGTTTTTTTTTTGTGTGGAAACACAGTGGAAGTCATATAGAGTTTGACTTCTGACTCTTCCACATACTTACTGTTTAATTTCACCAGGGTTATCAAAATGGCCATCATAATTGTAATCGAACACTGGTCCACTGATAACATTTACCCCATTCCTTTCTCTAGCATACTTCTGAAGAAGTACATTATGGAAATAGTCCCATATGTCTGTCATAAAAAGAAAATAAAAGGAAAATTAATATAAATTTAAAGTAATTTCACCACTGAAGAAAAATAGTGTATTTGGGTTTTCACTATAGATTAATAAAAAAAAAGTTCAGAACTAAACTGCCAATAAAATCAACTCTTTGTTACACAAAATTTGGATTTCATCAAAAGGGACATACTCCCACTTGCCTTTGAAAGAGGTGCTGTAAATGCTATTGTAGTCCTGCAAGGCAAATTGCACTACTGGAGTGTATATTGATTTGATCTAAATAAAGCTGAAGCTACAAACCTACAGCTCATTAATTTCTGGCTGATCTGCCTGTACCTGCAGTGTTACAAATAGTAGGAACTGACATAATGGTTTTATGAGAGGAATACTCACCACCTGACTGTTAGTTTAACTGTAAAGAACTCATACCAAACATCACTAGACTATCTGGCTTATTTCACAGATGTCAAGTAAGAAAATACAATTTGTAGGATATAAAATAGTGAGATTATTCAAATATTTACAACGGACATGGCAAAAAAACCTGACAGGTTTGGGGCTTTGAGGGCATCTCCTATTGATTTGCCTGTTGCTTATGGTCAGTAGAAATTTCTTGTTGTTTTCCTTAAGAAATTGGATTTTTTACAGTCTGTGATTTACTTGGAAGATTAAAGACACTTAGGTCTTTTGGATCTCTGTTTTTATATATGAGTGAATGAATAAATGTGGTCTGAATGTATTAGAAAGTTAGTTAAATAGTTGGATTTTCCCAACTTTTTCCTTTAAAAATTCCTCTTTTTATGCATTTTCTAAGAAAATAAGCCTAGGCCTAAGAGTAAAACAGGATCATAAGCAGTTATAGAAAATTTCTTATCAATGATTACAAACAAATGTGAGTCAGGATGGATGGGATGAGCTTACCACTCATAATAAAAAGCAACTATTATAGAAATAGTGTTGCAAGATTAATATTGTTGAGCTCTTCCCTTCAGATTTGGAAAAAAGAAAATATACAATTTTCATTCACCTTGAGCATATTCCCAAGTGAAATTTTTATGAGAGTTTCATAACTAGCATTTCATGCTAGGACAGCCCAGAGGAGATGAAGAGCAAATTGAAAAGCAAACAGGTAAGCAGAGATAAGCAGAAATCAGATGGGACTATACAAACAAAAAAACCCCAAAGCCATATAATTGTGTTATAAATTTTCAGACATCTATTCCTAAAATGTTTTAAGTATATTTTTACAACATCTGGATATACAGCAGGCCATGCATTAATGTTTTAAAAATTTGTGATACCTTTATCAAACCCAGAACAATAATTATAGAAAATTAATTATAATTAATCAAAATTTTGCAACCTACCTTTGAAAGCTTTATACATAGGAACAATATTGCTGGTGAGTAAGGCATCATACTGTTCAAGAACAGATGAATTGTAGTCTACATAAAAAGACCAAAATATAAGTGAATGGAATACTATAAAAAGACCAATTGATTCATATGTCACTATAAATTGTAGGTACATGTAATTTAATTACATGTTACATTTGAGCATGAGTGTATGATCCTACTGCAAACATATCTCCAAATTTGTTCAAGAAATCTACTCAATAAATAACAATTATCAAATTTGAAAATAGGAAATAAATATTTATGCAGTGGAAGAGGGACAGCCTTTCCTTCCAACCTTTTACATAATTCCAACCAGTTTTCATTGCATTCAAGTCATTCAATGTCTTAAAAAAAAACTTAAATATTCTAAACCAAAAATATTTAGATACAAGTAGCAGCTGCCCTACTTTTGGTCAGTGTGCAAACACTGGAAACCTTTTTCTGCCCAACATGCTGATCCAAAGAAGTTTGTTTTGGTGTTTGGGTATATGTTTAAACATAAACCCACATCCAGCTGATTAAGACTTTCTAAGGTCTCTATAAAAAGAACAATGCTCACTGGGAGGATAGAGGAAACTGTGGGTCAAGGTCAGCTCTTCTGGGTAGTCAGAACAATTTTGGCTCCAAGCAGCAGGGATTCTAACATCAGGCCGCAGACAGTCTGAAACAGTGGGAGGAAGAGGAGATGTGTTTTCCTGTGAAAAGGAAAAAAAAAAAATCTTACACCCACGTCTGTGGCTAAGCCAATGCTTTGTATGGTTTTAACTTTCTAGAATGGACTTCATTGAATCTTCTCCTATTTTCATAGTGAATCAGGTCAATGCAAGTAATGGACACTAATGTTTTCTGGGTAGTGTTTTTCTTCTACTTCTGTTTTTAAGTAATTCAGGGAAATCTGTATGCACCGTGTAAAACTGTAGCAGCAAAATAAGGTTACACCTTAGGCAAAAACAGATTTCACATTTGACTCATTCGTCACTTTTACATATTTCTGGAAACACAAACTCAAATGTCACATCCTCCTGGAAAGCAGCTAGTATATATAAAAATGACACTATCACCTCATCTTGACACCTGAGGATGCAGTCTCCACGAGAATCTGTGCTGATGAAGAGTTACAGATAAAGAAGTACACAGTAAATTTAGAATATTTTACTGGCTTTAGTAACTTCACCAAAAGATCTGGCCAAAACTGATTCTGATGACTAGAATTCTTTCTATAACCTTCACTTTTTTTCCTATAACCTTTTCTACACACTTTTTCATAATTTTACAATAACATTAAATCATCTGAATATGCTTTTTTGTGTTTAACTTTTTTTTCATCCTCATTTACATGTAACTTATTTTCATTTTGGTAAGACTGGAATATATTTTGCATTATACCTTTATAAACAGAAGTTAAACATCTAATTTGATTTTCAGTACATTGTTTGTTTTGATCAATTAAAACCAAGCAAAAATAAAGAACAGATATGTGCCTCTTTGTGCTCCTTGATTTAATTTCTTTAGTTACTTTTGTCAGAGTTCAAGTAAATGCCATATTATGGTCAGGTTCTATATTAATGGAAAACATATATACCACATGGAATGAAATATAAAAGACAAAAGTCTTCCTTTGACTCCTGAGCAGATCATGTGTAAAAAACAAATAAACAAACAAACACATATTAATCATCAATTTGGCTCCTTCTATTTCAGGTCAAAGAACCACAATGTCTCCTGAAGAAAGAAGTTAAAATTAAAAATTGGCTGCGCCTATTACATCATGAATTGTCCTTTTTGATGCGGGTTATTACTGTTTGATGAGCCAGTAATTAATGTCAAGAAACAAGATTTATTTGCATTACATGACAGAATTTAAGCATCTGCTGTGGTCTCTTATGTCAAATCCAGCCCACTTCAGACATGTTTGTCTTTTTGTGAGAAAATGTGCCTTCCTCCCTGGCAGATGAATACAAAACCTCAAGAAAACAATCTCCTTCAATCTTAAATTTTCCTTATTCTTGAGAATACTAAGTAATCAAAATGCTGATATTTTTTATATAAGATCTGCAAATGCATGCTATTCATCCAGTTTCAAAACTTCCAAATCACACAAAACCAGCAAAAGCCCACCCTGCATTACCTAGTTTAATATTGAATACCTTCTTTATAGCTACATAATGGTGAGATATACCCCAACTTACAAATTGGGTAAAGCACTCCACAGCCTGTATCCAAACATAATTAACCCAGGATACAAATAAAAATTCTGTAGAAAGGGCAAATTTCTGTCATTGCCAAATATTGCAGCCAAATCTTACAGTCAAAGGCATTAGCTCTGCCCCTCTGTCCTTCCACAGGCATTATAATTTACAAAGAAAATTTCTCTTGATTAGCACTTGTAATAAAAAATCATAATGTCAGCTTACAGTGCAAGGTAAGTCAGTGTGTGAGCTCTTACACTCAGAGCCTTTCACTGTTGTGTATCTGACACTATTACAGATGGAATTTATTATTGTCTTTTGATCTAAAGCATGGATCATTGTATTAGAGTTTGCTGTGACCTATAGCCTCCAATATTCAGTCTCAGTCATTCACTGCTTCCCACAATGTTGCATAAACTGCTATAAGAAACTTCTGCAAAATACGTATTTCTCTTAATTTAGATATTTAGTTGAAAAAGAGCTTGCTTTATACACTTCCAGTATTGGAAGGGGAGCTATAGAAAAGCTAGAGAGGGACTCTGTCAAGAACTGTAGTGATAAGACAAGGTGCAATGGGTACAAAGTGAAAGAGCAGAAATTTAGGTTAGACATTAGGAAGAATTTTTTTCACAGGGTTGTGAGACACTGGAACAAGTTGCCCAAGGAGTCTGTGCATGGCCCAGCCCTGGCAGTGTTCAAAGCCAGGCTGGATAAGGCCTTGAGCAATCTGACCTAGTGGGAGGTGTCCCTGCCCATGGCAGGGCTGGATTGGGATTAAATTATCTTTAAGGTCCATTTCAACCCTTTAAAGTTCTATGATTCTATGATTCTTTGCTAACTGAGAATTTGTTTTTCAACAAAGGAAAATGTTGAAAAGTTATTTGGGTTTTTGAGCTTTATTTAAGCTCAATATTAAGAAGACTGCAGCTCTGATTGGACTTTTAAATCTTTTTAAAGCAAAATCAGACAAAAAATATGCCCACAATTAAATTAGTTTTCAAAGGGGTAGTGAACGCTCATTGCAAGGTTTAAGGGTAGATTTTCAAACATGAAATATAAACAGTCCTTGTTGAAATGGACATTTGTTTAAATTACTTTTAGCCCTCTTAGGATTGGATTCATGATCTTTCAACCAAGATAGTGAAGAATTAGTAAAAAGTATGGAGTGAAACTTTCTGAAATACTATCATTTTTGCAGCATTCATTTGATTAAAATAATTTCTTCATATTTGTACTGATGAAATAAGAAATCACATAGACATCAATAACAGTCCTCTTCAGACAGAAGAATCAACATAGAAACTATTTCCTCAAGGCAACCTAGAAAAGGGGTCAAATTATAAGGGCAAATAAGCCCATGAATGTCCATTAGTTTACTGACCCTGAAAACTCAAACTATTCATTCTGGATCCACATACCCTTGAACACTCAGAGGTTCATTCAACTATAATTACATTTTTCAGAAATTATATCATGTAACAGCGAGCAAAGAACACACAGAAATATGCACTAGTGCAAACTGTCTTGTAGAGCTGCATAGAGGATATTTAATAGGAAAAAGATCACAGTACTCATCAGAAAGCTTAAAACTTCTGATTTGGGAAATCACAGCCTGCTTTTCCACAGGAACCGACAGGCGAGATGGAGAATTTTCTTGACAGTATATCCCTTTTACAGAACAGGCTTAATAGAACCAGCTCACCAGCAGCTCTGCTGTCCTGTATCTTCTGTGTCCCTAACAAATGGTCATTCCCACTTCTCAAAACTTTATTTTAAGATAGGTGAATTTTAAATTATATCAAAGACACTTCTGACACAAGTGCCTTAGTCACATGACATCCACCAGTCCTTAAACAGGGCTCCTGATGAATGGACCATATTTTCAATCCATTAGACCCCATATTTAAGAGTAGTAGAGACATTTGATAACCTACAGGCTTATTCACAGTGTATGCAGTCCACAGTGGCATCCAGATATCATAGCTGTATCCACTCACATACTGATGATGGGAAAGGAGACAGTAGATCTTTTCCTTCTGAAGAACTTTGGGTCTCCCATATGGCAAATGAGATGAGCTTGCCTTCATTACTGAAATTCAAATAATAATTATTGATTCATTCTTCTATAATATTTTGGATGGCACAAGGGCTTAAGAGAGCAGACAATAATAGTTAATTTAGACTTCACCAAATGCAAATAGATCCAATAGTAAACCTAGCCATGTGGTTCTTTAGGCTTATAAGTAGAATAAAAAATGTAGAAAACAGTTTTCGTATTATGTCTAATGTACAAAATTCAATATAATATATCAGATTTGCAAATTTTTGTTTCTTTGAAATTTCATACCAATGCAGATATTTTGACTTTATCTTGCCAGTGGAGTGGAATTTACATCTTATTTGACTAGGAGGCATTACAATGTTTCCCAAAACTTCCAGAAACCCCACAAAAAAAAGTAGAAAGAAGAATGTAGGGGAATTTTTGATCAGAGAAAGGTAAAGTTATGGATACAGGGCAAAGAACAAGAGTTATCTCACACAGCCTGCTCAGATTTTCTTCAAGACCATTGAAATATTTATGATTTTTTCTAAAATTTTAATGGAGTTCAGATTCTATTCTTTTATATACATGTTGCTATAACAGTCCCTTAGCATTTTTGAAAGAAATGAAAAGGAAAAAAAAAAAAAAAGCTTCTGACCTCATTTTGCTACTTCTCTTTCAATTGTACTTAAATTGCAAAAAATCCCACTGAAACCAGTGACATAAAATATAAACTAGGTGTAGATTTAAAAATACTGCTGCTCTTTTCATTTTTTGCTACTTACTTTCTTCTGTGGTGAGATTTAACCTCTCATTTAGCGCTTCTAGTGACGCAACTAAACTCTGTAAAAAATAAGAGAATTGTTCAAAATTATTCCATTGTTTAGAAAAAAAACTAAGAAAGAACACACTTGACAAAGATGATTAAAAAATGCCAGAAACCCCTATTTACTAGCGAGCATGTGCATCCCAGGTTATCTGCAGGAGTCAGACTGGAAACTGGACATGAAGAGGGAGATGAGACTTCCTTTGGATGTGAAGGATTGTAAAAAGGTTTCTTTAAGAGGTGATTCAAGCTGCCATGTGTTCCATTGTTTTCTGCTGGTACTATATGCAGCAAATCTGTTGAAACATTTGAAATTTGCAAACATATTTTAAGACTAAAACAGCATTTTAAAAAGTTATTCTCTTTACAAATCTACTCATTTCCTAGTCATTTTTTAAAGGTAGAAGAAATAGCTTCTTCTATTATTTAAACTATTACTCCCACCAACTTTCAATTTTCTAGATCTGAAGGTTCTTTGCTGTCTTCCACTGCATCAAGATTTGGTAACTAGAGATTTGAGTGCTGTTGGTACATTTTTATACATTGTCACAACATTCACAAGATTAGACAGTTTAATGCAAAGTATAAATGTCATTGCAAGTGCATTACATTGTGAAACTTAGTAGCCTATTGCATTTTTGTGTGATGCTTTAACCCATATTTTCTGAGGCTCATGCTTCCTAATTCTGCCCTGCTGGAACTGCAATGGTCCACTTAATTTATGAGCAAGAGCAGATACTCTCTATAAGATTCTTATCCACAATTCCACAGGCATCAGTTTGACAGCAAACCCACATGGTAGGTGTTTTTCCCTCTGATTCTTAAGGAATTCTGCAATTAGAAAAAAACTTTCAAGCAGAACAATTTCTGGAAGTCAGTTTCTTAGCAGTGTAAAGAAGGTCTAAGAGCATGGCTTCAGTGTTTTGGCTTTGAATTAATTCACTCAATTTTTAGCTATGCTTCTTTTAGCTCTTATAGCACTGGTATTTGAAAATACTAGAACTGCATAATCTAAAGTACTGGGTTGTTTCTACTCACCACACATAAGGTTGTAAACCTCAATGTTTTCAAAAGCATCCACTTCTGTTTTCTCTTTAAAACTTGGGCCATATGCTAAGAATATAGCCTAGATTGTAATAGTAATAATAATAATAACAAAAAAAAAATAGTTATTGAAAGGAATCCAAAGTCAAAACCAATTCAGTTGCACTTTATGAAAACTGGGATAATGGACAAAATACAGTATTTTCATAGTCAGAGAAGTTAAAAGTACAGGATTGTTCTGGTAAGGAAGACAAATTTCTGCCATTGCACATAATTTGAAGAAAAATGCAAAGCAAAAATTCATATTTTAAACTATATAATGAATCTTTTTGGTTTTGGGGTGTTTTTTTTAATACCTGTTGCACTCTGAAGTCTTTGGGTCACTTAAGAGCCTATGGCCATGGTTAAAGCTAGAAGGGAACTGCAGAGGCCCATTGCAAGCTCAGCAGAGACCTGCATCTGCACCACCAATGGCACACTGCAGTGCTGGGCAGCCCTTCTGGAGCCTGCAAGGCTTGTTGAAGAACACTGATGCTATGTACAGTCTCACAGGAGTTTCTACTGCTTTATGAGCCTCCTGAGCTGCCTGCTGGGAGATACAGGAAACACGACTAGCGGGACAATGATCTGCTCTAAAATATTATTATGTGACCATAACAGGAAAGGAATTTTCAATGTATTATAGAAAGATTACATGTTGCTCCTTTCTTTAAAAAAAAAAAAAAAATCATCAGTTGTGGCACCTGTGCAAGGTTATCTATTATTATGGTTTCCATGGTAAGCAGAATCTACCTTTTCTTTCCATACAATCATTCAGCATAATTCTGATCACAGACATTTGGTTTTAATATAGTTATAAAGATCTGGAAGGATCTGATTCTTAGGCAAGAATATGGGAGTTGGAGTGGCATGCTTGACCTTAGTTAAAGGTTCACATCACAGAAAGTACATGAAACACCAAAAGCTCAAGACCTCAAAATATTTTCACTGTAACTAGAAGTCAAAATGAGATGAAACTACAACACAGGCTATACTAACAGACAGTACAGATAATCAGTTTTTTGTTCTGGTTATATGACTAACTGTTGTAAGATAAGCAGAGACAATGAGATTTAGTTTATTTCAGCATACAGGCTTTCAGATGCTTGGATGAACTCTCAGGGCCTATAGAGATTCTTCAGTCATTGCCTCAATGGAAGAATGAAAGAACAAAATAATTCAGTAGCTAAACATGGTGCACTCGATTTACTGCAGTCTACCTGTCTTCAAGCAGGTAAGGTAAGCCCAAACTTGTTTTACTACAGGACCCCAAAGAAACAGGCCTTGTACACATTGATGAAAGGCAATACAAATATTTGGACCTCGTATGTGTTTACAGTTTACATGTCTTGTGGCCACAATAGAAAAAGTGCACTGCAAAAACTGCCATTGTTCTGTATTTTGGTGATTTACATGTCACATCATGATTTTGTATATAAGAAAGTGCAAGAATAGAATAGAATAGAAATCATCTTACCTCCATACTTTTAAATTCATTGTTATAGCCATGGTTACCTCCATCACAAGATGTGTAACTTTTATCCCTAAGGAGAAACCATCACAGAATGTAAATAAGAATGACACAAATAGAAGCACTTAGTAACAGTCATTGTGGCTCACAGACTCAATCATTCCTTGAGAACTATCTCTGCCATCATGTTGTAGTACTTACAGGTAATTTCTATGAAAATCTCTTTCTCCTTTAACAGAAATTGCTATGGACAGTAATAAATTATCCTAGTTGGTTATGAGTGTACAGTGTAAGAATATTTCCAAAGCAAATTGAAAACATGGCTATTTTTGAACTGAGGCCTTTACCTAGCTACAGGTTGCAAAATAAGTGTAATCTGTTTTGGAAGAATTCCTAGTTATATTCTTCAGCATTTAAATAGAAAACTTAAAATGGGAGAACTCTGCTGTTGGCCTCTGTGGAATAATATAAATAAGACTGCAAGGGGTTTTGCCTTACAAGAGAGTGCGTTTTCGTTATGGATTCTGAAAGGTGAAGAGACATGTGGAAAATGTGAGGATGGGCTATAGAATTAACAACACAACTGAATACTCTGACATAGCGACTAATATTTACTTTTATCTACCCATTCCTAAGACACATGGAAAAATGAAGAGATAGTCATCCCATACCAATTCAATGCACAGTTGTCAAGTGCAGGTATCCTGTTTGCAGAGACCCAAGAACATTTGAATATAGTTTGAAAAGGGTGATTATAAGTTTTTTTTTCAGTGCACAATTCTTTTTGTATGTCCTGGACAATTATTTCGTTTCACCTAACAACCATGTTTCCCTTTTACGCATAATATGATTTTAACTGTAACAAACATGGAAATGTAACAAGTCCAAAGCAAAACAGGAAATGAAGCACATGTATAGGAAACTAAAGGGATGGGAGTGAGATGAAAAAATAGAAAAACAATCACACAAATTATGTTACCTCACAGCCAGCCACTGTCGATCCACCAAAAGATGAACTTTATCAATACGAATGTTGTTAGCATAGTGGAATCGTTTGGGCAAGTCAGGGGTCAGGTAGGGCTTGAAGTGCTGAGGGGATCTTCTGCACTGTGTGAGAGGAAAGAGTCCAGTCACAAGTTTAGCTCAGTTTCAAAAAACTGCCCATCATTCAAAATTATCACAGATATCATAGTGATAGGAACACAAGCACATTATTCACAGATAGCCCATTATTCACAGATAGTTTCTCAGATGATCTGCAGGTGTCATTTTTGGCCCCAGAAGCAACGCAAGGAAAAGCCACACTTTTTTGGAACTCTTTGAAAATAGACTACATACAATTTGTATATCGAGTCCACAAGTACCATGGTAAAAGTACATCTAAGGCTTAAAGGCACTCAGTAGAATTGTTTAGTCTATATTTCTATACTAATGCCATTGGTATCTAGTTGGCAAGATTACACGTCACAAGAGAAAGCTCCCTGGCAGTTTATTTCTGCCACCTTCTGTCACTTTACCATTCAATAAATGACAAACCAAGCCAAGTATACACAATGTAGCACAATCTAGTGCAAGCTTGAACATGTAAATGTCCATTGCTCAGCTGTTAGCTAAAGGTCTTAGCTTTTACATCCACATTTAGTATGTTCATATAACTGCTGCATTAGCAGGCATGCCATGGAAGAGCTTGGAATTGTGAGCCTAAGGATAACCATATGACATACTGCAAAGACTTAACTATATATGGCCATTAGAAGCCATTCCAGCTGGCTGCAAGCATCACAGCAGTTTCAGCACTGTTGCTCCTGATCACAAATCCAGCACTGGGATAACTCAGAATATCTAAATGCTAAAGAGAGAGCTACTAGGAAGCTGGGTAGGCCACAGAAGTGGACCTGTTTTACCACACAGGCTGTGCAAATGATACCATGCTTGGAGTCTGGTCTGACATCTTCAATTTTAAGTACTAGAATTGTATGCTCTGCACAGGATACAGACATGTGACATGACTGTGCCCCAGCAGTCATCAAAGAAGAACAGAGGAATCCAGGAACATGAAAAATAAGAATTCCATATGTTTGCTAGCCTGGAAGAAGTAGTCTAATTAAAAGGAAAAATAGAGGAAATCAGCATATGACTTATGTCTATTCATTAGCACTTATTATACAACATACAACTCCCTTCTCTGCAAAATCCCCTCATTCTAATAACTTGACAGGGATGAAATACACCAACCATTTATGAAGAGAAAAGGAAAGAGGACATGCCCTGGTACCAAGCTATTCCCATAAGGTATGTCACATCTCTGTAATTATTAGCAGTAGCAGTTTCAGCTGAGGTTGAGAACATACAGATTGTGATATTCCCCTCATCCCGATGCTCTTTGATGTGACAGACTCCGCATCATAGAGGAGGTGCACTGAGATGCTGCACTGAGAAAGCACCTTCAGCTATTTCCAGAGCCATTGATCCTGCTCCCGCGTGTTCGACAGGTTAACGGGAGACCTCTGGTGGAGATTTATCGGAAACATATCCACTTGGGAACACAGGATTTTGACAAACTGAGAGCATTTTTTCTAAATGTACCACAACACCTGTCCACTGCTTAGCACAGGACAAGCCACAAAATAGAAAACAAACTGGCAATGAAGAAAAGAAGGGGAAGTTTTGACAGCACACTGAGAGGGAGCAGTTTAAATGTTTAACTCACTGTAAACTGTAAAAGGAAAGAAACACAGAAAGAAAACTGTCCTACAAAGTTTTTAGTTTGTCCAGCACATTCATTCCACATGTGTTAATGTATATCTTCAACACTACCAAAAAAAATTTAAAAAAAGAAAAAAGAAAAGAAAAGAAAAAAAAAAAGAAAAAAAAAAGAATAAAGGAAAAAAGCCATGAATTATAAGGAAAGAACCATGCAATGCCACTTCACCCTTTAGGAAAAGAAATAGGTCTTCCTTAGTTTTGCACTGTATTCTGCACTTCTTTGTTTTTATCCTCCAGAACTCAGCTGTCAAAGCGTACCCACATGGGAGACACAGGCATGGACCTGCCCTCAAGTGCTACATCCATTCAGCATGGCTCAGTTCCAAGCACAACTGACAGTACATGGGGCCCTATAGCATACATAAAAACACTGCAACTATTTCAGTGATATGTCAAAAGATCCTAAGAGAGTCACAGTGCCTGATGCCAAAGGCCTATCTTGCCTAGTACTCTGTTTCAAATCAGATCTCCAAAATTTCCAAAAACTTAGAGATAAGAACAAGCCAAGTATTGAAGTTTCTTTCTCCTACCTGCTTAGTTTATTCTAGGCTTCAGGGACTTTTAAAGTCAGATGCTCCTTGTAGATCAGGTCTAAAAGCCCTTACAGGGCTGTCTTGCATTAATACATCTAAAATCCCCCCCTCCTACCTGTATTTCCAACCTCTACAACACTTTGTGGCAATGTGCTCTACAATGTCATTATCTCTTGTATGGAAAAGTTACTTTAGCCTAGCCTGAGTGCAGCACTTTTGTTCCAGTGCTAATAGATGCCTATGCCTATTGTCTAAAGCATCTCTGTGCTGTATTCTCTTCTACCATGAAGATATACTCTAGTTTCTGCCCCTGAAGCCAGCCTCTTCTCTTTCAAAGTGAAGGACAGAATAATTTTCTCTGAACAGAGACCCCCTGTGGCAAACCTTTGTGTATCATCTTTGAACAGCTTCCAGAACTGCCTCCCATGGCACAGTGGAGTCAGTACACTATTTAAATTAGTGTACTTCAACACTATAAACTAGCACCATAGTCTCATTTTTTTACAAACTGTGTTTCTTCAGATTCCTATTAAGAGTAGCTAGGAGTAAAAGTTATGAGAATATTTACTCACTGTGAGGTTTTTAACGATTCCTTCTGAGTCAACTGTCAAAAAGAAAAGATGAATTAATGTACATTCGAATGGCTGAAGGACAAAGCCTCATGAGAAAAACTTAAGCATGCTTTTTGTTTATAAAATTGGTTTTCTTTATTAGCTTGTGAAGGTAGTGACAACTATAGCCTTCCACAGGTAGGAATGTTATGTTTCCAGGGGTAACTGCCTGTAAGTGTGCCTGTGGAAGTCACTAGAACACTAGAACTTTGGGTACATCAGGACAGACTGTAGAAAACTGCCAAGGTGATGACTCCCTACATCTAAAGCTGACAGATCCTCAGACCTGAGATTTTTTTCTCTTCTCTAGCCCCTGTTTGAACTACAACCTTTTTTACGTTGAACAGCACCTGGAGAACTTGTCCTGTATTTTGCTTCCAGCATTAGTCACAGATGAAATTTCAGTCGATCTTAATATTTTCACCTTGCACATTTTGATAGAGTAGTTTAACCATTAACGTTCTAAAAAGTAAATCTGAGCACTTCATGGAAGAAAAATTCCTACAGAAAATCTAGGACTATTAGAGGAAATGAGTCAACAATTTTATTGAGATTGAGATACAGAAAAAAACATGAGTATTCTTTTCTCGGCTCATTACTCTGCTTTTATCTAACTTAAATGAATGAAAGTCTGCTTTATGTCATATAAATATTGTTCCTTCAAATACAAGTACAATTATAAAATATGAATTAAAAATACAATGGAATCCCAGCTCTTATTTGTGACCTGCAATAACTATGCCTTTTAAAATACTTTATAAATTCTTTGAAGTCAATACATAGAGGTTTTCCATGATTTTATCTCCATTCTTTTCCCTGATACAGAAAGTTCTGGGATTTTTTTTTCCACTCTACTAGCATGGTATCTATTTCAAGTCAGAGTTAGCTCAAATTATTTCAATTTTCTGTTCTTTTGAGATACTAGCTAAAGGGCTTAACCAAGGCTTAGATTACACTGTGCTAAGGTTCAGACTCTGTACCTTTGTACACACAGAAATATTCATTACTCCAAAAAGACTGACTCTGACAATGTTGCACAAGAAATCTGTGAAGAACAATGCACTTATGAAATCCCTGAATTCCAGTTAAAAAAAAATACTACCTTTACTTCTTCTTTCCGTGCCAAGAAAATATAAATTAGAGTCTACAACAATCTTTTCTAACCTTCAAATTCATCTAAAGTGCTCTTTCTTGAAAAAAAAGATCCCAAACAACCTCCATGGATGTTGAAGCCAAGTTAAGGGAAATAGAAAGCTGCTTATACTGCTGATTATTACTGATTATCCATTTCCTTATTTATTTATTTATTTATTTGCTTGCTTGTTTGTTTGCTTCCTGCTATATTGATTGCTCAATCCCAGGATTGGTCCACACTTACAGGTAAAATAGTCCTTTGGAACATTCTTTGCTCGAATGCGAGCTGCAGGCCCAGCATAGAGGTAGAAATCCACCTTTTTGAAGTAATTAGTCATATATTCTAACTGCTTGCAGTAGGTCCTCTCCATCCCTAAAGGGCAACACAGAAACAGTACTTTTTCATATGGCAAGGAAAATAAAGTGATTTATAAAATGGATTAACACTACCAAACCCACATATTTCACACAGGAAGAAAACAGTGACTCAGTAAATTAACTTGAAAAAAGAAGTATATACATTACCATGATCAGCTAAAACAATGAGGTTTACACATTTGTGCAGGTTTCTTTGTTTAAGGCCATCCATGAGCATCCCCAATGCTTTATCTGCTGCCTGTAAGGCTTTGATTACCTGTGGGATAAACCAGTTACATCTAAGATCCTTAAAGGATGAAATTTTTGCCTTCATGCAAGTAAAATTTTTGGTTTACAAATTAGCCAACGTTGAAGTACAGCATAGTAATAAATAAAAGACAGTTCTGAGGATTTGCCAGGCCATGTGCTTCTAAATATGACATAATAATAAAGTTCAGTCTAAATACAAATATTAATATTTCTTTTATTAGTGTGATATGAAATTTCAGTCTGATAGTTTATGGTTCTTTTGATTCCCACACAGTGTGGGAACCATAACATTAGGTTCAATCACAAGCAAAAGTTCTTAACAAAAAGTCATAAAAGAGTCATGGCAATTTTTAATCTACTATCCTTTTCAGGTCTATAAATTGGTTAAGTTCATAGTACAACATCATTTTTAGTGCAATTAAGTATAAAAAAAATATAGGAACTACTTACACCAGCACTAACTGGTCCAAATGAATGTCCAGAAGAATCTGGTTCTTCAATATATAAAGTGTATATATCAGGCCTTGAGTTAGGAATAAATAAGAATGGAACATTGTGAGAATTTAGAGGCAGCACCTAAAAAGAACACTTTGATTTAAAAAAAGGCAATATTAAATGACATTATAAAAGGAATTATAAATAACTTCTTTAAACCTTGATAACAGTCCATACAGCAAATATAATCATTGAACTTCCTCTGAGTTTTGTAATTCATCAACACAGGCTTTTTGAAGTTACAATTTCAGAAACAATATCCAGTGTCTTTAACAGGTAACCAGAAATCACTCTGGAAAAATTCATGATCTCAGACACCAGAGCAAACAATCCTTTTTGAGATGTAAGTGGAACTACCAACTGAAAGAGCTCTTCCTGACTAAGCAGTGAGACTCCTAACTGCAAATACATTAGGATTTTATTAGCAAATTGTCATATAAAAGATTTCATTTCTTTACACGTCACAAAGTTGACACCACGATCAGCACTGATATTTACTTTTCATCCTGAATTACTTACTGCAATTACTTTCATGTATTTAACCTTTCTTGTGTAATAGCCTTCATACAAAATCTTTCACACATACACTTAGACTAGAAACGGAATGTTTAATGTTTTCTACAGCACACACACCAAGAAAAAAGACACAACAATCAAATAAAACTGATACAACAGTACATCCTGTTCACTTTTTAATCTTTTGTACCTACAGTCTTATCATAGCTATGATAAGATACAGAACAGGCTTAAGTTCAGCAAATAATGCCTTAAAATGGTGAGGAAGATTCCATGTTTCATAAACACAGACATAAATTTCAATTGCTGAGCATTAAAAGCTAAAGTCTCTCAAAGCAGGTAGATATTACAAGGTGTTACCTCTCAGGTTGGGCATTATCAAGCCATTTCAGTATTCCTGAAATTCTCTCTTCATATGGAAATGAACTGGAAAGGGAAAAAAAAGTAAATAAAAAAAAGCTATGATGTTAACAAGACTTACTGACTAGCACTTCTATTTCCTAGATACAGAGAAAGTGTCCATACTCTAGTCATATATTAAAGTCACAGATCTGGAACAAAGAATTATGTATTTTAACAAGGTATAGCAATTAAATTTATTACTCTCATTTTTAATTGAATGTAAGTCACTTTAAGTGGTAAATTAGACAGACCCTGATTTTGCAAACACAAACCTCTGTTGGTGGGACTACTCATATATTTTAAAATACATGCAAATTTAAAGTTCAGGAGATAAACCTTGAAATACAAAGTAGAGTAATTTTTATTCTTTTCATAATATATAAGCCTTGGACTTAAAAAGTAAGTAATAATCCCATCAAAGACTTTGTGAGATCATCCTTTGTTTCCTATAAAAGAATTCACCTATTAAATAGCTCTGCTTTCCCTCAAAGTCATACACAAGCTCTACATAGATACTTACAGCATCCAGGTGTTTTCCAAGTACCTTGCCTACACATCACTTCAGAGTCTGTTATCTATAGAAATTTATGGTTCTATGCTTGCTTTAGATTATCTTTCTAAAGAATCATGGGAAGTACACTGCAATCCTCACAATCATCAAAAATCTAGAAATAATTTACTAATGGCAATGCCTTCCATAGCAAAACAAACAAACACACTCCAAGAAACACAAACAAACAAAAAAAATGGCAACAAAAGCTATGAAGGTAATTGGTACTTCACATGTGTAACCTTTGAATGAACTAGAAAAAGCCATACAAGAACTATGATTCAACAGCTGTGTGCATATTATCAAATATGCAAGCATGACCAGAGGAAATTTAGAGCCCCGTTTCTTTCACTAGCTTCCCTATTCAGCAGTCTCTCTTTAGTAACTTCTGTCTCCCATAGCCTTTTGCTATGGCCTCCTAGATTGTGTTTGTTGTCTTAGGGTATAGGTTATCTGCAAGCTTATTCTCAAGGTCAAGTAGTTTTAGAGTGCTATATAATATCTGTTAATTTTATGCATGGAAATATGGCAATCATTGGTGCAGCTTAGCAGTGGCTATTAATCATTTCCAGAATGCTCTCCTAGTGTTTTGCATTTGGCTGGGACTTCTAAACTGTCTAGGAGAGCAGAATAAACAGTACCCTTTGATTTTCTCATTGTGAATGGTTTTGAAAATTTCAAGTATTTTTGGTCATTCCATGGCATAACCAGGACAATGTGACATGGCACTGATCTGTCAGACTTGTTTAAAAATCTTGTCTTTCATTTCCTTCAACTGTCAAATAGCAGTTTGGGTTTTTGGAGTAATCTGCAGGAGTTTAGTACAAGCCATTATCAGATCTTACCCGTTGTATACGGTGTACAAGGTGGGATATGTTCCCCCAATTGGAACATCAGAGCCTGGCCAAAAGAAGGTGCCTGCTTTCAAATTTTGGGACATTGCTGTCAGCCAGACCTTTGGGTAAAGATACAAACAAATGATTTTTTGTCACCACTGGAGGACTTCAGATCACAAAAGTAGAAATACATGCTGCAAGCACGCATTTTTCCTTCTCCTTTCACAGTTACCTAATGACCATATCTGAAGTTTTGTTTCCTACATGAACATTCTGAAGAAAAACTAGTAGCATGGAAACCATGATGTTGAAATTTCCTGGATAGTCTCAGCATAGAAAAAAACATAAAGGGATTGGCATTAGGAAACATTTTATTACACATACAACACGGAACAGGCTTCCTAAAGCTAGTTGTTGCTGCCCTGTGCCTGTCAGTGTTTATGAGGCATTTGGACGACACCCTTAAGAATATGATCTAATGTTTGGGCAGCCCAGAGTTGGTCAGGCAGCTGGATTAGATGATATCTGTAAGTCCATTCCAATTGAAATATTCTATTCTATTAGTTTCCTTTTGTTTTGTATCTATTTCTATTTCAGATATAGATTCTAATTATATTATTTTATTGTAAGAGGGCATATTTCTATTAATCCTAGAAAGTGCAGCTCTGGTTGTGTTAGAAACCTGACAGAATCCTTCAGGAAAAAAAAAAACAGCACCAAAATCTGGGTATTTGAGTATATTATAAACATTACCACGCAGACACACAGACACACATATATAAATGTATATTAAGTAAGTACACCCCATGTTGCATATGTTTAGGGTCTTTTTCAGGACCATATTGGAGCATGATATTTCTAGGAAATTAATAATATTAATCATAACCATAGATACAATTCAGGGTTGTTATGAAATGTGCCATATATATAATTGACATTTTTTCATAAATTAAGCTCTTTGCTACTCCCTTCCTTGTTTTTAAATGCCTAGATATTTGCAAATAGATATGTGTAAATAGATGTAATTTGGAAACCAATTTCATTTTGTAGCAAGTCATCAAAAGACAAGCAAAAAAATACCCAAAAATTAAATCATACTGAACATTTACTGTGGCTCCCTGTGGCAAGAAATCTATTCCAGTACTAGATTAAATATTTCAGTCTTTTTTTACTAACTGCCACATAAAATGAAAGTTTTGAGTCTCAGAATTAACATGTTAAGAATTCTTTTACTTTCATAACAAGCAAACTACTTTGTAGGCAGCCTATAATATGAAGCCTACAGGTTATCTAGTACTTTCTACAAATATATTGCACAGTTTTTAATTTTATTCCCTTTTTGTGTTGTTTTATGATATGACACAAACCATTCTGGACATAAATACTGTATGATGAACAAACCTACTGGTTGCCCTTTCCACCATGCAGGTTTGAATTTTTCCTCCCCTGAAAGTGAGAAATGCGCATTCAAGCCTACATCATACATTTTGTTATCAATGATTCCATGAGATTCTGGATACAATCCCTGTAAAATGAGAATAAACAAAATAAAAGTCTTAGTCCTGAAATCAAACGGACCCTAAACTATGTTTCAATACACACTGCTACAGTGCTGCAATTTTAAAGCACTTTTTTTTATCCTAGAAACAGAACGTTTTCCTTATTCACACAGATCATCTTCCTGACAATGAATTCAGCATGCCCATCAAATTCCCTTTTCCATATTTCCTTCGCAGCCCAATTAAAACCTGATGTGCTATAGATTAAGTACCCTGTATGCCATGTGGCTGCATGGCAGCTGCCAAACCCACCCTAACAAACACTATCATCAAAAGGCTTTGTCCTCACCCATGCTCACCCATATTCAATTAAACTGACAAGGATCAGGAATAACCAGCTCACAGGCCAGGGACAGACAGCACAAGATGTATAGCCACACAGATCATGCCTGTATGTACCATCTTAGCATCTCTATCTCTCTCTGATATCTATAGCATGAGTTCCTGTATCCCACAAAAAAACAGGCACCACAAAATCCTTTCTGTGTTACCCAGACAATGAAAAGGAAAACCAAAAATTCTCACTTACTGTGACAATAGTATAGTGGTTTGGAAAGGTTTTTGTGGGGTAAACAGCTCTCATGTATTTTGAATGTGTGCCACATGTTTCTGCAACAGATCAGGGTATTAATATACATTTTCTTATCTTTTTTTAAATTGAAATCTAACAGTCTTAAAAACAAACAAAAATCACTACTATCAGTTGCTGTGGATTTAGATGGAGAAATGTCACTCCAACACAAGACATACAATCCTGGTGTCTCTTTGTGAGCCAAGCTTACTGTCCCCTTGCAGTCAGTGGGCCTGGATGCCCAATTCAGCTGCCTAAAGCCTAGAGGCCTAAGCTCCTTTGAGAAGTCTTTAATGATCCTGTCTGGCCTTCAGATTCTCCTCCTCTATCCTGTCTGCCAATCCAAATAAATTTCTCAGATACTTCCAAGACCTAAAATGGCCTAGCTATACTTATTTATGCAGTGAGACTGAAGCCTCAGGTCAGACCAAACAAGATGCTCTGCAGAGCTGTTTGGTGACAAGCAGGACTCAGGACTCAGTTGTTTAAGCACTGGAGCCAGGTGCCACTGGAGAAACCCTCTGATGTCCAAGACATCTGCATGAAAGTTGACACTTTCTATGCAAATCACTTTGAGATCTGTGTTCTGACACAGCTGCTGAAGGCCATGGCACTCTGAAGTACACCAGATTAGGGCAACAATTTGTCCTGTGTCACCCTCTCTCTGTTGATTGAGCTGACTTGTCCTCTAGGCTCTTACACTGCACTGTGCAAACTATATTAAACATAAAGGCACTGATTCAATGAGCATATAATCATCTGACATGCAGACATCTCCAAGAAGATGTCTAAATGCAAGTGTTCTGCCCTGGAATGAATCCCACCCCAGGTGTCCTACCTGTATCTCCAAACATTGCATTATTTTTCATAGATCAAAGGTTCTCAGCACATTAACATCTGTAATGTCTAAAGCCACTTTAAGGTTCAACTTTTTTACCCACAAAACAAATATATGAAGACTGGAAGATGCCTTAATGACATTTTTACATCTAACTCACATGGACAAAATTCTATATTAAGCTGTAACGAGATGATTATTTCATTCATGCTCAAAAACACTTTATTCTTTGTTCATCAAAGAACAGAAGCTGATTTTGACTAAGCAACCAAAACAACGTGTGAAATTTTCCAAACAAAAACTGTTCCAATGTGATACAGAAAAAAAAAAAAAGAGGCTAAAAGAATGTTTGAAGAACTTCTGAATAAATGAATAATCGAAAGATATGAGAAAATCAGCCAAATTTTCTATGGATTTCTCTTGCACAAAAAGGATCTGTATTCACAGTGTACATATTCTATAAGCTTGATTACCTTTACTGAAAGTTCTAGGTTAAAGGAGTTAATAGAGAGAAAAGATTTTATGCTACAAATCAACATTACATTTTTTTCTTTGCAAAGAAAGAAAATTCTTCCCTGTAGATTTCTGAGAAATATGAGTGTGCATAAAGAATTGCCCAAGTTGACCACAAATATGAGCAATGCTGAGTTAGATTGGTTCATGTTTCAAAAGATTTCTTGGAAACATAGACATAGAATGGTATTTGTTCCTTTTGCCAGTTTGGCATTCCTTTTTCACCTTGTTTCAAAAGACTGGAACTGACTACTGCTTTCAGCATTCATGACTTCCTTCACTGATTTAAGTTCTTTCCATTCAGAATGACATCAGAGAACAAACAATTAGCCCAAGAAGTCAGGTATGCACATTAGTTCAAGTTCAGGTTTCTGGATACTCTCATTATCCACAAACAAGAATGTTAGCTATTCTATAAAATGTAGTACTTCATAACATACATGTGAAATTTTCAAATGAGCATAATAGAAACATAATGTAACACCTGACCTCTAAAATATTAGGGAATTTTAAGCAAGTGTGCAATAATGGTCTCACTTTTTAGAGTGCTTTAAAGCACAAGCTGAAGATCTTCAACCTACTCTTCCTCACAATATTCAGAAATGCTGGAAAATGGTTACTTGAGCCTTACTGCAATAACATCAACATATTAACATCTTAAGATATCTGTTCTGAAAAAAATAAAGAAAAAAGAAAAATTTCCCAATAACTCATTTTATTATATTGTAATGTTCAGCTCTTATCAGCTATTTAGCTATTTTTTTTAACACAGTGCTGAAGGTGCAGGAAATGCTTATCTAAGACTCTTTCTCACTTTTAAACTGTATTTTAATGTATATTTCAAACTGTGTACTTAAAAAGCTGCTGACCAATATTAGAGGCCTCATTAAAAAAAAAAAAAAGTCATGTTTGCTGTGCAAATACATGAAGCAATGCAGAATATATATAATAATGAAAAGATTCAGCTGATGAGAGAGGCCTGATTTGTGATTTTTTTTTTTATTGCTGAGCAACACATATGCATGACAGTAGCAAAAGGGACCAGAGAGGTTGCAGGCAACTTTTAAAGAAAACAGTCAAAGCACCCATAGTAACTTACTGAGTTTTTCAATATTTGGCAGCAAAGAACTCCAAGTTTCCAAATATTCTGCTCTAAACCCATCCATTGAAAAAAGGATAAGTGGTGGGAGAGTAAATCTACAAGAAAATATAAGTTTATCATTATGAAGACGTTTGGAGAGTTGGTGACTTCTTAAGATATCTAACAATATAAATTCAGCTTTTATAAGCAGGATCTGGAGTATTCATGTATGTCCCAGAATTAATAACACAGTGTGAGATAAAGAAATAGTTCAATATTGAGAGCAAATAATAACAATACTCCTTCTGGTAAGAAACCAGAGGAGGAATAGAATACAAGTAATCATTTCAGCCATAATATTTTTTAAAAGTTACACATTGACATCAGGCAGTAATCACTAATCTTGTTTGTTCTTATTAACAGTGGTCTTTCCAAAACACAGAAGCACACTAGCATCAATAGCTTGTATAAAACCAGTCTGCATAAAAAAGCCTGCTGATTTGAATCTGAAATTAAATGGATCTTTATATTGCAATGCAGTGTATAGCACTTAAAGAAGCCCACTCCACTACTTTCCAAGCTTTAGCCTATGAAACTGGGTTAACTCAGCAAGTTATTTGTTAACCTAAAAAGTGTACTTTGATACCTATTTTGGGAGGTACATGAAAGAACCCACAAAGAAGTCACAATGCTAATGGTCTTACTGTTATAATTAAACTAAATTGGCAGTAAAATAAAATAAAATCATGGTTAATGTCACAAATACCATAACTGAACCAGAAATTAATTCGTCTTTCTTTGAAGACAACTTTTAAATGGTGTTTCTGCCTAGCCTCTACCTATGATTCTGAAATCCTGCACATGGAGAAAATTTTTTTAGCATTTGTAGATATACAGCTACTTCATAGCTATCTTTTAAATACACCTTTCTTCCTGCAAATAACTGGAGCAAAAAAAACCCCAAACAACCCTGTTGCCTAAATAATTGCAATCACAGATTCCAGCTGTTATTACAGACTGCATAAAGTGACTACTCTGAATTATCAAAGATAGAATATGGTAACATGAAATGGACTATGAACAATTTGTGATAAATGAACCTTGAGATAACGCTAACAATTTTTCCAGGTCTTTGCAAACTGAATTTCAATCTGAATTTGAACTCCTGTACTCTGCTCTAAACTGTAAATGATCAATGAATGGCAAAGGTTTTAAAAAGAATAAACATTCCTAGTTACAAGCCATTTCTACAGAATATTCCTCAGGGCAGAGACTTTACTCTCCATAAATATGAAAACCTGTTTCAGAACACTGGACTATTTCTGACCATCACAAAGATTTTATTTGCTAAGAAGACAAATTCCTTTTTCCTACCCATCTGGACACTGAGGAGTTTCAATTGACACACATGGTTCTTCTACCCAAGATGTTTCACCTAAAAGGAAAAAAAAAAATACGGAGTTAGCACTGAACCCCACCACCACCACCAAAAAAAGCATCTACCTAGATGATCTTTTTAAGATCTTCCTGTAACATTTTCTGCTTCAATAGAAATCTAGGGCTAAAGACACCTTTACTTTAGAAACAATATGGTGCAACCTATTAGGCCCTCAAACTCTGAAAGGACTAGTGCTTACAAGTCAAAACCAAAGAACATATGCCACAGAGAAAAGCAAAGAAACAAAATGAAGAAGAAAACACTATGGAAAGCTTAGCCTTTTATTGAGTTTTAAATTGATAATATTTAAAGTTTATCCTGTCCACACTGGGCTACTTACTCCTTTTTTCTTTTCTGGGTACCACTGACACACTAGAGTCAAGTCCAGGGCTCCCTTTAGTACTCTTTTTCTTTCTGTATGTTGTGGTTTAATACCTTTTAGCTTTAATCTGCATTTAGTTAACAAACATAATTTTGCAGGAGTTACCTTCAATTTATCCCCTTCAACAATGCAAAAGAATTCTGATAACAGATACTATGTCACCATCATACTCCTCAAGTGTCATTCCTGTAACTGAATTATACCTACACTATTCTTTAATGTGTTTATCTGGAGCCAGTACGAAAAAGTTAGCCATCAACAAAGATATTCAAAAATAAATAAAACATAAGAAATCCTATCTGAAACCAGATTTGCAATAAAAAGGATGGGAAATTTTAAATTAGAGGTGACTACTACAATATATACTTCAGATTGTGTCCATCTATTTTTGGGGTGGAAAAGGGGAAAAAAAAGAAAAAAAAAGGAAAAAAATCCAAAGGCCCCACATGGCATACTTCTGTAATATCCAAATACTTCTGTCTTTCTCATGAATTACACAATTCACAGTGCTCTACAGAAAAAGTTCATTTCACAGTCAGAATACCAAAAGCTTCCCCTCAAAACATATTAATTTTTCAAAATGCCAGTCAGACTCTGATCTTGAGAAGCAAATTCATCTGCCTTTATATTTTCAATGTTTGCCCATCTATTTCATACAAAACTTTTTGATTTTGATTTACCTTTACAAATGCTGTAGTAATTTACACAGCAGTCTTTTCTCTGCAAGCAGTCATCAGAACAAGAACAGTAACTTCCAGGTACTCTTGTCTCACCACAACGGAAAGTAGTGCACTTCCAAGATCGGGCTGAAAATTCAAAGGAAAAAAACTATCATTCAGTTCACAGAACCTCATGTGAACTTCTTTGCATGGAAATCCTTCAAACAGATAAAGGAAAAAAAAATGTTATTTATATGTACTGTTTGAGTTGCTTTAGAAGTTTGCTCTGCAAAGAAAACTCAAGATTTCATTTAATGTAAAAAGCCTATTTCTTTGGCCATTGAACAGTAACACAGAGTCATAAAAAATTTTATTTTACAAAGGTATACCAAAGTCATCTCCCTCAAAGCCTTTCATCTTTCCAAAAAGATCTAGGGAAAAACACAAAAAACCCAAACCAAACCAAAATGAAACAAAACAAACAAACAAAAAAAAGGCCCAAAACAAAACAAACAAAAAAAAACCCAAAACAAACAAACAAAAAAAACCAAAAAAAAACCACTCCATATTTCTTTTACAGGGAGAAAGAGAAGCAAGCTGATCTTTTTTATGCTCTAGCATAAGTTTCCGCAGAAAACAAAAAAAAAAAAAAAAAGAGAAGTAAGGACTGAAGTGGTCAGAAAAAGCAATAACGATGAAGAAATACATGAGCAGCTGCTGGGAAAGCAGAGACAGTAACTGGAGAGGAGCCTGGCCTCAATGCAGAACCAGGCTGTCTACCAGAAGACAAGTGGACTTCTCCAGTCCCAAGCACCCACCAAGGTCTGCATGAGGCTGGAGAGCACAACTGACTGGGAAACACCCCATTATTTTCAAATGTGCAAGAGGTACCAGCACAACAGAGTTGCTTCAAGGACCCTGCTTAAAGATAACCCATTATTCCTGCTCATGCTCATCTTCAGCTTTGTATGTGCCATGAAATATGCATGGCAAATGCTTTGGTTATCCATAATGGACAAAAATACAGGCGTCTGATTTGAGAAAGATGAAGGAAGATTTGTGTCCTGCCAGGTCACCAAGTTACAGCTCTCTAGCCACCTGATTACAGAGGCAGCTTGACTCTGCCACAGCCACCTGAACAGGAAGAATAGCTTTAGTGTGAGGGTGATGGAGAACTGGAAAGGTTGCCCAGAGAGGTTGTGGAATCTTCTTTCCTGGAGACATTTAAAAGCCACTGGGACATAAGCCTCAGGAGTGTGCTCTGGGATCTTGCTTGAGCAGGGAGGCTTGACGAGATGACCTCCAGTGGTCCATTCCAACCTTATAACTGTTCCGTGATTTTGTCATTTTTTGTCACATTTCCCTCCTTAGGAAATGTGACATGACTTCTATGTATCTGCATAAACATGACAATTACCCATTTTCTATTACAGTCACGTGAAGAAAAAAATTCAAAATAAAATGGACACCAGTGAGCACTGCCTGGAGGGGAACTTACTTGGCTCCACACAAGTATCCTCATAGTCCCAGCAGCAGTCCTGACGCTCCTTGCAGCCGCTGTCACACTGGCAGCCGGATACATCTTTCCTGTGTGGCTCATTGCACTTGTGTCTGCAGCTGACTGTAGGGAGAAGGCAGCGAGGCTGAATGCTCAAGATAACCCTGTGCCAGGTAGGTCAGTTAAACAGATCATGGATATGGGCTGCAGGGAGAGATGTGCTGAATAATTTCCCAAATCTGATTCCCTAGGCATTTTCCAATATGGTCACTAGCACATGGGCCAACACGGTGGAAGCAAAACTGTAGAAATCCCTCTGGGAGCTGAAGGTCTGACAGTGGCTGGGACCATGCTGGCCCACAGCCTGGGGCAGGGCTGTTTCTGCAACAGGTCTCTGCAGGACCACTGGCATGGGAGGCAATGCCAGGGTGTTCCACTCTGCCAGCATAAGAAAGGGGAGACTGGCATCTCCCCTGCTCATTTCTCAGTCTGAAATAAAAGAGGAAGAGTGATTTCCATTTTGGATGTTTTGTAATACATCTGGCATGGAACAGAAGCTCCCTCAGGGCTGGGTACTGAGCCATAGGGGTCCCCAGGGGCAGCTGAGCAGGGACCAGCAATCAGGAGCCATCCCACTACTCCATCCTGGAGCAGGGCAGCTGAGGTGGCATGAGGGCAGCCCCACACCAGGAACTGGGCACTTCCCTGAGAACAGGGACAGGTTATGGACAGGGTGTTGGCCTGTGGGTGGGTCTGACTCAGCAGGACTCACATCTGGACAGAGCAAGGCTGTGGCGAGCTGGAAGCCATCCCTGCTGGGTCAGTGCTGGGACAGGGGCAGTGGCTCCTGGGCCCTGGGTAGCACAGGGACAGCATGGGGGAATCTCCTTTCCTGGAGGCATTCAAAAGTTGTCTGGACAAAATCCACAGAACTTATTGGAGCACTCAGGACTCTGGCAATATCTCTGCTACTTTATCATTACCATGTCCCTTAAAAATCTGTAGGTTGGGCTGTTTTAATTAAAACAAAGCAAATGATCCAAATGACGGGCCTGGCATTGAAAACTGAGACAAGTACTCCTCAGGACCGCTCTGACACCTTCACGCAGGGTGAAGGGACAAACAACTCTGAATCTCCTGAGGACACCTGAAGACAATCACAAATCTCCAAAGATCACTACTTGCAGTTCCACACCAGTCTCCACATGGACAAGTCTTGTTTGCACAATGTCTATACTCCAGAAATACTGTTTGAATCCTGCTGAGGTCCTGCATTTCCAGCTTTCTTCTCCAGTCATACAGTTAAACAGGAATAGGTATAACTATCTACTCAGGTTTGATAGGGCAATTCTATTATAATTACGACAAGGTTCATGCTTTTGCAGGATGCACTGCCTACAAATTTGGGCTTTAATATCCACCTGGTAGACCCTATGCAGAGCTAAAATGATTTTCAAGTGACCAAAAACCAATTACGGTTCTATTTCATTTTATTTGCTATTGAAAGTCTTCAGAAGGATCTGAGACTTAATGAGCTACTAGGTAAACAAGTAGAGTATGTGTTCATAAGCAATGAGAATGTGCTTCCTTGAACTCCTTGAGAAGGGATTACAATTTTTTGATTCTAAAGGAAGTGTTTTATTTAATTCACAGTGTGTTGCATTTTTTTGTTCTCACCTAGACTGACTTGTTCCCTCCGATATCAAAACATTACTTTGTTTTTCTAACAAAAAAATACCATTCTACTGACTCAAGCCACTACACCATTTTTTACTGTAGCTTTACAGAAACTCAAGTTTTCAAAGAATATTCATAATCAGTTTTAGCATCAACCTCCTGAACTATGCCAAATATACTGAAGATTATCCAATGATATTTCTTTCACAAAATATTTAACTAATTGCAATAACTATATATAATAGGATAATGTCTCTCAAATTTTCTGGAAGTGTTAGGGCAATAAAAATTCCAGTGTACCATGAACTAGGTTTCAAACTTTTGGAAGGATTCAGCAAGACACTTAGTGGTTTAGGACAGGTTTTTCAAGTATATATTGTTAGTGTTCTATTTTTATACAATCACACTTGAGAAATGCAAGAACTTTATTTCCTCAGGTGCTGACTTTTCACAGATCATTTACATTACACTATAAAAAAGCCTTTGCTGAAAGCCTTTGCCAGATCCAGATTGTTGGCAGTTATGCTGAAAGTATCATAAACGTACCTTGCTCCTGGTTTCCACGGTTGAGTCCTAGTCCTAAACCTAGTCCCAGGGATACAACCACCAAAGCACACAGAAGAACCTGTCACACAGACACAGGGAAACCAATGTTCACAACTGTGGTAAATTGTTATATTTATTAGAAATTAACTCATTAATATTTATATGAATGCATGATTTCTTAAGAACTAATCATTTCTCTGAAGTTCTTCACCAAAAAAATGGGCTTGAATATAGGAGAGAAGAACCTTTGAAACTGAAATCCTAATGCTGCACTTTTTACCTGTGGCCAGTTGTGATGTTGTAACTGGGGAAATCTTTGCTGGAGAAAAGATAGTAGGAAGTAATCAGTGTATTTATCTGTTTTGCATAGGCTTTGCCTGTACAAATAAAGGCAATTACTTTTATTTAACTTCTGTATTTACTTGATATGATCACAAGGATTTCTTAAGAAATTTAGCTGGATTGAGGTAGTAAAGTGTAAAAATGCAAGTGTAAAATTTTCACCCACATGCCAGTTTCTTATAATAAGTCACCCTGTTAGTAAGGTTAGAGAATATTGGAAGGAGACTAACAGCCCAAGGAAGCTCCCTAACATAAAGCAGCATAACTTCTGGGAGACTGGGGGAGAGCTGAGGAAGCCTCTCTCAACTCAATAGATACAAAGCTTAATAAACCAAAGACAAATAGCAATTCATGCTGGCTGAAAGGTGCAGTGAAAAGGGACAACATTCTCAGAATATTTTGTGATATATGCACTTCCCTCTTCACTAAAATAATAATGGCAAAGAAGATGCATATCACAGGAAAAATCACCATGAAACAGCCCAGCTTATGTTCCATTTTTGCCTGAGAGCTTTCTTTTGTGTTCTGCCATTTCCAGGATTCAGTCAGCTGATTCCTGGAAGTACTAAAGTAAAAAATAAAGTAGAAACGAGAGAGGATTACTCTCAAGATCAGTATAGCTGTAATGGAGCCTCTTATCTGAGACTACAGCAATCTTAAGGAACTGAGAACACCTGCACGTGCATCCCCTGATCTTTACTGCTGCCTCTCCTGCCTTGCAGGTGCTGGGCAAAAGTGTGGCAGCAGGGAGGGCTGAGCAGGTGTGGTTTACAACTGATTTATTTATCTGGCAGCATCAAACACTAGCAATGCCATAGTTACTTCCTTCATACTTTCTCCTTCTCAACTTTACTTTCTTCCTGCTACTTACTCACAGCTTTTTGTACAGATGTACCTCAAAAGGAGTGGAAATGGGATTGGTGAGAGAAGTCGATGAGGGAGACAGATGGAGTAAGGATGGAGTAAAGATTGCCCAAACTGGCAGAAATGCTGAAGCCCCTTGAAGAGAGACTGCAGGTGTGGAGGCAGCAGTTTAATCCTACATCCAGTCAGCAGGCTCTGAGAATAAGGGTGTTAGGATTTTCGTTTGGGCCAGACCAGCAGCCACTCTTTCTGGGCAGGGAGAATAACACTGCCAAGTGTTTCACTGAGCACAGATAAGCCAAATCACCAGGGCATGTACTTTTCACCTTAAAGACACAATGGTTTTACCCTTCATTTTGATTAAAACTCACATTTGTAATTGAAATAAATTACAAATTCATTTAGATCCTACTGAATAGAAGTACAAATTAAAATACAGCTACTGCAGCAACACACATCCCCACTTCTTCAAGTAAGACAGCTGAAGTAAAAACCAAAAATTCCTATCAGGTATATAGATAAGATAATCCATTTATAATAACATTTACACAAACACCCTTGATTTTGGGACATTCATTCTTAATGTGAAATAACGTTGGTAGCACCTATTCAAATCCTCAGGCTTTTGCACAGCTAACTTCTATGACTAAATTCAGAATTACAACTACTTATTCTTAGAGAAGTTGTTCCTAGTGCCTATGCTCTGTTTGCTGGAGGACTTACTGTTAGTAAGTCCTGCCAGTAATTCGCTGCCTAAACTTTCAGGAAGAAGTTGCCAAGAAAGTATTTCATGCATTAGATTTAGCAAAACATAAATTGTGTGGAATATTAACAGTTTACATCTCCGATATGTAGATTGTGAGTTTTCTGTAGGCAGGCTTTTGAAAACTAGTGTGTCTGAAAGAATGAGTATGTTTTAGTAGACTTAAAATTCTCACTTTACTCTTCTATGTACCTCTTGAAGGTATAATTTACCTTCCTTTATAGTTATGCAGTTTTCCCACATTCTTTCTCATGACTCATTTTTAACTGATTACTTTAGAAAAAATATGTCTGTTATTTCATCTTCTTTTTTCACAACTTCCAGTATTTCCCTTACATTTTATGCAATCCTTGCACAATGCAGCATTAAATAGGAAATTGTACTATGTAAAATTGTTCTGATGACATAGAGCTGAAAAGTATAGTAGCTTGACTCTCTTTTTTATAGGGGTATTTTCAAAATTAAGTTTCAAGGTTTTCTAAAATCACTACCTGTAGTTTTTGCTAAATTTCAATTTACAAATGCAAGAGCTTGCATAAACATATATACATATTTAATGTTTGTTTCTATTGTGGTCACCAAAAGAAGATACAAGAAAAGATTTTAAGAACTTAAAGCCTATACTTTATTATTTACAAGGCAGCTGCTTGAAGCTCTTAAAGCATCAGGGAAGAGGTAAAGAGCTGACACGATATTTGAGATGTGGGACTGACAATATTCTACAAAACGTTTCATTATGCTTTCCCCATGCCTTGCCTCCTGAGTGTTTTTTTGCCAACGACTTGCCTATAGGTTCTGTTATATAAAGATACAAAAGTAAGGAAAAAGAAAGTGTGGTTGCTTTGGCCACAAACACATCTGTTTTAAGACAATATCTAAAACAAGGTATCGAAGCAATGTCTTCACTATGCAAAAGAAGTGTCAGGTTAATGAAGTACAACAAAAACTGCCAGTAAAAAAAGTTGCTTCATAGGTACCAGAAGAACTTTAGAAATGTGCCAGTGAAGCTAGTGCAGCTTCAGTGACACACTCATGCAGTAAAATTTTAACTACCAATTACTAAGCTACCCTGAATGATTATACTGATACAATTAAACTTCAAAAAATCCTGCAGATTTGAGAATTGTAAATGTAGCAGCCTTGAAAAGCAGTCCCTACTTACAGCACAGATGACTTTGTATTTCAAGACGGTTTTTTTCTTCACATACTCTTCTGATTTTAAAGATATCTCCTCTGAATACCCTCTGTGATCCTTGGTTATATCATCCTCAAGCTCCATTTTGTCGAGATCTGCCACTCGTCTGTGTCTTCTGCCTTCCTCAGCTTCCCCAGCTGTGTTTGCTGCGAGTGAGATGCTACTCCTTCTTCACGAGGTCCAGTACTTTGCTCATAGATCTTTTAACGAGCTTTCAGCTCTTGCATCCGTGTTAGGTTTGCAGGAAGCCAAAGCAAGCAGGAAAACTACTCTGAAAGGTCAAAGGCTGAAAAACATTTATCTGTGTTCTGGAAACCTGACTGTTCAAGATAAGAACAGCACTAGGCAAACACTTAAGTGAAGATTAGAATTAAAATGTTGCTAAGCAATAAAATGCTAAAATACTCAAGTACTCAACTATTTGGTTAAAAGCTTGCCATCCAGAGAATTTATCCTCAAAGAAAGTGTTAAGTATACGAAACCAGTATGAAAGAAGACGGTTTCTTATTTCATGTTCTGTGTCACGCCTATGTATTCAGATCCCTTTCCTTATTTAGCATCAGAGGATTCCTCCCTGTTAGTTTCAAACCATTTTTGTCTCAACTGCTTTCCCCTTCTTACACCGTTTTTCTTTTGCAGTACTTATAACTGTGCTGATTAAAAACAAATTGTATACAGCCAAATCAAATTCAATAAAAAAATAAAACCGTTTTGTTTAAGTACAATTAAAAATCTATTTGTTTTTCAACTTGGTGATTACTAGAAGGATTGGCTGCTATTAAAATGTACCTTCATAGCCTACTAGGACTATGATGAATTTGTAATTATTCAGATGTTGATCTGATTCTACATTTGAGCATCACATGAGCTGCAACTTATAATAATTAAATTTATAATGTTTATAATTATATTAAAAAAATCCAAAGCATTATACTATACCGGCTGGTATGAAGAAAATTAACTCCACTGCAACACAAATTAGTACAATCTCCTTATTCTATACAATTTGAGTAATGCTTAAGTCCTACATTATCCATCCCCATTAATCACACACACACACACACACACACACACACACATCATCATAATCATCATCCTTTATTTTAAAGACAGATATCACTCCCTTATTCTACAAGGCATTTTATGCCTGTAAAATGCCAATTGAGTTTCCTTCTTCCGTGACCAGGGTTCCATCTCTAGTGCTATTTGCTCAGATATGTTGTGTGGAGGTACTGGTGGCCTAAACCTAATCAGGTTGGGTCAAACCTGTAGGGATTCTTGCAAGGCTTGCCCTCTGCTCCAGTGGCTTCTGTTACAGTGCTTCCCCTACAACACACAACTCACAACACTTAAACATTGTATCCACTTCCATTTCTGCACCTGGGCCCCTTGAAGGAGGCTATGAGGTTCCTTAATTAACTCCTCCTCTTACCATGCTGGTATGGACTTACTCCCAGGTTGCAGGCTTTCCCTTGGTTGGAAAGCTTCCCTGCAGAAGAGGATCTTAGGGTGTTGGTCAACAGCAGCATCTGCCCAGGTAGCCAAAAAGGCCAGTGGCATCCTGGCCAGGATCAGCAATAGAATGGCCAGAGGAGCAGGGCAGTGACCATCTGCCTGTACTCAGCATTGGTGAGGCCACACCTCCAGTGCCATGTCCAGTTTTGGGCTCTTCGCTACAAGAAAGACATTGAGGTGCTGGAGTGTGTCCAGAGAAGGGCCGTGGAGCTGGGGAAGGGTCTGGAACACAAGTCTTGTGAGAAATGGCTGAGGGAGCTGGAGGTGTTTAACTTGGAGAGAAGGAAGCTTGGAGAGAAAGTAACTTTCCTACGTTACTCTTAGGAAAAATTTCCTCCTTGAAAGTATTGTCAAGTATTGGGGCATGGCTGAGTCACCATCCTTGCAGGTATTTAAGACATGTCCATGTGGTGCTTAGGGACGTGATTTTATGGTGGACTTAGCAGTCTTTTCCAACCTAAATGATTCTATGACTATTATTCAGGGGTGTAACTGCTCCACAATGGACATACCCACAGCCTCAGACACTTTGGGGTATACCTGCTCTAGCCTGGTGTTATTCAGAGCTCACAGCCCCTTCAACCTGAGTTCAGACTATGGTTACAACATGCCTACAGCAGTACAGGAACAGCAGCAATGACCAGGCCATCTGTCAGCCCAGGCACATGGCCAGTGCTGTTATCAAAATGTTCCTAGGCACAGGAAAGTGAGATGATAAGCACTACAGTATATGGCAACCACAAATAATCACTCCATTCTAATAAAGAGCAAAGCAAGCAGGTCCTCCGGTGAGAACAGCAGCCTGCCAATAAATAGTTCAAATAGCTGTAACAGCTGTAAATCCAGTGGAGCACATTCCTATCCAATCTGTCATTATCTTCAACCCCTCTGGCCCCACACTGGGTGCCAAAAAGCACACTTTTGGGTTAATCAGATAAGGGAGCTCAGCCCCACACAGCCACTCATGCTGTCCCCTGCTGCGGGAAGCAGGGAAGAACAGGAAGGGTAAAAATGAGATAACTTGTGAATTGAGACAAAGACAGTTTAATAGGTAAAGCAAAGCCACTCACATAAGGCAAAATCACTTCATGGCTACTTCACATCAGCAGCCACTTTCAGGAAGGCAGAGTTCCACCACATGTCATGATTACTTCGGGAGGAAGACACCATCACTCTGGCCATTCCCTATGCCTTCCTTTTTATTTTTTTTTTTCCGAAGTTTTATTGCTGAGCACAGTATCATATGTTGTGGAGTATCAGTTTGGCCAGCTGGTGTCTGATGTCCCAGCGGTGCCCCCTCCCAGCCTCTTGTGCATCCCATGCTACTCAGAGAGAAGGCTCTCAGACTGTTTAAGCACTGCTTAGCAACAGCTAAAATGAACAGAATGTGATCCCATATACCTGATTTTGCTACTTTTACCCAATCATTGCTCTAACTTGACATACTATACTGTCTTCATGATGATTTACAATATTATAGAACATTTTTCACCAATAAAATTCGATTATTAAACTTGATAAATATTAATCAAGAACCCAAACTTTTCTGTTTCAAGATCAAGGGCCTCATCTGTTAAAAATACTTATTTTCATCCCTACCAAAAGAAAATTCACATTAAAAAAAAACAAACAATCCATATGATCAATACATAAGACTAAAAAAAAACAATAAGAAGGACATAATTATCCTTTCTGCTCTCTATTACTAAATCATAACTTTGAGTGACTGTTCTGCATGCAGACTGACACTATACCAATGCAGGGTGAGGGTATAAAAAAACCTATTCCCCCATAGTTACACTGCAGTCCTCAGTTCATCTGACACTTTCAGGAAGAAGAAGGTGTTTTCGAAGAACACAGGCAGGACATCTCTGCCATATACATGTTAACAAGCATGTCAGGAAAATAGGGAGGATAATTTCTGAATAGCACTGTGTTGTAGGCACTTTCAATATTCACTTCTAAGAAGCCAAAAGTCCTCTAAGGCCAGGGAGAACTAGATGGACCCTACACATCATACATTCTAAGATATCTTTGTACTCATTTGTCATCTATCTTCTAAAATGAACAGCACTCAGGAAAAAACATTTCAAAGTTTAACCATTTTTCTCATAAATGTTTCTTGTCATCCACAAGCATTAAAATGTTCATTTTGATTAAGGTGTTTTTGCTAGAGTAATATGATATTTACAATAATTTTGAAAAGTGCATTTCTTTTTCTGTGTCTGGGTAAAAAGGGTAATTTCATCCTTACCTCTTCTTCCTTGTTTGGTGAAGTGTGTGGCTCTGTTACTCAGTACAGGGTCTCATAATGGTTCATGCTTTGGCAGATGGACCCAGGTGCAGTCGCTCCAGGGTTAATAGCAGTATTGTTTCTCCTCCTGGATACTTGGCTCCCTCAGGCAAAGCAGGATGAGCTTTGCTTAGGCCTGACCTGCCCCAGCACCCCTTGCTCCCAGTTCCATTCCAATGAGATTCTCTGCTAAACTGTGACTGAGACAAGTTCATCAGGTCCTCAAGTGTGCCCATCCCCATATACACGCCCCTCTCCTTTACAATTGTGTCCGATGGGAAATATGGTTTGTCCTAAAATAAGAAAACCAAGTGAGAATGGTGCTAAGATAAGAACATCCAGTGATCACTCCAGGAGGAACAGTCTGGAGGGTCCACAAAGACAAATTTCAGAGACAGGGAGGTGTAATGATTTTGACTGACTTTGGCACACATCAGCCTGCAAAAGTGTTTAAAATACTGCTGGAGACTGGGCCAACTGGGCCAACTGGTCTCCCAGGCTGCAGGCAGCTTCCAGGCAGATCCGCCTGTCCTGGAAGGGATGCCTTCAGGGTACATCCAGCCCAAAGATAAGGAACACTCACTTTTGGGCAGGTGAGTAAAAGCACCAAAACCCAGTCAGGTAAAGAGATAAAATCCTAAAGCATCTCCACAGGTGCTTTGATGCTTTGCCATTGTGAATTATATAAGGCCAAAGACTGTAAACCTGTATATTTCTAGCTGGTTATAATATAAGCTGGTTATAGCACATTTATATATTATTATATGCTTATATTGTATACTGCTTTGGCAATATTTAGATACTGTATTAGCAATAAATCTAATCATAACCATCTACATAATGTGTCATACTCCTTGTGCCTGACAAAGAGTCTTCTTTCTACTACTCTTCTACACAAAGGTAGGATCATAGGTAGCTCAGTTTTGTTAAAATGAGATCTGGTTAGACAAGATGTTAAATCAGGGCAGAAATCACCATTTGAAGCTCTTTAGGGGTTCAAGACCATTACATGGTTTCAGTTTTAAAATTTGGTATAGTATTTGGGGCAAGTTGTGAACCAGGACCCTAACTAGGATTAGACCAAGTCTGTCTACTAAATATGACCATCTAGATTTAGCCTTACATATTAAGTTCTATTTGGAATGTATGCTGGCTAGCGACTTAAAATCAAGGTAAAGTTGTATTAGGCAACTAATACAACTTGTATTAGTTGCCTAATACAACTTTACCTTGATTTTTTAAACCAAAGTAGAGGACAGATTGTATGTTGTGCATATTAGGGTTGGATAGGAATGGCTGTTAGGCCAGAAGTGTGACAGAGCAGTAAGGCAGGAAAAAAAGTAAGAATAGTAGACTGGTCCTCAAAATAATAATAAGACATTATGATGAGTAAAATAACTCAGTTTTGGCTCATTTCCAGTCCTCTTATGAGTCACTGTGGAAATGAATTAGGAGGTTGGCACAGAATTTGAGTAGACACTTACCCTGAGCATTGTCATTTTAATAATATATGAGGTAGTCTGTCCTGGATGGGCAAGTACTGACACTGGGTCTTGATAGGATGTGCATGGGCATTTCAGATTGTTGTGCAACACTCTTTAAAGACATACACAATGAAGAGTATAAAGAACAATTCTTACAGAATAAATTACTTCATGTTAAAACCAAGGGCAGCCCAATTCTAAGAGCAAGACAAGCAAGCACAAGCACACCTTCAATTGCATCCCCTCTGTTTTCAATGACCATCTGTTATGTACATTTAGGTAAATAATACACATGTAAGCATTATTTCTTTCCTAACCAGGTATTTCCCATTGCTGAAAAGAAAGCAGTGACTTCAAAGCATCCTGTGCCTGTTGTCTACAAAACACATCTCTGCTAGCTGTGCAAGCACTGATGCCCCATGTATCACTGTCCTCTGTTGTACTTCTTAAATTTACTTATAACATTTCACATTGTTTATGTCATGTATTCTTCCAGGCCTATTTACACAAAAGCTGTTTATATTTAAAACAAGTAATTGTCTATCCAATTCCATGTCAGTGTTTCCCCCACTCTGCTATTTTCCACTCAACTCCAAGCCTGAAAATGTTAATTTTTCACTGCTCTGAAGCCTTTAGTTATCACCTTGATAGTTGATCAGACAGGGAGTTATCAGCTTTATTTTTCTGTTGAAGACATAAGTTTGTACCTGTTTACCAGCACTAGCTGCATGTTTGCAGCTTAACATCCACAGACGGCTCAGAAAATACAGTGTCAGCATCAAACACACACAAAATTTTAGAACCGTCTTGATTCAGCATTTTACATTTCTTTCAAGTATAAAAACATCTGCATACATATATATATATATATATATATATATATATATATAATGGTCTCTACCAGATAGGCTGTGCACAGGTGGAGGTCAGCCACATCTCCCAGGTAGCAAGCTATAGGACAAAAGGAAATGGCCTCAAGTAGCACCAGGGGAGGTTTAGATTGGATATTGGGAAAAAAATTCGTCACTGAAAGGGCACTAAGGCATTGAAACAGACTGCTCAGGAAAGTGGTAGAATCACCACCCTTGGAAATGTTGAAAAAATATGTAGATGTAGCCCTTGGGGACATGATTTGGAGATCGGCTTGGCAGTTGAATTTGACATTCTTAGAGGTCTTTTTGCAACTTAATGATCCCATGATTCTAATGTAATACTCTTGTACTCATTTTTAAATGTAATACTATTGCATTTTACTGGGTCCAGCTCTGCCAGAGGGACACGGAGCTGCTGGAGAGGATCCAGTGGAGGCCTAAGAAGATGACTGGGGGACTGGAGCACCGCTCTTATGAGGAAAGGCTGAGGGAGCCTTTTCAGCATCAAGAAGAGATAACTGAGAGGGGACCTCATCAATGTCTATCAGTATCTGAAAGGAGGGTGCTGAGATGGAGTTAGGCTCTTCTCATTGGCACCAATCAATAGGACAAGAGACAACTGGCAGAAACTGATACACATCCTGCTGAACATGAGGAAGAACTTCACTGTGCAGGTGATCAAGCACCAGAATAGATTGACCGGAGAGGCTGTGGAGTCTCCCTCACTGGAGATACTCAAGAACTATCTGGATACCGTTTTGTGCCATGTGCTCTGGGATGACCCTGCTTCAGCAGGGAGGCTGGACTCCTTCCAACCCGACCCATCCTGCAGTGCTGTGATTCTGTTTTCCTGGATGTCTTTAGATAAACGCATTTTCAGACTGTTCTATGATTTACTATAGGAATTAATAACTCCACAGTAATTACACCAAACTGGACTCAAGTAGAAACAGGGAGAGAAGCGGCTGGAGATCAGTCCTGCAGAGAGAGATCTCATAATAATGAGATCCTTATACCCTAATACGGCTCCTTGCCGTAAGAATCAGAAGCAGCATTTCACCAAAATATTAAAAAAAAAATCAAAGAAAATATTATCCAAAAGAAGCCTAAGCGAACATTTTTGCAAAAAGAAGAAGCAAGCCGAGTTTCCTGAGGCTGCGGCTTCCCCCGCGCGGAACGGCCGGGCGGCGCGGCGGCTTCCCGGGGAGCGGATCCGGGCGGAGCTTCCGGCGCGGCGGAGGAGGAGCGGCGGGCGCCTGGCGAGGGCCCGGGGCCCGGCCGGCCCCATGGCGATCCCCATGGTGCCCATGGAGACGCAGCTGCAGAGCATCTTCGAGGAGGTGGTGGTGAGTCCGTCCCCGGAGCGCTGCCGGGGCCGCCTCCGGGTCCCCGCGGCTCGCAGTGCTCCCCCTGGGGTGGGCCCGGCCTGAAGGCCATGAGAAGCAGGTGGGAGAGGCGCTTTTGGTTTTCCTGGCGCTGTCGGTGCCGTGGAGCCCCGGCGCCCTCCCGGCCGTGCTTGCTGCTCCCGGCGGCGGGGGGCCGTGAGAGAAGGGCCCTTCAGGGCTTCGTGGGAAGGCCGGGACAGAGGGCCGGCCTTAAAACTGCTTGCTTAGCCAGTACCGAATTACAGAGCGCTGAATTTACTGTACGATAAGCAGTGTAACGAGTTTTGAAGGAGCCTAGGAGAAGATGGATGTCCCGAGTGGGCGAGCCAGCATAATGGCATGATCAGATGATGGGAATGCACACGCGCGATGCTGCCTGCAAAACAAAGCACAGTTAACCCAAATGCCTCCTCCATTTTTCATACGACATTCTTTCCAGCATTTTACCCAGCTTTGCTGCCTGCCCATGGATGCATTCAAGGCCCCAGACCTGCTCACAGTACTTGATGTGTGGCCATACCAAAGCTGAGTGCAGCAGGATAATCACCTCTTTTGTGTGAATGGTTGAACACAGGGTTTGATGCATCCCAGGATGGGGTTTGCCCTCCTGGCTGCCTGGGCTCTCCCTCTGGCTCACACTGAGCTGCTGCTGACCAGCACTCCCAGATCCATTTCTGCACAGCTGGTCTCCAGCTGCTCCTGTCCCAGTTTATACTTTTGCCCAGCAGTTTACTCTTGTGCCCAGAGTTTGTACTTTGTAGAGAGTACTTGTTTGTACTCTGTCCCAGGTACAGACTCTGGCATTTACTAAATTTGATGGCACTGATAGCTCAGTCCTCCAGTCTATCCACATCCTTTTGTAAGGCTTCTCATCCCTCAAGAGAGTCAACAGCACCTGCCAGTTTGGTATCATCAGGAGATTTGCTAATGGTGCATTTACCTCCTGCACCATTATATAAAATACTGAACTCTAGAACTGAGCCCAGAGGAACACCACTGGTGACCCATCACCAGCCAGATGCAGCCCCACTGACTGCACCCCTTTGAGCTCTGCCCTCCAGCCACTTCTTCACCCAGCACATTCTGATGCTGCTTATCCCACAGTTCAACAGCTTGCTATGAGGGGTAGTGATAAAGCATTATCCAGAAAAAGTACTTGCACTGCCTTTTCTTTGTCCTCTCTAGGTGGAGAGGACAAAGATCTTTCTATCATTCCCTTATGATAGGAAGATATTAAATTAGTGAAACAGGACTTTCCCTTTGTGAAGCCAGGTCAGTGGGTCATTAATCACACTTGTGTGGAGCACAAATGAGTGAGCTTCTTGGTAGATATGAGACATTCACCGTTGGAGACACTGAGGGGACAGGAGCTGATCCTGAATGGAAGCCTGACTGACATGTCAGACAAAAAATAAGCTGATTGAAATGTCTGAAGCTGAAAGAATCTGTAGATCTCAGAGCAAGTGAAAATTATTTCCATGCGATGAATTTCAGTAGAGGAAAGAAAAGTCCAACCATTCTGTTTTAAGTTGGCATTATAAAATGAATGATGTACTTTTCTTTATGTGGTGTTAAGTTGCTTGTAGCATATTAATTGCCTACATGTGACTGATTCCTCATTTTGGCATTGCCATTCAGATTGTTTTCACATTTTTAGTGTTGTCATTTGCCTGTGTTGTCACACTACCTGGTTTTATGTACTGTTATTTTTCTAAGGTTCATAAGGAACAACAACAAAATAGTTACTGAGAAAATTTCCCTGTATTTTTAGAGCCATAACTGATAAAATAGCAACTTACTGCTTTCCCTGCTGCTGGTACAGACTTGGTGAACAGCATCAAACTTTACCTTGCTTTCTGTGTAGATCAGAGGAGTGTCAGCTTTTCCTTTGCTTCTTGAGTAGCAGTGGCAGACAATTCTGAGCCAAATGATGGAAAAGGAACACCAGCAAGTTGATTTTCTTACATGTCTTTTTGTCTGTAATATAACAATGAAAACACATAATGGTCAGTGATAGATCACACCTGAGTATAATATGAAATTCTTACAAAAGGTAGGAAAGGCTTTAGAATAATGTTTTCCAGAACCTATTTGCTGAAGTTCTAGAATAATGATGTAGAAACCTTTGAACAAAATGAAGTTGAAAAAGAGGGGGAGGGGGTAAAGAAAGGTCTTACAGAAGATAAACTGAATATTCTTATTTGGTTTTTTATCAATTATAAGACCATTATTACATCATTCCATCAAATTTAAAAAGCAGTGGATCTAAATTTGGATGAGAAATTATTTAATTGATTTGTGTAACTGAATGTCATGGAACATAAGAGGGCCAAAAACTTAATGGAATTCAATAATGCTAATTTTTCAAATGATGAGAAGAGAGCTGTAATAAGACAATCAAATAACTTCTCCAGCTTTGGGAAGTGAATTGATCTCTAGATGTTTAGAAGACAAAAACAAACAAACAAACAAAAAAACCAATGCAAAACAAAGAAACAAAGCCTTCATCTGGATCCACAACTTTTATATGTCTGTATGAAAGCAAAGCAATCTCATCTTCACAATAGTGTGATTTAGCAGAAGACACCTATTGTTCTCTGGTACAGACCCATAACAGTTGACTTTGTCTTTTGTGCTTCATCCTGGGGCCGTGATTGTCATAGAAAACCTTCTATCAGTAGCTCACTTAGGGTTTTTCTCTTACAGAAAACAGAAGTAATTGAAGAAGCTTTTCCTGGGTAAGTGTAATACTGCTTTATTTGTGCAAGGTTTTATGTGTAAATGTATTTTTCTACTTGTTTCACTGGGTACTGCTAATAACTAATGTTTTTATTTGCATTAGGATGTTTATGGACACTCCTGAAGATGAGAGAACCAAACTGATCAGCTGCCTGGGAGCTTTTAAGCAGTTCTGGAGCAGTCTTTCCCAGGTTAACATTTGATTTGTTGCTTAGGTCTTGGTACTTTACATACTTTTTAATATAAAGATACCTTTTCTAGTAGACAAACATTTAAGCTGTAAGGTCTGTGTTCAATCATTCAGAATCCGATTTCAGACATGGCGTAGTAAAGAATATAGGACCTTTGCAAGAAAAAAAGGTGGTTTTGAGATTTGTAAGGTTACATAGTTGTTCAGCAGAGGTTGGTGTGCAGTGCAAACAAAGATAAGCAAATAGAAGTGTAACAGTAAAGAAATAAACAATACAAGGTAGTTTGTTACAGAATTTTTGGTAGAAGTGAATAAATAGGTAAAAGAGAAAAAAATAAGATGGTTAAGTTAAAAAATCACCTTTCAAAATCTAGATACCTCCAGACACTGCTCCGTAATTGGAGGCCTGTTCATCTTTATTTTCACTGAATTTGATTATTACTGTGAAAGGGAAAAAATAATGTAGAACAATTCTATTTTACTTTAGTCTGTGCTAACTCTGCTTACTTGTGAAAACCAAAGTTGATTATAGAAATCAGTGGTTAAGCTAGGAAATGTTTCCTCTACTGGACAACTGACCTCAACTTACGCTGGACAAGTGAGCTTCTTCAAAGTAAGATCAAAAGACTTGTAGGAAAAACTATAGGTTGGGCAACTGGATCCCTTCTACAAATTTATAGTCCTGTTCTTGTGTTAATTTCATTTTTTCATAGTAGGATACTATATGAATTTTATAGTTTGTTTCTCTGCCTGTAAATACATTTTTTCTCCCCTGTTTTTTCAGGAATCCCATGAACAGTGTGTCCAATGGATTGTAAGATTCATACATAGCCAACATAGTCCTAAAAGAATTTCTTTTCTTTATGACTGCCTAGCAATGGCAGTAGAAACTGGACTTTTGCCACCCAGGTGAGCCATGTTGGAATAATTGATTAGCTACATGGAAGATGTTATATTGGAGGTATTTTTTCAATGGCATTGTACAGCTACTGCTGGAAAACATGTACTTATTATCTACGATTCATTCCTGCATTGTCTTCTTCTGCTAGGATGGTTTGTGAATCTCTGATAAACTCCGATACACTTGAGTGGGAAAGGACTCAGCTGTGGGCATTAACATTCAAGTTGGTTCGGAAGATTATTGGAGGTGTAGACTACAAGGTATCTTCCACTCATTCCTTTCTCTTTGCAAAGACATGTTATTTGCTACCTTTGTTTATGTGATTTTATCTAAGAGACATCCAATTTTTTCAAAGTCTGCTTTTCTTACAAAAGAAAATTCAGTGAGCACTTTCAATGCTTTTTGAACTTTACTGTAAGAGATAATTTTGTGTTTACAGTGTAACTCATTCTGTTGCAGTCCCTTTTTCTCCATTTTCAGTTACAAGCTAAATAGCCCTAATGCAGTTGCAGAAGTTTATTTCCAGTAAACACTGGAAAATAAAAACTGTCAAGCATTAAGGCTGGAATTCTGTCATCTGCATTGCCTCTGTTGCTACACAGCAAAAAAGCTTCTGAAAGCTGAGTCTTTGGCATGGTACAGCTCCAACAGAAGGAGTAAGAGACCATGCATGTCTTGCAGATAATCACCTCGTTGCATTGTTGATGATGATAGAGCAGAAAACACAAAATGCAGCACTGTGTTCTGGTCAGGCTGCAAAAGGCTTTGTAGGTTGGATGTCTCTGGATGCACATCAAAATACCAATAGTTACTTTTTTTCTGGAGCATCCTGAGAGATTCCATAAGAAATTTAATGTAATTGGTGTTAAATTTTAATGTAATCGGTATTAATATTCTCAGTAGCAGTTTGTCTTCTGACACTTAGCAGCAAGAACTAATTTTTCTGTCAAAATATCGTCTGACCATATTGATTGTGTAA
This sequence comes from Chloebia gouldiae, assembly GCA_003676055.1. NCBI lineage: Eukaryota > Metazoa > Chordata > Aves > Passeriformes > Passeridae > Chloebia > Chloebia gouldiae. The sequence goes on along the minus strand of QUSF01000002.1, from coordinate 49,976,886 downwards.
TCTTTCTGCCAGAAATAAAGAGTATCTAGAAACATTAATTTCATGTGCTCTCTTTCAGGGTGTGCGTGATCTGCTAAAAGTCATCCTAGAGAAAATCCTAACAATTCCAAACACTGTGAGCTCAGCTGTTGTACAGCAGCTTTTAGCAGCAAGAGAGGTAACTATATGGATTTTATATCACTACAAAGGAAGAGGCCTCATTCTCTTGTTATGAGTGAGTTTCTGATGGTTGGGATAGCTCTGATTGTAGTTCAACAGGAAAGTCTTACTCTTTGTGTTTGAATTCTTTACTACAATTGCAGTTTATGCAGTAAACAAAGTGCTTTTGTGGGATATTTTAAGTAAGTGTTAAAATCTGTAATAAGAGAGTCAGGCCCAATGCTTGACCTGACTAAGGTAAGATATGTAGGATATAATAATGATGAATAATTTTTTCTTAGTGAATAAAAACAGGGGTTTTTTTCAGTACTTTATGGGCAGACATAGAGGCATGGTCTTAATAAGGCTCAGTCTAACTTAGCCTTATAGAATTAATAACAGGTTTGAGAATTACTGAAGTATTGCTACCAGAATACAACTTAAGAAAAAGTATTTTAATTCTTGTATCTGTTTTAGTGGGCTGTCTCAGACTATTAGACAGATTACAAATTCATTTACCCTATATAGGGTTTTTTACACTGATGTATTTTTTTATTTATAGGTGGTAGCCTACATCTTGGAAAGAAATGCTTGTTTGCTGCCTGCCTACTTTGCAGTTACAGAAATCAGAAAACTATATCCTGAAGGAAAACTTCCCCACTGGGTAATGATATGATATAATATACCCTGGAATTTTGTTGCAAACAATACGTACATTTTAAAATAAAGTTCATGTGAACATTTAAAATCTGCTCAACAGTAAGTGCTGTGTTTAGTCACATAAATGAAGATACAGGCTTGATGTGATTGCAGCAGCAGCTCTCTGTGTTCTTGCATGAAACTTATAATTTTGACCTATGGTATAATGTTCAAAACTCTTGAAGCACTGAGTTGGTTTTATTGAATATGTTTGGAAATGCAGGTCATGCATACCTACTACTGTGTGCTTTCTCTGTAGCTTCAGGATAAGAAGAATCACTTTAAATAACTGACCAGTGTATTCTGCATTTTCTATGTTTAAACTCAGTTATATAGAGATATTTGGAGCTCTAGTGGAATGAAAATCGTCATTGTTTCAAAAAAAACCAAAACGTAATACCAATCCAGTTTTTAATTTTGCATTCTGTTAAAATAGCTAGGTCTTTGGAAAAGGGTAAAATCCCAACTTCCCTGTGCTACTGGGAAAATTGTTACTGTCTTTTGAGAGATTTCAAGTAGATTGTACTACTATTGAGTAATTTTTCTATCTGGAGTTGTTATTCAGTGGCAGAGGTTTGTTATGAACAGAAATTATAGTTTATTTTAAATAATCTGCTTCTAAGTGTTACGCATTCAAATAAGATAGTTTGCATAGGAAACTGCTCTTGTATAAACTCCTGCTTGAGTTCAAACGGGGAAGAGTGCTTCCTGCACCTCCTTTCTAATGCCTCACTTTTCATTTGTGGTTTTATGTTCCAGATGATTTTTCCAACTTTTTGAAATAGGAAGCTAGTTACTTTAGTAGATTTCTGCATATTTTATTAAAATCCATACACATATATTTTTAAGTCTTAAATATGCCTTATCAATGTCTGGATCTTAAACCCTAATTTTTTTCTCCTCTTCTCACCCAGTTACTTGGTAATTTAGTATCAGATTTTGTGGATACCTTCAGACCCACAGCAAGAATAAATTCTATTTGTGGTAAGACAATGACTTAATGAATGACTTTAAAATTAATTCATTTATTTTGAACTATTTTTCTTAGAGCCTTTTGGGACCTATATCATCTAAGCAAAATAATTAAAGTTTTATTTTTCATCTAGTTCCTCTGCCCTTGTCAGTTTGTTCTCTGACTTGGTTCCTTTCAGTTTTTGTTTTGACAGGGAAAATTTACTGATGAGATCAAAGTAATTCTTTGCTACCTGATGGTAGTGGAAGTAAGCTAGTTGTTACATGGGCATATGGTTTGTAACTACAGGTCACTAGTAGAGTAGGGAAATGGTAGGTTTTGTGTTCCCAAGTCAATACATATCCACTGGGATGTTAGTCTTGGAATGTTTTGACTTCAGTTTTCACTGACGCTTTTGTAGCTGCTCAGCCTCTTCTCTCTTGTTGCGGGCTTCTGGGCAAACATTTCCTAGTTCAGATGGGTACTCGTTCTATTTTTTCTGTGAAAGAAATGCTCATCTTCATTTATTGTTAGAAATCTGATGATCAAAACTTGGCTTTGTTTAAATGTGATTCCTGCTGCATTTTTCTTCAAAAGATAAAAATGTCTTCTGTTTGCTTTGAGTAGTTTAATAAGAGCTGCATTAGTTCTGAGCAAAGTTTATTGTGACAGAGCTTCTTTAGTGCAGAAATTAAAAATGTAAATTCATCTGTAATGCTCCCAAAGCATTTTGTTTCAGAAGCATCAGAAGTATTGAAAGTGTGGCATAGCTTTTATTTATATGGTTCACAGAGATCACATTTTATTTTTCAAGTTGTATGTGTAAATGACCTGTATAGATAAAACTGAAGAAGAAATTAATACTTATTTACTTCTTGTTTTATCTGATAATAATGTGGCCAGTTTGGATAATAGAAGTCATGGAATTTGAACTGAGAGAGGTCAAAATTGAGGCACCTAAATTTACATGCTGATGTAGAGGCTTGCTTGGGCCTCAGTTCAGATGCTTATGTTTAAAAACTAAAATAACGGCTAGTTGTCTAATCTACACTGACTTACAAGTGTAAATTCAGCCTACCAAACACACTTCATGTGTTTTGGTCTCACTAGGCTATGCTGACTAAATTGACTGGATCTTCACTGACTTTAATTATAATACACATGCTTGTGTTTCGCTGCTTTACTGAACACTGTCTTGTTCACTGGGTCAATGAAAGGAAATTGAAGACTACATTATACATAGGTATATAAGGCTATTTTCTTTGTGGAAAGGGTCAGTCTGCCAAAATCAAATCCCTAGGTCAAGCAATGGCAGGGGAACAGTGTTCTGTTAATATCTAAGGGTACTTATAGATTGATATTTGTGAATACTTTCATTTTTGGGGTACCCAGTGTGAATAAATGGGGACTTTATTGCATAGATATTTTATTAGTTGAAAGTTGGTTAGAAAATAAAATCAGTTTGAAGCAATCGTTGTGGTAAAACCTTTAAACATTGAAAATTTAAGGAGAGCATAAAAGTGGCTGAGGCTAGTTTTTGCATCAAAACGATTAGGCAATGGGCCAGTTTCACTGGTTGAGAATTTGTTTCATTGCATGTAGGTCGCTGTAGTCTCCTTCCTGTGGTAAATAATTCTGGTGCCATGTGTAATTCATGGAAGCTGGATCCTACAACGCTTCGTTTTCCTCTGAAAGGTCTCTTACCATATGATAAGGTATGCCTTATTAGACTTCTTAAACCTGTTATATTCAGTAAAACAAAACTTCTTTGTCATTAAAGCGGGGAAAAAATTCAACTGTGAATATCTGTTCCAGTTAGGCTAACTTTGAAGGTGTGGATGTTTTATATTTCAGTGATTTCAAGCTATATATAGAGGACCTGGAAAGTAGTGTTTGGTATAACTGCTGTCCAGATTCTTGAAGAACATGAGACATAATTTAATGTTCTTTGTGGGTGTGTGCATGTGACAGAGCAAGTGAGAGTAGAGAATTGATGGGAAAATAGGCTAGATGGAAGAGAATGGGAAAGTAATTTCTTCTTTTTTGTGCTCTTCATTATTCCACAGGAAAGATAATTTACAATTCAGACTTAAAGTTTGCACATTTAAACTTAAAACTCTGAACGTGAAGTAGTGGTGTACTGAAAGAATTTAAAGGATCAGGACAAAAATCCACGTTGTCCTGCATCCCATTCCCCATATCCTTGATGTATAGTGACATGTATAGTGCTCACAATCTGCAGCCTTTATAATTTTGTGTATTTCCTGACACAGATGTGGTTTCTCTGTATTTAGTAAACCTTCATCTCCCAAATACTTGTTCAGACTCTTCTTGAGCCCCTGTAAACTTTTAGTATCCTCAACATTCCTTTGACAAGGAGTGCCACATTTCAGCTTCAGGTTGCATGAGGAATCAGCTCCTTCTGTTTGTTTTGAACTCAACTCCAGATAACATTTTTATTTAAAGTGATTCAGGCTGTGGGAAGGTTCAATGAGCAGTTGTTTCATATCTGATTTCTTCACATCAGTCCTGATTTTTATGCACTTTGGTGCATTTCCTCAGTTGTCTTACCTTGTTTCCTTTGAGTTTAAGGCTTTTCCAAGAAGTGTCCCGTCCTTCTATTAGATGAGGAAGGTTCTTCTACTTGGACCTCATAAAATCTGCCACTTCTTAAAAGCTATGATTATCTCCTCATTTCTGTCAGTTACCAGAGAGCAAGACAAGTTCCCAGATAATATGTACCCGCATAAATTAAGCATTCATTCTTACATTGTTTATTCAGTTAAATGTAAGCTCAGTATTAAACATAATCTTGAGACAATATATATTTGTATGTGATTGCTTGTTTCTTTTTCAAGGATCTGTTTGAGCCACAGACTGCTTTGTTGAGATACGTGCTGGAACAACCGTATTCCAGGGATATGGTCTGCAATATGCTAGGTCTGAATAAGCAGGTACTGTACTGTGCTGTAACACGTGATTTAATTCTGCATAGAATCTGCACTATTCTTTTTCTCTTTTCTTTGCTATAGCTAACTAAGCAAAACAGTTTAGGTAAAGAGAGTGATTTTTTTATTTTTAATGAGATCATAATAGGTTAATTGGACACTGTTATTCCTATCATTTGTATATTGCTTTACGAATGTTAAATTGAAAAGTAGAGATTTAAAATATGATTTTTTTTTTGCATTGCTTTTTTTTCCTATAAGGCCAGCCTCAAGTACACCTTTGACAGACAATAGGAGACTGGTTATTGTTCCTTTGGTTTTTAAAGCATTGTTGTACTCTGTTATATTGGAATGTTATAGTACTAGAATACTTGGAAGCTGGGCTTTGTTTTGTTAGATTTTTTCTTTTGAAACCTTAGAAGGGGGGGACTTAGTCTGACTTGGGGATCCTTGAGGCTGGCCTCATAGTCACTGTTTTGTCTTTTCTTTTTTTCTTCCTTTATTTTTGTTCTGTCCTGTCTTGTCCTGCCCATCCTCCAATGCTCTAGACCTTGAACATTGCTCAGGTATGTTCACAACCTTACTGTTGTATTGTGACTAACGATACGCTGGCCGCTTTGTAGCCACTGATTCCAGGTAGAGAATACATGTACAGTCAGGGCTTGAAATTGGCAGGACCATTAGTCAAGGGCAAATTCTCACTACAATTCTCTAGAGATACAAGAGATACAGCATGAAGCTGACAGCCAGTGGTCCTTTGATACTAAAATTTTCATTGGAATGGACTGCTGCTATTTCCCTTACCAGTCATAACTTTTAACTTTGCTGGAATTTTCAGATGAGGAGAGATTTTTAATTCAAAATTTCTTTCCTTAATCCAGTGGAAAAAACATCCACTGGACTTAATTGCAAAAATATAAGGCTGTAAATACATAATTTAAAAAAAGAAAGGTTTACTAGTGGAATTTTCTTATCATTAGGAAGCCTCTGTAAAGAACTACCCAACAGGCAATTATAATATTCTCCAGTCTAAGTGAAAGAAGAGTAATCCAGAATACCATGCAAAAAGTAGTTCCTTACAATTTTGACTACTTGTTTAAATGAATAAACACCTGAGCAAGTCAACCAAGTGGAGTTCTGCTTGAAGTTTTAAATTGTGGGTGTTATAGTTTATCCCTCATTACACTAATAATTGCCACGCCTACTTTAAAAAAAACTAGTGTTTAAGATTTATAAAATAGCGTTGCTGTTTGCAATACTATAGTGAAGGTTGTGTCAGTGTTTCCATTTAAGAAACTTTTTTCAGGTTTGTAACTTGACTATAAAATTTACATGATCCTGAAACCTTGTGTACATTTCCCAATGTAATGGAATACACCAGTGCATTTTCTGAACTGGGACAATGTTTTTGAATGCACAGATTCCTACATCTTGGCTGACAGTACTCTGTGTTGCATATGACGATCTTTTGTACCTGAGACTTAAAGCAGCTGAAATGTTAAACCTTGGAATTGAGCTGCTAGGTTTACTGTTTAAATTAGTAGTATTTGTGTGTCTTTCTGTGTCTGCATTGAGTTGATAAACGAGACTATTCCTCTATCTGTCTTGTAGCTGGTAAATAATACAAGATATAGACAAAAATTATGTTGAACCCATTTATTCTTCTAACTATGGATGGTCTGTCCTTTCATGTAAAAAAACCCATTTATGTTAATGCTGGGTTTTAACTCCTACTACACCATCCTCTAAAAGTAGTTTAAGAAATAAAATGTATTAAATTATACTTCTAAAATTTGTTTGCTAGTATAGGAATTCCTACACAAAGTTTCATCCTGGCATGAACTTTTATGGCCAAAGAACAAACGTGAAGAATGTAGCTTATAAAGGAAATGCTGACAGAACATGAACTATAGCTGTGCTACTACAGTTACACCATCATAAAGATGTTGAAAATTTGTGAGTTGAAAATACAGATATAGAGGTGGGTGGTACAGTGGTGTAGCACAGGAAATATGTTCCATTTAAACGTTAATATACTCTGCATAAAACTGTGGAAAACATTAAAATTTTACTTGTTTTTAGGTACAAATAACCTTTGTGTCACATTTCAATTTGTTAATGTAGCCACCTGACAAAAATAGTAGCATGCTTTTCAGAAGTTGTGTAACTATATTAATGCTTTCAGTAAAATGGCTGATAATGTTGTATTTTATTATTAGAGAAATAACCTGCAGAAATTGAACTGTCGCTATAGTAGAAGACACTTAGAAATGCAAATAGTGCCAAGTTTGTTTCAGAATAAATACAGAAACACCTCAACGCAATGATCATTGTTTATTTATGATCATTAATTATTTGTGCGGAGTTGCTTGTATGCCCTGTCAACTATTTACACAGATCCAGTTGCAGGATTGGAGCCTTCATTTGAATCTTTTGGCATCACTATCTAGGTATGGTTCAGACAGATTTGTCCTAGTTGTTGAAGATGAACAACGAAATTTTGTGGTTCAGTCTTAACTAAACAGATCTGTGTTAGAAAACCATTCACTCAAGCCATCTCTGAGTTGTGTAAAAAATACACAAATCCAGCTGTCCTGTTAACCTTGCAGGGAGAAAAATGAAGGTAAAATATCGTATGTTTATAGATTCATATGTTCTTTTCAGGATTCTAAGTTTTCTTGTGGGATGAGGTTTTCCAATAACCTTATCAAGAATATGGTTTTTTAAGTCCAAATGTAATAATATGGACTTCAAAATGTTTCTTTTGTCAGTATCTGGGGACTCTGAGTTTTTGCTGCTGTGTACTTCTGTGTGGACATACTCTTGTATATCTGTTTGAATTGGTCTATAGGAAGTAGTGATTTAAATTGTATTTTATCCTGTATATTATCATAGTTTGCAGTTGAAATTTTATCTTAAGGGTCTTTATGCAACTTAAATGACTCAACAATTCTATGTCAATTTATATTCTGCTAGCCTGGGGTGTCAATTTCAATTCTTAGTTATTTTTTAAAATAATGTTTTGAACCATATATCAATTTGTTTTTTTTGGAAAATGATTAACAGTTCTGAGTGTCGTAATGCACTGATACCACATTAAGATTTGGTTTAGAGATCTTAATGGTTGTTGCTTAAAACGGAGCTAAAGTAATCTCTTAAAGACATGAACTGTCTTTGGAGGTTTTGGTTTATATCTTTACCTTCTCTGTGTGTACAGACTTGCATGAAGGATAAAGTGCCATTTTTGCATGCATAATTGCAGTTAGGCTCTTGCTGCAGTCTTCTAATCAATCAAAAACTGTTATTTTGGGGAATAGTTGAGAGAGGAGGTAATTTTCAGGTGTTTTGTTTCAGTAATGTAAAAATGTTTAATTAGCAGCTATTGAATTAATGATTTTGCTCTTTAAATAGTGTATTTGGCTAGTCACCTTTTAAACCAGCAGTGGTCATCTGTAGCTTATCCTGTGCCTTACTCTGTGCAGGTGAATGTCTAGTTGTGTTCTCTGCTAGCTACAAATCAGCATAATTAGCATGGGTAAGCTGAGCTGTTAAGTGAAAGGAATGACATAATGCAATATTTAAAAATTGACTTTCACTTTTATTTTTAAAATTTCAGTTGATCTTGCTGTTCATTTTACTGGTGATAACATGGCAAAGTACTTAGTTTAAGGGGTGTAATTATTTTTTATAGATTTCTGATTGTAAGGATGTGCATTGAGAACACTCAAGTATATGTTCCTTCTTTTTTTTAATGAGGGAAACTTGAGAATGGCTGCCAAACTTGGGAGAGATGATAGAATCAGGTATAATATCAACAATAAACTTTAAGGTTTTGTATCCTCATAGCATACAGTTTTTGAAAATGGATGTGTGGGAGTAGTTCTGCCATGTTTTAACTACTTTAGGCGTTTTGAATTGGACTTTTGGGACACCATTTACTCTTGTAGCAATCTTGGCCTCTGTTATTTGGTCTTCTAAATCCTGTTCTTAAGTGTAGATATTTACTAAATATTGTTTGTTTAAAATACAGAAAAGCTATCATAGCTGTCAGCCAGCCTTACTGATTCCTTAAAATATTTTTCTTAAAGGAAATACTTTTAATACTAGCCATGCCCCTGCCCCACCCTTTGATACCCACCTTGTCTCTACACCCCAGAAAAAGAAGGAATTAAAGACTCAACCCCAAATTAGAACAACAAACCACCCCCCAAGTGAAGCTCTGATCCACTTAAAGAAATACCACTAGTCCATTAGAGTGCTGGCCTTGAGAAATTTTAGTGTCAAGTTGTAGTGGAAGCACTCCCCTCCCCTTCTCCCCCCCCACCCCGTATTTTGTCCTAGTTTAATAATGTTTTCAATGAAATTATGTATTTTCAGATCTTTAAATGTTATTCTCAGAACAAAATGGAGAATGTGTTTGTACAACCAAACTGTAAACATTAGAGTCATGTTTAAAGGAAAAGCACAGAAATTTTTGAATTCTACATTTTTTCATATATAATCCAGAACAACTTTTGGAGGTTTTTTGTTGTTCGTTTTTGTTTTATTTAAGCTAAGCCTTGCCAAAACATTAATTCCTACTTATTTGTGAGGGTAATCAGCTCTCCCCTATAATTTTTTTCATCTCAGTTTATACTGAACTTTTCTTCCACTTATGAGCAATTTATAAAACAAGGGCCCAATCCTGCAAGTTCGTGTGCAGCATGGTATTTTATTTTGAAGAGTTCTGAAACTATAGATACAAAATCTTTGTAAAAATATATATTCATTGAAAATACAAAGAAGAAAAATTGCCAGAAAATTAATTTAATGAGGATAGAATGTGATGTACTGCTATTTTTCTCATAGAAAACTGTTTTTAAAGCAATGAAAGTGTGGTTTTCAGAATAAAAGCTTGATTTCATTTTTTTAATTTCCTAGCTCTTAAACTTTTCCCAATCTTATAATTATTCAGAATAGCAAAAAATTCTACTGGAAATTCTGGCTCTCTTTTTAACAGTAATATTTTTCCTGTTGTATTCTTTGAATAACTTTATTCCAAATTAATATAGCCTAACATGATTAGGTTTTTGGACATTAACCCAGTGCTTAGCAAACTATTGAATTTCAAGCCCTGTACATAGTAGTTTTGCATGCTGGATTATAAACTAGTCTGTAGTGTTGTCTGTTGCACCCTGCTCTGCTTCATAAGTAGTTGCTTTGGGAGGGGGAGAAAAACGAGCCACAAAAGACCCAAAGTGTTCTGAACTGATGGTGCCAGTACTGCTCTCTGTAACCTGTACCGTGGTTGGTCTGTGATAATGACTGTTGCGTACTGGGAGAAGAGGCATCATCGGTGCTTTCTGTCTTAGCTAGAGGTTTGTGTTAAGCATGCTTCAGGAAAGCACAGCTGGAATTGTAGCTTTCTGCAGTTTTGAGCTGGCAAAGAGCATGCAACAGGGGATGCTGTTCACTGTGTTTTGTCAACTTTTCCAATTCTTGCATTCTATTTTTAATTGAAGAGAATCTCTTTTTTTTTCATAGCTAAAGAGTACCATCAATGAAGGTAGAACAAGCATCTCCTTTCAGCATCTCTCTTTACTGTTATTATATCTTTATGTATAGCCTTTTGTTAGGTTGCCTGGCTAGTAAGTCAAAGAATTCATCTAAGGCATCCCTGAAATGTTTTATGAGTATTGGGGTGATCTTTTAAAACTCTTTTACATATACCTTTTTGCCTCTAGAAAGGGATAATGCATTTTCATGATTAGTGTTTGAGCAGCTCAGTTCCTTTTCTTTTGTATCATGAAGTAATAATTTTTTCTTTAAGGCTGCATTATGTTACAGGCATCAGGCCAAATAAAAAAATGAATAAATGTGGCCATTCCTGAGTACAGATTGCATCAAAACCAACAGGTTAGATTATTTCCAAAGTGCTAGCACTTTCTGAGTTAAGTTAAATTCTCCATTTTTTTTTCCTTACTTATAGTACATTATATGAGCGTAACAATACAAATGCAAGATAATAACAAAAAGTTGTTGCACTGAAGATCTTGTAACATGTGACATTATGCTAGTCTTGAACTGTGGCTTTATAATATGAGTTCCAAATTACTGGTAGCGGACTTATTTTATATATTAACATTTTATATTTTCTATTTTATATCTTCTGTACTAATGGAATATATCTGAATATGTAATGCATTCCTTACTTGTTCATTATTAAAAATCATCAGGGATGGTGTGTATTTTAAATTATTTCTGGGTTTGCATAGCTCAGTGCAAAGACTGTGGCAGTCTAGCATCTAAGGGGCTCCTCACTCTGATGTGTAATTCCTGTTCTATTTACAGTATGTAGAACACAGTACTGATTAATTTTCAAGCCTTTTTGATGTTGTAACCTGTGGTGCTATGCAATAGGACAGTATCTAGTTATAGGGGTATTAACCGCATGTTAATTCTGCTGCTAGTTGCAGGTGGTGGGTGAACCCAATATGAGAGTGAAAAAGAGAAGTCTTGAAATAACTTCATCATGTATTGGGGTGTTTTCTCTGAACTTGATGGTATAATTGATACATTTTCTTTATGGTGATCCCTACTTTTGAAATGGACTTAATGGAGAAAAGAAGGAATGAAAAAAAAAAAGCCAGCAAAAAAACCCAAACCAAATAAAAGAACCTACGCCTGTGTGTTTTAAGAATGAGCTTTGTTTTCTGTGAGTGAGATCAGAGAAGTAACATTTTGCCTGAACATGCTATAAAACAGAAAAAAAAAATAAAAGCCCCCAGATGTTATCTGTGCATTGATGAGCTATGTTTTGGAACTGAGTAGGGGAATTCTGGAATATATGATAAAATGTAAAAATCATTGTGACCTGTAACATAGTGCAGCTTTAATATACTGGCTTATCCTTAACTTAAGTTCAGACTTCATCTCATGCTTCCCAGCCTTCTGTCAAAATACTGTACTGTAACTGCAACTCTGCAAGTTCTGGAGTTAATGGCAAGGCTTTTGGAATACTGTATCTGATCTCTGCCTTACAGCATAAGCAACGTTGCCCTGTGCTGGAGGACCAGCTGGTGGATCTTGTGGTGTATGCCATGGAACGGTCTGAGACTGAAGAGAAGTTTGATGATGGTGGAACCAGTCAGCTTCTGTGGCAGCATCTCTCCAGCCAGCTCATTTTCTTTGTGCTCTTTCAGTTTGCAAGTTTTCCTCATATGGTCCTGTCACTCCATCAAAAGGTAAATTGTTTGTATCGCTCCCACATGGTAAGAGGGATTTAAAAAGCAAAACCAGTATTTTTTTGTTTTTGTCACTCATCCCTGCAAGAAGTACCTTATGTGTAAGAATTAATTAAATTTTTAATCACTATTCTCTCTAGAAGTCAAATTCTCAAGTTATAGTGCTGTGAGCTAGGTGTGTTTCTACTGTATTCAGTTACAGGATGTTGCATTTTATTTGGATTCAAAGTGGGCTAATAACTAGAATAAAGAGATAAAACTGGCATAATTCAGAAGATCTAAGTACTGTGATGTTGCATCCAGTTTACAAACAAGTTTTGAACAGAACACCCTGTTCTGTTTGTGGACTAAAAAAAAACCATGCCATGGAAAGGGATGTAGGAACTTGTTTGTCTAATCAATCTACTCAAGCAATCAAAAGTAATTTGTCCAATTATGATGATACTGGCAATCACAGTCCAAAGTTATTATTACTTCTTAGTAATAATTCCATTTGAACTGATACTAGAACACCCTTTTCTCTGGTGCTTAGGGTTATAGTTCTAAGGGTGGTGATGCCAGTCCTCCAGAGCTCTTTGCTGAGAGTATGCTGTTGATGATAGGGGTCGGGATGTTCTTTCTCCTTGCGATTTAGATGCAGTTTCCAACATGCACAACAAATTGCTCCATCTTCATTTGTCTACAGTTCCGTGTTACATAAAAATTTTCTATGCATATTGTGTTCCACTTGTGATGGATTGTAATTCTCTGCTGTTTTTGTTTGAAATTAATTTTACCAGGGCTGTATTCCTGTAATTGCTGTTAATAAACCATTGAAACAATAGGCATTATACAACACAATTGTACAAATCTAGTATAAAATTATAGCAAGCAAGATAAGAGTAGAATATTAGTTATTAGGAACTTGCTGTTACAGATAGAGAAGTTAATTAACAAAAAAAAAAAAGACAACCCAAGTGAGTCCAGATGAAGCAAACCAAAGTTGTTCTGGCTCAGGGACTTCCTTTGTAGGAGTTTATAAAACCTTGGGCCTGATGCTAGCAGTGGCAATACTGTACTTCACTACAGGTTTACAAGGTGACAATTTAAGACCAATTTATTTAAGTGTTCCTAGTGTTTTGAAGCAGTGATCCTCAGGAGTTTGCATTTTTAGTCTTAGTATTAATTGTTGTGGCCCTCACAGAGTCCGTTCATGTGCTACAACTAGTGTACCTATTTACCTTCTTTCTGAAAATGATGTATGTTTCTGCCTAAGTCCTGCTATAAAATTCTCTGCTGAAACTGTTTTAGTCTGCCCTTCTAGTTTCATAAGAATCTTTGCAGTGATTTTTCTTCTGCATGCAGTATTTGTCTGTTACTGAGTGTTCTTGACAGTTGGCAGGCCGTGGTCTCATTAAGGGGAGAGACCACCTGATGTGGGTACTACTCCAGTTCATCTCTGGCAGCATCCAGAAGAATGCACTGGCTGACTTCCTCCCCGTTATGAAGCTGTTTGACCTCCTGTATCCTGAGAAAGAAGTAAGTCTCTGATATTAAAAGTTTTATTTTTAATTCTACTTGGGATCTTCATATGTCAATACTACTATCCTTCTTGAGTCACTCTTAGAACCGTATGTGTTGCATAGTTGGAGGGAGATGTTTCATCAGTTTTTTTTGAGGATTTCATATCTGTGTAACCACATTTGTTTTTAGGGGAAAGAAAGACTTGTGTTAAGTCCTCTCTTCCTTGGCTTTGGTTCAACTAATGTTTTGAGGCATTTATTAAAGCACTGAGGAGACTGTACAGGAATAATGTGTAATTGTATTGTTACATCTGGGCTGAAACAGAGTAGTGCTTTAAATTCATTCTGCAGAGGCAGATCAAATCATATCCATACTTTTTACATGCCTCTAGAATTAAAGTTCCTGAGGAAGAGGCACTTTATGAAGTTCCTAAACTTTAATTCTGTCAGCACTGTCAGTGTGAAGTCCTCATTACTTACTCTTACCGTAGTGCTTTTTACTTTGGGTGAATGGATAGAACATTACAGGTGTGTGATGTACCAAACTCATATGTAATTTCCCCCCCTGCTACGTTAGTTTTGACCCACAGAAATTCTTCAGTACAATTTGTGTCAGAAAATTTCAATTGATTTTGTCAGCATTAGTTACTGGAAGAGCAATAGGACTACTTGCTTCAGCTGTAGTGGTGGCTCCAAGTTACACTTATTCAGAGTCTTTGACTAGTGCTTTTTAAGTGCTACATTTTAAGTGCTTGTGAAACTGAATCCTAGGAAGCATTTTTTTAAGATTCAGTTTCACAAGCACTTAAAATGTTATCTCTGGATATTGCTCTTAAAAGGATCTGCCTTGCTATTCTGTTGATGTACTGGTGCTGTCTCTTTTGCACTGTTGAATGGTGTTTGTGTAGCAGTAACTTTATCAAAGGGAAAGAAATGTGGATGTTGACAAAAGGGGAGAGCCAGAGTTCCTTTTCCAATGGCAGTACTGTAGCTAAGACTGGATCCAAAACTTTTTAATTTTGTGTTGTATCTGTTCCTTTTAATGAGAAGTGTATTAATATTTAAGGATTGACTTTGATGCTGAATAATTGAGAATTTTCAGAAAATACTGTTGAACCACTGAGTACCTACTATGGAAGCAGATACCATAACTCGTTTCTGAATAATGTGTAAGTGTGAGGCTGAGAGAAAAAGCATATGCTTTGTAACTGTGTATGTCTGGGAACTGTATACTCTTAAGCATGAACTTCCTTTTGCCAAGGCCTTAGATAATTTGTTAAAATTACTGAAAGCCTGATCCTGTGAATACTGGCTATCTAAGTTGTTTTTTTCTGCACATTAACCCATGTGGTATGTCACATTCATGTGTTCTTTCTTTAGTATATTCCTGTACCTGACATTAACAAACCCCAGTCAACTCATGCTTTTGCCATGACCTGCATTTGGATTCATCTGAACCGGAAGGCCCACAGTGACAACTCCAAGTTGCAGATTCCCATTCCTCATTCTCTAAAACTTCACCATGAGTGAGTGTGGGGGTTTTATTATGTTTTGATTTATGTTTAAAAATAATGAAATTGGCAGTTCCAAGTCTGTATTCAGAATGTATTTTGTGATGGGATGCTGTATAAAGGTTATCAATAGAGTGACTTTAAAGTAATTCAAAAAGATAGAGCTTCAATTCAAAATATTTCATAAAAAGTGAAATGTTGTTATCCAGCTAGCAGAAATGATATATTTTATCTCAGAATAATCAGCCTTTATTACTGATAGAGAATCTGAAGGTTAATGGACAATTTTGTTTTGTTACGCTGTGGTTTGGAAAGCCTGAATAAGCAGTACATTGGGTTCAGTTTTTGTCTGGAAAGGTGATTTTTAATTGTGTTTTTTTCCTGAGCTATTTCTCCAATGTAGAAAAATTGTAACATGGTGAAACTGTCGCATAAGAAGTAATTGTTTTAATATAGTGACATTAATAGCTATTTTGATTTTTTTCTACTATTTTATAATGGGTTTTATGACAGACTGTTGTAGCTATATTCCTTAATGCATGTGTATTCTTCTTAATAATGTTTAATAATGTTTAATAATTCTTCTGCTTAATGTTTAATCTTTCTGGCACACAGGTTTTTGCAACAGAGCTTAAGGAATAAGAATTTACAGATGAATGACTACAAAATTGCCTTGTTGTGCAATGCTTATTCAACCAATTCAGAGTGTTTCACTTTGCCAATGGGTGTGCTAGTAGAGACTATTTATGGAAATGGCAACATGAGGACACCTCTTCCAGGCACTAATTGCATGGCATCAGGGTCTATCACCCCATTGCCAATGAACCTCTTGGATTCACTCACAGTTCATGCCAAAATGAGGTACAGTATATGCCGCTAGCTTTTTCTTGTTAACCTGTAAATCTGTGTGTAGCTGATTATCATCAGAAAGGCTTCCTGTGGCTGGACATGTCATATATAGATCTATTAATTTACTTTAAAAATTAAAGTGTGATTTAAAAATGTGATAAATTTCAAGTCTGTGTTTTTGATTCAGAAACACTTTCTATTTTTCCCCAGTCTGATTCACAGCATAGCTACAAGGGTAATTAAGCTGGCTCATGCAAAATCTAGTGTGGCCTTGGCTCCTGCTCTTGTGGAAACCTATAGTCGCCTATTGGTTTATATGGAAATAGAATCCTTGGGCATCAAAGGCTTCATCAGTAAGAAATAAAACCTTTTTCCCCCCTTTCTTTCTGTTAAATAGTATTTTTGACTGGAGACCATAGTAAAAATGAAAATATAATGATGCAGTATGTATGAATTAGTTGAATATAAAAGAAACTGTGAAAGTTGTCCTAGTGCTGCAGTAAATTTCAGACTAGTTGTACTGCTTTATGCCATCACTTTTATGTCCAGGACCTTTCCAGTTGTGCTGTGTTCTGTAAAAACATGCTTAATGGAAAAGCATAAGCAAAGTTACTTTGAGACACACGGGATACTTAATTGCTCTTGTTAACATAATTGGCATGACTGCAGTATGTATGCTATTCATTCAAAAGATTATTAAGCTGTATACATTTACAGCATCTTCAGACACCACTTGCACATATGCTCTTTGGAAGTAATACACTTTTCAAATCAAATGTCTGTGACTTACAACCTAATAAAACTAGTGTACTCTGTAGTTGTATTTCAAGGTGTGGTCAGTTGTAAAACTTACCTTTCAAACTTTTTCCCATAAGGTCAGCTCCTGCCAACAGTGTTCAAATCTCATGCATGGGGAATTTTGCATACTCTGCTGGAAATGTTTAGCTATCGGATGCATCACATCCAGCCTCATTATAGAGTCCAGCTCCTCAGCCATCTTCATTCCTTGGCTGCTGTGCCACAGACTAATCAGAACCAGCTTCATCTCTGGTGAGTGGCGTTTGCCATATTTGTCCATAATCTCAGACTCCTTCCTGTTGAAAGCTGCATGAGAACTGTTTAAATGGCACTTCCCAGTCTTGCTTCTGTGACTGACTTGTTTTGGGGTGTCTCAGCAGGGCATGCTTCAGCAGTACTGTTGGATGTTAGCAGTAGTGCTCTGCAGAGACGCATGAGGCAGTGTCTGCACACACATGTAGCAGTGTCATGAGTCAGCACACAGGACAATTCTTGGACAGAACTGTCATGTCCAAGAAGTGCTTCTTGCGTGGTAGATAAAGGGTAATGCCTGCTACTTGTAATCTGTGCCTGGCTTGTCTGGTAGTGAGACTGTGCTAGCTTCCTTTTGTAGGGGACGTTTCATTCCATTACAAGAGTTAAGTTGATTCCACTTAATTCTTATGTGAGGTGGATTTTCAGTCATATCAGAGAATTAATCTGGTTCACCCTGCAGCTGAAAGGCATTTGTGCAAAGTGATGCTGACTGTACATGAACCTGAGTGGAGTCTCTCCTATGGTGTGTCATAATAGCCTAAAACAGTGGCTAATTTGAATGCAAGAAAGGTGACAAAGCTTGTTAGAGAAGGTCTAGAGGGGTTTTGCACATAATTCCAGGCAAAAGCTTTGAGTTTACTGTACTGTTAATGAAGTTGAAGAGCATGAGATTCAGTTTGTATGTAGAATCTGAGGTTTGTTGTCAAAGAGTTGTGGAAAATAGTGCCATTGACTCTTGGAGTACAATAAATCTTGTGGGAGTATGTGAGACAGAGTAACTTCATTATTGCCAGTTCAGATAGAGAAAATCTAATTATACAGTAAATTCACAGAGTCATAGAGTGGTTTGGCTTGAAGGGACCTTAAAGTTCATCTGGTTCCAGCTCTTTGCTGTGGGCAAGGACGTCTTCCACAGGATCAGGCTTCTCAATTTCATGGTCCAAATTCAAATTGCTTATCCTGTACCAAGCATAAAGAAAACAGGTTAAGACAAGTTTCTCCTTAAATTCAAGGCTTTGATGTCTTTATTGACCTCAATCTTGTTTTGTCACTTAGTCTGTAAAATAAAGATGTTAGTCAATTTTAATGAGCACTGCATGCAACTAGAATAAACTAAACTATGGCTTTGGCATATCAAAGACACAATGTTATAAAAGTCTTTCCAGTGACTTCAAACTACCTGGTGTGAAAAGTGCTTCCAACTAAAGCAATAGAAATCAAAGTGCTTTTAATCAAAAGTTACACTTCCTCAGCTTCCTAATTTCTTTAATAAGGACAATTTAGTACTGACTACTTGAAGATGGTATTTAGCTTTGAAGCTTCCTATGTATTATTCATGCCTTTTTATTTTAGTTTTGCATATATTTATTTATATTATCTTCTTTAGATAAAGATATGCAAGAAATAATAAGGGGGGACTAAATTGGAGATACTTGGAGGGCTTTATCAGGGTCTCTGCACTTGGAATTTTTGCTAAATCTACTTTTGAGTGCTTTATTTGAAAATAAGGAACTGAAATAGTTTATCAATTTATTAAACAGTAGCAAAAGTGAACTTTTTCAAAAGGTTAAGAGCATAATTTTAAAACCAAAATGTTTCTATATTATTTGAAGCAGTAAATGGACGAAAAAATAGGTATTTTTGGAATCTTAGAAGTATCAGCATTAAGTATTACTTGCTGACTGGACTGTTTCCATCTTTCAGTGTTGAGAGTACTGCTCTAAGGCTCATCACAGCTTTGGGCAGCTCGGAAGTCCAACCGCAGTTCACACGGTTCCTCAATGATCCCAAAACAGTCCTTTCAGCAGAATCAGAAGAACTCAACAGGGCTTTGATTTTAACTCTGGCAAGAGCAACACATGTGACAGGTAATAGCAGTGCATCCCAGGAAAAGCTGTAGTCAAACCATTTCTCTAAAGTACTGTTCAAAAGAGTGTCATGGACTCTTTTGGTTTTGAACAAAAGGTGGAATTTTAATTTCCAACTACTTGTATTTAGGCAAAAAACTATTATTGAAGAGACAATGAGACAGTCTTTAAAAGTTTATTCAGAGGTACACTGTGACTAGGGTTTAGAGGTTTTTTTAGTGTCTTGTTTTGAGTTTCATTATTGTAAATCTAAACGTTTGGATTGATTACTGATACATGCTATTAAAATAGCATTAAATACTCACAGCAACTATATTGCTCATGTGGAAACCACTCCCTCTATAGCTTGCATTTAAGAAAACAGTCTGAATTTCGAGTTTCTTTTTTTGGGAAGAGAAAAAAGGAAGCTTTCATTGTGTCTTTTAAAGTTTTAACAATGTGCAGTGACATGGATCAGGTTTTTGTTAGCTTTGAGGGAGATGTTTTCTCTCCTTTTTTATGGTTCTAGTCTGCAGAAACACTCGAGAGTTAGAACAACTTATTCACAAAGACTGGAGGTGGAGATTTGAAAGGGAAAGAACTTCTATGTGTTGGTTTATTTTTTTAACCATTTCTGAACCTTTGATGAAATCAGCCCAGGGGTCGGGGGGAATGAGGCTTTCATTTCTACAGCTAAATTGGGGTGGGTACTTCTGAACAGCCTTTCTGAAGCAAAATAAAATGGCATCTGGCAATTCACCATCATTACCTTCCTCAGGATTTTTTTCTAAAAGTCCAATCAGTTAATCAGCAAAAGCTTGTTTTAGTGACATTACAGGAAATTAAATACAAAATGTTAAAATCATGATTGCTTTATTTCCAGCTCAAACCTTATAAATAATTTTCTTATTGTTAATAGTATAAAAAAGGTAATATCCTATAGAGCAAATAAAGTCTAAGAAAGGGGCTGGGATAAGTTCAACAAAACCAGGAAACTGTGTTGGACTAGAAAAGCCTTTATGCATATGATGACAAATTCTAATACCATCAATCCATTTTCTAGACTTTTTCACAGGCTCTGATTCAATCCAGGGAACTTGGTGCAAGGACATACTGCAGACTATCATGAGTTTCACTCCACATAACTGGGCATCACATACACTAAGCTGTTTTCCAGCTCCTCTGCAGGTAATAGTTTAAACCTGAAGACTTTATAATTGGAAATACAATGCATTTATTATCTTAACCAGATCCTTTGCCTTTTTTGGATTGGTGAGATTCTTCCCCTGTCTTGACTGCATTAATCTCAAGTCCCTAAAGAATGCAGCATGATTATAACATTACTATTTCTTTAGAAATGTGTTAGCTACATTCCCCTGGAATATTCTAAGGTCAGATTTGGTCAACTGATACTTCTGGTGCAAGGTATATCAGATGGTTTAAAAATTAGAAACTAAAATAAAAAGTTGGAAAAGCCATTTTTTTCTTATGGCAGTTTGTCTTGTAGCTTTGTTAGTGATAAAATAGTCATTGTGGTATCACAGTGAAATAACAACCTTCCCCAGTAGGCTGTATGGTACAAGCAAGTAGGAACCCATACATTGCTAAATCAGGCAAAATTTTCCTGTTCAAATGTTTTACTGTAGGCTCTCAGTCACAGCAAAGCCTCCTTTTTTAGGTATTCTTTAAGCAGAACAACGTGCCTCAGGAGAGCCGTTTTAATCTGAAGAAGAATGTGGAAGAAGAATACCGAAAGTGGAAGTCGATGACCAGTGAGAATGAAATAATCACACACTTCTCTGCTCAAGGTTCATCCCCGCTTTTCCTTTGCCTCCTGTGGAAGATGTTGTTAGACACTGATCACATTAATCAAATTGGCTACAGGTGAGCTTAAAAAGTGCTGTTTCAAAGTTATTACAGCAGTGTTCTCAGCTCTGATGACATAATTCATAATTAACAGTTTCTTTTAATTAATTTGGAGCATGCATAGCATGGAAAAAAGAGAGTGGAACTAGATAGTAGCCAGCATGCCATAATAATTGTGCAGTGTTTAGGCTTGGTTCCACCATGCAGTGGTCTGCAGTGCATGTTTTTCCTGGTGAGAAACAAGGATGTGAAGTGTTAGACTTAAGCAGTCTACTTGTAACAGCAATGTTTCAAGCAATCTGAATGAGTAAACAAAAAAAAAAGCATTCATTTACTTAGCCTTTATACATGAATAAAGGACAAATATTTCTTAAAAAAACAAATGTTGGATTAAGATGAAAATTCATTACAGAAGCAATAATCATGATTTTTTAAAAATTTGTTCCTGGTAGAAATAGCATCAGTTCCACCTGTGAAAAAGAGATTTATTTCTTTTCAGTCCTTCCTAGGTCTGCTGAAACAGTATTTATGATAGCATGTGTTGCTCTTGTGTGCAGTGAGGAAATAGTTTATAATGCTATGGCTGTGCATAGCATGGGAAAATAAAGTTGAGTTGCAGAAGGTTGTCCTCAGAGGTGTATAACTGCAATTACAAAAGTAAAACATGAGTTCTGAGCAGAATACTACAGATGAAATTGGTGAACTTGAAGCATTTCTCCTGAATAGTATTTTGACATAGGAATTTTCTTGCTTTAAAATTGGGTTTTTTGCTTTGCTTTGGTATTTATTTCAGTAATTTAATAAAATGGAAGGAATTCTGTCTTTGTTTTTGTTTGTTTGTTTAAGGCAATTGTGTTAAAAACAGATTACTCTATCAAATAGACCAGTTAGGAATGTAACAATTTCTTGTTACCTTTTTTTTTCTTCCCTGCTAGAGTGTTAGAAAGAATTGGTGCCAGAGCACTGGTGGCACATGTCAGGACATTTGCAGATTTTTTGGTGTATGAATTCTCTACATCTGCAGGAGGACAGCAGCTCAACAAATGTATTGAGATTCTCAATGACATGGTGTGGAAATACAATATTGTAACACTGGATAGGTTGATACTCTGTTTGGTAAGTATCACTTCAGAAGATCACAGCTCATGCAGTCTGCTTTATGACTCATTTTTTTGGGAGGAATCTTGTAAAAATAGATTGGTCTTAAATAGTGACTATTTGCTAAGTTAATAATCAAGAAAACAGTAGGTTATTTCTTTAAGCGACATAAAATTCCAGCTCTCACAGTTGTCTGAGTCTTCAGGGAATCATTTATTGGTTATTCGATGGCAGCCATTGAACTGATATTAAATGTGATTGGTGGTTTGAGTCTCTAACCTCAGAGCTGTGCAGTTATTTAGGCTCTGCAGAGGGATATGGCAGGCTGTATCAATGGGATGAGTCCAGTTGTGTGAAATTCAGCAAGACCAGGTGCCAGCTCCTCCACTTGAGTCACAACCCCATGCAGTGCTACAGGCTGTGCAGTTCTGGGTTCCTCACTACAAGGCAGACATTGAGCATGTCCAGAGAAGGGCAGCAGAGCTGGTGAAGGGTCTGGAGCACAAGTCCTGTGAGGAGCAGCTGAGGGAGCTGGGGATGTTTAACCTGGAGAAAAGAGGCTCAAGGGAGACCTTATCGCTCACTACAGCTGCCTGAAAGAAGGGTGTAGCCAGGTGGGGGTCAGCTTCTTCTCCATGAGAAGTGACAGGCAACAGGACAAGAAGAAATAGCATCAAGTTGTGCTGGATTGGATATTAAGAAAAATACGTCCACTGAAAGAGTTATCACGTGTTGGGACAGGCTGCCCAGGGATATGGTTGAGCCACCATCCCTGGAGATACTTGAAAGATGTGTAGGTTCGGCACTTCAGGATATGGTTTAGTGGCACTGCTTAATTAATGGTTGGACTCTGTGATCTTAAAGGTCTTTCCTACCCTAAATGATTCTATGGTTGTGCAATTCCTGCAGCCTTAAAAGGTAGATAGGATATGGCATGCTATTCAGTCATGCACAAGCATATGGAAAATCTTGTACCCATTTGACTACACTTTCTTTCCATAGAAATCAGCCTCTTTCACCAGAGTAAGACAGAAATGGCATTCTCTTGCTTTTTATGTTATCCTATAAAATAAAACAGTATTCACCTAGAGAGAGCTACATTTGCATTAAGTAA
The DNA here is from genome assembly GCA_003676055.1 of Chloebia gouldiae. NCBI lineage: Eukaryota > Metazoa > Chordata > Aves > Passeriformes > Passeridae > Chloebia > Chloebia gouldiae. The sequence goes on along the minus strand of QUSF01000002.1, from coordinate 49,954,086 downwards.
TTGTCCTCTATATTTAATTTTAAATCTCATCTTAATGTAAAGCTGTTTATTCGAATTCTAAGTAGGTTTTCAGACTGAAGTCAAATCATGTCAGAGTGGCCAGAGGTTAAAAACCATCTTAACTTCATTGTCGCTTAATTTGTTATTTTCAATAAGACAGCTGACAGATAAAAGTGAGCTAGAATTACTTCAGAAAGTGCTGTCACTGGGGAGTTTGTAAGCCTTTCTGGTCATAGAACAGAAAATGGGATAGAGATTAAACCTGCCTCTTTTTTATGACTTCACTTGAAAAATAGACTTGAAAGACCATGTATTCAGTGTGAATTTGTGTGCAGATTTAGCAAATTTGGCTGCCATGTTTTAGGGCTATATAGCAGACAGCAGTATGAACAGTAATTTCATGTTATCTGCTCTGTTTCACTTAAGGCTATGCGTAGTCATGAAGGAAATGAAGCTCAAGTTTGTTACTTCATAATCCAGTTACTCTTACTGAAGCCCAATGATTTCAGAAACAGAGTGAGTGATTTTGTGAAGGAGAATTCTCCAGAACACTGGCTGCAGAATGACTGGCACACAAAGCATATGAGTTACCACAAGGTATAATAATAATAATATTCTTTTACTGTAATCATTTCTGTGGAATTGGTATCAGCATGATTTACAGGACAGCTCTATCAATTTTTGGACTTTCCTAATAAGCTGTAATTTCTTTGGGCTAGTATGAAAATAAAAAAATGACTGTATGTAATGACTTTGAAATTATAATGCAGTAATATTAAAAGATAGAAGTAGCTTAAGAATTGGGTGGATGTTCATTCTTGCTCAAGTAAACCAAATGATTTTAAAATCTTGTTTATACTCAAATTCACTTAAAACAGTTTTTGTGCATCAGGGAGAGGTATTTTTCTGGCGTTTTAATACTATACCAATAGTTAAACTTACATTTTCTTCTAATTGTTAAAACTTTGTGTGACAAGAACATGATAGCCTGATACGTTAGGGAAGAGAGTTGCTGAGACTTCAATGCTCCTCTAAAACATACTGGTTCCTGCTGGCTAGAAAAGGATGTGCCAGTGAGCTGTTCTGTCAAAAAATAAACAGTGAGATGGAACAGATACAAAGAAGCTGTCATGTAGCTCAATACATGCGATCTATTTTGATCCAGGAGCTGTTTGGTTATATTAGCCCTCTGACTTGGCTGTACAATGTTTTGAGATTGCCTAACTAAAAGTGTAGCAGGGAAGCAGATGAGCCTGGGAAGTGCTCTGACATGGCTGCACAGTCACTACAGCCAGCCTGGCATATAGAAATTTCTGTCACAGGTAAAACATAAGTTCAGCCCTCAACAGTACCCGTCTGTTATTTGAGTACACTACAGTTCTTTCCAAGGGAATTATTTCATTCATGCTATTTCAGAGTGTTCTAATTTAGCATATGATGCAGAAACTTCCAGTAGTGCTGATTTCCCCTAGGTTTTCTCTTCAAGTAACTGACAAAGGACACTTTAGTGCTGGCTGCTTTCAGCTTTGCTTTGGGGTTCTTAATGTTCTCTTATTTCCATTTTGAGTGACACTTTGTTCTGAGGTTTTTTGTTTGAAGATGTTATCTACTATTTTAATAATCCATTTAATTCAGAGTTCAATTTTCTTCAGTAAGCTTACAGTAAGCTTCACTGAATTCAAATATGATAAAGAAGGTTCTGAAGTGTCTTTTAAAAGCAATATAGATGCTGAATGGTTAATCCATTACTTACAAAGAAAGAGATTTTGATTTTGGGGTGTTTCTTTCCTTCCAGAAATACCCTGAAAAGCTGTATTTTGAAGGCCTGGCAGAGCAAGTGAATCCCCCAGTTCAGATCCAGCCCCAGTACTTGCCAATTTATTTTGGAAATGTATGTCTACGCTTTCTGCCAGTGTTTGACATTGTAATTCATAGATTTCTGGAATTGCTTCCAGTGTCCAAATCACTAGAAACTTTATTGGATCATCTGGGAGGTTTATACAAATTCCATGGTAAGTTATCCATGAATACAGTCAGATATATTCCTGTTGTGATCATTATATCATCTTCACCTCTTTCATTCATTTCTTTTGTGTGTTAGCACAGCAGTGCCTTATTCCTTTCCTGTTCTCTAAATGTACATTTACACAGAGAAGTACATTTCCTGTTTAGTGAATTTCAGCTTACTAACAGTGAACTTGTTTTTATTCAGGTATCTCTTGCTAATTCATGGTTCCTTTACGCCTTTCCCTTCCATTCCCTTCTAGTAGTAAATATTTGGACCTGTGTCCTAAGAAGCTTTCTGTTACCAAGACTGAAACAATTGAAAAGCAGTTTCTCTCTATCCTTAAGATTAAAATAACTTGACCTGAGACTTGAATACTTTTAGAAATGCACTTATATATGAATTTTTTATAGGTGTCATTGCTATGTTATGCTCAGACAATTTACAGTACTCATTCTTTATTGTGACTTCATACCTGGATTCTTCTTACCTAATACCTTGTATATAAAGAGATGTTTTTAGTCAGTTTACTTACAAATATATTAATATTACCATTAAGTTGTGAACTGTTAGTAATACTGATCTTTTGTTCCACTTCTTTTGTTCTGCACAAACACTGAAGACAAGGGAAAATCAGTTTTGTAGAGTATATTGAAATAAAGAACATGAATCAGTTCCATAAGTGCTGGTTTTTAATAAAGGCAACTTAGTCTTGCAGAGCTCTTGATTTTAGTTGTGTTTGCCACAGATAGTGATGCTGGAAATTATTTCTGGCTTTTGTTGTTTTCTCTTTCTCCTTGACAGACCGACCAGTGACCTACCTGTACAACACTCTTCACTATTACGAGGGGCATCTGAGAGATCGCACAAACCTCAAGAGAAAACTTGTTCATGCCATAATTGGCTCCCTCAAAGATAATCGTCCACTAGGCTGGTGTCTGAGTGATACTTACCTCAAATGTGCCATGAATCCCCGAGAAGAGAATCCATGGGTTCCTGATGATGCTTACTATTGCAAGCTCATTGGAAGACTAGTAGACAATATCCTTCTAAAAGATTGCTTAAAGTAAGATGTGGCAATGTCTTACAGCTTCATTTCATCAAAATATGAAGTTCAGTTTCTTTATTATTCTATCAGAGATATGGTGCCCTAGTAGACATCTTAAAAGATATGGTGAAAGTGTAGTACAGCTGTATAAATATTTCACTGTTTAAGCATCACTTAAAGATGCATTTACTGATGTTCATGCTTTCTGAATTGAATTTTGATTGTCAAAAAAAATAAGCTTGATGCAAAGTGTGATTTTTAAAGAATTTTTCATAAATGAGATTACTTTTACTGTTTTCTAATGACATTTATTAGTATTACTGCGAATAAAATATCATACATATATGTCTTCCTTTTTAATAAAATGTGATTGTTCTACTTGTTTTCAATAATTTTTAGTTCAGTTTAGTATGTGGTATATGCATCCATTTTTAATCGCTGTGCTGGCTTATACTTCTCTGTGTTGGGGCAGCTTTTTTTCCTTAACCATTGCCACCTATGGCAGGCAAGTCACCTGGTCCATTTCCAAATTGTGACTGGAGATTCAATGAGTTTCCCAACCCAGCTGCCCATGCTCTGCACGTTACCTGTGTTGAGCTCATGGCTCTGGCTGTTCCAGGGAAGGAGGTGGGCAATGCTCTGCTGAATGTTGTGCTGAAGAGGTATGTTGACTTTCAGAAATGGTTTTCTGCAGTATATCATGCATAATTAGAGGTTGCTATGGTAGTCTCTGATACTAAATTTCTTATTTAAAAAGTACGTGTATATAAGGTAACATTTTATATATAAAGTATTTCTGGATGACAAGCAAGGTGACAGGGATCAAGCAGAAAAATCATGTGTTAGATTCCTATGGTGTAGTGGATTATGTGCTTCAAGAACAGTTGACATGGCATGATGCCCATAAAAGTTAGAGGGAAGACATCACACAGGCCAAGATCTTATCCATTGGGTTCAGCAGGAAAGCCTGGAGAAAATCTGTTATTCTTTGAGCTGTACTGAGAGGAGGACAGTTGATACCACAGCATCTTGAGTGCAAGGAAAGGGACAGGAATCATTGGCAGGACTCTGAATCTTCCTGATGCTGATGTAGATCAGAGGTACTTTGAAAGAGTGGTGTGCCAAGGCTGACCTTTTGTCACAATGCATTAAATTTGACCCATAGCTGATTCTTGAGCAACCACTGAAAGAGCTGCAGTGAGAGACAGGACCTGGTATTCTTGTTGCCATTCAGTTGACATCACTGAGCAATGACAGACTGGAATTGCTTGGGTATAGCCTAATTTGGCTTAGTAATATATTATTGTTAGCTCTGTTTGGGGCATATGAAGGTAAGGAGTCAGTAAAGGGACAAACAGACCTTAGTCACTAAAGCTTAAGGAAAGAAGCTTGAAGCCTTTGAAGGAAACCTGCTGCTAATGCAAAACACACCTGCATAAAGTTTTGCACACAGCATCCCAATAGCATTTATAACATCTTTTGGCTCAGTAAATACCTGTATGTGTTTTTGTAGTTCTCTCAACTTGACAAACATTCTTGGTGTAAGTACACTTTGTCTGTACATGCATGAGAAGCATAAATTGCAGTCTTGTACTTTGGAGCTTTACTTTTCTTTTTCTTTGTCTCTAGTCAGCCCCTGGTGCCAAGAGAGAACATCACGGCTTGGATGAATGCAATTGGACTGATTATCACAGCCTTACCAGTGAGTCACTATGTAGTATTTTAAAATAAAAAAATTACTCTTCCATTAAACATCTATCATCTTTCTAGAGTACATTGTAAAAACTTACAGTCAACATCTGTGGATTCCACAGCAGGCTATTTACAAGGGTGTGTGCACATTTGAGAAAAGTCTACTCCAGCATAGAAAAATTGACCAGGTGTTTTATTTTTCTATTATGTTTTGATGCTAGGATGAAAAGAAGTAGATCGCTCTTGTTTAAATATATAGTTAAATGCCATATGTGTAGTATTGAGAACTGGAGCTATGTAATAGGAAGATCTATAAAGGTTCTCATGCAAAGTTATTTTTTGATTATTGCTTGCACTTTCACATCCTGTGGTTCTTAAACCATGTAAATGACATGTGGCTAAGATTGCAAAATGAAATGTCTGCAGTACTGCAGTTTGTGTATCAGTGGAAACTCTGATCTTCTGAATATCATGACTCTTGGTACTTGACAAAGACTGCCTGAGTAATTTTGATCTTGCCATATATGTTGCTTGTGTGTGTCACAGCTGTCTTTCCCTTGTGACCTCTCTTCCCCAATAAAATAGTTCCTCTTCTTGGAGGGAAGCCAACATAAATTTAATCCTTATTATTTTTATAATGCTACTTACTCTTCCTGTTTCATCTCCTTGCATCTTCATATGTATTTGTCTTTTGTATGTTTTTCATTTCCTGTTTCCATCTTGATTTTTTTGGTCTGTTTGTGCCTGGACTCAGAAAACTATGTAATTCTCAGACCTCTTTCACTAAGTCTTTTTGCCTTGTCTTTGCTTCTTTTCAAGACCTTTATATCAGGTGATTAAATAATTAATTAATGAGATATTCCTTGATAATGCCACACCCTATGATCATGCCATACCCACTAACACAGATGCTTTCTGTATCATGCATCTTTAATTTTCATCTTCATCAGACATGGTTACGAACTACCATTTGTATATCATATGTAATTTATAACAGTTTTATATATACATATATATGTGTATATATACTTTTTAGAAATGCTATAATAGCAGGAAGAGGTGAGGAAATGTTGTCTTAAGTGGTGTTCTTTTTATAAACAATTCAGAATTTTTAGGTTTGTTCTGTTGGTTTGGTTTTTTTGCCAGGAGCCATACTGGATTGTTCTCCATGATTGCATTGTGAATGTCATCAACAGTCCCAGCTTGACATCAGAGACAGAGTGGGTTGGTTACCCATTCCAGCTGTTTGACTTCACAGCATGTCACCAGTCTTACTCTGAGATGAGTTGTAGCTACACTTTGGCTTTGGCACATGCAGTCTGGCATCATTCCAGCATTGGACAGCTTTCTCTCATTCCTAAGTAGGTGCAATGATATTTGATAATGTAATTTGTCTTGTAAATTCCACACATAAGGTAGATGACAAAGCTCCACCTATAGCACTTATACCAGTGAATAAATAAATACAGGGGAGCTCCAAGACTTGCCAGAAAAACAAGGTTTTTTTTCCAGCTCCCTCTTCCATTGACATAACTGGTTATCTATAGGCTTTAGGGCTTGTCATGTAGTATGACTGTCTTTAATAAGCCTTTTTAAATCTGGATTAGCTTTTAATAATTTAAATTTTTCTTAAAGCATGGACTAAAAGCATTTCTTAAAGCATTTCTTAAAGCATGTTCCTAAAGCATCTGTAACTGCAAATATTCTTAATTCTAGAGCTGCCCTATTTTCTAATAGCTCTTATTTCCAGAAGCACACTGTTTTTTCCTGAAATAAAGGTCTAAATCTGTGAGAGAAACTTTGATGTTTTGGCTAGAATTTGGTGGAGGTGAAAGAAATAACCCGAAATAACCAAAGAGTTGATGTAGTACATGTCTTGACTGCTGCAGGTTCCTCACAGAAGCTTTGATACCCATTGTGAAAACAGAGTTCCAGTTGCTCTATGTTTATCACCTCGTTGGCCCTTTCCTGCAACGATTCCAGCAGGAGAGGACACGGTGCATGATAGAGGTAAAGTCTGGCTCATGGTTTGTACTGTATGTACTGTATGTATAATAGTTATTATATTGTTAATCTAAAGCATTTTAAAACTTATTTTGATTTGGGTTGCTCTTTGTGTCTGTGTAAACAGATTGGAGTGGCATTTTATGAAATGCTCCTGAATGCAGATCGGTACAGCTCCCACCTGAACTACATGGATCCCATTTGTGATTTCTTGTATCATATGAAATATATGTTTACAGGTGACAGTGTGAAAGACCAAGTAAGTAAACAGTAGACATTGATACTTTAATTTTCTTCCATAAAATAATTAATCTTTTTGTGAACTATTTGTCATAGGTAGCAGTACGACAAATTGCTTAACAATTGGTTTGTCTCCATATACAAAGTAAGAAGCTGGTGGAGGAAAAGCTTCAGATGGAGTAGATTGGATATCTCAGATTGCACGATTAATTTATTTAATCTGAAATTTAAGATACAGCTTCAGGATGCTTTAAATACTATTATTGGAGATATTGCTAGAAATAAATCTAGTGGATATTTCATAACTTCATTTAAATCTATTTCTTTAAAGTTTTACTTAATTTCTGATTCAGTAGTATAACTTGATATGTGACAAAAGGAAGACTTCGTTCATGTTCAGTGAAAAATCATTTACTGAATTTATCTCTAGTTTATAACACTATGAACTTTTAAAAGTGTCAGTTGTATGACTTGTTTTACAAAGCTTTGGTGCACAACTCTTACAACAGGAAGGGTTTTTTTTAAGATTGGCTATCAGAAGAGGTCAAAAAGTTAGCATTTTTAATTAAATCTTTATGTAAATACCTCTTTACTATAATGTTTCCCATTTTCTGTTGTGCTAGTGTGATGTTTGTGTACAGTAAAAATACTACTTTTTTTTACTGAATGCATTTTTTTCTTTTTTTAAAACAGGTTGAGAAGATAATTTGTAATTTAAGACCAGCTTTGAAACTTCGGCTGCGCTTCATAACACACATCAGCAAAATGGAGCCAGCGGCTGTTTCACAGCAGCCTCTCAGCAGTGGGTCCCCAGCACAACAGCCCAGCCAAGTGCCCGTCAACGTGGCCTTGCCAGTAACCCAGTGAAATGGAGTGCTGGGCTGACCTTGGTGTGAGGGCTTCCTCCTCTTACTGACCAAAGGAAACAGCATCTGATCTGAAATCTGGATGCTTTATAAAAGGATAGAGAACCACACACAGACTTCTGCTTTGATTTCTTTTGCATCATGAAGCTGCCTCGCTCTGTACATGCCAGTTTTCTTAGCTATTTATGCTAGACACTACATAAGGGATATGTTGCCTTTCTGTGAAAGCACTGAGAAAAGATCCTCTACAAACAAATACGTGGATTTCTGAAGAGTTTACCATGTTCTGCTCCCTGTCCCAGGTTGAGTCATCTGGATTTTTCCTTTTTTTTCTGCCTGTGATATGAAAAGACTCTCATTGTGTGTAAAACAGCCTTTTAAAAATTTTGGTTCTGCCTTATTAAAAATTTGTATTTTTTCATCCAACAGAAGAATTTAAATCCTTTTTGTCTTTTGGCCAGACAGTTTAAGCCCTTATACAGAAACACTCCTAGACAGAGAGATTGCATCAGTTTTATTGAGTTAATTATGACATCCTTCCAAAGACTAAGAATGAACCTTTGAAAATATTTGTAAATTTTGTGTGTACAGATTCACTGAACACACCCATGGGTTTGATGTAGTGTCAGTTACTAGACTGTTGGGTTACACCCTGGAGGCTGTCTCCAATGAATCTATTGGAAGTCTGCTTATGCACTTCAAGCTGTGCTGGTTCATATTTGTACTTTCCTATTTGGGAAATGATGTAGTTTTTATTAAATCAATCACATCGATTTTACTGTATTTTGGATTTGTATAATATTCTGCTTTTGCATTTATTTGTACTGTGCTCAGCAGGTTTTGATGACAGAATTGAAAGGCTCAATGTTTTGTAAATACTCATCTTTTGGGGCAGATTTGTAATTTTAAAAACCCCACAGTTTAAAAGTTCATATTAGTATTGTTAAATTTATTTATTTTCCATACTCATTACCTTAAAAATAAGGATTGGCCATAGCAAGATACTTCCATGTCCCAAGTTCTTTATCAGCTTTACTTTAATGACAGTTTTAACATGTTACAAATAGAGTCCAGATTCATAAACTCAGGTCTGATCTGCTTTATATCTCTCTAAAAATTTAACAGTTATGGAAAGAATTTGGTGATTTGTTCTTTAGTCTGCTTTTTTGCTGTTCTTGTACTTTGATCCTAAATTCTGCCAAGTGTAATTTGAGTAACAGAACTGTGAGTGCTCTTTAATGAACTTGTAGTCTGACAGAAAACCACATTTATGCTGGCCCTTGCTGGTCACAAGTGGCTTTCCCCAGGACTCATTGTTGAGGCCAGTCCTGCTTGGCGTCTTTATCAGTAATCAGGACAAAGAGAGCGAGGCCATCCTGAGTCAGGTCACAGGTGACACTAAGTTAGGGAGGAATGTTGACCTGGAGGGCAGGAAAGCTCTGCAGGGGGATCTGGACAGGCTGGATCCATGGTTTCAAGCCAACTGTTGAGGTTCAGGATGGCCAAGTGCCACATCCTGCACTTGGGTCACAACAATGGCTGCTACGGGCTGGGGGCAGAGTGACTGGAAAGCTGCTCTGCAGAGGAGGACCTGGGGGTGCTGGTGACAGCAGCTGAACATGAGCCAGCTGTGCTCAGGTGGCCAGGGAGGCCAATGGCATCATGGCCTGGCTCAGGAATAGTGTATCCTGCCCAGGACTCAGCAGGATACTGGGAGATACTACAGTGTCAGCAGTACTCAGCACTGGGGAGGTCACACCTCAAATCCTGTTTGGTTCTGCGCCCCTCACTACAAGACAGACATCGAGGTGCTGGAGCATGTCCAGAGAAGGGCAGTGAAGCTGGGGAAGGGTCTGGAGTCTTGCAAAGAGCAGCTGAGGGAGCTGGGGTTCTTAACTTGGACAAGAGGAGGCTCAGGGGAGACCTCATGCCTCTCTACAACTGCCAGAAAGGAGGCTGTAGTGCGGTGGGGGTTGGTCTCTTCTCCCAAGTTACGAGTGACAAGACAAGTGGAAATGGTCTCAAGTTGTGCCAGGAGAGGTTTCAGGTTTCAGATTTGATATTAGGAAAAAATCTTTCACTGGAGGGTTGTTCATGCACTGAAATACACTGCTGAAGTGGAATCACCATCTCTGGAAGTGGATGTGATTTAGTGGTGAACACAGAGGTGCTTGGTCAAACGTTGGTGATCTTAAAGGTCTTTTCAGCCCTTAATAATTGTGTGATTCTATGTTTGTTTTTAAACATCTTGTATTCCATTCCAAAGTCACTCTAGTGCCATTGGGCTCCATTTTGACAACATGACAAACAAATAATAATTGGTCAAATAGTTGGTCTTCAAAAATTCACTGAACTGTTCTGCGCACACCTTCTCAAAGGCTTTCTGGGCAGACCCAAGAAGCAAAATTTTGGTTCTGGGTTTGCAGACTTTTGTTGGCAGTGAGACTTCTCTTCATTCAGCACTTTTTGCAGCGCATGAACAGAAAAGCCTGTAGAAAGAGTTTCGTTGCTATTCTGTGTTCTAACTGTTCCTCTGAGCATCTTCCTGAATTGTTTTATGTCATATTGAAGTAGTTTTTATGCTTTATGTGGCACCCAGAATATCCCTTTTAATATTTAAACTAGCACCTGCTTTCAGTCACAGGGATTTTGGAGGGTGTACTGAGGAAGTTGGGTAATTGTCATCAGCAGCAAATCCTGAAAGCTGTTGGAATTCTTTAAAGTTCCTTCATTGTATTCTGTGTCTTTGCTACATGTGCAGTTATGTTAGGCTGACTTTGGAATACTTGTCTGGCACTATGGGGGTGGGATTTGCCTCAACTGGACTAGCACTGACAAATCAGTGAAAAACCTGGGTTTCATCAGTACTGGACTAGATTTTAAACTTTTGTCCCAGAGCTTAAAGGCTGTGCATCCCACTAACGGTGTTGTGGATTGGGACCCTTGCTCACCTAGTAGGATTAGGGATTTACATGTTCTATATGTTGCAAAATGCAAAGGAAGACCATCTGTTCTTCCCAACATGCACACTTTTTCTCTGCAAAACTCCCGAAGTTTCTGAAGGTGTTAACCCTCACTAGTTGGAATAAAGTATCTCTTCTGCAAGAAGCTACATTTGCATTTTCAGCAGCAGTACTGGTCTAAAAATCAATTCTTATGCGCACTGGCTATTTGAGTTAAACTTCTTGTCCTTTAAAGTCCAGCTAACCAATTTCTAAAGTGCTAGCACAGCAAGACAAAATTGTAGTGTAGTTTCAGACATAGGTTTGTTAATGATTATGGCTGGCATGTGGCTGGGTTTTAAAATTCAAAATACGTCAGGCAAAATTTGTCAGTCTGCTGAACGCAAAGTGGTTAAGAGCAGTGAGGAGTAATACAAGTCTGAGGTTCAGAGGAAGTCTGAGGAAATCATGATTAAGAATGATACTATGATTATAATGATAAATCTTATAATGATTATAAGAATGGTTGGAGAAGCACAGTGGTGTCTCTCTGATTATGGCTAACAGCAGGTGCACAAGTGAATAAATCGTGGGGTTGGATGGGAACCTCTCCATGTTGGCTTTTGGGATCCTGAACCAGAAAAAGAATCCATACTGTGCTTGTATTTGCTGAAGGAACAAAAACACAGGGAAGGCCAAAAATATTCACCATCTTTTAGAGCTGCAGAGATAGTACCCCTGTTTGGTTCACCTTCAGAAAAGGCTGCATGATTTCAGGGACAGCCTGCCAAGCTGCAGGTATCCATTTATTTCCTAAAAAGCCTTCAATACCAGAAACCAAATACATGGTTCTTATCTGTTGCTTTTTTTTTTTTGTAATCAAGACAAAATTCTGTCATCAAATCTGGTAGCTGTTGCATAAATCAAGTGATTGGCTTTTATAAAAAAAAATCTGAGACAATTTTGAATGACTAAAAATCTTTGTATTTGTTTGGAAGAACTTTGCAAATCCCATAGTTCACTGGGGTCTTCCAACAGGCTTTTGAATAAGACAAATAAAACATATTTCAAACATCAAGGACAACAGTGTAATGTTGTCTATATGTTGACAAATCTTAGATAAAAATATTGGTAGATCCAAGGAAGATCTGAATATTCAGAATATGCCATTATTCTCAGAAACAGTTGAGGACCAGATTATATTTTTTGAAGAAATCTGCCACTGGTGGCTAAAAAGGGAACTCAAATTTTTCCTGACCTAATTTTTTTTAGGTTTAGTAATCTTTTGACTCAGCCAGTCATATTTTGATAGACTTTCAAGTCCTACTTAATACTCTGTGAGAGTCAGATGGGTTGGAGGAAGTCTGGTCTCTTCCATATTGGCTACCTGCAATTTGAAATACAAAATAAGGAAGAATTTCCTTTCAGGAAAGGGAATGAAATCCTGCTATTTCAATGAGGATCAATTGGGCAACCTTCAGGCCGTATTCCACACTAAAGGTCATCCATTGGCTTTTCTTGTTTGCACCTCTTAGCAGGTTTGGGGTTTTTTTTTTTTTTTCCTTCTGAAATTTCAAGTCTTCTGTTTCTCTTCTGTGTCTTTGTTTCCCTTTCTTTACTGATTTTAGGGATTTCAAAGGGAATAATTTGGGCAGGTTTTGGTCCTTTTCCCTGCACCACATTTCATCTCAGTACCAATGGTTGTAGTCAATCCATTTCAAATTTTCAGGATTTTGCAATTTAATTTTTGATGGACCATATCTCCTTTCTGGAGTGTTTGTTCAACTCTGCATCTGATTTCAAGATTTCATTTCCTTTCCTGAAAGGAAGAATTTCTTATATTGTTATAATCATTCTTATAATGTAATAATTCTTATAATAATTTAAATTAAAAGAAAGGTCTTAGTTAGAGGGGGTGGTGTTGGTCTTTTTTTTTTTTTTCCCTTGGGGTTTTTTCTTTTCCTTTTTTTTTTTTTTCTTCTCTCACTCCCCTATATATCTGTTCTGTATAAGCTCTCATGAGTTGTGTTACTGTTCAGGTCTGGTCCTTCACCTTGGTGTTTTACACAGTGACTGTTCTACAACTTGGTGTGTGCATCTGATGTCAGATTCAATAGGAGTGAGTTGTTTCAAAGGTAAGTGGGCACCTACTAATACTTTTCTCCTGAAATGTGAGGGAATCCTGTGTCCTGATGAGAGGAGTGCAGTCGGTTCCTGTCAGCCATCAAAGGCAGAGGATCTATAGTTCTGTCCCAACCCTGCTTCAGCATTGAGCAGGCCCAGGCTGCTTTACAATTTAATTTTTATTTAAAAAGTTGAAAAACCCCTGCATCTAATTGCTCCCACATCAGTGCTACATGGGAAATTCTTAAGCAACCCAGGTACCTTTGAATCAAAAGGCTTCAAAATGCTGCATGATGGAGGAGAGACTGAAGGAGGCTGTGCAGGCCAAGGAAAAAGCTCATTAAACTATCATTAAATAGTTCCTAAGTCTATAATTTACATGTTGTGTGAGGCTCTGATCATATTGTTGTTCTAAAAAGAAATTGAAACTTTGATGTTCCAGATTTGAGGTAGGATTCCATTATTGATTTATCTCAGCTCAGCCTACAGTGAAATCAGCCTGCACATCCAGAAGAGCCATTGTCACAGTTACTGTCTCTCAGGTGCAGTTCCTTCCTCACATGTACAAAACAACTTTCATATTCTTCTTATTTTTATGGTCCTGTTGATGGGACATAATAACTAGTGAGCTCTAGGGCATGTTAAATACTGCAAAACAAGCAAGGAGAGGACTTGCAAGTATCTATGAGTTATGTCTCACATCATCATAAACAGATGACAGGTGGCTACAAACTGAAAAATGAGTAGACAGAAAGCAGTCTGACATCAACAGCAGATATATTTAAACTTAGTAAAGTTCTACTGAAAGTTGTATAAAATAAAATTTTCATGTTCTGTGTGAAATAACAGAACAGATCTCATTATCTGTATGATTTGAGGGGAATTGAGAAATTCAGTAGCAATTCCCACAGCAGCTATAACCCAAGGCACGGAATTATTTAGTAAATATGTCAAGAGCACAAAATAAAGTCCTGGATGAGCCAGTCCCTGCCCTGGGGGACTTTCAACCTATAAATGACAGTGTGCAGAAAGAGAAAAATCATATACCTGAGGAACAAATAATTTAATGGGTTTTCCTATTAGAATGTAAATTTTCCTCTGAGTGCTGCAAAAGCAGTATCTATGTGTGATACTTTTGAATTAATTTATGGAGGTGTTTGGCAAATGATGAAAGGCCTTAAGAGGTGAGGATGAGATGAACATGGGAATAGAAAACTGTAAAAGTTCTCTGAAGGGTTGTGCGGTTAAATTCTTGAAGAAAAATCCTCATAGGTTCTTTCCTTCCTTGATTCTGTTTCTGCTAAGATGTAGTTTAGAAAAAAGGAGTCCTGGCTGTAGCTTATCACATCAATGTCTTGTCTGTTCTGTGTTCATACTACCAAGCTCCAGCTGAACCAGCCTTTAAGGGCCCTTACAGGGGCAATTCTCTTTTTTTGTTTTTCCCCATTTTTCTTTTAAAAGATTAGACAAATGATTAGAGGAATATAGATTGACTCCATGCATGATAGCAGAGCAGATTGTCATCTGCCTTCAGCAGGCACTGAGTGCCTTATGCAGCAGCAGTGCTCTGACTACAGATAGAAAAAGGAGAGTCAGAGAATGTGTCCTCTCTACCACTGCAGAACTAGCATTGTTCTGTAGGTGAAACCATGTTAAACTACATGATGAAAAGAGTTCAGCAGCAGCACTGTCTTCTGCTTCTCCCTTCCCACCTATTCTATTTGTGCCCCCAGTGACTCCTCTCCTCCCTAACTGCAGAACTATCCTGTGAAAACTGAAATGGCTTTTTGCCTTTGGGAGTGAATCCTGTCTGGGATCTGGCATGGGAGAGGCTGGATGAGCACCAGGGCCTGGAGGAAGAACAGCACCGTGAGCTTCTCCCAGCCTCGTGAGCCTCTCCCAGCCTCCCCACTGCCGGAGTGCAGCGTGTGGTGAAGGTGCTGCTGGAGGGCTGCATCCTGAGTGTGGGCTGGCAATGTTTGCACTACTTAATAGCTTTAGAAGGGTCAGGGGGAGCCCTGTGAGGCTGGAAAGGAAGTGTGGATGCATTGCTGATCTAAGCCACAGCACAGACTGGTGCTGCTGTGTGGCAAGCACATTTCTCTCACTCTTAGGATTTTTCCTAGAGGTGCACAGAGAGAAATGGAAGAGAAAACAATTTCTATTTCTGCTCCTTGTTTTTCCTATGTGGAATGTGTTTGGAGAATTGTTTACCTGGAGTGAGTGCTTGATTGGATTCTGGTGAGGATTGTTTGAGCCTGATGGCCAATCCAATCCACCTGCGTGTGGACTCTCACAGGCAGGGTCATGAGTTAGTTAGATTAGAGTTAGAGTAGGAGAAAGTAGTATGTAGTTTTTAGTATCCTCCTTTTATATAGTATATTAATGTATTTTATCATAATTATAATAAAGAAATAATTCAGCCTTTTGAACTGAGTCAGACATTGTCACTTCTTCCCACTGGGTTCGCCTGCATCCACAACACTGGTGGAATTGCAGGGGACCAAGCCCACACTGGTGATGGGTCCCTCAGCCTGGTGTGCCCACACTTTGGAAGTGCAGGTCACACATCAGCCATGTCACCTCCTCTTCTTTGATGGCTTTGTGCCTGTTTTCCTTATGAGAGCTTGCCTGGTGAATCAGATTTTTCCAGAGAAATTCTAGGAGAAGCAGAAAACAGAGTCTTTATTGCCTCTTTCATACCTGTCATCTCAGATTGGAACTTGTGGTGCCTTAGGAGTATTATGGCCTTCCCAAGTAGAGGATAGGATGGATTTCACCTCTCCTGCTATCTCCTGGCTGTTGACCCATGCCCTGCTTGTCCCTCAGAGGAGCCTGGCTGTAGCTGCAGGGAAGAGGGTACTGAGGGCTCACACGTTGAAGGTCAAGCTGAATTTTGACAGTGCTCTGCAAAGCCTTTCTGAGCCTTCCACTTCTAGAATTAAAGGAGCAACAGAGAGAAACCTGAACAGCACCCAGATGTTGTCTGGAGTCCTGGGCCTCAAATTTTATATGTCAGAAGAACTGTATGTGCTGTACCTAGCTGAAGAAGCAGCCTCAAATCAGATTATTTTATTATGTTATGGTACACAGCTGTCTATCTCCATTCCTCAAGTGGAGAATGTTAAACTCTCTCTTTATTCACTAGGATAAGTAAAACTCCCACACTACAGATGGGAGAGAACAGCCACCATAGTAACTTCATTTTCACTTCCCCTTTTTTCTTAAGAAAAATGCATTCTCTAATATTTAGAGGCAGTTTTACATCTTTTAATAGCTGCTTTTCACCAGTTTGAGGTTTGGAGAAACAAGCCAAAAGAGAGGAGTGAGATGAGATGCTGCAGAGGGGCCCAATTGTCCTGAACACTGGGCAAAACTTGCTGAAATTATTCTCATTTTCCCCATTTCCCTGCCCACATTTCCCCAATCAACCCCTGTGTTAAGATCAAAGCAAAGACAATCATGAAATTTCAAAAAAATGTCAATCCTGAAAGAAATATTTACAAAAATTCCTTCTTCTCCCACTATAAAAAATGTGGCTGAGAGTTTTCTGTCTTTTCCATTAAGCTCTGGGGGGGTTTTGTATAAAAGGAATGAACAGCCTTGAAGAAAGGTCACAGCCAGTGGCAACTCAAACATTTGCAGCCTCACACACTCTGAGCAAAAGTGTTTCTGGGTTGGTCTGACAAAAGCCAGAGATGCTGTTTGCCTGTCCCTTGGAAAGAGGAGCTCCAATTACTCCAGCTTGCTGTTTTGACTTGACACTCATGATGACACCTGCAACAGAGGTGAAGTTGCTCTAAGAAGGAATGTGGGTTTTTTTCTATCCAAAGGAAAAACAAAGCACAAACCCAGCAGCAGCAGTTACTGCTTTCTTGTCCTTAAGCTTTTTTGCAGGGCAGCAATTGTTCTACTGTTTTCTTAGATTGTCTTTTTGCAATCTGTCATATGACTGAAATGCCACTTTAGCAGATTTTAAGAAATATGTGTTTCCATGACATACAATGCTGGGCAGCACCTCTTGAGTATCTTTCAAAGAAAAATGCATTCACACATTGTGATTCATGTTGCTATTTATAATTTAGGTCAAGGTGTTTTTTTCTTCCTCTCATTTCCTTTATTCTTCTTCTCCCTCAACAGCTCCATTTTAAGGTAGATTTAGGCGTTTGCTTTTATAAGATGGATAACGCTTGACAGATAACAAGTCTGTCACCTCTGCACTCTAGCAACACTTTCAGATTCCCTTTGAGATTTCCTTGGGGATTTTCCTATCTTTTTTTTTCACTCAACATTTTCTGTAGGAAAAGATTCACAAAATCAAGGCCAGAGGGCTTCCATGATTCCCCACAGCATTGCTACATGTCAAAGAAAATTTCCCGTGCTTCAGTGTTTGCAAGAAGCTCTGCCCCAGATGTGGGGCACAACTGGGCAAGCACACTTGGGGAGGGCTCTGCAGAGCAGGGACACCTTTCCATGCCTGCCTTCCCAGGCTCCCCTGCATTCAGATCCTGCCTCCCTGAGCTTTCTCCTCTCTCACTCAGTGAGCAGCTGGAGAGATTCCAGACCAGCCCATGAAGGGTGGCCCTATCACGCGTGAGCCACTGCAATGCAGTCTCTTGCTTTTCCACAGCCTCCATGCTGGCATTATCCCATTTCTTTCACTTTTCCATGCTCCCACTCTTCCTGCTGTCATCACAGCTTTCCTCTGCAGAACCTCAGTGGCCAGCAACCACAACTTCCACTGTATGCAACCTCCTCCAGCTCTGAGCTGCTCACCCCTGTGAGCATGGGAATCAGTCAAGAGCTGAGCATATATATTGCAAATAGTACTAATCCTTTGGTGAAGACTTGAGACTAGAAGAGGACAAGAGAAATTATAACAATCAAGAAAATAATAGATGCATTAATTATAATTTATCATTACTATTTTCAAAGAAAGTACAAAAATACCTTGAGAATGCTGGAAAAATGCAGTGGCCCATATTTGCCACGGAACTTTAATAGGAATTATTTATTTCTTTGGTTTTTTTCCTCTCTCAGTCACCATAACATGTGAGTAAGATCAGGATATTTGCCACCTAGAAAGGAATGTCACTATTTAATCTTATTTTCCATAGCTTTCTGAGAGATGTGCCATCACATGAACTGTGGCAGTGGTCCAACCTCCAGCCTACAAACAGTTTTATTGAGTACATTCATGGTGCTCTCACCTCTCTCAGGGCAGTTTGGACCCCCTCTTTCTTCTCTTCAAAATGAGCACTCTTCAACAAAATGAAAATAACAGAGTGCTATAGTTATACTCTCTTTTTCTCTCAGTGTGTGGAATTAACACTGGAGAAGATGTTGGCTTGAGCACATTTCCAGCCAGTGTGCAATCAGAAGCTGCAGCACTGCAAGCTGTGAAACACATTTATTTATGAACATTCCAGGCCTGGGCCTTACATTGGAAACTGTATGCAGGGTGTTCAAGTTGTCCTGCACAGGAGGCTTTTCAAATGTTGTATCCCAAAATACCAGCACAGGCCCTCGGACAGTCCTTGTTTTAGGTACCTCCCCAGTGTTTGTGCTCATGAAAGAAAGTCTTGAAGTGAACAACAGATCAGATGTCTGTTCCTTTGGGTCCTCTGTCAAGCTTTGGTGAAGCCCAGGGAAATCCTGTCATCGCTTTACTGGGATCTGGATCTGGGATTTGCCCATCTCAGACGGGCTCACACAGCTCAGTCACCAGTTTTGCCTGCTGGGGCTGCTCAGCAGCAACCTGCAATTCAATGAGGGCCTGAAGTAGGTTATGTGGCACAAATTATTGATTTAAAGCTTTCCAAGTGTGCATTACATCAGCCTTAAACATTTAACCTGGGTTTCTATATAGCCATTTTTTCCAGATTAAGGTGTTGGAACATACAGTATTCAGGTAACTCAAGGGAAATGCAGGATGGGTTGTTGTATGAATTAAAAACAAAGATGGTCCCCTAGAGCACATGTGGTGCTTCTGAAATAGCATCCTGTGTCAACCCTGTCAGAGAAAAAGAAAACCCTTTGAAGTCAGTGGGGGACAATAAAAATCCAATTTCTATGATCTGTCAGCAAAATATTTCTTCTACTCCAGTAGATGACAGGCTAACAAAGCTTGTTTTAGCAAACATTTCAACTTGCTTAATAAATTATAAAAGGTAGCTTGCAAATGGCACATTTCATTCGCAGTGACATAAATCTCAGACTTTTCAGTAGTGTTACAAATTATATAAAATGTTTATAGTGTATATATAGGTTTCCTTGGCATCAGTTGTCTATATTTTTCCCTGAAATTAGACAAACTAAAAGACAGAAAAGTAGGACAGCATTAAAAAAGCATTAGGATGAAACACTACAGAGTGGAAGTATTTTAGAAATTAAAGTATAAAATGCTGACAACCAAGGCTCATGGCTGAGGTGTGGGAAGGAGCTGCAGGTTTGTTTTCCTTCTCTGCACAGCCTTCCCAAATGATCTTAGACAAAGCTTTGGAACTCACATTAAAACTTGGCAAACGATGCTTCCCTACCTCCTGGTTGGGCCATGGAGGCTGTAAAGTATTCATGAACACAGCAGTAACTTGGGCCATGTGATGGCCGTAGGGAAATATCAGGGAGAATCATGAACTGCTGAGTGTATCCTTCCCATTGAGCCTGGTACTGTCCTCTTTGACTTCTGAAGAGGTTCTCAAACTTGTGCTCCTGTCACCTCTGCCACTGTCAGCTGCTACCCTGGTTCTGCCTGTTAGAGAAAATTTTCAGTTGTCTGTAGTATCTGAAATCGTCCTTAAGTGCCCCACACCAAATCTACCACAATTCAGGCAGGCCAAAATCTAAAATTACCATCAAGATTGAAGTGGGGTTTGTTTATCTCTGAGGAAGGAGGGTAGAAAAAGAAGTTTCAGATAGGGACGCAAGCATTCAAAGGACAGGATCATATTTCTTCTATGTATTTTTCAGACATCAAAGTAAGTGACATTTCCAACTGAAATCACTGTCCACAATCCTATTTACCACACCCAATACATATTCCACCCTCTGCAGCCTCAGGCCATGACAAGGAGCCCCACTTAGCCAGAGGAGATGCATGATGGCTCCTTCACTCCTGCACTTTTCATCCTGAAGCCAGGTGACAAAGAGAAGACAAAAAAAAATAATGACAGTATGTAATGGGAAGACTGTTGACAACCTGTCTACAACCAAACAATTAAATTTATTCCTTAATTAATTTAACCAAGCCCCTCCATTTGAAACTGTCAGAAAGAATTTGTCCAGAACAGAGCTAAGAGCTTGTTTATAGCAGAACTTGTGCTGCTCAGCCAGGCTGGTGTGTTAGAGTGGTGCAGCTCCATAGCTCATGTAGTGGGTAATATATGATGCCCCTTGTTAAGCTCTTCCACCTTGCAGCAAGGTTGCTGTCCTTGTCCTTCCACTGTCCTTATCCTTCCATGTGCTGTGCCAAGGTGCTTTTAAGCTACTTTAACCTCCTTGTTTGCAAAGTAGTAAAGCAGCAGCACAGCTACAAATGAGGAAAAATTGGACAGTCATAATTTTCTCAGCTCTGTATTGAGCTGCTTTTCCTGTGAACAGCACTTCTGTGTTACTACTAGGAGTCCAGTGAACAGGATGAAGAAGCAGGGAGATATGACATGGAAGCATGAGCAGACTGTGACTGACATCACTCTCTAGTCCCTGCCTGGTGTCAGGCTGGGGACAGTGTGATGGCTCTGGCTGCTGCCAAGCGAGTCATGACTGGACAACATGGATATCTGCTATACTTTCAACACAATAATATGGATTTATTAATGGATAATAATAGTACTTGTTTTCTCGTGGTGAAGAAGCAGTTCAGGGGAGGATTTCTCCACCTGAGCCTAAGAGGTAGCAGGAATCATGCCTTAGGTTGCATTGTCCCTGTTTCTCAAACCAGCATTTTTTCTGGGCAAGTATTTCCTAGATGAGCCATGGGGGGGAAAAAAAAAAAAAAAAGCCAAGCCTAACACTTAATTACACTTTAAGGTGGGATTAAGACACTTATCTTCCCCTTTTCCCTTCCTTTTCTCCTTTTTCTTCCTCTTACTCCTTACAGAGGTAGAGCTCATGTTTTCCCACATGCAGATATGCAAGACTACAGTGACTTGAAAAGCATCACTTCTGATCACATGAAGAGCTGAGTCTTGATTTCCCCAGACTCTGTCATCTCACTGTTACCATCTGTTTATAAACAGGTATCAGTGGGAATTTGTTGTCAGAAACCCTGGTGCAGAGAAACTTTCTAATCTACCAGCTCTACTCCTCCCCCTTTCCTCCTCTCCCTTTCATAACAAAGACATTTCCATTACTTTTCTGTACATTTAGAAGAGTTCATTTGCAGAGTACTGTAGAACCTTGCCAAAGTTGCATCTCCCAAAACAGCAGCTGCTCATATCAGCAGGTAGTGGAGGGGAAAATGTTTTGAGTGGTGTCATAGAAATACTGTGTGGAGGTTCAGGAGTGTGTGAGGGAAGACAGATAACATATTGATGCTTTAGGAGTCCCAGTAGTCACATGGAAATATTACGCTCAGCTTTAGTATTCCCCTCAGTTTACAAGTGAGATATTAAACTATCTTTCAACTGCAAATGATGCTCATACTAAATAATCATTTTACATTGGCCAAATTACCTAGATACTTAGTGTGTTTGTCCATTGTGTCTCATCACATATGAAATCTAAAGTTCCCTGGGACAGAAATTCTCTTTTTTATTGCATCTGTTCTCAGTAACTTGTAAAGCAGGGCTTTAATTCCCCTCAGCAGGGCTTTTAGGCATAGCTATGCTGTACCATTAGGTGCTTGAAAATCCGAGACCTTCAAAGATGTAGAAATATGCAGATTCTGACATTTCCCTTTCCTTGAGATGTCTGCACAGTACTTCTCAAAAGCTCTGCTTGTCTTACTGAGAATGCTATGAAATAGTCCTCTGCCGTTCACACTTTTGACTAAGAACCTTGAAACCAAGTAAACAAATTGTAATTTAGAAGGATCTTTTATAGCTTTCTGAAGATGGGGAACTAAATCCAGATATTTATGCTGGCATAGAAACATTCATCATAATGATAATGCTGTCACTTCAATAAAAAAATCCTAATTTCCAGGGGAATTGGTTTTTGCCTCACTAAGAATATTTTTGACGAATGAAACCGGGTACATGTTCCATTTCAGAAATCATGCTCTTTTAAGGTGTTATATCCTTGTCATATAAACTCCCAGCAAATTATAGATGTCAGTTTAGTCATGTTTTCATTTTGTATATTCTGAAGATCACTCATCCAGTCTTGGGTGTTGGCCTTTATATCAAGTAGTGCTGTGGACATAAAAAATCTTGATGTCATACTGCTTCAAAACCATGTGGAATTTGTTTTAGCAAAACAAAAATGTTGCAAGTATTCAGTAACGTGCAGAATCATAAATTTGTGCATTACAATAATGTTTTTAAAAACTCACAAAAGTTGCAAATTAAAACCTGGAGTTTATTCAAATGGCACAGTTCTCACAGTTTTCTTCCAGAAAGGAGGAAAGTCAGACACATGTGTTGAACAGCAAATTGTGACACGAATGCAAATCCCACATTAAGGTAAGGAAGTATATGACATGCAAGATTTTATACTCATCAGTTTCTTTTCTTGGGTTTATTTTAGCAATAAAGATCAGAGATGTTCCTTCATTATTTCTCAGCTAGGGAAAGACTATTACAATTTTTCCAACTCATAAACACTGTGATAGCACAGCGGGGGATTCATGAGTGCTTTGATTAGAACTTAGAATTGCAAGGAAATGAAAAGGAAAGCAGAAGGTTGTTCTTTGTCAGTGTGGTTTAAAAGAAAACAGAAAGGAAGATAAGATGTACTGCTGTGTTTTCCTGCTCAGCAGAGGTTCCCTGTGGTGGCTGGTCTTCGGAAAGCAAGGTGAGTAGAGCAAACCCAAGAGAGCACTGGAGATTGTCTGGGATAGTCTGTTGGCCTGAACACTGGCTGGTCTGCCTAAAGGGTTTCTCAGGCTGAATGGGCTGTTAGTGCAGGGCAGGACCTTGTCTCTGAGTGCCACAGGTAGAGGGACAGGCAATGCCCACCAGTCTCCCCAGGTAAGACAAGCATGGTGAGATGGCTCCAGAAGAACTGGGATGAGAGGCCAAAAAAGAGCCAAGATTGGTGCTAGTGGCCTGCGCTGCTGTTCCTTGCAGCCTGAACAAGGTGTCACAAGCAGCAGAGCAGGGAGGGCAAACCTGCAAGGCAGCAAACACTGTGGGCGTGTCCAGTCATATCCCTGTAATAATTCAATAAATCTATAAAAACATAATGTGCATTTAAGAATTTGCTGCTGAAAGTGGTGTTTATAGGGTCCTGTACAGAAATGATTAATGAATTTTTGTCTAATTCCTCTAAATCTATTTGTTCATCACACATATACAATTTTATATAGCCCTCAGTGCTACAGCATACTAGTATCTCAAAAAACTCATGTGAATATATATATATCAATTCTGCTTGTACTTGTTCTACTTGCAACACAGACCTGTAAAATCCCTCAACATAAAAAAGAAGGACATGGAAACAAAATATTGGTATGAAAATGTCGAAGTATTTAATGTTAATGCTGTTGGACTACAATGGTTTGATGTTTCATTCAAAGCAACAGTTTTTGATATAGAAAGGAAGCAAAATTAGACACAAAATTGCAAGGAGTTTAATTGTTCACAATATATTTTGTTTTACTTGAATGAATCATCTACTTGTTTAAGGTGTTTTCATCTGAGAGGGAAATACACCAAAGTTTTTTTAAAGATGTTTGTTACAAAGAGTGGGGGCACTCTTTGCAAAGACTCTCTGCAGTTCACATAGGACCTAAACCCTTGCATTTCTCCACCTGACCCACCCTCACTCCTTGTGCTTTCTGAAAAATGGTTGCATGGATAGGCAGTGTCCAATAGGATGAAATTTAATAATCCAAGTGCTGAGTCCTGCATTTTGGCCCTATAACAATAACCCCCTGCAGTGTTATAGGCTGGGGATGGTGTGGCTGGACAGTGCCCAGGCAGAAAGGGACCTGGGGGTGCTGGTGACAGCAGCTGAACATGAGCCAGCAGTGTGCCCTGGTGGCCAAGAAGGCCAAGGGCATCCTGGCCTGTATCAGGAATGGTGTGGCCAGCAGGAGCAGGGAGGTCATCTTTCCTCTGTACCTGGCACTGGTGAGGCCACACCTTGAGTGCTGTGTCCAGTTCTGGCCCCTCAGTTTGGGAAGGACACTGAGACACTTGAGCACATCCAGAGGAAACAACAAGGCTGATGAGGGGCTTGGAACGCAAGCCCTGTGAGGAACAACTGAGGGAGCTGGGGGTGTTTAGCCTGGAAATAAAAAGAGACTCAGAGGTGACCTTATCACTCTACAGTTCCCTGAAAGGTGGTTGTAGTCAGGTGGGGTTGGTCTCTTTTTCCAGGCAGCAACTGACAAAATGACAGGACAGTCTTGAGCTGCACCAAGGGAAATATAAGTTGGATATCAGGGAAAGGTTTTTTATGGAAAGAATGATAAAGTACTGAAATAGTCTGCCCGGGGAGGTGGTGGTGTCATCATCCCTGGATGTGTTTAAAAAAGGGTTGGATGTGGCACTCGGTACCAAGGTTTAGTTGACCTGTTAGGGCATGGGTTGGACTTTATCTTAAAAGTCTCTTCCAATCCAGCGATTCTGTGATTCTGTGATTCTGTGAAGTTCTCTATCCCTAGTTCCAGCTGTCAAAGTTTGGCAATACCAATATGTAAATGCACAATTCTTCAAAAGTTTCTACTGTTGCCTGTTTCCTTGTATGCATCAAATCATCTTTAAATAAACTATTCAACTGAAATCTTTATTTCCATTTTATACAGGGATTGACTCCTTTCTGTTTGTGTAAATATTTCCCTCTACAGATGAGAGGAAAATGCAGAGGAATTTATTCTTACTGAGAACAAATATTAATAGTTCAAGATTAGTTTGTTGATGGTTGCAACAGAAAAGTATCTGGTAAAAGCTACCTTATGACACACCTTTTGTTGTGGATGTTTCCACTGCTTAACATTCACAATGTGAATTGTACTCAATGAGAGGTTGGTTTCCTTTTGACACCGAAGTGGCTGCTAACTCGCTGATTAACTAAAAGCCGTGGCATTGTTGTTGAGTGACTCATTAGCATCGTCAGTGAAAAGCATTAATGAGGAGGAAAAAAAAACCCAGTTGCTTAGAAAAAAGCACAAAGCACATGATGGAGTATTTTAACTTGTTCAAAAATAGTTTCTGTTCCTCTGCTGGTATAATTAAGGTTTTATTAATTTAGAATGGGAACAGATGAGAACATGAAGCTTTGTGTGTCTGCATCAGCTCAGGCATGGCTCATAAGCTTGAAGAGAGACCACCAGAAACCACAAGTTTTCAGGGGCAAAGGCTCCTTCATGCTACAGGCTGTGGGAAAAATGAGTATCAGCCTCCTCTGAACTGATGTCTGCTTCTGTATCGGATTTTTGCAGCACACCCGTATGAACAATGGACAGACTTCAAAAGGGTGACTCTTTAGTCATGTTCAGTATAATTTATTTTCTGTAGGCCTCCAATAAGAACCTACAAGTAACATGCAAAAGAGGCAAAATCCTACACATCTGCATGTAAATGGCAATGGGCATTGGAGTATAATCAGGAGTTCATCCATAATGTACTAATGTTCCAACAACAAATGCAGTATATCTGTGTGGAAATTACCTCCACAAATTCTTCAGTCAAAAAGCCATTGAAAACTATGATAAACTCATGTTTTGGAATTACTGAGGTCTCTGTCAGGCTCCAAGTCTCATCTTGGAAATACAGACTTGGAATCTAATTTTTTTAACCTTCAAAAAGTCTGGATCAACAGTCCACTATTATCTGCAGGAGTACTGCATAGAAGTTCAGAAATTAAAATTTTTTTGATTGATTCCACTGAACATATTCAAAGAAAATAAAGCATGACCTTGTCTAGATCATCCACTTGTGTGTGTGGACACTGAAAGAGACATGTGTTCAACACATCAAGAAATCATAGAATCATGGAATAGTTTGGGTTGGATAGGACCTTGAAGATCACCTAGTTTCAACTCCCCTGCCATGGGCAGGGACACCAACAAGACCAGGTAACTCAGGCATCAAAAAATTCATGACCGAAGAATGAAGATTTATCCCTGACAGGCTCTGTGTGTCTTGAAACACAGACTCAGAAAAATCACAGAATAATTTAGGTGTAAAGGCAACTCCTAAGGTCCCTTCTACTCTGACCTTCTACTTGGAACCTAGTCAGATTACCTTTTCCAAGGGTTGTGTCCAGTCAGGTCATCCAAGGATGGGGGTTCTCTAATGTACCTGGGCCCTGTTCTAGTATTGGACCACCTTTATGCCAAAAAAATGTTTTACTGACATCTAATAGGAATTTCTCATGTCTTCTGTCTTCTCAGATCAGGCAGTGGCAGACAGCCAGAGCACCTCTCTTGAGCTTTCTCTTCTTCATGGGCTCTTAAAGAAGTACAGTGCACTTGACTCCTACAGATCTGCACTGCTTCCTAATATCAGGCAGAGTTCCTTGCTGTGGGTAGCCAGACTGTGACATTACTCATTTCTACCCACTTTTCTCCTCTGTTTGTACCAGGTACCCTATCTCTTTCAGAAATGATATTTTAAGGGAATCATGATTTTTAATGTAGTTGCTGGCATACCTCACTCTACCCACAGGAAAGCATGGCAACAGAAAAGCTGTGCCTGCTATTCTCACTCTGCATCTATCTGTGTGAAGGTGTTCCACTCCTGTGCACACAGGGTTAATGTCTGCAGAAAGGCCCATCTGAACAGAAGTGGGATTTGAGCCCAGAACTTGGTCCAGATTTAAGAAGCCAAACATCTTTGTATATTGACTACTATACTATATGATTTCAGACGTGTTGAAATCTCATCACTGAGACAATACAATATTATTTGAGTATACAATACAAAATAAAAATGAGAGAAAAATGGGAACAACAAAGTGCAGATGGAGGCTTGCATCTATGGAACCCATTCTTCATTTTATGTTTCTTTACTAAGCAGCAGCTAAAAATAAAAGGTTGGCTGTCCCAACTATTTCCCCATTTATCCTCAATAGAAATAAATTTTTTTTACTTGCTATTATTGAGTCATAGAATCAAAGGTTGGAAAAGACTTACAAGATCATCAAGTCCAGCCTTTGACCTATGTTTAATACTTTAATACCGATTGTGAGGAGATTTGCAGGTAAGTCTGGGCAGAGGTCTTTTTAGGGCCTGTGTAGTCTTGGTTTTCAAAGGCAGTAGAGTAACATGGCAAATAGGATTCATTCAGACTCCCCAGATGGGCCCTTGAGCAGAATTGCTGATGCTAGAATGACAGACCACCCAAGCATCTGTTTGATGCTTCAGCTCTGGGCCCCCGCAGCTGAACTTGATGTCTGGTCCATGTGAGTATGGAAGCCACTGAGAAACCTCCAGGCTTCACTGCAGAGGAAAAGTTTGCCTTAGGATCTTGTTCTCAGTGCAGGTATTGCAGTTGCATGACAACTAGCTAAACTTAGTGTAGGAGATTGGACTAGGTGACCTCCACCCTAAATTTTACTGTGATTCTGTGAAGTCCCAGATTAAATGTTAGGACTTTTCCCCTCTCTCTGCGGTTTTCCATAACTTGGTATTGCAAAGGCTGATGATTCAAGGATGTTGAAGGAATGTTTTAGGTCTAACCTTCCCTGAAGTTCTTGAGGCTTTCATGTCTGATCCAACATTCAGGTTCACATGGCCCTCGTGGGGCCTTTTGGAAAGCAGCAATATCATGCTTTTAAGAACAGCTCTATGTAAGAACCCAGGTGGAAGTTGGTACCTATAGTATTCCTGGGCAACAGGACATTGCAATATCTAATTTTAAGTCATGTTTCTCTCTAGGCCATTGAAGTCCTGATTGAATTCACTGGGCTGATTGAATATCCAAGACCTAGTTCAAGATAGTACAGCAAGGAAGATGTAAAATAGCTAATGAGCGATGTTTGCAATTCCTCTCTCCACGCAAAATGGTGCAGTTCAAACCAGAAGGCTTGTGGAGCTCTCTGCAGAGTATCTCACAACTGTTATCCACAACTACATAGGAGATGTGGGTCTAACATGGTGCAAACAACAAAGAGAATAACCTTGTTCTTCCCATCTCAGGTGAGACTTCTAATAAGTGATTAAGTCAGAAAATAGGACAGGATCCCAGCTGAGCCATTGCTCTTGTTCACCAGATGTGACAGAGTGATTATATGAACCCCAGCAGGTGCCACAGCAGGAACAAGGAGGGAAGGGATCTGCCTGAGAAGGGGGATTTGTGGGGCTTTGATTCCCCAGGCAGAAATACAAGGAGATTTTTAGAGGGAATGTCAAACCCAGGAATGGCTGACACTTGGGAGGTTGCAGTGATCAAGGTTTTGAAGATCATATACATTTTAGTAGGAAGTTAATCCATCCACCAATTCCTTGTTTGGAATTGATTCTGTTTATTATATAAATCAATAGATAAATAAACAGAATATTTTTTAAAGTTATACTACATAGCACATAGGGCTTCAGGGAAAAAAGAATCTATTTCACAGTCTTTAAATTTTGCATAATTTTAGATAAATCATATTTAAAATCCATTAATCATTTCACTGCAAGCTTGTCTTTTAAACTGATGATTGTTTTCCAAAATGTAGCAGTTTCTTAGTATTTTTTTATACCAAACACCTCAATCTCAAATACTGAAAGAAATTATTTTAGAGAGTGAAAGAAAAAGAAACACCATCACTTCTCTGATGTTCTACACTGAACAGGAGAGTAGTTCATATTGATTAACATTTTTTTCTGAAAGTGTTGCGGACTTCTGGTTACCAGGAACCCTGGAAACTCTGTGTATTTGCACTTTAGTTTAGCAAACAGAAGCCTTGATGTTCCCTTTGTTTAGATCACCATTAGCAAGCCGGTAAAATACTTCATTCTAAATTTTTAGAAGGGTCTACAGTAGGTCACATTGCTATGTTGTCATGGTGATGAGAAGTGCAGATGTCAAGTAGAAAATAGAAAGTGGTGGTATTGATGGTTTGATTATTAAAAGACTTGATTAAAGCAGCTTTTAGAGGGCTCAGATGTTCTCTTTTCCAACAGATTACTCAGACTTCAGTAGCTGGAGGCCCAGTCCACCACAGAGACCACCACACCCAGCAGCCCTCGGGATTTTGTTTTCAGTAGTCTGTGGATATGGCCATTAGTAAGGTATTGATGTGAAACAAATGCATTAGTTTCCTTTTTGCACAGAGACAAAACCCTCCTACAGACTGAGGTCCTGCTTGAAGCACCTGTAAATTTAATAAGGACTATTTTTAGATTGTTGTGTTTGATATATGGTATATGGAGTTTTCTTGATAAAGCTTCTAAATGTATTTCAGAATTAAATAAGAATTAAAATTATCATTTACTTAACCAAAATGTGGACGAAAAATATAAGTTCACATATGAATTGCCAACATATAGTACAAAATATTGTGAGTGGCAATTTAAAAAGCAGGTTTGACTCTACTGAAGGTATTTGTTCCTAATTTCAGGTATACCTGCTGCAGGGCAGTAGTGGCAGTGATAAGGGTCCTTAACAAGGATGAATATACTGAAGCCATTCCTCTCTTTCTGTTCTGCCTTTGTTCACATATTTAGTACCTTCCTGATATTGCCTTTGTGCTCACACAACAGAGAGATGCTCTCACACATGAGCTTGATACAGGTTCTTGGTTTGGAACAGGAATATATGTTTTTGGTTTGGGTCAGGGATACACGAGCATGTGACATAGGAGGAGAGGCTGAGAGAGATGGGCTTGTTCAGCCAGGAGAAGAGATGCCTTTGGAGGGAGCTGTGTCCTTCAACAAACCACCTTATGGGTAGTGTTAGGAACCTCACAGCCATACTCCTCTTAGAGTGAAAGTACAGGAGTCAACCAACACAAGCTGCAACAAGAAAAGTGATGATTCAACATAGGGAGAAGAAGTTTCATAGGAAGTTTGGTGAGGCCTTGGGACAGATGCCAATGAGGCTGTGCTTCCTCACAAGTACTGAAACTCAGATGGATGCAACCCTGAGATATCTGCTCTAGCTTTAAAGATAGCCTTTCTCTGAGAGGAAATTTGGAACAAATTACTTCCAAATTAATTTATTTTATGACTCAGTGTTTTTCTGATTTGAATTAGAGATACAAGTCAGTCTTGTATCTCTAAAACCAGGCTTCTTCTATGCAATGCAAATGTCCATCAAACATCCCATTCTGCTTTTCTGTATAGATTTAGTGATATTTTAAAGCCTTTTTGTATTGACTGGTCAATAAACTCCAAGACCACACTTCACAGAAATGTCAGTGCAATTGGCTTTAAGTATTTCAGCCTGTTCTCTTTATGTCTGTGAAACAGTTGTTCCTCTGAAATCTTCAACAAGGACATTTCTACTATAGATAAGGCCAGGGTCTTCTGGCGGGGAGGGACCACTAGCTTAATGATAGACTCATTTGCACAGCTTAAAACCAGCAGTGGAGAAATGGTGGAAAAGATACTCCTCATTCCCATCCATTTTCCTTCTCCTCAGCTGTTGGTTACTTTCTTTTCCCAATGGGATCCATCTTTCCAGAAGGTCAAAACCTAAAGGTAGATTCAAGAGCAGCAGCAGATATATCTATCTATGTGGCACAAAACTGTGGTGATCTTCAAGCAAGGGTGCCTGTCTTCCCCACTCTGCAGCCTATTTTCCCTACCCAAACAAACCATGTTTTCATCCCTTGGCATCAGCTGAAATATCTCCTATCTCTGCTTCTGACTGCAGCCACCATGAGCCTTCTCATATTCTACAGAACCTTTATCTGACTCTTGGACTGTAATTTTCTAGGTACAAAAAAAAATCCTGCCATCATCTGCTTCAAGAACAGTTAGGATTTTGGGCTGCTCTCAATGTGGCAAGGATGCCACTCACAGACATCTTACAGGCAAGGAGAGGTATGTGTGGAGTCACATCAGCATGAGCTGCACTTTTGAGCTCCAATCTACTGGGAGTTCATTGGGGTATTTCTTGTCCTGCTCAAGAGAAAAGTCCCCAGATGTGACACAAGTAAATCTGCATTGCTGGTTGTGTGAACAATGATCCCATCATCAGATCTGGTATATTGATGGACACCCAATCGAGTGTAGAGGTAAGAGAGGAGTCAAGACCAGAGGGATTTAGCTGGAGTACTAGTTAATGTCTAAGTGTCTAATGAATTTTATTATCCTACAGTCCTCAAGACTTCCCAGAGTTTTCAGGTCCAGTGCTCCTTGGATGAGAATGCATCCAATTAGATGACAGTTCACAATGGTGTGTTCTGGAGGTGGACATTTCTTTCCCCCAGCCATGACACTATTTTATATGGGCTGCATTGCCCTGCAGCAGCACACAGCATGGAGATTTGAGCTTCTTCTCCAGAGCTGTGTTTCCAAAAATAGTGATGCTCGCAGAGAATGGAGAGAAAGCATGTATTTCTCAGAAGAAATCTTGGAGATGAAGAGTGGGGTCAAAAATTTCTTACAACAGACTGTATGAGCCAAAGGAACATGTTCTGCACTAGTCTGTGCAGCTGTGAAATAAAAAGTAGCCTGTCCCTTCCCAGAAACCCACAGAGACACCTGCAGGGACAGCCCAGATCCAGCCTGGCTGATGCTTGGACAAAACCCCAGTGACTGAAAATAATCTGATTGGGCAGGTGCACCAAAAGGAACTGAAAAGGGCTTCAGAGGTCAGAGGCAGTAAGTGGTAATCTTATACATTAATTCAATTATGTTGACCTCTGCCACAATATTTCCAGATAAGTAGAAATTTGACTCATTTCCAAGATGTAAAATTCATTTGATAGAATAGCAAAGGGAGTTTTCAAAAAGCAGCTTCACTCTAAGTGCTCTGAGGACATTATTTAAAACATAGTTAGCTGACAATGACATCTGAATGAACTCCTCTGTATATACAATGACATTTTGCTTCATTCAAATGTTACCTTTAGTAACCAGGATTTTTGCCTAGCCCTTTCAGATGGCATTTGTTCAAAAGCCTGAAATGAAACAATGATCACAGGGATTTCAGTTTAAATCATTTCTCTGTTTAGGGAATAGTAGTAAAGCTGTAATTATTCATTGGGTGATGCTCAGCTTCTGAAATGAAGGGAAACCTCCAACTGAGAGTACTGACACTGCAGCAGAATTAGCAATTATGCATTGTGACCTCCATTTTCTGTAACTGTCAAAGCTGTTATCACAATTAGGATCATTATTCCATCAGGAGGTAATGCTCCCGATATAGAAGGAAAGGAGGAATGTTTGTTTAAGGGGTGACTTGTTCAAAGGTCACAAGTTCTGTTGCAGCTTTAATGCTCCTGCTGCTGAGTAAAGATTGCTATTCAATCACCCATGTCTGTTAATGGCTTGTATGAAAGAGTTGCTGTTCAAAATCTGTTCTAAAATGAATTTTTAGATCCATATTTTAGGATTCAACACCCTAGTTAGAGGGATTGGCAGAAAGGAAAGCAAAGATATGCTGAGTGCCATACTGTGGAAGGTGCAAAAGATTCACTCATGTCAATGGACATTTAAAGAAGCAAATCCTTCAATTTTGTTAATATTTTTGTTCTAAAAGAACAGCTTGAGTTTTACACTCAATGAAACACAAGAAGAAATCAGTACTTTAGAGCAAGTATTCTACACTGAATAGTAGCATCCAGCTCACCCATAATGATATGTTTCATGAGCAATAAAAGATAGATCTCCATACTGCACTAAAAAACAGATTAATGTCAAGTTCCTGGTTAACTGAACTACCAACTTCAGTTGTACACAAGCCCATTTTGAAATGCATATTTCTATATGCTTTTTTTTTTTTTTAAACTGACCATGTCACAAGGGGAGGATGCTAAAGCAAAGTATCTATTGTACCTATCAATTCCCATCCTCTTAGTGGTAATAGAGGGTAATAGATGCTTTTACTACTTCTTTTCTCACTTAGTATACACTTCTGCCCACACAGATTAATTTTTGCCTCTTCCATAGAGATATCACAGTGAAGGCATGCCCTCATTTTCCAGACTTTGGCTCCAAAGGTGTTAATTTTCTCTACACAGTAACCATTTTTTTTGCTTCGCTGACTTGTTTTTGGCAATCACCTTTAAGAAGAGTGGTAACATTAGCAGTTAGGTGCCATATGTGTCTCTATCTGCCTGGTCTTTGGATGCACATTTAACAAAATCTGCACTGGCAGTGTGCAGTAAGAAAAACTTCCTCTACATTTTTTTTTTTTTTTTGCTGTGATGTAGCTTCATTCTGTAACATAGTGAAGGGCAGCAATAACTCCTCAGAAATAGATGACCATTTGCTTTAGCTTTATGATCAATCTTTCAGTGCACCTGCCAGTGGAATGGATGGGAAGCAATCTTGCAGAAAAAATTTCAACAGAGACCTTCTGTGCTGTAAATAAGGGCACAGAGTATAGATATGAATTAGAAATATTAACATATAAATTTCAGAGCTTCACCATTCTCCTTTGATGTTTTGATGTTGATATTTTGTCTCCTTGAGACAGTTTGCTACTTGCCTTCTCTGTAGTGAATGTTGTGAGAAAATTACTGCATTTCTCTTAGCATGACTTCTGTCAGATCATTTCTGCTTCTTTTACTATCTAGGACAAACAATTTGCATTACTTCCAACTTTCTTTGTAGCTTGTGCTTTCTAGACTGTTGGTAATTCCTGTTGCTCCTTGGCTGATTTCTTCCATTGATCAGTTTCTTCCCTGAAGTACCAAACTGGTACAGGCCTCACCAGTACTGAGTAAACCAAAGGAATTATGTATTACTATAGGTAATAGATGCTGCCTTTTTTGCATTCTGGGATGAGGTTCTTTTTTTTTTTTTTCCCCCTAAGGATGATGATTATTTTTTAACTTGTTCTCAGGCAACTGAGATCAACTGTTTTCTGCAGGGCACCTGCTAACCATTTTCCCCTACTCTGTACTTGGACAGTTGCTTCCTTGTGTATAATTTTTCACTTGTTAAATTTCACTTTGATCTGCTTTTCTAGAAATTATCTTAAATTTGTAGAGCTCTTTTCTATTCTCCTTTTGTAGACCAGGGTGTTTCAGCTCTCCTTGTGCTGGAGTTGCTACCTCTATCCAGTCACAGAGTGAGAATATCTACTCATCTCAAGTTTCCTGTGAGAGTGGAGATCATGTGAGCACCTTGCAGGTATCTGGAAGATACAGATGCAGCTGAATTTTCTGGGAAGATGTCTGCTTAGCTTTCCACAAGTGAAGAAAATTGGTGCAGATACCTACACAGAAAGGTCAACTTCAACAGAACAAAGTTTTTCACCCTTCTTTCCCATGTTGGGGAAAGCAGAATACCACAGGTGTTTGTCCCTGTCCTCTGAGTGAAACCATCAAGGCTATGGGTCATTACCTTCTCTGAGGTGGAACTGAGATACTTGCCAAGTCCCAAACTGGGAGCTGGGTGTCATTTCTAGCCACAAATATCACCAGTAACACCAGCAAGTGTTCAGTGTGGTTAAGGAAATGGTTAAATGCAAAGTGACTTGGAGGCTTTACCACATGACAAATGCCATGCTCTTTCAGAATCACAGGTTACAAAGCATAGGTTATACATTCTTCTGCCTCCACATATTATTACTGAAAAACACCAAACTGCCGAATTAGATACTTGGAGAACTGCTGGCCTTAATGCAGTTCATCAATTTTACAGAAGGTGTCAGAAGAGGTGTCTACATCTTCATCATGGCCGTCTGCAGATCATAGTCCACAAGAATCACTCAATTTCCTTTCAAGGAGTTCAGAAGCCTAAGCTGATTGTTCAGTTTTTCAAAAATAAGATGGTATGTGCTAAGCTGGGAGCCAGCAGGAGCAGATGGCCCAAGTGCCCAAAGGCATCTACAGCTGCAGGGGTTTGCTGTGTCCAGAGATCCTGCAGACAGAGTGCCATGCTGCAGAGATTGTGTCAGTCCCATATAGAGAAATTGTGACACCAGAGCCACTGGCAGCAGTTTGTAGGTAAGGATTTTGTGTGTCACTGCATTGAGTCCACACAAAGACTTTCCCTAACAGTCGGTGCACTTGTCATGTGTGAGAAACACATCTTACCCAGCAGGACATGAACAGGGAGATCAGAGGCAATAGCAGTCAGATGCCTCTGAAGAAGGTTGCTTCTCTGTCAGAAGTCAATAATTTCCTGAAAGTATCTTGCACTGCATTGATTTCAACAAAAAGAATATAAATTATTCACCATATTTTTCCCCTTCAAAATGAGGTTTTGGTATTGGTTTTAAAATGTTGTGTACTTGCTAGACAAATTAAAATTGGAATACTTTGTTGAAAATAAAATATAATCACTGATAGCCTTATGTTTTTTTTTTTTTTTTAATTAAAGGTTGTTCTAAATTTTGATGGTTTGAAGTTTCTTTTCACCTCTGGTCAGACTTGTGTTCTGATTTTGTGGCAATCTTTTTGAAATGGGAAATTAATTTACAATACATCATTGAAGTGACCAGCTGATCAGTCTTTGTTGCTGATTGGCCTATAAAGTTTAAACTGAGAGCTTCTGTACTTCTTAAAAATTGCATGAATTATATTTCTGAAAGAAGAACACTGATACAATTCTACTGTTCTTTCCTGATGTGTCTTATCTAAGAAAACTAAGAAATCTAAGAAAATCTAAGAAAATCCAAGAAATCCATCTCTGGCAAGTCTTTAGTGTAGTTTAAAAATTGCTTCCAAGTAAAAGAAGAAAAATTATGTTACTGTGTCATGTATTTATTTCATTTGGATCATGGTGTGAGTGAATCGGATGTCACAATATAATTTTTCTAAAATGTTTTGTGAAGTACCAAAGGCTAAGGAAGCATACAGATGGAGCTTTTTATGTGATTATGCTGTCTTTAGCAATGGTTGTGTTGTGGAGATTGGTACTTTCCACTGTGTAATTAACACATACAGGCCAGATGTTTTAAATATAATGGCAGCATCTCTGGTTCGAGACCTGTTATTCCTTTTTCCAGAGCTGGTAATGCTGTGCTTGTTGAGCTGACCAGAGTTTAGCAGTTAATCTATATTCAGGTTATATCTTTCAAAAATTCAATCAAAACTGTGAGATTATCCTGAATTTCCTTGAAAAGGGACAGTTTTTGAAAAGACATGGTGATGTGAACATGCAGTTTGTGCTGTGTACAGAACAGAACACTCAGAGTGTCTTCCCATTTTTCTTTGTACCTCTTCTTTTCATCTTGAATCTATTTTAAGTGCTTCAGTGCACAGTTCCCACCCCATGACAGCAAAGGAGTCTTTATGTGGTGTAGGCTAGAACAGACTGCAGTGTGGGAGGATAGTGGATTACTGTAGCTTCATATTCCAAGCAAATTTAGCAAGTGCTTTAAAAAGCCAAACTATGAAATGACTTAAACTCATGACCAAAAAAAATCTAGAAATATGAATCTGAGGCTTATTTTATTCTAAGAGCATATTTAAGTGGAGAGCAAAGGACTGATGATAGGTGGAAGAGTACACTACTACAATAGTAGGAAAGGTCAACCCAGATGAGTGATTTCTTGGCTGACTCACAATCCATTACATTAATAGTATTATTGATTAATCTTTAACTAAATCCCCTTTTGGCCTTTTCTTATTTAAATAATTTTAAAAGTTTAATGAGTTAGCTTAGCTAGAGATTAGCTCAGTTGGTTAGAGCATGGTGCTAATAACACCAGGTTGGATCCCTGTATGGGTCATTCACTTAAGGGTTGGATTGGATAATCCTTCTGGGTCCCTTCCAACACAGAATATTCTTTGATTTTGGTAAAAGACAGTAAAGGGAAGACAGGATTCAGACATTATGGCTACTGTGAATATCAGAGTTCTAGGAATGTCTTAAAGATTTGAGAGGGATATAATCCTTTTTTCTCCCTGATAGAATCCAGCCAATTGTTAATACAGATTAAGTAACTTCCCCATACAGTCTCCAGCACCTGCTGGTTTGTCTGTGAATGAGCAACCTCTACTGAAAGTGCCCAGTTTTGTGCCCCTCAGGTGGCACAAGGTGCTGGAGCAAGTCCAGAGAAGGGCGACAGGGCTGGTAAAAAGTCTGGAGGACAAGTCTGATGATGAGTCACTGAGAGAGCTGGGGTTGTTTAGCTTGGAGAACAGAGGCTCAGGGGAGATTTTATCATTCTCTACAATGGCCTGAAAGAAAAGTGTAATGTGGTGGGGGTCAGTCTTCTGTCTCAGGTGACAAGTGACAGGACAAGAGGAAACGGTGTCAAGTTGCACCTGGAGAGGCTTTGATGGAATACAAGGAAAGATGTCTTAATGGAAGGGGTTGTCAGGCATTGGAAAAGGCTGCCCAGGAAGGCTGAGTCACCATCCCTGGTGGTATTTAAAAGAAGAATGGATGTGGCATTTGGGGACACGGTGGGCTTGGCAGTGCTGGGTTAATGGTTGATCTCAATGGTCTCAGAGGTCCTTTCCAATGATCCCATGAAAGACTTAGAAAAGCAATAACTGCCTTTGCCATTCAGTAGATGGTGCTCTTCCCTTCTCCTGAAGTTATGGCTCATGTTGCTGATGAATTAGGTGTCTCACTTCAGAAGTGATTTAGGTCTACAGTTCTTCTACCTTTTATGTGACCAATGCTTGCTGTATGTTTGCCAAGACTGTTAACCCCTGTGCCTGGGCCAAGTCAGATTTTATTCTGTTTACTTCATTTATTTTCTCCCCTGACAAGGACGAGTTGACAATATATGAGGCTTGTGTTTACCAAGATTTTACTGTCAGTCCCCAGGAAAGAAACAATATGTGCCTGGTGAATGGACTTGGCATCTCTCCAGAAGTAGACCTACTGGTTTTCCATAAGGGTGCAGCATTGTTCTGAAATATCTCTCCCACTCAGGCACCAACATAGACTCTGGCTTTTCAGGACCTATGTCTACGCTGGTGGACCCCAAAGAGTCCAAAGGGTGAGTGGACATACACTGAGGCACCCAACCTGATCAACCTTATTCCTTACCTGTGCTGGACAAAGAACTGGGCATTATCCAGCCTCCAGCTGCCATGCTGCACCTTGGTTCATATCAGAAGAAAATATAATGGATTTGGTAGAAATGCTGAAGGCATTCAGGAACATGGATCTTCTGCTCAAGCTGAGTGATGAGGTTTAAAAAGCTTGAGAGAAAATGGGCATATGCTGAAACAGTTTTCACCATGAGGACAGTCATGCAGGGGTGCAGATTGCTCAGAGAACATGGGCCAAAGACCTCTGTGGTCCCTTCTAGCCCAATTGTCCTGTGATACTACAATTCCCTGTTACATTACAGTTTGCTTTAAAAGCAGAAGCAATC
Source organism: Chloebia gouldiae (assembly GCA_003676055.1). Classification (NCBI taxonomy): domain Eukaryota; kingdom Metazoa; phylum Chordata; class Aves; order Passeriformes; family Passeridae; genus Chloebia; species Chloebia gouldiae. The sequence continues at coordinate 49,915,669 of QUSF01000002.1, read as the reverse complement.
CTGAAAAATAAAAAATTAACTGTGGTTATTATTGACCTAAGGCAGGATTTTATTTCAGTCTGCTTTAAAGAGTCAGGAGATGTTCAGAGAAATGTGTACATGGGTGATGTGTTCATTTGCTCCCCTCTGGAGAAGGAAGAGCTTGGAGACTTGCATTTGGGCAGGGGATGAGCCCTACCTGGGGAAGAGCGAACCTGAGTTACTTCCCTTGTTTGCAGGTTGGGCCTGGCTTCATTTACTTGATTGTCCTACTCAAAGATGTAAGGATCCACCAGTGAAATTCATGAAGTTGGAACAATCATGCATCAAAAGGAGAAAGATCAGTCTGGGCTGATGCCAACTTCAGTAGTAGACCCTGGTTTTTTCTTTCGTAAAGACATTGCATGGTCCAGCATGGAGCTGGACGAAGATCCTATAATAGAAATTGAAAATAGCTGTAAATATATAAAATGCTAATGAGACACTTCAGCTGTGAGCAGATACTGCTGGCTGTTCATTTAGGAAAAAAAAAAATGGCCTTATCATGTTATAAGGAAGGCATTTCTGATGTTTAATTTACAAGTTTATAAAATATGGAGAATCAAGTCTGATTTAAAAAACCTTAAATATCTTCCCAAATATCTTTCTGTCAGTATAATATAGATTCATATAAACTCTGTTTTGGCAGAGTAAAGGGTACTGCTCCATGATATACGATGTTGTACCACCATAAAGACAGATGGATGGTTTAATAAGTACTATGTGTTTTAATGGTGTTGTGGGCAAATTACACTGGTGCTCATACTCACAAAAGTTAAATATACATAAAGTCAACTTTATTTAAAGTTACAATAAAATAGCATATTTTTTTCCTTCTCACTGGATTTCCCATCTTGCTGCTGATTTCTGCCACAGAGTTTCTGCTAGTAGCACCTACTCCCAGCTGGACCTGCAGAAATGTTCATGACACACATCTGTCTTCTGTCCCACTCTCTTTGGGATTTGCAGAACAACCCAAAAAAAAGGCCCCTCCAGTCTCCACATAAGGAAACAAGCCAGAAAATCTACGATGATAATTTGGGAGTGATTGCATTGAAAAAGTAATGATAGGAGGAGACATTTGAACTCTTCTGCCTTTGAGGCACTGCACAACACTGCACTAGAGAAAAAATAATGCTGAAGGAGGGATGCCTCCATCACTACTACAATTGAAACTGGAACTATCCCATCTCAGTCTCTAAAAACATATTTACACACTTATTACTCCCTGAAGATGACAGACAGTATATCTACATTTCTTGTAGCATAGGACACTCCTAGTGAAAAGGCCACCATGCAAGAAGAGGTGTGGATCTAGTTTATATGAGGACTAAACCAGAAGATTCCATGGATGCTGAAGTTCAGACTCTCAGGCTGGATGCAGTCAGGGTTAATCCTCTAAACGAGTAGGGATTCAGAGAATTCTTGGAGTGGCGAATACTTTTTTTTCCAAGCTGGCTTGCTCTTCTCTATTCAGAAGTAAACATTTAATACAGTTCCTAGTAGTAAAAGTAGTCATCAAAATCAATATTCATTATGCACTATTTCATACTGAGAACAAAATGCAGAATTGATTTTCAAGTGATTATTTAAAAGAATCAGCATTTATTTCGATTTTCTCTTCGCCTCCTATTTGACATGTGGTCTACCATTCTTTACTAGTTAGATTTAACTGAAGAGGATTTTATAAGCTGTGACTAATCTTTGTAATATGGGAAAAATTCTACTGTGAACAAGGGGAAAGCAGGCAGCACTAATTATCTCTAGCACAGAAGAACTCTATGTCAAAAAAATCCAGCCCTTGAAATATATTTTCCTGTCAAAGCCTGGTTTATAATTATGCTCATCAGTCATGTAAATATTCCAAGTATGTGTCATATAATATGACACACATGAATATGTTGGTGTCATGTGGATGAAATATACAATCCCTTTTTCTTTTCTTTTTTCTTTTTTTTCTTTTAATTAAGAGCCTTTTCAGAAGTGTATTTATGCTGTTATGATGTTGGTGTTCCCTATCCTGCCAAGCCAGCAGGTGAGGGAGGGCTCCCTGTGCACTGCAAGGTTCTGGTCCTGCTAGAAGGAAAACTCTAGCAACCAATAATTTTCTTGATCATGAGCTTAACACTCAGCAAGGCCTCATGTCATCTGTGTTGTCAAAAAGCCTTGACATTAAAGTTCTTTCCCTTGTTTTCCTTCCCTTCCCTTGTCTTTTCATGTAAATGTTCAAAAATCAGACACCATAAGCCATCTCAGAAGATTGGTCATTTGAAACAACAATTTTCTCAATGTGTGTATTCTGCCAGCTGGGTGCCCCCTCAGGCAGAGCCTTTGCTGAGGGTGGCACCAGGACCACCTACATGGTCCTTGAAGGTCATTCACCCACAGGTCTCTGGCTTTCATCTCCTATTTCCCTCCCTGCCCCAGAGAGGGAGGGCTGATGTAGCTGAGGGATGTGAGGGTGTCTAGCAAGCTGTGCATGTGTCCAATGCACACGGAAGGGACTGATGACCTCAAAGCCTTGGCAGCAGAAGGGGCTCTTGAAGATGTGGAAGTGCTCCCCCTTAGTTATGCTCTGCTCCCAGCACCTCCACAGGCCCACCCTGGACAGCACATACATAGGAATCCTTCCCCTCTCCATGTAGAGAAGATCAACGAGCCAAACTCCCACCACCATCAGAAAATGTTTGGGCAGGTGAAGGGCACTGGCTCCTCTTTGAGAAATGAAGGAAAAGAGTAGATCTGCTTGGTGGCTTTTTAAAGGACACTTCATTTCATGTTCTCTCTTTGCCAGCCCCCATACACAATGGCTATCTAAATGCTCTGCGTTGCAGCATCTGGTCAGTTTGAATAAAAAGGAGGGCTGATGCCACCATTTGCCTGTTGCCACCAAGATTCTTCCAGCAGGTCTTGCAGCAGTAGATCAGCAAGTTCATTTGGCAAAGCTTCTAAACAGAGGATACAGGTGTGCGTAGCCCAAGCCATGTCTGTGCCAGAAGAAATAGGGAAGAAGCAGCAGCATATTTTTCCCTTGAAACCTCCTGCTCCCAGAGCACTTCTTTGTACTTTGCAAGTGAACATATTTTGAAGAAGAACAAAAAGGGCAAATGTGGTTTTCCCATACGTGCATTGTTGAAAGCTATCTGACAAACTTAGGGCAAGATTAGTTGAAATTACATGAGCTTCTGCAGATACCTCAGATTTTGCATAGATTTAGTAATAAGGTGATTAAAATCATGCTCATATAAACAGATGTAGTTTAATCCCTTCTTTTCTGGTTTCATACAGTGAAGGAGTAGTCAATATAGAAAACACTGTGGGGTTTCCTTTTAGCAAAGGTGCATCAAGCTAGACTACCTTATTTCAATATTACTTTCTATGACCAGATCTATAAAATTTTATCACTGGGAAGGAATTTATATCTCTGATGAAAGAAGAAGGCTTGGTTATTTAGGCCTATATTTTGGTAAATCTATGATTTGTATCTTCTAACTTGCAGCTCCTTGCTTTTAGACTCCATACTCCAGCTAAAGTGGTCCTGGTAAAAAAAAAAAAAAAAAAAACCAAAAATTTATTTCTGGCTTAGGGCTTTTTTTGTCCTACTTGCTCTTATAGTTATTCACTGGAATATATATGTACTTCTTACTTTACCTGCTGTCTGAATAGGTATAATTTCCTGTGAAGTGCAGCATATACACGGAGAGTAGAAGGGCCTCATGTTTTTAATTTTAAACACTATTTAAAAATATGTTTTAAGCCACCAAAGGCAGATGTTACAATACCAATAGACTATTTGTTGATAATGGTCATCTGAATGGACCATGTAACTGATGTCCTTTCTAATGTTTTAGGTGGCTAACATTAAAAGCTGAGACAATTTACTTAAAATGCATAAAATTTCATTTCTCTAATTTAAGCAAACTCTAATCCAGTAATACATGGGGCTTCATGTATAGAACTCTTCTTCCATCACTCCTGGTTCTCAATATGCTATTTCCAGACTACTTGAAGTTGAAATCTTCTCCTGCTAATCAGGCTTTCAAAACAAAACAGCATCATTAATGTTATTTTTAGTTGGATAAAGTAGTTACAAAGGACATACTATAGATGCACTTCCTCTTCCCCCCTAAATTCCTGACTTGTCAGTATTACATGAATCTGGCTGAACATTTTGTTTGAATTAGGAGACTGACATTCCCATGCTGTGTATATTTCACACTTGTCTTTCATAAAACAGGGCCTTCAATAATCCAGTCCTACTTTCTCTGAATTCCCTGAATATGTACAGAAGGAAACCCATTCTCTCACACTTAGACTAAACACTGTCAGGATCCTGGATTATTTCTTTTATTTATGTCAAACTTTCACTGAACTGAGACCAGTAGCTTGACTGGGAGGCAAAAGTGGGGAATGTTCTGCCAGCACCACTCAAATCTCAGCCACTGACAAATCTGAGCCCTGGAGTGAGTTGCCCAAAACATCCCAGTGCCCCAGACAGGACACAGATGTGACCCTGCTGCTCCCTCAGCCAGCCTGAGTGCAGGGACCAGGAGGTGATCCCATCCCTCGCCGGGCTAAGCCCACTCTGCACCACAGTGAGTCAGGAGATGCTGTAAGGTGCTGCTTTTTTGTCCTTGCCACACATGGCACACTGATTTTACCATCGTTTGGGCTTCTCCAACCTTTAATTACTCCCAGTAATAGGAAGTGGAGGATATTTAGCATATTGGAATAGATTCTCAGAGTCTGGAGTATTGAATAGCTATAAAGAGCAGTGGCCCTTAGGAGCAATGAAGTGCCTGTGGTCTCTAGAAATGAAAGGAATTTATGTCTTTATTGATTGTTGTCTTAAATTTTGAAATCAATAAACTAACTGAGCAAAGCCAGTTTGATCTTCTAGGCTTTTATTTCTAATTAGAACTAATAAGTAGTCAAGAGAACATGACAGAGTAGTTGTTGTCTGAGTCATATAACAGATCTCTAAATAAATAGGTTGTTTGCTTCCCTCTGGGAAAGAAGTCAGCAGCATGTCACTCATGGATGGTGTTACACTGACAGGTACAGCTATTATTTTCTCATGTAATATTTAATCCTAAAAATGTTTCTTAAGGTACTGTCAGAGCAGAAGCTGAAATCTGTGTAATGTTATATTCCTTGTGAATTCAATAAGGAAACTTTGCAGCTATCTGACTTAACAATTTGAGGCCTAGGAATGATAGGCTTTGGTCAAGGAGGATATATAACTTTTCCACAGAAAGGTACACTGTTATAGAATATCTCAGAGAAGCTTTGTACTTGTGACTGGTTTGGATGATATAGAAATTGCTTTTGAATTCAGGTTCTTTCATTTGTGATTTGGGTTTGGGTTGGTTTCTTTTTGATACCCTTTGGCTTATGCTCATCTTGCAGAATCCAGTCCCATTCCTACTAAGTTAAACTGCTGATCCTTCAGAAAGAGAAAATGGTATAAATAGCTGTCAAGAAGGCAGGATAGATAAGTGTGCTATCTGGAATCCCACAGATTCTAGTGACAGGCCAATCCTATGGCACTGATTCAAGGGAAAAAATTCCCATTTATATCAAAATGATTTTTTACTCAGATGTAGTCTGACTGTATTTTAAAATCAATGACATGCATAATGGTCATAAAGGGTCAAAAAAAGCAAAACAATAGAGCCCGCCCATCTTCAAAGACTGTGAAGTGATAAGCAGTTTTACACCTCTCACTCAGAAGAAATCCATGCAGGTTTTCATGCAGAGATGTCTTTAACTCTGATCTTTCATGACAAATTCCGAAACCAGAATGATTGGAGCAGGAGTAAAGGTGTGCCACAAGTGGCAGACTTCAAAGCCAAGGGAGTCCCCTGTTCATCATTTGTGCCTAGATTGCAACACCCCTGGCACCTCCGAGGTTATGCAATGTATATCATGATACAGTTTAAAATTTCCGCCTCACTGCAGCAATGATGGATTGTGAGGCAAGAGAACCTCTTTCGTAGATGTTGGAGTTACTTACATTTCACATTCTCAATCAATGTTTGGTTTAATCTTCAGTGTGCAATTCTGCATCAGAAAAGAGGGGAGTTCACTATGAATCGTTGATGATTAGCAGCATGGGGGTTTAGGCACAAGTTCTGCTTGCATTTTCTAATGAGTACAACTGCTAATTAATGCAATATTTAACATGAAATACTGGAAACCTCAGTGCATCACACAGCTTTTGCATAGCTAATCCAGAGTCCTTATTTCCTTGGCACAGACATATTATTCATGGGATTTTGTTTTATTTTGCAGTTTTTTTGATGTTATGTGTTTTTTGTTGTTGTTGGGGTTTTTTTGTGCGTGTTTTGTTTTTTGAGTTTTTTTGTTTGGTTTATTTTGTTGTTGGTGGAGTTTTTTGTATGTTTGGGTTTTTTTTTTTGTTTTGTTGTTGTTGTTGGGTTTTGGTGTTTTCTGTGAAAGTTTAATAGGTTGCTGTATGTTAATGATCTCTGAGGAGATCTTTCAGATTTGCTTCCTGCTACATTCATTCTCCATCTGCCTTCTTCTCTGCATATGCTGCTTGTTAATCTTTAGCTTTGCTGTTGCTCTTGGTTCTGGTAAGGAGATTTTGAAAGGGCACCTCCTCATTGTCTTCTACTGCTGGTACTCGAGGATAGAGGAAATACAAACGAGAAAAAAGAAAGGGAAATTGTGAAATCCTCAGACTGGAAGAGGAAATGCAAATAAAGAAGAGAAAAATGCTCATTCTCTTGTGGAAGAATCTTAATACAGTAGAGCATAACACTGTAAGATGCCATACGGTATTTTAAGCTACTTGTGTCTATTTTAAGATATCTCACCCCCAAAGCATTGACAGAACAGTCATTCCCTACTACCTAAATGTCCCTCCTACTATTCAGCTACAGACATTTAAAGCTGACAACACGTTTTCACTGCATGTTATCATTAACCAAGACCTGGGTGCATTTGTTACTTGTGGCTATGAGATACAGCCATGAAGGGGGTTACTAAAGCTGGAGGATGGTGTTGCCACAAGAATATACAGATAGGAACCAGCCATCTATAACAATTACCTTGAATCTAGGTCAAAGCATCGAAGCAACCAAGCTGAGAGGTGCTGCTCTGAATTCCTGCACTGTAGTGAGGGATAAAACTCAAATTGCTGTTAAAGATGGCACTTGAATGCTTTGAGGTGGGCACTGCACATTAGCAGCAGAGGACCTACACCCTAAAGCCCAGGAAGATCCTTGTGTAAGTGCACACCTTGGAGAAGGGGAGATCTAAGTTCAGAGGACGTAGGACACGTGTACCAAATTTCTGCCCATTTTTTCTTCCTCCTCTTCATCTTTCCTTTTTTTCCATTTCTTTACACCCCAGTCTGACCTTTTATCACTATTTAGCCCTTCTTTCTTGCTCTATGAGGCAAGAATACACCTAGGTTGAGGCAAGTGAGAAAATGAATGACAAATAGAGAGGTGGAAAGATGGAGAACAGACTAAATAGGCTGTGTCTCAGTGTGATTGCTTTTTGGTTTTGGTCTAAAAGTTTGGACATTTGATTTTTTTGTTTCAGTCTCAAAATGTTACAAAGAAACTTAGGGATCAGTTAACTTTTTCTTTGTCTCCTTTCAAAAAATCTACACCAAAAAAAAAAAGAAAGAAAGAAATAAAAAGCTCCCCTGAGTTTACGTGGCTGAAGCCATCCTGCTCTTCCAAGAAGGAAGGTCTTTTTCTCCTGCAAACACTTGCTAAAAATTATCTGTGAAGAAAGGTCACAGAGGTGTCTTCAGGACTAATCTCCCCCAGCTTTGGCTATAATTGTAATCAGTGTAGATACCTTCCTGTTTTGAGCCTGCTATCCTCCTTTGAGGGACTGCAGTGGTGACAATGGCAGTGTCAGACAATTTCACAGACATCACCCGTAGTTCCTTAAACAAAAATTTTGCTACGAGGAAGTCAATGCAGTTCCCTCCTATGACACTCCTATTTGTTAAAAACCCCGAGTTGCCCTTGCAGAGCAGCAGTAGGTCACGTTCTGGATTCAGTGGTGCAGCAGGTATGGATGTGTGGCACAGGGAGTGCCCGGAAAGCACCGCCCAGCGCGGCATTCCGACCCTGGGCTCGCTCTGTCCTTTCTGTCCTGGGTGGCAGGGAGCCATGCCCTTCCACAGAGCCTCCATTGTTGAAACATAAAGAACAAAACATGCATGCGTTTAGTCTGATCAGTGCTGGAACAAATCGCTTGTACTTATCAGATTGCAAGGGCTTTTCTGGGAACAGAAATTTCGAGTTTGCAGAAAGCTGAAGAAAAACGCCTCAAAGTAAAAGCAAGGCAGGCAACCCAAAATGCAGTGAGATATGTCCACCTCTGAGTCATGATGTTTCATGACTTGCTCATTTGTGTAACAAAGTATTACAGAACTATTGTGAGACACATCCAGAGATCTGGACCGGAGGAAAGCAACTTTCTTATCATTAAATACTTGAGATACTAATCCTTACTGCCTAAAAATATATTTCTCTCTGTTAGAAAGGCAGATGCAAACTAAAGAATTGATACAAGACTAGTCCAATGTTCTCTGTTGCACCACATATCCCTGAGAAATCGCCAAAGGAGGGTTTGTGGGTGAATACTACCCAAGAAGTTTCTTTCCCTCGCAGCATTTTTCAGTATGTGTCATCAACACATCATAATGCTAATGACACATACTTCAAAATGCATGTCAAATACATGTCAACCTGTGACAAAGATAAAAATCAAATATATGTCATCTGTGTAAAGGTGGTCCCTTATTTAAATTGCCTGATAGGGAATAACCAATATATGTATTAGTCCTGAACATAATCAGGTTTGAAACAAAGCACTTAAGAAAAGGATCACCTGATGCAATTGCTGAGATCTGTGGTTCAGTGACCTTGTCAGCTTCCTTCAGTCTTGTATTATTTCCAAGTCTCTTCAAACAGCCTTTTGATTGTTAGTAACCCTCTTCTGCATCTCTAAATAAGCTATTATAAGTTATTTTCCCCTAAGTTTTAATAACACTCGGTTTGATGCCAAAGGCCCCTCAAAAGGAGAGATCAGTTAAATATGTTCCTTGTTGAGCTTCAGAAATAATCTGTTTATACCCAGACCCTGTCCAAATAACATTTTGTTCTTCTGGGTGTATAGCTTATTTAGTTTAACAAGTTCCCTAAAGTAAGTGGAGTCAAGGTTTCACAGCCTTCCTCTGCCTTTATGTTTAGAGTCCTTAAGGCTTGTCTCCTCGGGGCTTCCTCCCTTCCTTCCTTCCTCCCTCCAGAAATGGCATTTCTGAGTAATTCATCCAACACTGACCTTGGCTTTTCTTTTTTCGGGTGCACCAAAAGATCCTAAATATCTGACTCTAGTTTAGCTGGGAGTGAGAGGACATTTCCTATTTCACCCTAACTAACACTCAGATTTCTTAATGCTAACAGGTCACTGCATTAGGAATGCATATTTTGGCATTATTTGCAGTGCTCAGAAAATAAACTTTTTAGTAAATACCTCTGTTTTGCTCTCCATATGACAGAAGAAAGAAGTAAAATAAACTACCAGTTATTGTCTGTTCTTATTTCTATTCTATTTGCAATTAGTAGTTTTCTTTTTAAAATCTTTTTCCAGTGTAATTCACAGCCTTCTTTCAGCACAGGAAAAATGCTGTGTTTGGATATTTAGGGCATAATAATGGTTTCCACTGAAATATGCATGAAGAGTGTGATTTCTAATGACTGTGTTAGCTCCCAGAGCAGCAACTCCTCTGGGGCTGTCATGTCTGAAAGACACCCTATCTTTTTTACCATCCTGGGAAAAAAAAAGTTCTTTACTGGTTGTTCCACCATGCTAACTGGTTCCATGCTCTTAGCTCCACAAATACAGCTAAGTATTTAAACCTGACAGAAACTGGTTTGTTTGGTGATCTTCTCATTCCCAGCAGCTGGACAATGAGATCTGTGAGCAGATAGCCATCCTGTCTAGCATAGTCTGAAAGTTTTACTATTGATTTTTTTAGGATTCTGTAAAATTAGTCTCAGTCATAGAGCATAAGGTACAGCACTAAAAGCTGCTTTTTATGTATTTGCAGATATTTCTAAAAATACCAAAAAGTACAGATCTAATTAAATACACTTCCATGATTCCTTTCTTTCTGCCCCATCTTTTTTCCTTAAGGCTCTTCTCTGAGTCATGCTGGTGAAGCAGCATAAGTGATTCAATAGAGTTTTTATCATTTTGTGAAACACACAAAAGAAATGTCATTTTGCATTTGCAGCTTATTTCTTAATTGTTTTCTTGTAACTTGTGAATGATATCTTTTACATACTTACCAATCCTTCATAATAAAAAGGTGTAACTGGACAAAATAGGTGTTCCTGTCTGACCCTTTGGCAGTGCTTTCCTCATTGCCAGAGCAGGGTCAGGGCTGGAGGAAGAATTTAAGGAGGATCACAGCCCGTGCAGGCCACTTGTTTGATGAGAGAGTCCCATGCAGTGCCTGAGCTCCCCTTCTGCTTTTACCAGGACATGTACATGCCTGGAGTATAGAAGAAATAGGAAAAAAATTATCACAACATTGTGACCCCAATACTGCCCAGTCCACAGACTCCATACTGCAACAGATCCCAGCATACTGCAGCCTTTGCCAGAACCCCACTTTTCAGAAAAAAGGAGGATGGAATTGAGATGGGAAGTCAGCCAGGGAAGCCGGGGTTCTAGGAAGCTGCTAAAGAGCTGTGCCTTGGGTAGCTCCTCGTATCTCCATGTCCTTTCCATGGTCCCTTGACTGCACCCATGTGGGACATGAGGGCTGTGGGACCCAGACTGCAAATATTAAGATGAGAGATCTGAGATATTTATCAAGCAAAACATTGGGGGTGAATTGTAGAATGATAGCCAGTGGGACTGGTTCCATTCAATGTCTGAAAACTGGGAAGGAAACAGAAGTGCTTGAGTAGTTTGATGGGAGAGCCTGGAATGACAGCAAGAATTGCTATAGCCAGATTTGGTGAAAGAAACTAGTATCCCTAATTCCTAGGAATTATGAAAATTAGGAAGGAAAAGCTGGCAAATTAAAAGGACAGAGTAAGCATGGTAAAGAAAGGAAGAAAAAAAACATTAAAGAATCAATCATAGTAAAATTATTGATTAAAAAACACTGAAAAACATGGGCACAGTTAGTCTATACACGGTCTACAGAGCAATGATAAAGGGTCCAAAATAGGCTGCCTGTGCTGGTCAAGACAGCATCAAGCCTGGTAATTTTGTTAACAGTGAAGATTCACAGTTCCAGAAAAAAATTATATTTTCAGCTTTTGCTAACTGATATCCATTTATGTGTATTACGGTCTCCCTTGACAAAAGCAGTTATTTCATTATCTGTGAGCCAGCTGAGGTTAATGGTCCCTTTACAGCTGGAGACAGGGGAGAAAGTGCTGGAAGAAATTAAGGACATGGGAGGACAACATCCAAGCTGGGACACAGGTTAAAGGGCAGTTGTTGAGTGAAAGGAGATTCAGCAGTTCTCATATCCTAGACCCTTTTCCCATTTTTCCCTGTGCCTTTGTGCTCATCATGCCACTATTGTCCATGGCAACGTGGGAATCTGGGGTGAGGAGTGTGTCTGCCTCCTTCAGCTGCAGCGACAAATTCTGCTGCCTACTAACCTGATTCATGCTTGAACCAGTAACCCAGAGCTGGGAGGCTGCCTAGCTCATTAAAAATTCCCTGAGCGAGTTTTCTGACCCAGTTCCTAAACAACAGAGAAAGCTTTTTAAGTTGGTTTTTGGAATTCATGTCATAAAAGATTCAGGCAACATATGGATTATTTATTCACATAGGGGATCTTAAATTGCTACTTTATTTAGGAAAAAAAAAAGCATCTGATTTTCAGCCCTGTCTTTGTTGTACAGCCATTCAGGCAGCTACTAAAGGAGCAGGTAGAAAGGGAAAGGAAGAAACTGGGACAAGGTCTTAGGCATGACTACAAGGACCCAACAAATCCAGTTCTACTGCCAAATTGTTTTGATGAAAGAGCTGAGTTTACTTTCTACATGCCTGTGAAGGGCTAAAGGGCACATTTGTTATCTCAGCTACTTTATTTGATTCATGTTATATAAAGGTCCAACCCCATTCTCCATTTATTTTGGATTCATAAGAAAAAATAATCACACCCATATCTGTTTGTATAGCTTGTCCTTCATTTCAGTCATGATGAGACACAAGAGATGTCTCCAGGGACAGGTCCATTGAAGACACACACCAGCTGTTCTGATTCATACCAGCTTCAGCTCTACTCCACACTCTGTTAATGAAAATGAATACAGGCTCACAGCTTCACCAAAACTATTGTGCTTGGCTTCAGCCTCTAGCTAGGAGCCCCACACCCCACCCTCCCCCACAATTGTGCTGTATGTCAAATCCCTTTTGAGGAAACCAAAGGTAAAAATAGAAGAACGTTGTTGTTACAAATCTCAGGCAGGCAACAGCCTCTATCCATGACCTTCAGGTAGAGAAAGTTTGTTTTTTCAGGAAATCTCAGTAGAACTTGAACTCTTAAGTAAAGTTAATGTCTTTTCTAGAGCCAGAGTAAGAAATTAAAGGACAACAAGCCATAATTTCTATCCCTTCCAGCACTGGTTAATGAAGAATTAAAGTGGGACGAAAAGGAACAGTGTAGAGATACATACAGGACTTTTACACCTCCACAAAAAGGTTGGAAGGACAGAGAACAGGAGCTCAGGGAAGCAACAGTGATGAGCATGATGGAAGGAATCTGGGTCCTGCACAGGGACCCCAAAAGTGATGCTGCCAGTGTGGGGCCCTCAGCTATTCTCTCTGCAGCATTACGATCTCCTTGCATACTCTTCTCCTGCTATCAAGTCTGAGGTTTGCTTAATTCCTGTCCTTCTGGATCAATCTTTTCTGACCTCAGAGATCAAAATGTTTGGTTTCTAAAGTTTTCAGCCCAAGAAAAGCAAAGGACTAGTGCAGTGGACCAAACACAGCAGCTTCCCAGATGACAAAAAGGCGGGTGTCTCCACACACCAATCCAGCCAAGGTCACATTATATCTTGGATAAAATCTATTGCTGCACCTATGGATAAAAAACCCAGGTAATCAGTTATATCTTGCCAATCTTCGCTGAAAATAAAAGTGTCCATGCAGTTATAAGTTCAATAGACTGAAATGAATCCAGGTAAAATACTTTATAGCTGATCCAAGAGTCAACTAATAAAATTTTTTAAAAAGTGATATATGTAATGCTGAACAAAGTGTAATTATAAAAAAGTAGCTTGTTCTCTGTTGATAATACTGTGAGATTGATTGTGAAATCCAACTGAGGTTGTTGTAACAGACAAAGAAGGGTGTATGGTGTGGCACAGCGTGGCATTTTGATTAAGAGGCAGAGTGAATTAAAAATTTGCTGGCAGGTCTCAAAATGTAATGGAGACTTTTGTTTTCATGGTTACATTTCTAGTGGTTCCCACAGAGATAAATTTTTAACATTATGCCATTTAAAACTCTTCAGTGACAACCTGGAGAAATGCAGCCATATGCAAATGTTAAAAGAAATAAAAGGTGAACTAATCAATTATGAAGAAAACGGGTCTCTCATACAAAGCAATATGAACCTGTCAGTAAATTAGATAAAGGTATAAAATATACCTTTGAGTGTGGCCTATGATGGAAATATGTCTACACAGACTGCAAGCTGAGCTCTGGGGAGGGCTGTAGTGGAAGCTGGAGGTCCTGGCACATCACCTGCTGAGCATGAGCTTCAGAATGATGATGGCAAAACCACTTGCTCTAATCTTTCCTATAACCTGATTATAGCAGTACAATGCAAAAGGAGCAGAGAGGTTTGTGTCATACCCACAGGAAGGCTGCTGCTGAAATTTTTGTCTCATCTGATGCCAATAAATTCAAGGAAGATGATGATGGAACTGGAGAAGATTCGGGAAGGGACTACAGAAATTACTGAGGGAGTGAAAAATGTGTCTCTTGGGAAAGAGAACAAGGGATCTAACCTATTTAGTTTACTCAGATGTATGCTGGCCAAGGAGCTGTTTGCTTTTTAAACATGGGGAAGAGAGATATGATAGTTAGTCTTCATACTGAAAAACAAATATAAAAGAAGATAAATTGAGCTGGCCAAATACAGGGTATTTTTTACATGCTTTCCTAGGAATAGCAAAGTCTATTCACCTTTTGGTTCCACCCCTTGTTTTTCCTCTTCCTTTCCCACTCAGGCATATTTCAAATATCTTTAGCATGTTTTTCCATTTACAACCAGTGTTACTGGGGTGAGGCAGTGGGAAAGTAGAAATCTCAAACATATGACAAGTCCATAATTGTTCTGACACCCAGCAATGGGGCAGAGCACTGTGCTGAGTCATGTCCTTGCTCAGAGGAGGGAGTTGTGATTGTGTCCCATGGTGTCTAGAACAGACACCAGCTGGTCAGTGCACACACACACACATACACACTGTTCAATTTGCCAGTTCATGATGCATTTGACTCATAACAGATTTTTCTAAAAGCCTGAGTGTAGCAAAGACTGAATCAGAGCAATCCTGTGGTCTGCCTGTTATAGAGGATCAAAGTAGATATCTGTGATAGCCTTTCTGGCCTCACTGTCTCTGAATTCCTGACCATTTGACTCATAAAAACTAAGACAGTGCCAGCACTAGAGAGTAGGTGATACAAGGGAAAGAGCAAAGTGTTGAGAATCCAGGATGTAAAGGTGGTTTGAGCCAGGCATGAAACACTTGTGCTGCAGCCCTGTCAGCCAAATCTGCAAGTGAATGTGATTTCCAGCCCCCAGGCAGTGAGCCCAGGTGAACAGGTGCTTCAGTGACACCAGTCTTTGAGCTGCCCCATTTAGCACTAACCCGGGTGTAACTACAGGACCTGCAGTCACACCTTTCAGTGTCAAAGGGGCAGGTCCTACCAGAGTCCCGTACAGTAAGTGATTCTCTCTAGTGCACTTCATTTATCTTGATTTTTTTTTTCCTGGAAAGCAGCTTGTACAGGAGGAAGGAAGCAGCCTAGGTGCTGGGGCTGTGGGGTGATTTGGTGAGGAGCTGGCCTTCTGGGTGCTCCATAGCCAGACTCCTTCAAGGGAGGCAATGTGTCAGTTTGCACAACGTCCTTCACCAGGAAACAGCATCCAGCACTCACTCAGAACACAGTGGGAGGTAATTTAAAACTGTCACTGACAGATATATTCCATTTCCTTTTCAGATAAGCACTTAATAAATAGAATTAAGGGTGCTGGGAAAACCATAGGTGCAGTGACAGACTGGCTTTACTTGAGTACTTTGGTGCTCAGCTGATTACAGCCATCCAAAACCCTGGCTTTGGAGCAATATGTTACCTCATGTATTTTCCATACATGAAATGGGGAAATTGTAGTTTTGAGTGGGCCCGTTCCACCTAATCTCCCAGCTTGCGCCATTCATGGGAATTCAAAACCAAATTCATCTGAAGTCATAGGCAATGATGGAAAAAAAATGGACAGTACAGGTATTTCTGCTTCTGAATTCATGGTGGCACCTACATTCCTGCACTTTGTAACCCAGTCTTGCAGGGCTCCTTGAAGAAAAGCCATGTACACCCCAGCTGCCCAGTCACTGCTGCAGAAATGCAGTCCTGGAGAGGCTGGTGCAGGATGAGCCCAGTGCAGAAATGTACCAATGCAGGCTTAGGCTAAGACATAAAATGTCAATTTTTGCACAGTGTAGCACCCCTGCTGACAAGGTAGCTCTTATTGCCAGGTGTTGAGCTAAAAACCAGCTGAGCCCTGAAGAACGGCAGGGTAGTTTTGTGTGACCTATTTTCTTGAATATATTTTTTCCTATAAATGTATATGAATAGGGATAAGGAACACTGCAAAAAGTTGTCTATTGCACTTGAAACACAGGAAGTTCACAGGGCCCTAGTGGGTAGGACAGTTTCTCCCAGTCTCTGGAGCAATCAGCTCAGCACAGGCATCTGCAGGCTGCTGCAACCTCTGGGATGAACTTGGGGTACAGCCCAGATTCTCCCACTTGGTGCAAAGCTCTTTTGTTTGTGGGACACCCCAGAGCCACAGTACAACCAAGCCTTGTTTCAAAAACTCATCAGCCTATGAAATGGGACCCAGCAGACACCTTACAGAAGACTTGTGGGTACCTTTCCTGCTGCTGCTTCTTCTTTCAGGCTACCCCTCTGCAGACACAACACTGAAGGTGTTGCTGACTCTTCCTGAGAAAACTACAGCTCAAAAGGCTTTGTGTCAGCCTAGTAAGCACAAGACAAAAAGAAGCCTTCAGGTTTTGTACATGGAGAAGAGGATATTCACAAAGCCTGTTGAGGGAAGAAAGAAAAAAGCTCTGCAGGAGACACCTCTAAACACTAGAAATCTTTTAATAGCAGTATGTCTTCCTGAATGAGCACAGTCAATCAATAGAGTTACAGAGTTAAACATCACACTAACATCCTTCCTATCTTCCTCCTTATGGTCCTAACCTTTATTCTTCCATCTATGCTGCCTGCCTCCTGTGTTTGTCTTTCTGAATCTGTTCTGCATGGCCTGACCAATGCCAACATGTTCTCCATCAGTAAATACCAGCTGCTCTTGAGAAGTCAGAGATTAATTAAATGGGGTGAAAAAAATAGCTGAAGCCAGATTTTCTCTGCTGGTTAAAAGGCACTAAATCTGACCCTAGGCTGACATTCCAGAGCTCCCTGATCAAGGCTGCTGTCCAAGGAAAACTCGTGTGTGGAAGGGGAAAGGCTGTGGGTTTGCCCATTGCTTGCAGCTGGGCTGGCATCAGGCTGTCTGTGAATTGCACAGAGCAGAGAAGGGAAGACTTGCTTAGAAAGCAGTCTTGCCTCCCCATGGACAGCCCAAAGGACACATCTCTTTCTGCCCTGAGATGTGTGCTAGTGAGGGATAGGACCAGACCTCTCTGACCTTTGCCCAAATTTGCATCTTATTAACAGTGTGGCCTTTTAAAATTTTATTAACTCGAGCTTGACAAATACATGTAATTGGCCTCAGAAAGGCTTTGGAGAAGCGGCTTTGACTGGATTTGAGCTGTACAGCATAAAGGAATTGCTTTTCACTTTGGCAGCATGGACAAGACTGGTAGGTATTCCACTCAACAAGTTCTGCCAGCATTTAAGGATTCAGATACTCAATGGGGATTTATTATTCAGTCAAAAGCAGAGACAAAATTAGCAAGGATAAAACAGAATTTACAGCAGCTATGTGCAAAGCTCTATCAAACAGGCTTTTTGCTCAGAACTTAACGTACAAATATGCCATGTAGACCTGCTTTTCATCGCAGAACAAGTGTGTGATGTCTTTATAGTGGCAAGATTGAGCATAAGAATAAAGTGGTTTTTGCATTCGTTTTCAGTCCTACTGACACAAACATACAGAGATGTCTGTAATTGTGCTTAAAGTGAAGAGCTACAAAAATTGCCATGTATATATTTTTCTAGACTCCCAGAAGCTGTGAGTCAATCACCACTGATTATGCATGGAAAGTCCCAGATAACCTTATCAAAATTTCATTACAGGCACTGTGTAAAAATTGTGCAGAAGTGCATAAGTTCAGGTAGTATACTGAAATACTATATTTGACACGCTTAAAAACTGCTGGCAAATGCAAAGGGGTTTCCCAGCCAGCATTCATTAGTATAAAATATGGGTATGTTTTCTCCTGCTATTACAGTAATATTTTGCTTTTCTATTTTCATTTCTTCTAGTTGCACAGAACATCAGTGTCAGCAAAACCAGTCTTCTCTTGCTTTCCCAGGGGCATGCAATGAGCGTGGCTCCTGATACCTGGCACATGGGTACATAAGAGTGCCAGTCCCCGTGGGCTCCCCTGTCCCTGTGGGCACTGCTCACCCCAGCTCCCGGGGCCACAGCAACTCCCAGGCTGCCCTCACACCTCCCACAGTAAAGACAGATGTGCAAAATCATGTCATGACAAAAATGGGATGGCATTAACTTAAAGGACATCTTCATCCACATGGTGGAAAGCTGTGCAAGGAAAAAGATGTGCTCTGCCAGCTTCTCAAAGGAGACAGGCACAGAGGCAGACCCCAGCTCAGCTGCTCTGGAGCTGGGTTAGGAGGTTGTGTCCTGGTTACCCTGGGCTGTAGCCAAAGGCAGTCAGAAGTAGCCAGCCTTGCAGGCTGCTTGGATCATTTTCTCCTTTTTTGTTTTTCCTCAGTGCTAAGTACCATCCCTAAATAGCTTAATGAGGCTGAGTCTGAAAACTCTGCTATTCATTTAGTTGAAATATGTGCCAGTTTGACAAACCAGTGGTGTTTTAATTGAATAATTTATTTGGATATCAAGGCATGTGGATAAATAGATTTACAACTGAGCAAGAATTTAGAAAATATACATAAAATAATTTATGCTCAGAGTGTTCATGTATATTTATCCTACCTTCTGCATAGAGATGTGCATATATTGTAATTAATATCTTCTATATTTTGATATTTGTTCACATGCATATGTATTGGGGATAAAAAAAGGAGTGGAAATACTTTTTGAGTATATATTTACTGTAGGTATTCTGCAACATTTTTTCCATCAAAAATATGGTTACATCACATGCTCAGTACAGCAAAGGCATGAGAATTTTCCTGCATTTTTCTGTGCTTGGATAACCTTACCATTGGTATCATTCTTGAAGGTATGCATACAATTTCTTAAGATTATTTTTTATCATGGAAAAATAGAAACTGAACATTTCCTGTATTTATTCTTTTGAACAATGATAGTGAAATTCAGAAATTGGCAAAGATACTATTTAGTTACTTATTGAGAACTGAGATGTTAAAAATACAGCATCATCACAGTAAAAGCAATAGTAGTGGTAAAAACCAATTATATCAACAGAAAAAAAATAATAATTCTAACAAATAATGCAGGAAGTCTTGAGGATCCCCTGCAGTGTGATGCAGGGTGCTGTATCTCACTACCAGGGGACAACATACCGTGTGGTATGGTTGCTCTACAAAGAGAAGAAACCAGTGACAGTCTGGTTTGCCAGAACTTCCTCCTATGACTTCAGGATAAAAAATTTCATCTTCTACATTTTCTGGTTAATCTCAGTGGATTTTTGAAAAGCCACGAGTTTCATACCTACATTGTCCATGTTCATACCACTATTTCAGGGGTGTAAACGTGACTCTGCCTTGCTACCTCCTTCGGCTGTAAGAGATGCGGGATTTTACTCCTCATTTTTAATTTTCCTCATCTTGAGACTTTGACTCAAAGACTAGAATGGCACTTCTGTTTTACAGTTTCAGTGTTTCATTAACAGTGGATTCTTCTCTTACTACATTCAGGACAGCTGACTGCCTGTGATAGCTCAGACACCTGTTACTACAACATGTAATAGAAAACAATTCGGGACAAGCTGTGCTTTGACAGGGGAGCTTCATGACTGCATTCACATTGCTTGGCTCAAGGTTCTGCTCTGCCATCCCTGAAAGCTGATTTAGGAGTGGGCTAGTGTCAAAAGAGGTGGTTTCACCTTTCAGCCTGCCACTGGCCCCACATTGTTGTGGTGTCCCTCTAGCTGGTACCAGCACTCACATGGCCATGCAATCAGCTGGATCCCATCATTTATTTGCCTCAAAACTGAACTTGACTTTTGTAGCTGCCAGTGACAGGTTAATTTCCAGCAGCTGACTGCACAAAGGAAGAGCTAGGTCAAGGAAGGAATTAAAGAGAGCAAGGAGAAGCTAGTGAGGTCTACAGGACAACCAGTTTAGTCAGAAACAGCTCATGTGTTGCTTTTAAGAGACAAAGAGAAAATAACACCCTTTCAGAACATGGCTTGCAATTGGTAGTATTGTTAAGGGGCATTTCTCCCTCTCTGTTAAATTTGCACTTGCAAAATATGCTATTAAATAAACAACTAAATGTACCATAAAATCATTAACTCTGTTTTTCTACACTTTACTGTTTTTCAATTCTCAAATAAAGCACAAAACAGAAGACAGGGAAGGAATTAAGGAAAAGAAAGAGAAGATAAAGGAATTAAAAAATGGGTCTTTGACCTGAAAAGCAGTGACAAGAAGAGAATTTTCTCTTTAGTTTATGGAAATTAGAGTCTGCTGCCTAGATAGAGATAACTCTGCAGTGCAACTTCATTCTTGCTGAGCTTTTCTTTCCTTTAATCCCGCTGACTAGGAACAGTCTATTTCTGTACTGTAAGCATCTTCAGCTGAAAAGCTTTAATTTAATTTTTCTAGACAGGAATTGTCTTGAGATTCATATGTGTGACTATCTCTTTCTGGTTCCATAGAGAGAATAAGATTTATAAATCAGGTACTGCAGTTTGTCTGCATTTCATCTGCTGGGAAAGGGAGAATGAGAATGATTCCTTGTAGAGATTCATCTAATAACAAAATTATAAATGAGGTGCTTGCATGGCAGCAGCAGTTGTGAGATGAGGAATGCACCATGGAGTACAAAAATGCATAGCTAGCTCATGAACTAGTCATAGCTGGCTTAGTTTCACTGAAGTTGCTGGAATTGTGCTTGTATTTTCTTCCTGCAGAAGAGCAAAAAAGTAAAGAGCTTGCATCAAAAACAGAGTAAGATGTATTTTGCAGACTTAGATATTGGGCTGACATGCATGGAAGAGAAAAAAGAGACGACTGTAGATAGTTTTTCTCAATTGTAGGGATTTACTGACACAGATTGACACACCATAGACTGTAGTAAAAAAGGCAACCCTGACTGGGAAGAAATGATGATGGCTGGCTCCAGATCAGAAGGCTGAAGGATAGCTTTATTAAAACTATACTATATTACATTCATATACCATTTAAAGAGATACTATCCTATTCTACATACATACTTCTTACTTACCTATCAACTAACAAACCCATAAGTCTCTGCTGAGAGTCTGAGACACAGCTGGATCCAATTGGTCACTGAATCCAAACAAACTTCACCAGAATCCAATCAAGCAATTACTTCAGGTAAACAATCTCCATACCAAATTACACATGGGGAAAACAAAGGAGCAGAGATAAAGATTGTTTTCTCTTCTTCTCTCTGTGCTTCTCCTGAGAGAGAGAATTAGGTCTCTCTGTCCAGAGAACGTGAATGCCACAACAGACAATTTAATCCCTGCAACATCTCTGTAGGAAAAGATGTAGAAATTGCTAACAGTGGTGAAAGGGCTGGCAAGACAAAATGCTGCAACGCTGCAAGAAGCATTCATTATGCAGCCCTACGGCCATGGTTATCTGTACAATAAAAAGCCAAGCTGATTGGTTTTGCACCGTCTCTGTGCATTTGCAAAGGCTCTGACCATGGCTCATGGGTCCCAGCAGGGCTTTCCCTGCTGCAACTCCAGTGGATGCAGTCAGGGTAAATCCATCCACCACAAAAAAGCCCTGCTGCCCCCTATGATACATTTGTCAATTTTTAATCTCCAGTGTTAGATATAATTTTTCTCAAATTTCTTTTTATTTTTCACATGTGTTTTTTGTTGTTTTCTTCCCTCTGTTTCTGTCATAAAGGCACAAAGTCCCTTGGCTCTCTGCAGCACTTGGTGCAGAGCTTTCAGAAGGTGTAAATCATGGAAATAGAGGCCCAGTGCAATGCCAGTTATGGGTATCATGAATTTGTCAGCAGCAGGTCACAAACCTATTCCTGTAATGTTTGTTGTAAAATAACAAATGCTGACCATGCCATCACATTTTATGTTTGACATCAGGGCTGTTTATATGAGTGAGAGCTGAGCAGCCAGCCAGTAGTTCCCACCTGTGGCTGCAACAAAAAGCAGGGAAGCAACATGGGGAAACCATAGGGGATAGAAAATTATGCTCTCTCTTTAAGTCTTTTGTAAATTTCCACATGCAGTAGAAGAGAGTCCATTTAACAAGAAGCAGAGTGGTGTCTATAGCCAGAGCAGCAATCTGGGACCTAAATAAAAATGTGGGTTTCTGTCTCAAGTAAGCTGCTAGTGCATGGCTGAAGTTAAGTGAGAAGCCAGATTTTAGGCCCTCCCTCCCCTAGCATTTCTTTATGAGAAATTAGACCAGTGATGCCAGAACTATTTTGCTTGGGCAGCAAAAGAATTTTGAGCACTCCCCCCATTTATTTATTTATGTATAAATAAGTATAAATAAGTATAGGACTGTACTAATATCACAACAATAAAAATAAAACTAGGATGAAATAAAGGTAAATTTGGCTTTTTAAATTTTAAAATTAAATTAATTAATGTACAGAAATTATTTTCTTTCTGCCCCCTCATGGCTTGTATTGTGCAGCCTTGATGTGTGCACACCCTGCTTTAGAGAGCAACAGCTTAGACAGCCCCTACACTCCTTGTGCCATGAAACCCTCCTGGAAAGCAATGTCTGTCCCTTCCCCACAGGAGGCCATGGATGTTTGCCCTGCATTTGGCCACCTTCTCCTCCCCACCCACTTGGGTCAGAGCAGAGTTGTCACCACCTTTAGAAATTCTGTGCCTTGGGCACCTCTGTTAACTGCTCTGTTGCTCCTATCAGACTGATACAATCACTTAAGCAGCAGGTGCAGAGTTTTAATTGCATCCACATCATGTTCAGCCTGCACAGCACACAGATGTGTTATTTTTCTGCTCGATACACACATCTGCTCAAATTATTCTAAAGCACTGGAGTCAGTGCAAAGTATCACAGGATAATTTTTTGAATTTTTGTACAACTAGTGTTCAGGCACTAAACTTTGCCAGATCTCTCCATCATTCACTTTATCCCGTAGAAGAAGCAGACCCCACCTCTCTTCTGGAAATATTTTCCACATTCTACTCTAAGCCTAATGCCACCACTGGTCATAGCTCCACCACAATGTGCAGACACCTTCCACAAAACCAAGCAACAGAAAAGCCTAGGCTAACACATTCATGTACCTGCTCCATTCTCTCCAGACCTGAGGAAAATTGGTCTGAGCATCTTCCTAAGCTCAGGAAGCAGGTCTTGTCCTTCACAAGGGGCAAAGCCTTTGGCTGTCATCAACCCTGGCTTTCTTCTTACATCACTTTGCAGCCTTTTGCTATTCTTCTGCCTGCCAACCCTAACCCTAGAGCAAGCAGAACCTCAGTGACAGCCTGGGCAGAACTTGCAGCATCATTCACCCTTTTCTTTGTTATCAGGGGTATTGTTTTGTGTAGGCTCCATGGGAAATCAAATTATGGGTATTACCTCTACAAATGCTAAAGGTACTTGGCTCTGCTCTGTGCCAGGGCTATCCCTCACCCACTCAGCTCTGGAGGAGGCAGCCTTCACCATGGTTTCAGGATACAATGGGTGAAAAGTGTCTGATTATCTTCAAGAGCAAGGGTTTTTAATTTCTTTCTGAGGAGATTTTGTGCCAAATCATGGTTTCTGTGAAGGTTATAAAGAAATTCTCACAAAGCCAGATATTCTTCATGCATTTAGTAGGGTTATCCCACCACCAGGATTGTGGCTAATGGCTAACTGAGGGATTTTCTTGCCTCACCTTTGACTGGGCTTGTGGGCTGTCATTCAGATGAGGGCTAGGGCTTTATTTGGTGTTTGAATCAAGCAAACCAAAGCTTTCAAATGCCCCACTGGAGACCTCACTCTGCAGGAGGCTGAGCTAGGAAGAAGGCTGGGATGACTCCTGTCAAAAGCCTTTCTCACCTTTTTGCAGTCTGAGGGCTGTGATGTACCTCAGGGGTGCTTCTGTAAGGTGATCACAAATTTAGGGTTGAACCCCATGGGGACTAATGGCCTCAACCAAATAGCCACACCTGCAATCCTCATAGCTGCTGATATCCTCTAAAATCCAATAACAAACTGAGGCTGTTTGCTCTGGTCTGCAGCAGCTGAGAGGTTATGAAAGTGGCTGCCTTCAATTACAGTTTATCTTTTCTCTCTTTTCTCACGGGTAATTCTCTGCCTGGATGGATTTAAGGGCAGGGTGCTGGGAAATCAATAGCCTCAGGAATGAAATCATTGTTGGCATTTATATAAATTGCAGTCTAGAGAAGGAAAGGAACTGAAAGCATTAGTCAGGGCTTTGTTCTTTTCCTTTCTTGCTCTTCCTCAGTGTGTTACTCAGGCCAGGTTAGGATTTCTTCTGACTGGAAGTTCAGAAGACTGCATGCCTGGGAAGGCAGATTGCTCCTGGGTGTGTCTGGCCAGGGGAAGACTCCCCATTCTAACTGTGGGAATCAGAATCCTTTCTCTGCTGGAGCAAGAACTAGTTCCCTCCTAATTTATTCTAGGTAGGTGTTGGAGTTAGTTTTCCCTGGAGTCAGGCAAACCTGGAAACATTGCAGAACAACTAAGTCCTCTCTACGACCTCTTTAAAACAACTTTTGTACCAAGGCAAAGCTAATGGTTGTGTTGCTCAGCCTATTAGAAAATAACAAGGCAAAACAAGACTGCTGCTATTGATGCTAAGGTTCAGAAAATATTCCTTGAAACTATTTTCCAGGAAAGGAAAATTTCATTTTTTCTTCTTGAGAAGGATTTATGACAGGAGTTAAATTAATAAAAAGAAAAATGTTTGTCTTTGGCAGAGGTATATTCATTCAGTATCTTAGAAGAGTAGTTTCAGTAGAGGACAATCAGGAAACACTCCAGTTTGTCTGGCTATTTTCATGAGCAGTCAGCTTAATTTCTTGTTCATAATAGTAAAATTATAAACTTAGTCATTATCACATAAGGAACAGGCAAGATTCAGTCTCTTTGTATTTTAAATTAGCCATAAGAGAGTAACATTCCTTATGTTTAACAGCTTTTATGGATACCCCTATTTTAATGGCTGTATCATTAAAGAAAGTACGTTTTAGGTGAAAATATCAAACTCTGAAATTCTCTCAGAATGTCCTGTTTGTCCTTTGTTTATAACATTTTTATGGCATATGTTAATAATTCATGGTGAAAAAAATAATTATGGTTAAAATTCTACTACTTCCTGCATAAAAGCAGTTTACTGACCTTTCTAAAGCCTTTTATTTCCATGTTTTTATTAGCTTACCCATGTGTTCTTTTGGAAGTTGAGGTTCAGAAATTCCTGATGCAAAACATAACTTCTTGTTTGTACGACCTGAATTGCCCCAAGTCCACTGACAATTCAGGAGGGAGAAAACAGAAATAACAAATTAATGGTCTGTCATTTCTCAGGTGCACAGAATATGCCTGGGCCAGCAGGCAGTACAGGTAGTACACAGTAGAGTATGTTTTTCTATCAATTATGTTTTGAGATTATTTCCACAATGCAGAGGCCTGTCATCAGAAAAAAAGGATGAACACTGACTTTGAATGCTGTCAAGAGATGTGTTCTTAGTGGCACTTTACATCCAGAAATGCCCAAACACTTCATGTGCTTTGGCTCTTACAGCACTACCTGCACACAAAGGTGGGGAAATGGAGGCATCAGAGCCATTGTCTAAAGTCCTCTGCTCTGAATTCCAGTTTCTGTCACCCCTCCAGGAGTCAAAAAGGCAAATGGAGAAGACAGCTTGTAGGCACACAAACATTGTCCTGGTTTTGACAACTGCCACGTGCTGCCAGACACTCAGCCTGATGCATTTTCAACCATCTGACGTGTGTGACACAATGCCAGTTCTGCAGTCCTGCTCCTCTAGTTACAGCACCAGTCCCTTTTAAAAGGGGCTTTTAAAATGATGGGGTTTTGTTTTATTTTTGTGACAACACATGCAGAAAGAAGTACCAGAAATGTCAGTGTTTTTTCTGATCACTTTTATGGGGTTTCTTTTCTCTTCTTTGCTCTTGCCTATGCATTATAAACAAAACAGTTTAATGGTTAACTGCATGGAATTGGAGCCTAAGTAAAATACTTTTTTTTTTTTCTAGAAAACTTCTAATTCTACTTCCAAATTACCATGCAGCTTTGTGTTTGAATCTGGCTGCAGTAAATAAGAACTTACTGTAAAGCAATCAATATTCTACTCAAATTGGGCATGGAGGAAGAAAAGGGCCTGATGAGTCATTAACATCCATGGTGCCAGCAGAATTTATACTGTCTGATGATCCATCTTCTGCACTCTGCTCTCAATTGCTGTATTTCTCATCCTGCCTTCCATTTCCCATGTTATTGAAGCCTTTCTTGGAAGAAGTCCAGCTCTCCCCCAGGATCTCAGCTTTGTGGTAGCAGATACACCAACACAGTCTTCAGAGTGCTGTGGACTCATTCTGAATTTAATGAAACTCCTTCCACTGTTGCATTTATAACAGATATTGAGGGATTTGGGTTAACAAGGACCCTGCCAGCCATGCTGGCTGCAAGCTGGTAACACCTGGAGAATAAATAAAAGCATTGTGGCTTCCTCAGCCTAGAGGTACAGCTGGTTGCTGTCATCAATTCAGCATCTCCCATTATGAGAACAAAAAAATCACACACAGTGCCCCAGGGAATTCAGTTTCATTTGTAAAGCTGGGGATTAGCCCACTGTAAATACACCGGACACAGCAGTCAAGCTGAATGTTGAAAGGCAATGCTGCATCATTACTGCATTAATTCACCAAGCTCATCAGTATTTCAGTCACCAGATCCAGGTGGCTTTTCAGAACCATGGGGTTGTTAAAGCTCAGTAGGATTCCATGTATGTATTGCCACTTTATTCAGGAAGCAAATATTTTGCAGCAACAATAGATTTATTTCCTACAGCTGTCAAATGTTGAGAGCAATACCTATTGATGTTTCTGAGGGGGTTCTATTCCTCCTATCTGGAGTGCAAAGGGCATCTCAGAACTGCAGCCTGCAGTTCAGCAAGGCTGAGAAGCAGATTCTGACATTAAGGGATTAAAAACTAATTCGTGTTTCTCATGGCCTGGGTAAAACCCACATAGCTCACTGTGGGCCTCCCTTCACGTTGAATGTGCCAGCTGAAGAGGCTCAGGCTAGCACAGGGACACGAGGAGGGAAGGCACAGGGACAGGTCTGTGTGCTCAGCATCTCTGGGGTGCTGCCCAGTGCCTCAGCTCTGCTGCATCCAGTAGGTGCCATTAGGCTGAGGAGGAGGACAGGGAACATGGAACATGCTCTGGGATGTCAGCATCATACAGTGGCTTGTCCAAGCCCTGGACTACAGGACCACAGGGGAAAGGTAAGACACACTAATTTAATGCTGCATGTGGACAAAGCTGTGTAAGTAGGCAGGGTGCAGCTGCGGGCAAATGATAAATGACAACACAACATTTTGCCTGGTCCTCTTGAGATTCAACTCCTCAATTAACCTGCTGATGTGAAGCATTGTGGACTGCTCATCCTTGGATATATTCACAAATAGACTACAGAAGGCTCTGGACAACTTGATCTAAGTCATGCTGCCCCAGGGACTCCTTCCATCTTAAATTATTTTATAACCCTATAGTTCAGGAAAATAAGTAGCTAGCAGGAAAAGCTACTCAAAACATTTGTAAGGAGACATTGTTATGGTCTCTATGGTAATAAATACTGATGTGAGCCATGAAAGGTGACAGTGCTCCTACTTCCAGAAAGGAGATGTCAATTAGCAGCACCACAAAATGACAGCTTCTCAGTGCAGCATTTTAATAAGATGTATCCTGCATCATATGCTGTATCTTTGAGAGATACTGTAAGATTTTCTTCACATTGTTCATGTACATATTTCATGGCTCTTCACTGATATCCAGTACTGAGTACTATTACATTAGATTAAGTAAATGTAAATTAGTATTTTAGCAAGACAATAGTAAAGGAGTGGTCATAGCATTTAATTTTCCTGGAAAACTAATTTCTTAGAGAGAAAGCAAAAGCTTTACTGAGTCTAATTAACCAATAGATGTGAACTGACTCAACTTTTTCACTTGTTATTACAAAAAAAATCATGTTTTCCTGCTGTGCTGCTAAGGACAGTTCACAGCTTGGCTACAGTCTAGTAGCATCAAGCTCCAGGGGATTCCTGAAGTGCTTTGTTGTTAAGTGTCAAAGGTTGTATTACAAACCTTAAATCTTCCATCTGCTCCTACTCCTCCTCTTTTAGTATATGTATGTACCTTTAGCCTGGGGGTCCCTATAGAGTTGAAAATTTTTTATTGGCTTAGCACAGAGGAAAGTCACTGCGAGTCGATTGCGTGGTCACAGGCTAAGCTGACAAGCTGCACTGCAGGACACAATGACTTTGGGCACTGACATGCAGGAACAGGCCCTGGGTAGCCAAGACCTACAACAGGGCCTATTGCTGCTTCTGAAACCCAGATAAGCTATTATCAAGTATCTCTGTATATAAGAGAAATATTTTTCCCACCTAAGACATTTGCACATCTACTTTGGTATAGTAAATATATTTGATGATTTCTCATGTCAGCATGGGAAATTCTGCCTGACCTGCCTTAAAACAACAAAAAAAACCCCAAAAACCCACACTTCCTCTCCTGTTTGGTTTGTGGTATTATTCAGTTTGAGACCAGTTTAATATCCAGAAATCTCATCTCTTCCTTTATTGCTTTTTTTTTTTTCTCCTGCCCTGGAATACATCAAATGATTGGAGTTTCTTTAGAAGTGGAGAAGCTGAAAATTTTTTATTTTATTTCTCTCTTCTGGCACCAAGAATGCTTCCCCCCCGCCCCCCTCCAAAATCCTAACCTCAGAATTGCTATCATAGTAATTTGTCTTAGGCTTTAAAATGCAAAGCAAAATCAGTTAGAGCTGTACTCAAAATCTTCCTCTGATCCTCAGCATCACAGAGCTTCCAAGCAAGGACGGCTGTTGTGTGAGAGGACACAGGTGACAGTGGCAGTGTGGCCCTTGCATGTAAAGGGAATGAGAAGCCAAAAGGCAGCAATGACAGCTCAGCTTCCAGAAACACTGATGGGAAGCTGTGGCAGCGAGGAAGCATCCTGGCTCAAGCATCCCAGCACTGCAGAAGTGCATTATAGTTGTAGTATAGAACTATTCATGCTGTGCCAGCTGTAGCTTTGAATGCCATGCTTCTTTCTTCCTGCTTTCCTATGCCACGTGGAAGGCCCTCAGACTAATTTTGCATCTTTTTTATTGAAAGATCTGTGGCAGCAGCAGCTTCTCAAACTCCCAAAAATTAAGACAGAGGGGAAAGAGAGAAATAAGTGGCACACTATCATCACAGTAAAAGTATCTAAAAGAAAACAACAGCAAGAACAAAAGTTGCTTTAAAAAATATTTGATTAGATCAAAAAAAAAAAAAAAAGGAACTGAGATCCTCCTCTTAATTCTGCCTCACTCTAGGCCCTCCAAGCATTAGAGAAACCACCACAGTGCTTGTGCTAGTGTTGCAAATCCCTGTTTCTAGAGCAAGGGAACACTGTTTACTCTCTGACACATTCCTGCACTCTCGCTTTATGTCACCTTGCACCACTTTAGAAAATCTTTCACTGGAAATTAATTTCTG
This sequence comes from Chloebia gouldiae, assembly GCA_003676055.1. Taxonomy (NCBI): domain Eukaryota; kingdom Metazoa; phylum Chordata; class Aves; order Passeriformes; family Passeridae; genus Chloebia; species Chloebia gouldiae. Next base: position 49,886,228 of record QUSF01000002.1, on the reverse strand, counting down.
TCTGTTTCACAGCTAGGCACAACCTGACACAAAAACACAGGAGTTGAAATATCTGATATCAGCTCTAAGTCACTTCCTTTTATGGAATGGGTTTAAATGAAAAAGAAATTCTTCGCTCATTCTTTTCCACTGCTCTTTTTAGTGGTATGAGAAGATGAATTAAAATATCAAGCTTGTTTTAGATTTGTATTTATGTTAAAAAATCTTGCCAGTCTATTAACTATGAAGAGTTTACTGTTTTCAGTCAAAATACTGATATAAAAAAAGGAGGAAGTAGGAACACACAGAGAAACAACCTCACTCTACAGAACATGGAGACTTTCAATCAGGAACATTTCAAAGAGTGACATGACTCTTATGTTGATAAGACAAGGATTGTAGGCAGACTTGATATTTTTACTGAATGAAGTAGCTTAGCTGGAAAAGAAAGGGGGTTTTGGACACATAGATCTTCTTCTCTGAAGAGCACGGAGATTTGAGGATTATTTAATTTGTTGATATCTATTATTTTAGGAGAATTTGATGGACAAACCATCAAACTGCCTCTTCTACTTAAGATGCCTCAGCTTGAACATTCAGAAACTCCGTTGAAAAACTGACTTGTGAAAGATGTAAAATAGCCACAGTTGTGAAAGATGTAAAATAGCCACAGTCAAATGGATTAGTTATCTAAATAGTTAAGCTAAATTGTAGCTTCTTTGATTTCACGGTCCTCATTAATTTCTGATGGAGCTTGGCAAATATATCTGAGGGCACAGTTTGGGTTTTGAAGTGTAAATTGGCCCCTCCCTATCCTAGTTTAAAGCTCTAGCGTATCAATTTGCAAAACCTAAGAGTAATTTTTTCACACTGCCATTGTGATATATTCCACAAATTGAATCCACAGTGGCTGTGTTACTGCCACTACTACTAGCCAGTTAAACACTCAGCCTCTCCAGCACTGGCCTGGAGAATTTATCCCTGCCATCATCCCACTGGAGGTAACTCTGATTCCTTTGAAGTTTGGCAAAAAAAACTTCAGAAATTCACCTTGGATTTCAGTGGGTTCTGGGAATGATGAGATCAAAAACATCTAGAGACATCCCTTGTGCCAAAGGGATTAATGTAGAGTGTTGCTTTTGTAATTGCCACTTAATTAGACATGTAATGATTTCATGCCTGGAGAATTTGAAGGAACAACGTAGCAAATACGCATGCAAGCACACACCTTCTTTGCTCTCTTCTGCTAAAACTGCGTGTTCTGACAGTATTTCTGAACAGCTGAAGGATTAATAATCGTTGATCTAGATTATTGAAAGACAGGCACATATCTTTCAATATGATAATAATATAGGCACACATCCAGCAAAGCATATATTCAGCAGCCAGGTCTGCATCTCCTTGGAGCAGCAAGACTTGCAGTGCAGGGGGACAAAGGGCATTTGGGAGACTGAAGGGAATACAGACTATCGTATGGAGCACAGGAGCACTTTGATGTCCTTGGATAAAAGCATAAAATACATTCTGGCACATACAGCATAGGTCAAGGTGGGGTTAGTCTTTTTTCTCTAAAGGATGTCTTACTGTGTTTTGATCTTGTAAAAACAATTTTTTAAATTCTCAGGTTTTTCAGAATGCAAAGCACAAGTGACAACTCATGCTTTCCTTACTTGTGTTTTTCAGACTGAAACAGTGTCTTGTCTTGCTTTTTCCTTCCTGAATGTAACCCACAACAGCCTGCTATGAACATGATCGTAATAACTAGGAAAAAAAAATCACAAAAACAAGCTCAGTGACCTGCTGATCAACTTTCTGTGGAAGCTAGCAGGGAAAGGGTGAGAGAGGGACATGGATTCCTTCCTTGCTCCAGGAGTTAGGAAGAAAGGTTGGGTTAGAAAATGTGCTGAAAGCCTCACAGGCAGCATCTCTGCTAAGGCTGGTGTCAGCACACAGCAAGTCCCTGAGGCTGGAGCAGAGTAAGGGAGAAGCCAGTCTGGCTGGCTGCTTTTGTCTCCTTGCAACCTAATTGCACGGAAATGTTTTGGGAACACACAGCTGCCATCACACATGGCACTGGCCCATATCTGAAAGCAGACAGAAATGCTGTTTAACCAACCCCAGGATTTCTGCGTAGCTGCAGGAAGATGTTCTTTTTCTAACACAGGCAGACAAGCCCCTGGCAATTTATCAACCCACAGCAGCCATCTGTTTCAATAAGGACCATTTGCACCCAAGGACAGGTGGGACCCTAAATCTGCATGGCAAAGATAATATTTCCACTCTGTCTCCTAAGACAAAGAGCAGCAAAGTGACACCTCTGCTGTCAGCAGCTTTTTAATGAGAATCAGTGTTTGCTGGAGGTGTCTGGGAGTCCAGTTAACATGTGGCCTCTTCTGTCCCCAAAACAACAACATTTTGCTCTTTGGCACTAGGCTGCCTTCTCCATTTGTCCGTGCTGACCCCACCCCAGAAAGACTCACTCCATCAGCACTGTGCTGCCCAAAGTTCCAGGTACCCACAAGTCCCACGGCATCCTGCAGCCCCTCCATGGGCACCTGCACCCATCCACCCCTGTGCCCTCCTCTGGGAGGCACACCCCGTCCTTGGCATCCTTTGCTCAGCGGTTCCTCCTTCCAGGGAGAGATTACTGAGCTCACATCCCTTTCTTGGGTCTGTTTGTACTTTGCTTGCTTGAATTATCCCCATCATCTTCCCACCAAGGCACTCTGGCAACAGTGCCTTTTTTCCCATAGCTCATTTGGGTAAATGTGGGGAAGAAAACCAACTGGGATTGTGCGGGTGAAAAAGTGGCCCTGATTTTCCCCAGCCTGCTAAACTCACTGTGACTCAGGAGAGACAGAGCAGTAGCTGGCTGCATGCAAATTTAATTGTGAGGCTTTTAAATGGATTTAAATGGGTTTAGCTATTCCAAAGCAGCTTTCATATGTGTCTCTCAGCTGCAGAGTGTTTAGACCTCCATGGAGGATTTGACTTCTCACAAACTAGCTTTGTGGCTTTGTTTATGCAAGGATCTGGGCATTTGGGGAGTTAGAGAAGATTTAAAACATTATTGGCTGCAAAGCAAAAGGACCTGGTTGTCCGCCCAGGGCAGAGGCAATAGCTGATCAATCTGATAAGAATGGATCAAGTTAGATCTGTCACACTTCAGGCTTACCACAAAAAGTGCTTTCCCTGATCACATCATAAATTCAAAGTTATCCTATGCTCTGGGAGAAAGAGTATGCATAGAAACTAAGAATCTTTTACATGGAGGCAGAGAACAATTGGATCACAGCCTGTCTCAAGATATTAAACCAGTTCAGTGCCTGAAAATTTTCAGTAATGCCAAGACCTGCAGGGAAAATGCCCTTCTTGAATTGCAGCCACCGCTTAAGATGTGCACATGCTGTTAAGTCCCTAGAAATTGCAATTTCACACTGGCTGCTCCATTTTCTCCCCGGGATAGCATCTCACTGGATTTACCTGAGAGGATCAGGTTATCTGGGTATAACTGCAATAGCTTTTTCATACCAAGCTTGCTACTTACAGCCACATGGAGCCTGGCAGCTGTGCTGACCTTTGGTACATTCATTATTACTCACGACTGAGGCAGACCTGTAATTGTGCCTGATGCCTTACAAACATAAACACATCATTACTGTTACAAGGAAGGACCATATCAGTTTAAAAAGCGCTGTGCTAGGATAATGGTTGGAACAAGGCTAATGAGCTATTCAACTCTGATCAGGGAGAAGTGTAAGGATGTGGGGGAGTTTATTGATCTCAGCCTGGCAGAGCTCAAACTAATGCCTCTCTCACCTGGTATTAGCAGCAATAAGCGCTCATTCAACACTTGAAGCAGCAATCATGAAGTCGAAATAACAGAGCATTAAACACCAGGCGTTTTCCACCTCTGTTATTCTTCCTACAATAAAACCTGGCTTTGCATGAAGGAGGCTGCATGAGAAGTGAAAGCAGTGTGGACGGAAACAGTGATGCCAAGAGATGCACTTTGCACTGCATTTACAGCTGAGCAAACTGGTCAAAATTCTTGCATTGCTTCAGTTCATCAGGAGACCAAATTCACCAATTCACCAGTGCTACCTGCTCTCCTCACACCACACCTGCACTCGCAGCAGAGTATGTTTCTCCATCACCAGCCCTAAGGCTCTGAGAAGGGTAAGAGGAAGAGGCTCAGTAGAAAACCTCTCCAATGGGAGGTGCTGAGTCTAGGTGACTTAGCCTGCCACAGCCCACAGTGGTTGAAGAATTGAATCTATTTTGAAATTTTTTGTCTTTGAAATAATCTGGGTATAAAAAAACTGCTTGGAGCCACATCTTCCCAATACCTTTTTCTGGAGCAGAACAATGCATCCTGTTATGGGCCTTTTCATCTTCTATCCAGAGTTCTAAGTATCTGTGGAGTTTACCTCAGGTTTCAGAAACATGCAGTTTTTCTCTGAATGTTGAACAAACTGTAGTGCACAATTGCCTACAAATTGCCATGAGATGGATGTTGATTACAGTAAATAAGAACTGAAAAGATTATACAGAAGGAACTTGAAAGCAACTAAAATGAAGCTCATTTATGTTTTCTCGGCCTGCTTTCAGTTGCTTTGTTGATTATACACTACATTTTATACTCTGATTTAAATTCAAATTACTTTCTATGTTGGAAGGTCTATTGAGGACTAAGGACACCCTTGATCTGCAGTTTTGGGGATCTTGTATTTAAAATGTGGTATTTAGCCAAAAGGCAGGTTGTCCAGCCAAGCAGCCTGACCTGAGCAAACAAAGGGAAAGTACTCACTGAAGGGAAACCTTCACTACAGGGTTTGGGCAGAGTGAGACCCTTGCCCCCCACCCCATCTGTCCCTTCACAAAAATCTCTGTTAGCACTGCTGGAATAGACTAGGCAGGCACTGCAGCAAGGGAGTCTGAGGGAAAGGCACAAGAAATTAGCTCCATGTTCAGCATATGTAACTCAGCAGGACTCTATCTGCAATTAGCCCTTTCATAGCACTGCCGCTCCAGCACAGCAGGGCCTGCCCATGAACCAAGAGCCATTCAGACATCTTTTTCTCAGCTGCTTGCTGTGAAATTGCAGTGACATGGTAAGAAGGAAAGAAAGGTCTGGTGTCACTGGTGAAAGCAATGAGATGCATCTTCCAATGAGAATGAAATTTTATGTTTCCAAAGGAGAGCAAGCAAGACATAAAAAGAATCAATGGTTCCCACCACCTGATCTCACTTCAGCAGTGAGGGATGTCTGGACTGGAGATAAGGAGGCTGCGGGGAGACCTTATCACTCTCTACAACTACCTGAAAAGAGGTTCTATCCAGGTGGGGGTCTGCCTCTTTTCCCAAAAAAAAGACAGGTACTTGTCTAATTGTCTTCCTGTCTCTAGAGAACACTTCCAGCTAAACCTACACAGCAGATGCAGAAGCAACACCATGATTAGAGTGTGGTTGTAAGAGACTCAATATGCTTAATTCAATACTTTTCACTTGCTGAAAAATGTTGTATTTTTTTCCCCTTTCACTCCTTGATTTTGAATGGTTGATGCAATAAATCAGCAGTAATTAGACTCTGTAGGTTTGCATTCTTCAACAGTCCCTAATTAGCCATGTAGCACACTGCATGACCAGCCTGGTCCCCATGTGCTGTGGGAGGTTGCTCTCCTGGGGCATGCTGTGTCCTCCTTCAGGGAGAGGGCTCACCACAGAGGCTGCCTCTCCAGGGCCTGAACAGCTTTCTTCTTGTCAGAATTTACAGTTGTGTCCCTTGTCCCTGTTGAGGAGTTGGAGCTTTCCAGCAATGACAACTCCCCCTGGGGCTCTGCTCTCTTCCTACCTCCTCGTCCTCCTCATTCATAACTGTCTCCAGCCAGCTTGGTGGTGAGCAAGAATAATGAAAATGTGGGAAAATGTAAAACTGTAGCAGACATCCTTGAGCAAAAAGGCCTCTGAAAGCTTTAGATGTGACTTGACAACTGTTAATTCTCTGTACTGAAAACTCAGATTTAAAGTGAAGGGTTTTAAAACAGCTTTTGGTTACAATTTTCAGGTTGGCCTGAGCCATATCTTTTTCTTTTTGGGTCATGATAAAGGCAAGAGTAATCCGGTGAATATGAGCAAACCTGATTCAGACTTCAGTAGAAAAGAACCAGTTACCGAAGCTGGGAATACTGGATTAGAGATACTCCTGCCCTTTTTCTGAAAGTGAATAGAAATCATCATGTATATGAATTAGGGTATTGGGATTTTTGCTTTGATTTGGTTGGGTTTTTTGTTTTGTGTTTTTGGTTTTGGGATTTGTTTTTTTTTGTATGATCATCTTCCTATGGTACACTGGAAACCTGAAGCTTGTGAAGAAATGACCTTTGTCCCATAGGTAAGAAGAAACCTTTTCTATCTCAGTCACAGCAGTGATTCCTTCGCTGCTACTCCTGCTGCCAGGGTCCTCTTCCAGCATACCTGGATGTTCCAAACTCCCACTCAGTACATGCCCTTCTCTCTCAGGCACTTCTGCTGTTAAAGGGCAGCAAAGGTTGTACTACCCAGCATTAATGGTACTGCAAGTGCTGGGCAGCTGCTGCTGGGCCCCACCTCAGCCAGTGCTAGAGAAAAAGCAGTGCTGTAGCTCAGGCTTCCCTCGTGCCACCACATGCCATGGGAGAGGATGAAGTGATGCAGTGACACAAGGGGCTCGTGCAGCTGAACGCCCCAGGCCTACAGTGTGCAGAGGAACAGGGGTAACACAACCACACAGGTCTGTCTGTCCTGGGAAATGCAACCTCGGCTTCGTGTTCCAGCAACACCTTGGCAGAGTGCACTGAAATATGGCATAAATATCTGATACAAAAGCAGGCTGGTTCTGAGCCCAGGGAGAATGAGCAAACACAGAGGAAGCTTTGAAAAGAAGGACATTATGATGGATAGGAGCACTCTTTGAGTGACAAATGTGACCACCCATGTAGCCAAGATGTACAAGTAGTGACAATTTCAACCCAGATGGACAGAGCTGTGCAACAGTGCTTTCATGTGCTGCATCAATGAACTGGCAAGGCATTAGCTGGAGTCAGTCTGTGATAGCAAGGCCAGACCACCCCTGGCTACAGCAGCCACCCTCTCATAAAAGGGCTCTTTCCACAATTTTTGCTTAGGGGATCAGCCTGTAATGCTAATAATTCTGCCATCGCTTCTTTGTGAATTTAACAGTTTTCAGGCATTAGAAAGAAAGATCCACCCATTCTGCAGGGTCTGTGAGAAAACTAGTGTGCTTTGGAAGAGGTGTGTATTTTATGCAAATAATGGCATATTCAGAATTTAAGAGTCCCACACACCATTTGGTTTTGCAAAATCATAACCAATATACATAACAAAATATTCCTGATGTGGGGTGACTGGTGGGAAAGCTTTAAGATCTCATAACCCCCAGGTCAGAGCACAGATCTGCATTTTAACTACAAGTCTTCAGAGAGTAATATTTGGAAATGTCCTCCAATTTTTGGAAACCTAAATTGGTAACAAGTGACAGGACAAGAGGAAATGGCCTCCAGTTGTGCAGTGAAGATTTAGATTGGACATTAGGCAAAATTTCTTCCCTGAAAGAGAGGTCAGGCATTGGAAAGACTGTCCAGGGAAGTGGTTGAGTCACCATCCCCGGAGATATTTAAAAGACATTTAGATGTGGCACTTGGGGACATGGTTCAGTGGTGGACTTGGCAGTGCTGAGTTAATGCTTGGATTCAATGATTTTAGAGGTCCTTTCCAAACTTAGCAATTCTATGATTCTGTGATCAGTGAGCTGTTAGCTCACCCACTATTATCCAGATAAGGATTTCTTCATATATTATTTTTATGCTAGTTCTGCTATTCTGTAGGCACACAGTTTGTGCTACTTGGGAGTGGGGCTGCTGCCAAGCCTCATCCCCAATGGGCTGCAGCTGTGAAAAGCAGGTGAACAGCATTGGAAGCAATGAGCCGTGGAGTGCCCAGGTGCACTGACCAATCACCAAAGGAACAGAGGGCACACAGGTGCAATGCATGAAGATGAGGGGTATAAAAGGTTGGGCTAAAGAACAGGAGGTGTAGATGCTTGGGGCTTTCTGAAGTGATATGGTGTTGCTCTGCATGGGCAGACATGTGAAGCCTTCTGATGAGGTATGGTGTTACTCTGTATGGGCTGAAGCTTTCTGAAGTTATATAGTGGCACATATCATGGCTGTCTCAACTGTGGTACTATTCCACACCATTGTTCTTGTTACTGCGTTGAGGAAGTACAGATGAGACTCTTTCAGTCTGAAGATTTAATTTTTCTCCTGCAAAGTATTTGGTAAGAAGACCAAATGGTCTCCATGTTTAAGTCTCAAAAGCCCAGGGGCCACTGTGGTTATGGTATGATGCATCTTTGCAATACATTCCTGGAGTGTCCAGGGAAAATAATTATTTCCCAGCTGGGAGGGTGATATGGCACTGGGACTGATTTAACTGGTGGTAACTAGCCCATGGTGATGGGCAATGCTCCCAAAACTTTCAATGCAAGCACAAAGGAATTTTCTTACTTGGTGTAGATAAAATCTTTGCTACCCAAACCTGAGGTCATGGCCCTGTATGACTGCTTCCTTTACATCACAGTCAGTCATGTGTACTCTTCCCAGGAAAAAGAGAGGTATTCCTTGGCTCCCAAGCCAAGGCATTTCAACACACTCAGCTGCCACAGCCTCCTCAGGGCTATGCCGAGGTGGTTTTCTTTACAATAGGAGACACTGAATTAGTAACAGCAGGGATCCTGTCAGAGTAAACTCTTTTAATTTATATGTTTATGGCACTGTAATGATGGCAGTAAGGCAGAAATAATCTGATTTATCCTTGACTAATTTAATCATATGGAGCCTTTAGAAAACTGACCAAACTGATCTAATCATGCTGAGGGAGTAGACTAATGAACCATCAGAGGTTTCTGCATCTTTATTTCCCACACTCCCAGTTTCTAACAGAGGTGCTGGATGTGGCTTTTTGTTCCTGTTCATGGCACCCCCTCTCCACTTGCCAGGGCAGCAGGCATCTCTGCTCAACCTTCTGGATATATGGGACTCTGGTATGTCTCTTCTCCAGCCTTTGAACCTTACACATTTTTCAGATGCACAAAAACTATTTACCTGAAAGCATGGACAGCATAGTTGGAGAGCTCCGATAGCAGGATTTCTCTGAGGAAGTTCCAAGCATTTTCTCTGCTGTTGGTGTTAGCTGCTTACAAAAAGAGTTGGGATCATTCTTGGCAAAATGCGTTTTCCTTTCACATTCAGGATAGAAACATGTTGGTAAACATTTACAAAAATATGGCTGCTGTGTCTTTAGATTGTATTATACTCATAACAACTGAAAAAACTTCCCTTCCTGAATATACATTCTTTATGATAGTTGCACATGCTACTCAGGTGTACAATTGTGTGATCTTTGGGCAAGCCTTGCATAGATTTTCTAATATGTGAAATAGACCAGGGGGAAAAATCCAAAGGAATACATTTACACAGTGTCCCAGTAACTTAATTGTGCTTGCAGTATTTTCCTAACAATGTCTGAAGCAATGGCTTGGTGTAACAGAGATGTGCATGTTCAAAGATCTGTTTCTCCTTTGAAGTTGTTAAATATGCCTTCCAAATAGATAAATTGAATTGCAAAAAGCCTGATCAACTTTTACGGCCAATAGAATCTCTTCATTTTATTAGTCTTCACATTGAGCCCAATTTCTTATTCTTATCAAATAAATAGGCTGAATTAATGAATGATGAAATAACACAGTCTGGTTTAGATCTCTGCATTAAAGCAAAAAAAACCAAACCCCTCAATATCAGTCCAGAGCAGAGACTGAAACAAAACTGAGACAGTATACTGAGGGTTTGTGTTATTGGATGAATATAGATCTTATTTTATGTTCATGTTCTAGGCTGGTAGGACACAAACCATCTCTGTGACTGAAGAAATGAGCCATAAGATGAAATTTGTTTACATGCTGTGCTGGACCTGCCTCATGTTCAGTTAAACTGAAGTCCTCAGAGCACACACCTCCCTGTGTGCTCTGGTGGGTGGTATCCATTAGCTATAAATAATCTGACTATTTTTAAGTTATCTTTTGCTTTAAAAGAAAATGCATGATAAATAGCAGTAGCATCACTTCTTCTTGGTCTCCCATGCACTGGCCGTGCATGGCCGTGTTGCTCAAAGTGACACAAACCCCACTGATGGCATGCAATATGATAAGTGACTTAAAAATTTCTGGCTGTTGTTAATGTTTCCACCTAATACCAAAAACTAGAGGGACTTACAAAAAGGTGGGTGCAGATACCTGTGAATCCTATTGAAAACTAATCAACCACTTTGTCTCTGTGAATATGTTAAAAATCTTGCATGTTTATTCCACATTTTGTTCTGTATTTGAAAATATTTCAAGCTGCCTGTATCCTATTAGAAAGTCACTAGTAACTCCTAAGGAAGTTAAGAAAATTAAGGGAAAAAATTAAAATCAGATATAATAAATTAAAATTAGATATAATCCACATCCTAAAAGAGTTTGTTGAGAAGGCGTTTCTGTATTAAGAGAACAGAAGTTTCAGATTGGAAGGGTGATAATATAGTGGCAATAGTTTTAAAAATAATATCATTGTGAATAATGCAGTGCAATATATATAGAGCAGCCTGCCACAAGTCCTAGGAAAAGTACTAATTAAAAATAAAAATGGAGAATCACTTCTGGTAGGATTTGTTCAGTTAATTTCAGTTACCAGGTGATAACTGTGGTAGTAATAGTGCCATGATTGCAGCATGAATGTTTCTTTCCAAGTGGAAACTAAAAGCTATAAAGAGCTTCCTTAGCTATCAGTAAAAAAAAAAAAAACTTCCTGGAAAGCAAATCCAGAGAAATCCAATCAGCAATTAGGATCATATTTTTACCACCAAGGGCACTTAGTGGCACAAGCTGCTTACAGAAATTAAGAAATCTCTTGCTGTTTTCCAGAGAAAGCTGAATGCTTTTGTAGGAAAACAGGGCAGGAATCCACAGTGCATGTTGGCCATGCAAGATGAGTGTGAGTGCATGGGGCAGGGAGACAGCTGGTGACATCAGTTCTGTCACACCACACTGCTGGGCATGGGTAAGACCCCTCCGCTCTGGGGAGAGGAAAATAACTGCTCCCTAAAATCTGATCTGCTGCCTTTCAGCATAGATACTTTAGTCCAGATGGTGGCTGAAATGCAAAAGCTTTCAGATGTCTGACAGATGCTATTTTGGTGATCTGCTGTCTACTTCAGATGAAATTTCCCTTTTTCAGGGGCTGTGCACCCAAAGGCAGGACATGGACCTCCTGCTACTCTGTCACCTACAACTGCCCACATGCCCGATTCATATACCCCAGCTGTCCATGCAAAACTGAACTGGTTTTGTCTTCCAGCATGTCAGTGGGACAAGACTGAATGCACTGAACGTTCTGGGTTTGTTTTCACTTGGTTATGATCCATTTTCTGTAATTGTCTAAAGGTTTCATTTAATGCAGTGAATCTGAAACCTGGGCAATGCCTTTGATTCTTTGCTCTTCTCTCCAGCCCATAATACTTGCTGGCTTTGATCTCTTGCAGCAGGTTTTAAATCTGCTACAATTTGTTTGGAATGGTTTCTGTAAGTGCCTTTTTTATGCTTCCATCACCTGTGTGCAAGCTGGTCTGCCTCAGTTCAGCACTTCTACAAAGCCAGTTCTTGCATGCAGTAACAGCAGCATTGTATTGTTACTGTTGTTTCAACCTGTGGGAAAACACTTCATTTCCAAGCTACCTTTTAGCTCTGGCTCTTCAAAATGTGATTTTTTGGGTTCTTTGCTTATTTCGTTCTGGTTTTGTCATCCCACTTCCAATAGACAGCCATGTGCACTGGATGGAAGTGGGAAAGCACAGCTTGCACAGTCTGTAGCCCCAAGTGTCCAATGGCACCTTACCCCAGAGTCCAGGGGTTTGTCCCATGCCAAATAAGCTGTGATGATTTCTTCTGCTCAGTTTGCTGCTTCCCAAACCAACAAGGCACTAAACCCTTGCCATGTTCAGCACTGAATATATGGCAAGTCTGGAGACATGTTGCCTTGGCTAACCCTCATCCAGAGGGGGTTTGAGGACTTGTTTTATAGAGTGAAGTGAGGACAAAAGAAAGCAGAGGAGCTCTGGGCAGGGAAGCTGAAGGAAAGAGTTTGTCCTGCAGAAACCTGAACTCTCAAGGCAGTAAGGATCCTGCTGGTTTTTTCTCAGGACACAATTAAAACTTCCTCATTTGTGTAAGTTAAAGTAGAGAGAATTGTATTGGTTTTTAAAGATTGGAAATGCAGAGGACTGTGTGGCTGTATGCAGTCCTTTTTGCTGCCATCATCTGGATGCCTTCAAGTACGCCTAGGAGCAACCCCCAGGGCTTCAGAGACTACCAAGTACTTGGGTTCTTGGGCATTACTGGAATGTCATTTTAAATGATGGATGGCATAATGGGGCTCTGCAGGGAGGTGGTGAGTCTGCAACATGGGGCAGAGCTGGAGGGCCCTCAGCCAGCTCAGGAACTGCTGTGGCTCATGAGACACTCAACTTCCCTGAAGGAAGATGAAGAACTTGTCCCAAGACCAGTTCAGTGACTTTGTTCCCACAGGCAAGAGCTTTGCACCATATTAAGTCATTTCTGGCCAACTCTGGATCTAAATGGGACGTCCCAGCCAGGGGGAAGGGTCTCCTGCCTCCAGGAAGCCTACTGCCCTCCCAACTTGTGGTCAAAACCACAGCATGTGGGCAGGGAAAGGAGCTATCCATCAGAGCTGGGTTCAGGATAAGGAAACACCCCAAGCACCCCAGGATGCTCTCTTGTGTCACTGGGGCAAAGCTGAAAAGGGGCAGGTGCTGGGGTCCCTTCCCTGAGGCTTTCACTGTTCCTAACCCTGCTCTGGTAACTCCTCTTCCCCATCGCTGTCTGAGATGGAGCAGGACCATGCAGCTGTGTGCCACACAACTTGTCCCTGACAACGGCTTTGCCACTGATGGCAGCAGGGAGAGGGTTTTTTATTGTGGCAGGAGGGAGCTTGGTGCCCCTGCATGTGCTCACAGGTGGACAAAGCACAGTTCTGCCTGAACCACAGCAGGGGCTAGGGCTGAGTAAAAAGAAGAGGTCTGTGGAAACAAATTTCATGGATGAATGCAAATTTCTGGGAAGCGGTTGGCAACAGCCAGGAAAAAAAAAAAAAGATTGACAGTTTCCATATTGATATTTACTCTCAGGAATATATTACATGACACTTGGGATTTCCATGCTGGATCATGTGACTTTGGCAGGAGGATTTCCCTGCTGGAGACTGAGTCAGAAATTCAGCTGACATTTTCCAGTAGTATCAAGATAGGCCTTTGCAATAGAGAACTTCAATATTGGAGATTTTTCATGTCTTTCCTATTACTTTTCAGATTAAAAGAAAATTTGTAACAATTTAACTTTCAGTAGCTGATCTTTCATACCATAAATCAATGCCCATGCTTATTCCTATTTTTACTCACACATCACATGGCTGAAGTTGAGTCATTCTGGCAGAAGGACTCAGCACTGATGAAATGGCATGTTGCCACTTCCAATGACTTTAGTCCTGTTTTGTGCAGGCTGGTGAACATGAAAATACACAGACCTGGAAGTTTAGTGTAGTTTTTCCTGTCTAGCAAAGTCAGCTGTCCTCTGCCCCTAAGGTTTAGTGCATGTATCAAATTATATGTTGTGAGACCTCACAGCTGGTCATTGCTCCAGTAACTCACCTAAGGACCCTTGAATGCAAGCATGACCAATCTAAAAATAATAAGTTTAAAAGGCATGGTATGAATTTGTTAGGATTTACTGTTAAAAAAAAAAAAAAGTGAAGTTTTTTATTTTTTCCTCTGTGCTAGTGAGCATTTAAACATGTTCTCCTAGACCTATAGATTTCCAAGCTGTTTCAAATGTTCAAAACTGCAATAAAACAAAACCAATGTCATAAAAAATATTGAAGTGAATGAGAGTTTTAATTTGCAAACTGAAAACAGAAAGTCCTACTCTCTGGTGACCACAGAATGGGAGCAAAACAAAAAACAGAAGGTAGATGTGTCCCCCATGGCAATCCCAGCTGCCATAAGAACACTGCCTCCAGACTGGAGGCTCCCTTTTCCCGTGGGTCAGCAAATATCCTGGGACAGAAGGCACCAGGTGGAGAAATGGAATAGGGGTGCTGTGGCTTTAGAGCATGAAAAAAAACCCAAAAACTTGTTTTAAATTAATTTATCATCATAATCTTGTGTAACACCCCTGACTAGAACAAGGCAGGTCAGGGTTTTCCCATGGCTGCTCTCTCACCTGGCTCCAGTGAGGTCATCTGGAAATGGCAGACTCTTCAGTGAGACCTCAGAGGTCCCAGTGTCCCAGCTAATGACACCCACAGTGTGTGAGGGTGCTGTGCTTCCCAGCATATGCTGGACAGCAGCCTCGGAGGGCATCCTGCAGTATTTGTCAGGAATGCCTTCAGCTAGGTGAGGAGAGCCTCCCACTTCTCAGCCCAGTACTCAGTTTAATAGATGCTGGGAGGGAGAAGTGATTGACTAAGTGTTCAGAGTAGAACTTCCAGGGCCATATAAAGTTGCTTCAAAGTTTGCTTTAAATAAAATATTAAATTAAAATGCTGCTTTAAGAACAACCAGGTTAGTATCAAATACCATCAAAATGGCAAAAAAAACAGTAAGAGGGTTTTGTTAAACGGCAAATAGCAGCAGGAAATGTGCCTTTCTGTGCACAGCAGGGAGGAAGAGGAACCGATCAATAGGAGACTAATGAAAGTACCAAACAATTGAATTGCCTCTGGCATTGCAAACAGCAGCTGTAGATCAGTATACATATAAACTCAATTTGCAAGGTCAGAAGAGGATTCACACAGTCTGCAAAGAAGCGGCATCAGGTCACGCTTAAGAGATTAAGAATATTTTAGCTGAACAAAGCTGCCCAGATGGACAAACTTAGAGAAATCACATTTGTTTCTTGGTATTTTCTGAATTTTTCTGAGGGAAGAGACCTTTCCAAGAAAAGCAAGTTATGAGCAGCTTCTCCTTAAAGGAAGGTTTCTGCTTCAGATGTTAATTTCAAAATAATAACTAATGCCAAAAAAAAATGTTATGGGATTTTTAAGACTTGCTAAGTTTTTTCTTTTTCATGTTTTGTTCTCTGTTTTGCTGGTGCTGCTACAAATGAAACTGCTGCATAGTTGAGTGAAACTGTTCCCAAAGTAGTTTCAGCCTGAACGGAAGCAGGAAATCCAAGTAATCATAAGGAAAACTTTGTTCTAACGCAGGCACAAGGTTAAGGTGCTTTTTCAGTTGTGTGTTTAAACACCTACTGTTATCTCTAAGTGGATTTGCCAGGATAACTTAGCGCTGGCAGTTGTGATAACTGGAGGCATGAGACTGTTGCATTTGCTCTGAATTTAAATATCTAGATGATAGATTCTGTGAACTGAAGTTCAAGCATTTGTACTCTTGCAAATGAGTTTTATGCTGTGGACTGTGTCTAAATATACAAGAAATTTTTTGTCTGGATACATCTGTTTGTCATTGTGGAAAATATGATCGTAAAAGTAAATTTTCAGGCAGGCTTGTCCTGATGTAAAATAAACTCAAGTCAATAAAACTACATTGGTATATCACAAAGACTTCCCTAGCGCTGAGTTCTACACTTGAAAATGAAGACTTAAACTGGATTCTTGAATCTGTTACTCTTGCCACATTCCTCAAAGGCTTGATGGGACCTTGAGTCTTTCGAGTCTGCTTTCCATAATCTTAAAATCACAGGCAGCATTGCCAGTACACTTAGCAGGTTTGGGCTTAAGCCATGGATGAACAGGGTTCTGTTTCCATCACCAGCAGAAGGGAAAGTGCTGTAACAGATTCCTTGCAAGGACAAAATAACTTGCACATTAAATAAATGGAATCTCTGAAGAGAAAATCAATCTGGTATTGGATGCTTGATATTTAGTCTATTTTATAAAATATCATTAGTGAGTATGTAATTATTATGTAGCTGAGTTTTAGAGATCACTGCAACTAAGATATGAAGGTTACATAGGAATGAAAAAATTTCTTGCTCAAAAACTGCAATGTAAGTCCAGATGGTGCAAAATGTCTTTAGCATTACAGAAAATTGAAACCATCTTTCTTTTTGAAGGCCAGAAACAAAGTTTCTTGTATAAAATATTATTACCTTCAGCATGCAGGGTTTTTCTTTTTGTTAAATTATTTCTCTCTCAGAACCTTATTTTCTACCCCTCAAACTGATCAAATCTAAATACAGTAAAGAACTGTTGTAATACTTGGAAGTTCTCCCATTGCCCCCTTCCTACAATGAATGGCTGCCTGGATTTGTGCCATAAGTTCACTTGCATGAGTTTTGGCAGAAGTATGAAAGGAGAGAGCCATTGCAATTTTACCTCCACAGAGGATCTCTGTTTTCTCCTCTGAGGTGAGCCCATTCTTGGGAGCATTTATCAGCCAAATTGTTCATCTGAAAGAGTAGAAGAACCCTTTTTCTTTTTGGTTGTGAGGATTTGTATGGTCCAAGTTTCTTCTGGTAATTGTTGATTTGAGAAGTAAGCAGTTGCACAGGGACTCAACTCTTTGAGCATCTCATATAGGAAAATTACCTTATCCATGCCAATTTTATTGCACTTGTATTGATAATGGATCTAGCAGAGTTTTCACAGTACATTTTGGCACAGGGACCACGAAAATCTTCCAGCTGAAAGGGCACTCTACAGTCCACTGAGGTCACTGGCAGCAGGTGCTTGTTCTTACTACTTCCTGTCATGACATTATAAGTAGTATGGCAAATCCTAAAGTCCTGGAATTGAAAGCAACAGATACAAATGAAATGTGCTGCTCATCTGCAGGTGGATGAGGTGCTAAATCTGCACTGCTTTTCCTCCAAAATTAAGCAATACAGCAAAACAGACATGGTGAAGTCTGGCTACCAGAACATGAATAATTTCTGCATGACTCAGTTCTAGGATGGTTTGAAATGACCACACTGTACCCCACTACTTAAAATTAGTTCAGATCCCAAGGACTTGGTAAATGTGAAAATGGTAAATGTGGCATCAATATTTAATGAAAACCCAGGGGAAATGTTGAGAATTACAAGGAGATAAATCTGCCTTATCCACTGAGCAGATTAATGGGAAAACATCAGAAAATAGATAAATATGTCATATATGGAATGAATCAACATGGCTTTTAGAGTAAAAGCTGTTGGAGCTATTTGAAGATACCAGCAAGTATAAAATTAAAGATGAGCTAATCATCAAATAATTTTAACAATGTCTCTTCTCAAAGTGCATTAAAGAAATTCAGCAATTTTGATTATAAGATTAGTAGACTAATAGGAAATGTCGTGTAGGAATGTAGAGAAAATAAAGTGAAGACTTAGGAGACACTTTTTGCTGATAACATTGAATTAATCACAACAGTCAAAGCTAAGTCTACCAAGACCTGTAAAAATATTTTATGAGAATATCAATAAATAACATAGTGGTTGAATAAATTCAATACTGATAAATACAAATCAATGCAAAACCTACCTTAATTACACATTCACAATAATAGTCTGCCAACAAGCTATTGCTACCCAGGAGAAAGATCTTGCAATCATTGTGAGTATTTCTCTGAAAATTTCACCTTAGTTCAGGGCAATGATCAAAAAGTTAACTGAATGTTATGAATTATTAGGAAAGAAATAGGAAATATAAAAGAAAACATAATCATGCCAGACTATATATGACCCTGGAATGATAACAATGTCTTCAGTTCTAGTCACATCAGTCCAGAAGGTCTGTCCCAGGACAAAAGAGGTGTAACAATGGGCCAGCAAGGATAAAAATACAGAAATATAAAACGGTTCCCATGTGAGAAGAAAACATGCTCTCAAATAGAAGAGAAATAGCAAGTGGGTTTTCTGTGTTAGTAAGGAGTTCTAAATTCAGGTAAGGTGCAAGAGATGAGGATAATTCCCTGTGCCAGGGGTGGGAAGAATACTGCTGAAGCATGAGAATCTCCTTGGGCTTTAATAGAGCAATCTGCACATATTATCACCTTGAGTAGGCTCTTGTGAATTTACCAAGCCTACAATTGTATTTTTGTTGGTAATCCAATCTCAGCTTGATAACAATGTTTTCCTGTATATCATCAAATGAATAGTACAGCAATTTTCCAAAGCCCAAGAAGTCAGGGTAACAAAGGTCACATGTTTTGCAAACTGGCAAAATGAAACATTAATAAAATTTTGTATTTTAAAAGACAGAAAGAGCTTTACAGCTGAGCCTTTCCTAAAGTGGCTGTGGTTTTGGTATCAACCCACAGTGTATTTTCTGTCATCCATTCATCCCCCAAGACTTGTAAAGGTTTTTCCACCAAGATCCTTCTGCAGTAGGTTCTGCAGGTTATCTACTGTATACTAAACCCTTCTTCTGTTTGTGCCCTGCCAGCTTTCTCTAATGTCCCTTATTGCAACACAATATTTTGATAGGATCTAGGCTGCTGAAGCACTGAGTGATAACACAGACCCAGCCTGATGCCATGTCTTCAAGGAGGACCATTATTTAACAGAAGATAAATAGGAAAGGAGCCTAACAGAAAAGTAATATGAATGATACATTCTCTCCAGTTAGCAGCTTTGGTGCATTAAGAAGAACCAGACTTTCTCCTAGCTCTGGCAATGCTACTTCACCCCCCAAACCCCAAAATGGAAAAACAAAAGTGTAATTTCAATTGTAATTATTATTCAGGCAACATTTTGTCCTGATCTAATAGCACACTAAAAAGGTTTTCTTTCAAAATAAGTATTTATTTTCTGCAATCACAATCTATCATGCATTATCTGTTTGGTCCAAAGTCTTGCATTTGACTCTCTGGTCTAGTTGAAATACATTTGTCCTAAGAGGATGTAAATTACCCGGATTGCCTGCCTGTGAAGAGGTGATCTTGCCCAAGGCACCACATCTATGCCAGGCACAACCACGTGGCTGTTCTTCAGTTGGAGGCCTCAGCTGGAGGGAAATCATCCCAGGGGGTGAGGATTTGCAATGTCCTACTGCAAAACAGAGCTGCCCACCAACCTTTTTTGGGAACATCTCCCTGACCTTGGCAGCCAAACAGTTTGGACTTGGCACTGCAATACAAGGACAGCTGTTAGTTTGAGCATCAAAGAGCTTTGAGGAAGCCTTGCTACAGGATGCTGAGAACCACAGTTTGGTATGAGCCTGGCCATTTCCTGTGCATACTCTGGGTACAGATTCATGGCCTAGCAGGGCATAAGAGCAACCCAAGCCACTCCACGATTTTCAGCCAATTTTTCTATTTCTATGAGTGCTAGGACTATACCAAACAGCATTTAAATTATTGTTGTGAAATAGGACTGAGTTTTCTTTTGCTCATTAATTGACTTACAACTTCAACTGTCTTTTATTATCATCTTATGTCTCTTCTATGCTCTTTGGAAATAATTTTAATTTTTTCTAATCAGGCTAATAATCACAGCCTCCAGTTCCAGATGCAACTTCCCACTCACCAAGTCCCTTAAGGGTTGATTGCTGGAATCTGGGAGGATATGCCAGGAAAAGAAACATTTAGCTGAAACAGCCACTGTTCCTACAAGTGGGAACATGGCTCTTTGTGCTATCTCTTACTTTGTGCTAGTTCTTACAGTTACATGAGTAAAGCTGGGGGGTGGGGGGGGAATTTTTGGTTTAAAGAAATATGTTAATGCATGTAAGCTACAGCTATGTGTCCTACCTGTTAACTAGGTTTCCTAGTCTCATTTGGCTTTGGAACCACAGAATATTCTCAGTTGGAGTGGGCCCATAAGGGAAAAAGTCAAAAACAGACAAAAAAATGTTGAGTTTCTCTGATATTTTTTGTCATAAAAAACTTGGCTGAATATCCTTGCATAATTTTTTGCATGATTTTTGATCTCATAAAAAGCAACATTGTGACTTGTGGAATGAATTTGTAAGTATGCCTGCAGGTTTATTTTACTTTGGTTTGAATTCAGATTCTCTAGATCTGGTGTCTCCTAGCCCAGGTTTGCTCAGCTTCTGGGTGTCTTGCTACTCTGAGCCTCTTTTTCTTTCCAATAAAAGCACCTTATGGTGTTCATATGAATGAGCAAAACTCTTGTCATGTAACTTACATGACATAAACTTCTGCAGCAGCAGCAAAAAGTGCATGCAAGTGCTTTGTGCATAACCTGGTGTGTCTGCTTGTACAATTAATAAAACTTTGAGATAGCGGCTAAATCCACTCTAATTTATTTTGAAAGCTTCTTAATATATTTGTGTGACTTCCAGGCTAAGTGTTGATAGAATTATGAAGTTTCTTTAATATCAGGACAGTTTAACACAGGTGCTGCAACATGTTAACACCAGACTGCGCTAGGTCTATGTTGGGCTTGTGTTTATTTTTAAACTTGTCTTGCACAAACCTCCAAATCTAAATAACATGGTTAGTGAAGGATGAATTTCACAAACAGCCAAACTGAGCATTCCCATGTTGCATAGCCCCCACCAAAGAAGCCCTGCAGGATGACTTCCAAGTAAACCAGAGGAAGGAAACGACTACATGCAATATGAAGATTTTGTCTGTGTGTTCAGTGTCCATTGCCATAGGGTTCCATTTGATTTTGTCCATAGGCTTCCTGTGTCCCTGTGACTAATCCTCTGGGGCCAGGTGTGGCTAAAGCAAGCTTCTTTTTGGATTTCTCTGGAGTGAGGGAAGTAAACAGTGGGAGGAAAATGTCCGATATTTTAGCAGAGCCAAGTGCTCTGAGATTACATGCAAGAATAATGATTAACAAATGTTAGCTAACACTTCTCTGAAACCTCCTTAATCTTATTCTAGCAAGGACCAGTTTGAGTCTGGAATACAAATAATAACATTAATGCACCCATGCATAAGATAATGTAGTATTTGGATGGAAATGTCTGCTGGTGTGGAGAACAGCCCACATGACAGATGGGGATGTGGTGAGGCTGCTGGGCACGTTGTGGCTCCCCCAGCCTGGGAACAAGGTTTCATGTTGACAGCTGCCCTGCACAGCTCTGATGGAGGCTGGATGAAGGATGTGCAATGGGGTCCAGGAGGTCAGCAATGCAGGGATCACTGGCTCTCATAGCTGGTGGACCAGCACTGCCAGAGGAGGTGGCAGGTGGCAACTCTGCACCATGGAGACTTCGGTCCAGGGGACTATGGAGACTGACCCCTCTCTTCCTAATTCATGGCCACCCAACCAGTAGAGAGATTTTGGGGTGAGGAGCATGTTAAAGCTTAGCTTAGTAGTTTGTAAAACCCCATTTTTTAATGTGTTAGATAATGAACAGTCACTTTATGCTTTTGAGTTGTGCATGTCCAGTTTGTGGAGTCTCTTTATGCCTGGTTAAAGATGCCCAAACAAACTGAGGTGAAAGAGAAGCCATAACATATTTTGACCTAGGTAACTTCACTGACTACAGAGAAGATCCTTCTTCCCTTTGATCCCATGGCCTTCAGCCTCTGTTACTCCATCACACTCACTAGTGTAAATTATGAATGTATATAAATTATTAGTTCATGTGGATGATCCAGAAATACTACAGCAGTACAAAACCCAGGGAGTAAGTAACTATTAAGGAAGATCTCTGCAGTTATGAGAGATGAAAAGTGGTCCTCCAAGAGTCTGAGGTTACAGGATGGCAAAAAGCCAAAACAAGACAAATTGATCTGTGGCTTCTCTGCACTAATATTATCTGTAACTAAATCCATTACTAAATCCAGTGATGTTCCATAATGTACTTTCTCTATGTTATTTTCAAAATAGTACACCCTTATAGCTGGAAGTACAAAAAACTGTCTAGTATATAACTAAGAAAGTTGATTTTTAGTGTCTCAAAAAATGTATTACTTCATTTCCTTTTCTATAATCTTAAGATACAAATTAAGTGGGTGTTCTCTGTATTTTCGTGCCTTTCCTGTATCTCTAGAAAAAGTATTATTATGTCTACATGGAAAATGATAGAATAAATATGTAACAGGCAGGTCACTGGCAATGCTACCTTGATGAGCAATGAATCTAATTTTCTATGTTTTCTACATCTACCACTAAAAGCAGTTTCAGTTATGTTTCCTTGATTAGCATATATTTATACCTTAAATGCAATGGGACTATACATGTTAGACTTGTCCCTGCACTTGAAGTTTTACTTGGATGGATGGATGGATGGATGGATGGATGGATGGATGGATGGATGGATGGATGGATGG
>QUSF01000002.1:49845173-49863877 GCA_003676055.1 Chloebia gouldiae | reverse complement strand
TGGATGGATGGATGGATGGATGGATGGATGGATGGATGGATGGATGGGGTTAAGATTATCTATATCATTAATATTAATTAAATATTAATTTTAACTAAGAAATTAATCTGCATTTTCCTTTTTGCACCTTCACTTTTGAACCACCTTCCTTATCTCTGCAGAATTATAAATTTACGATGTTGCTTTAGCCATTCTCCACATATTCCCTTTGTTAGCAATCATTCTACAAACAATAGGATCCATCCTAGTCCAGTGATACATCTAATTTTAAAGCACAATAGTAAAGGTTTTAATTTATCAAGTTATCATATTTACTTGATGATTCTGCCTGGTTTTGCAGGGACCCTTTTTGTTAATTAACCTAAATAAGTTTCCTGAGGTTTTTATTTCAATTTCCTGCACTTGGCAAGAACAAGGCTTGATGCTGCAGCCATCACCTCGAGCCATTTGCAAACATTCAGTCATCCATTTGATTCTGGAGGAGGGAGGTTTGTTGCTCACTCTGCTCTTCTGGATGGCAGCAGGAATGCCTCAGAATTTAAGATAATTTGTAATTAATTCCCTGTAGCTCTCTGCACATTTAAGGACTTGACTACTTATTTCACTTTGACAGAAGCTGGATAAAGTAAGTTGTGTTTTAGCTTCATGAAAATTGTTCCAAGTCATGGTCACGTACTAGTTTAATTTGTGAAAACCTTTTGAAATTTTGATTCTTCTGTAAGTTTTCACAAAGTGACAAGGGTAACCTCTGAAAGTGATGAAG
Source organism: Chloebia gouldiae (assembly GCA_003676055.1). Taxonomy (NCBI): domain Eukaryota; kingdom Metazoa; phylum Chordata; class Aves; order Passeriformes; family Passeridae; genus Chloebia; species Chloebia gouldiae. Next base: position 49,863,114 of record QUSF01000002.1, on the reverse strand, counting down.
GTTCAGAGGACCTACACAATGATAAATGGAGTTTCAAATGCACACTTTGTTCCTTCGCTTCTTCCTGCTCCTCTAGAGATTATCTCCCTGAGCTCTGCCTTGACTTTACCTTGACTTAGCCTCTATACTGCAATATTTCTTGTAACCCTTCACTTCAGTGCTCTTCTAGAGTGACTATATGCTCATTCAGCCTTCTTCCTTGGATGTATCTGGTTGGAAAATGTGACTGCGAAACGGGACAGTACAGCAGAGTGACAAACACAAGTGTTCATTATTTGACTGACCAGATGCAGAGAATGCTATTGTTTTACTTAATTTCATCCTATATTTTTCTAAAAATTTAGACTTGCCAATTTTTTTCACACTGCCAGCTACCTTTGAATTTTATCGTCAATTGCTGGTATTTCTTCTTTGTTTTGTTTTTCTGTTATGCTTTGTTTTTCTGAATTATGACCAAAGTTAAATCCTATCAGCATGTTTTCTTCTTATCTGCTGAGTGTTTCAGTGCCTGAAGTTCTCTGTATGGCTAAGAAAAGGAAAGAAAAAAAATATAGTAAAAAGTATTCTGGAAATGCAATGCTTTCTCTGAGTTTTAATTCAAACTGTAGTTTTGCTAAAAAAATCCCACCAGAATTTCTAGAGTCAATCTTGACCTCAAATCATCTCTGCCTTTCTTATATGAAAGAAAACCAACTTTTATCTCAGATAAGCTTCTACTGAAATCCCCATGTGTAATTTTTTAATTATCTCCTCTTAACTACCATAATTCTGCATTTTGGATTGGTTTAATCCTTAATCACCATGAGGAAAAAGGGACTTTATTTTCCAGCAATGAGGAGAGTTCCTTGAAGAAACAGTTCCACGTCCCAGTCTCTGCTAATGCATTTCTCATCCAAGAGTCACTAAACAAAGAACATAAACAGCAGTGGGACCAGAGACCACAAACCAACAGTCAAACTCCAGTCTCTTGCTGCAGAATTATTTGCTTATCAATGGCAGAGTGCCCTTTTTGCTATGCCAGGAATGGCAGGCATATCGCTTTTTGTTTTCCCTTGTACTGTTCTAATTATTGCTCCACTATGAGTGTGTTTTATTCCTCAGCCCAGCCGTCTCTTGGGACTGATTTTCATTCAGTACAAATGTTCTCATTATAAAGGCTTAACATGAGGAGAATATAAATGAGAAGATGAGTGCATGCTAAGAAGTTGCTTATACAGAAACTATTGATCAAAGGAACAGCAGAGTAAAACACATGTCAGCATTAACGTGCTCCTACTTCCACGGTTCAAACAGTTTCCTTTCCCATAAGAGCAGTGTGACTCCTTGCCTCTGAAACCAGGCCAGGAAAGAATTTGTTTAATTGAAATAAAAAGTACAAAGCATTTCTATAGAAGATTATGGTGTGGTACTAAAGAGCTCTTTGAAAGCATATGTACCTTCATCAGTCTCAGAGATTACCCCCTGTCACTATGTGAAAACTTACAGAAGAATTGAAATTCCAAAAGGTTTTCACAAATTATATTATTACATGATCATGGCTTGGCACAATTTTCATGTAGCTAAAACACCACTTGCTTTATCCAACTGCTCACTAATCACACAGTTGACCCATTCACCATCCCATTTCTGGGATGGTACATCCCTTGGGAACTGCTTTTGTCTGGTGGTTTTGGGCTGGATCAGACAGTAGTCACTGCCAGATGAAGACTTCAGTGAACAGTCATGTAGGCCCTTCTTCAGCCTCTGGCCCATTGAGTGACACCAGAGGTGTCTCTGCAAAGGCACCAATCTCTTTGGGATTTCAGCAACAACAACTCCCCTCCTCCAAAGGGATGGAAACAGCTGAAAGCCACAGTCGAAGTTCAGCCCCTCATTTTTTCAGGCCAAGACAATATACCCCTAACAGCTGAACAGAGGCAGAGGGTGGTCACTGATAAAATATTGTTTTGAAAAAGATTGTGCAAAACCAAGTCTGTGAGGCTAAAAGTAGGGTGAAGCAACCCTCAGGTGCTTGGCTACCAGGCTCCACCTGAGGCAAACACATTTCCTCCTGCCCTCCACTGGGCTGCAGCCAGCTGTGCAGGTAGAATTTAATCTGCAGTGAAAGAGTTTCAGTTTACATTTCATTCCATATTCTTGGACATAACTGGAAAATAATTAAATGTGTGTTTTTACTAAATTTCAACTTAAAAGTTCCACTGAGGGCAGCAGCCCTGCTCTTCTATTTTTCCTGCTTGCTGACTACATAAATGTGTAGGATATCTCTCAAGGTTTTAAAAAGTCAGAATTCTAACAAGAATAGGTGTTAGACATAAAAATGAAATAGTATAATTCTTGTCACCAGAATGAAGCATGGCCTCACACTCTGATCCATGACACGCTCACGGTCTTTAGGCTAAAATAGCACACACAGAAGTGTGCACAGTTATAATCAGAAACTTCTATAAATATGTAATATGAAGCCTCTTGAATCCTAATTTACAGACTGTATAACCTTGCCAAGAAGTAGTATTTTACCAAACAATTCAATAGACATTGGGCATTATCCAGCGTGGGTCTCAATACCTGTATATCTGGATACACACAGCATTCAAATCTGACCTTTAGCTACAATCCATTTTAGCTTTAGGTCACCTTCAGTCCACTCAGAAACACCATTCAGCTTCATTCTCACAAAGGCCTAGATGCACCCCCAGCTGGTGTATTACCCCTTAGCTACCAGACTGAGCATCCTTATGCCACGTGCACCTGTGCTTGGAGACATGGGGTTCCACAAGTACCTCCCTTCCTTCATCAAAGAATTGGTGTCTGTTAGGCAGGACTTACATGGATTTACTGTCTCTCTGGTTACTCTGTCAACCCTTAAACAGCTCTCATGCACAGCCCAGCAGTGTAGGGAATTTACGGCATGGGTTGCTCAGATATCCAATGCATGCCTTATGCAATTTTTTTGGTCTAAGCCTGGAGCAAGCCTAGATGTCAGGAAGTTTCTCAGTAGGTCATGGGCAGTTCCAGCTAGATTAATCCTGGAAGGTGAGCTACTGTTTTTAAATCTGTCATAGACAGCTCTACAATCAGAAGTGTAGAAATACTCTTTGAGTATGAGTAAACTGGAAGGTAGAACTGAAAACAAAACATGCACAAACTTGCACCATCTGCTTTGAAATGCCAACACTTTCCTAGAATAACCTGTGCATCACTACCTTAAGACATTCCTCAGGAGAAAAGCTTGTTTAAGAAACAGAATTGTTGTCTGAAAATGACTTGTAAGTGTGAGGAAGGCAACACATTTGTTCTGGTGGGTGCAGCTCTGAGCTTCACACCTGCCTATATTAGGTTCAGTCTTTATGTATCTGCATTCTTCAGTGCTCATCTCACAGCTCCATAGAAGAGATTTATCCTTCAGTTTGGCGGTCAGGCTTCACTGCCAGTGGAAAAAAAAACTTTGAGAAAGCAAGAAGGGTTGTCATAAGAAAATGAATCCAGATGCAAAGGTTTCCCCCCCGCCATTGTTTTAAATTTTAAGTAAATTAACAGTCCTTCTTGTCAAAACCAGAAGTAAAGGCTATTTTAAGAGAATGTGAGTGGCTCAGAAACAAAAGCCCTGTTGATTTTCCTGTCTCAAAACATCTGAAAATTAAAGATGGGTTTGGGTTGCTTAAACACAGGTATCCAGTCTTTTTAGAGGCTCTGGAGTGTCCCCTATCCCACAGTTCCTGATCCAGTAGAACTGTGCCATATCTGGCAGACTCACTCCAGTACATCTCAGATGATGGCTATGCTCAGGCCCTTGACTCTCCTAAACATTTTTCAGAGCTGCTATTCTCGATGCCATCCTTAGGAACTGAATGAGCAAGCTCTCGAATAATGAGGTCACCTATCAAAGTGCCTGGACATAAATTCAGTGATTAATTTCCACAGTTTTACTTGAAACATAAGAACAATGAATGTTACAAGCTGAATGATATAAAAAGGCCCTTAATGATGGAAATTACTTGTACAGAGAAATGGGAGATGACAATTCATGATTCAGATATAATACAATAAATTGTTTTCCTGTTTTCTCAGCTGAGTGTCTGATTTTGTGTTCTTATGTACAAGTTGGATTTAAATTGCTTGATAGCCTATAAAAAGATACCTTCCAATGATCTCCAGGGGTGATTTCAGACTGAGATTTTTTTAAATCTATCATTCTAGAGTATCTTGAGACTACTCCTTTAACTCATACTTCAAGAGTGGACCTCTAGGAAGTTGTAACCAGTATTTATTTCTAAACCTGCCCTGCCCAGAACATAAATTAATCCCAAGAGTTTCAAAGATTTTTCCTTGAAAATAATAATGACTTGGGCCTAGTTTATCTGCATGATTTCAGCAGCCAAGCTCCAGAGTAGTATGTTGGCATAATACTCTATAGTCAACTTAATGGTGTGATTCACTGGAGCACTATTTCCCTCCTGTAAACCCTGTTACTTGCAAGCACTTAATTTTATTCAAATCCATTTAGAAACAGGTGAAAACATACACAGAGTGCAAAGGAAAAATATTTTATTGTGAACATGGCATGTAAAAGATGCATTTCAGAATATACTGTTACATATCAAATGAGGAAAAAAAAGCTCTGACGTGAGATAACTGAACAGTGCTTGAGACAAATTAAGAACATGCACACAGGTGCTCTAACAGCACAATTCTGATACCAATCACAACATATTATATAGCTTTTATGACAATGTTTATAAAAATTGCAAATATTGGACCTACTGCTGCATTGTTGTCCATCATCCAAATCTTCAGTCAATTTTGCAGGTGTGTGGAGGGAACAATGAGAGCAAACTGACACCCCACCTCAGGCAGCAGAAGGTAGAGATGGAGGAACATCAAAAACAAAAGACAAAAACTCTGTTCTACAAAAGTAAAAAGGCAAATATTATCCCAAGGAATATTATTATTTGCACGAGAAATCTTAATTGCAGCATCCTGACTCCATTAACGCCAATGAGAGTATGCCATTGAGATCAGTGGAGCCTGAATTTCATACTGAAATTTAAAACATTCTTGCTTTAGTGTAAACATCAGCAGAAACTAAATGCCAGCATCTATACAAGTATTCAAGTGCTGTTTAAAAAAACAATAAAAAACATACAATGCTAACCCAAAATGCCAGTACATATACAAAAGGCAGATAATTAAAAGAGGATTTTTTTTCTTAAATATACATTTTGAAGTATTTAAAACCACCAATTTTTAGTACTTGTACATCATTGTTAGGGAAGGAGTATATGAGAAAAAACTAAATTATTTACAATGATAAAGGAAGGGCACAGTGTTTGCTCAGATCTATTTGAAACCAGTATTTTTCTACTTTGGAGTCATGACATATGCCTGCACACTCAAACAGGTTTTACTACAGTGTTGAGAAGTGACTATACTTCATTATTATGAAATATAATCCTTCTATGCAAGTATTTCAGCATGCTTCTTCATGAACCATTTTATACCCATTCACATTTTCAGTTAAAAAACCCAAACAAACCAACCCAAAAAATTTCTTGCCACAATATTTTGTCTTTAAAAAACCTCATGAGATTTTCCACAACAGCAATTTACAGTCATGCATTTGGAGACTCAGAGTCAATACATCTTTTCCATTTACTGTTACAGTTGTGCCTGTCTTCAAAGAGTTCTTTGCTAATTTTTGTGCGGATCTCAGGACTTGTTAACAGCTCCTTTATCTGATTCAGTCTGAGTAACAGGGCCTGCGTTTCTCTGTGTAAAGCTTCTTTTACTAAGTCTGCTTCATGGCTCTTTCCTAGAAGGAAACAACAATATAATACATTTTATAACAACTCATGTGATTTAGAATCATTAATGTACAGAGATAAAGAGATCATATCTGGTTTGGACAGTAGTAAGTGCTCAGTGTTTCACCCATACTGCTTTTTTATAAAAAGGTATTTCATCAAAAAATATAATTTACATCAACAAATGCTACCAAAATGTAAAGAACAGTACAGCATCACATTTAAGGGAAACTCCTGCCTTATTACATACTGTGTAATAGTATCTGCAATGAGTATCTGCAGTGGTAATTTTTAGCTTGGTATTGACTGCTGTTGACTAGGAAACAGCACGTGCTCTCACACGGAGCAAGCAGCCCTGCAGCGCTGCCAAACCCTCGGGCACAGGGCATCGCTTCCACTTATGGCAAGGCTTCATCCACAACCATCCACGACAGTCCAAATGAAAAATGCAAAATGTTCAGTTTCTCCTCAAAAGCAAGAAAGGGATTCTTGGTATCCAGAGCAAGTGAAGACTGGAGCTGCCTGCTTCACCACTCTTGTCTTTTTTCCACCGTCCATCCCTCCCAGCATTCGACAGATTTTCAGTAGTGCAAGCACTTATTAAACCATCAGACAGTGTCCTTCAGTTCAGAACAAACTTTTGGTAAGAGACTCACAAAGCAGAATGCCTGACACTCAGCACCACTTTGCACATTTCAGCAGGGAGCAGAACATGTTTTTGTAGTTATTCTTGGTGGGATATTTGCTCCCAGGCTTTTTGCACAGTGCTCACTTGCTGTTATCATTGTCACTCTCATTCTTGTTGCTGCTCGCTGCTTCCTCAGTTTTTGCAGGGCTCCCATCAGTCTGCCTGCTTTTGTTTTGTGTTTCTTCTAAATATTGCTGCACAGCCTTCAGCACCGCGTTCTCCACCAGCCTTTTGCTGAGGCTCACCAGCTCTGCATCGTCTGGCTCTGCTGCTTGTTTTTCACCTATGCATCACAACAGACAAGAGAAGGAATTCATTGCCATGCAAAGACAGTAGCTGTCATTGTATCAGAAGCTTCTGACTTGAGCTGGATTCTAAGTTATTAGCTGCCTCTTCCTGATTGTAAAAAAAGATTTTTCCCCCCACCTCAAGCTCCAAACCAAAAGAGTTCCATAAAGATGTGTACAGCATATTAGATCAAAGGTATTCCACTGCTCGTGTTTCTTATAATACTACAGCAAAAGCCACTGGCCAACATTATAAATCTTCATTCAGCTTAGAAGATTAAGTGTGCAAATTTAATTTTTCTGGCCAATGATCAACTGTGACATCTGAGCAAAGATCACAGTTGAAGGTGACCCATAAGGATCATCAAATCCAACTCTTAGGTAAATGGCCCTTAAGGGAATCATACTTGCAACTTTGGCATTATCAGCCCCATGCTCTGACCAAATGAGCCAACCTCAGGATCAAATATAGCAAAAGGCATATTTACACTTTAGCAGCATTCCTAAATTTAGGTGCCACCATTTTGTGATTTTGCTTAATAAATCTAAATCTATCTATTTATTGATTGCTTGTAATTCAAGAGTTTCTCATGGGAAAAACTACTAAAACACTCCAAGCACAGGTTACATATATTTTTCTAAACAAAGCATAAAACCTAGAAAAACCATATAGCGCCTCCCCTCAAAGCTCCCTTCTGCCTCTAGAGTTTTGACGTTAAAGCTCTAACATCAAAGGATTGCAAGTTCCAGCAGTCCATTCTTAAATATCTGCTGCTAAAAACAAGAAGATGAAATTTCCCTGTTTTGCTAAAAGTTCATATGAATAACATATTCAACAAACCAACTGTATATATAGTGAGGATTCTCATACATCATAACATGTAACTTGAAATGGTACTTTTCCATGAAACATTTCCTAATAAACCCTACTGCAGAATCCTCCTTTTATGAAGAATTTGTTGCAGGAAAAGCAAATTTTATTGTCCAATTCTCATTGGTAATGCCATTTGCTATTTCACAGTCCCCTGCACTAGGTAAATAACTGTTTCCCTACATCTGTATTTAAAGGTCATACATTTCGTGTTCTCTTCAGGCATTTGCATTCTGCAACCAGTAATAAGAGGCTGCTTAGCCACACACATCTGGTGAAAGAGATATTATTGTATGCTCTCAGCACAAAGCTTTGTACTGTTCAATTACCTGAATTTGTAATTTTTCATATATGTAAATTTAATAAAGTTTTCCAGCACATTTAGATAACAATTGTGAAAGACTTTTATTTGTTTTCCTAGTGTACTGCACAACCTGATTTCACTGCTAAAGCATAATTCATATGGGGATTCAAGGAGCAGAGAGAGAAGGAAACAAAACTCTTCATATTCAGAGGCAGTGCCTCTATTAGCTGTTAATCTGATCATTCTGCTCTGGAACAGCAGCTCTTCCAGTTCTGGGCCTCCACAGCACTGTTGGTACAGGCAAGGAAGAACTGCGCTCTCCCCCTCAAGAATCATTAGACTACATCTTGGTAAAGCATTTCTTTACATTTTGGAGAAAGTGTAGATAAATATTCTAAAGACATTAAAAAGAATATCTAAGGGGATAGTTTTGGTTAAAACCAAATATAAAAATACATCATAAAAATGTATTATAACAATACATTAAAAACAGAATTATCATTTCCAAGGAGAAATATTTCAGGCTCCCATGCAACGGAGGCAGAGGCACTATTCCCAAAACCAAACAGCTACACACTCCACATTCTCTGACTCACTGCTTACCATATCACTCCTATCTCTAAATCCTGGGTCTAAGTTTATCCTTTAACTTACAGGAAGGAGGGACTTAATTCAGACTCTTCTCTCCTGGGGCACCCAAGGTATTTATGAGGAGCATCTCCTCACAGCTTTTCTGAATTGATCCCACACACTCCCCTGAACGAAGCCCTTTGATTATTGATTTCCTTTGCTTCTAGTAAAGATGCTAAAAAATGTGTTGGTTGCCCTGGTCTATTTAATCACTAGAAAAAATAATTGAAATACTTAATTATTATTTAAAATAAAACTGGTTTCCAGTTGCAGAATTTCTCGTTTTTCAGAATTGCTCATGGGTCACGGAAATTATTACTACATAGTGCTAATGATCTATCCATGCAACTCAGAAAAAAAATCAATGGGAAATACGGTGCTCGGCTACTCTTACACTTGACCCTCTAGTGCTTAATATGCAGAATATGACTAATCAGTCACAGAGGCCTCCAGATACCACACAACAGTACTGATTATATTTACTCACAGTGTAATTTTAGTTGCAATACATAATGTATTATGGTCTGAAAAAGGCCAGAGCTCTTCTCCCATGAATACTTTCTGCAGAACAGTTCTCATTTACAGATACATGTATAAAATCTATATAGCTACTATTGTGTTTACTATTTCAAAATAAGCAGGTAGCTCACTTATAAGTACTTTCTCAAGCATGAAAAACATCAGCTTTTTATAAAACTGTACTTTTATAAGTTCAGTTTATACAGCTACAGAATAATGGGCTGGTGGTTTTTTGTTTGTTCATTTTTAATATTTTGAGATATTCAAGGCTCATCAAAAGTCTGGGGTGAAGTCTGTAGCACCTCCTAAGAGCTCTGCACATTGGACTGACATGTGAATGCAAATGCCTGCACATCCTTGCATGAAGATTGTGCTTGGATTTATCTGTGCAGCCGCCTTGGTGGACAGGCACATGGGCCTGTATGATTCCCTGATGCTCTGTTTCTATTCTGATACTCCCAAAACAGCAGTTGTGGGAGTGTCTGCAATGCCATGGTTGGCTGGCAAGGTAGCTGGGCACCATTGTACTGCTCCTATTCATGACTGTTGATAAAATGAAACAGGTCATGTAATAAAAACAAGTGTTGAGCATCTATAGCTACTTGACAATTTAACACACATCTGTCCTGTTTACATCTCTCCTCCCATGCTGCAGCTCCTACTTGCCTGCTTCTTTGATGAATACAATCCCTTTGCAGCAGGCAAATGCTTCTTTGAGTGCACTGTCTAAAATTATTGGTATTACTGGAATATCTGTAGAAGTCATCGCAGAGATGAATGTTTTAGATTCAAAAGGAAGGTTTAAAATTTCACATTTGCTCTGTTTGTAATCTCTGTTCTGAAAGGGGAACAGATATACCACGGCACTGTACTTGCATTAATATTATGACACTACTTTATTTCTGTGCCTGTGAATAAAAAAAATTCCACTGTCTTCTCCTCAGTGTTGCTCAGAATAAAAATGAGAAAACCTTTCATTTTGTTTATCCCAGAATTCTCTTTTATAATTTTCAAAATATGAAAACCAATTCATACTCTCTGAATGTACCTCAATGCATTCATGCTGAGCAGCGTTTTTTATCACTAAAACTGAAGCATACCAGTTGTCCTGAAATGACCATAGCTTTTTACAAAGGGAACTATCAGCTCCACAGAATTATTCAAAAGAGGCTTTATGATCCTACATCCTACTGCTAGCACCTATGGACATGAACCAGATGCCTGCAACCACAGCCAAGTTTGGACTCAAATTCTCTGCTGTATCGTTCTACTGGACTAGGTTTACTCTCCAAGTCTACATCCCCCTACACATTACAAGACTGTGAGCTGAATTTTGAAACACTGTGTTGGAATAAATCAGATATCATGGTCCTGGTACAGCATTTTCACGGCCCTGACACAGCCTGTTTAGAGTGCGTGTAAGTATCTCAGATTTGGAGAGAGGCAGAACAGTTTGAATCCCTCTATTGTTCATATGATTAGCCCATGGATTGTGATTTTTTGGTAACAGATTTAATTGAAGGAAGCAACAGGGGATCCCTTTTATAGGAAAAGCGAGTTTTACATCCTTTTACCAGCTATGCTCCAAGACAATGTTCTGCAATCCTTCCCTCGTGGCCTCAACACACTGGGCTTTGTTCTGCCTTCCAACAACCTTTCTTGGCAACAAAACACTGATAACATGGGGAACATTATAAAAGAGACCCTTAGTATTTTGAATGGATGACCGAGACCCGCTGAGAAATTTGGTGGCAGAAGTTCTGCTCAGGGACCTGGGGAGGGCTGTGGTAACAGACATGCCTCTATCTACCTTTTGGGTTATTCCAATAGTTATTTCTAATATAGTTTTTACAAACTCTATGAACACAAATATGAGCACATGCCCACATCTAATCAACACAGCAAGTAGCAACAGGAAAGGCACAACTCTGAACATTTCCTTGTTAATTAAGAAGGACTTGCATGAAAAATCTCTTAAGTGGTCACTTTAGAAATTGACACAAGGCACTGGGAGGAAGGTGAAATTATAATCTCATTATGATATGAGGGTGATGACATTTCTGTTGCTGGATGTTCCCACCTTTGTTAGATGTGGGACATCTAACAAACTTCTTTAGGTTTACATATATTGCTTTGTAAATACAGGACTGTCATAAAAGGCAACACCAATCTGTCCTTCATGCTGAATACATGGTTTCTAGTTTGCTGGAAAGGTTTTCTAATTTAATTTCACACATGATGGAATAAACCTGATAAAGTAGGAATTTCTACTAAAGAGGAAATTAAGGCTGTTGCAGCTATTCAGGGAAAGTGGCACTCTTGCCAGATTCGGTAATGACAACAGGAGTGGCTGCAGGACCCTTTGAGCTGCAGACTTGGCAAACATAGCAAGAGTTTGTTTGGTTTCTCATATAACCCTGTGAAGCTCTGATATAAATTTTCTGACCACCTCTAAATGAAGAAAGAGGATGTGATCTGCTAAACCTCTGCAAGCACTAAGGGATGTGATGCCACAGGCAAGAGCCTCCAGAACAAACAAAATTTTAAAAGTTATGTAAGACTCTTGTTCTGGCATACAAGGAGTTCTGTTAAATATCTTGGGTTTATCTTTTCTATTAAAAGAGATCTGTTGACAGAGAAATTCCCTGATTCCTTTAATGTTGTTTAATGCTTAAATTGAACTAATTTACAAGAAGTCTAGGGCAATAGGTAGGAAAGATAGCAAAGTGGCCAAAGGAAACAAGATGTCTTAAAAAGCTGTGAGTTTTACTTGATTTTTTTGCGCCAAAACTCTGGTAAAGAAAACAGGCCAAGTTACAGAAGTGGTTTCACATAGCCACAGTAACATCCACTGTGCAAGATGGCAATGGGACAACCAAATGGTTGAGGCAGATTGTGATAGCAAACATCCAGGCAACATCATTCACTCCCCTTTGTGCTGCCCAGTGCCAGCAGCTCTCAGGAACAGGGAATAGGGCAGCTTGGGTCAGCAGGCTGATCAAGGAGAAGAGAAGAGTTGCTCTGCCCTCTATGATGGTGCCAAGGGGGAAGCCCCTTGCTGTTTTCAGAGCCTAAGAGAGAGAGAGAGATCAGGCTTCCCAGTTTTCCCAGGGAAAAGCTGAACTCTGGAACAGGAGCTCAGGAACATCAGTGCCTTGCCTCCAGTGGTCCTCCAGAAATAATACTGAGAATGTAACACACTATGGGTGACACATAGGCTGCTTCCCCATCAACCTTGGTCACCATGACCACTGACAGAGCTGGATGGTCTTGAAGGCAGAAAATCACCCTGAGTCTGCATCACCATTAAAAAAATCCCTGATGAGGGAGGTGTGGGCCCAAAAACAAAGCTGCTAATGAAAAGGGTATATACAAAGATTTTAATTGCCACAGTCCAAATATTTTGGCAAAACCTTAAAGTTCCTGCTTATGGACCTGTCAGCCATGAAAATCAAACATTTACTCACCAGCATGCCAAGGCAAGTAATTTTATAAACATTCACTTCTTGTTACTGTTTCCTTATCCTTCTCATAGTCTATGGGAACTTCAGTGTCATGTCTTTAGGATTCATTTGTTACTACACAGCTTCCAAAGGGATGCTATTTTGGCTGTGACTTTTCCATGCTGCTGTCAAGTATACTAAAAAAAGAAATCTTTTTTGGACTAAGACAGATTGTTAAACAAGTGTTAATAAGTGAATTTAACAAGCTGAACCTGTGCTGTTTTTCCTCCTTAGCTCAGATAAAGGCTCCATACAAACTCATCCCAGTCTCTCACATAGTACATGTCTTTTCCTGGGGAAAGCAATTTATGAATATACTTGTAAGTTATGGACAGAAAAGTCAAATTTTAATCAACATGCATTTTCATTTAATTATTTAAGTTGCAGAAGCATGAGTTGTCAAACAAAGCTGCATACTGTTTGAACTGCAAAAGGAAGATGAAAACTTGCAAAACAAATATAATTGCATTCAAAAGTATGTCAAACAATGTCCATAAAATACTGTAATGATTTTAATTTTATTTAATAATTTTAAATACTGTATCGTTATAATGAAAAAAAATGTTATCTGCAAGGTGCTTTTAACATCTCTGTAATACTTAATTAGATTCTGAATCTAATGGAAGCAGGTTAGAGTCCCCTCTCTTGGTATGAGAATCTGAGGTAGGTTTGAACTGGTAGCATAACTCGACCCAAAGGCAGTCAAAATGATGGGTATAATCCTTTTCCCCCAAGATCTTCCTTTTGAAGGAACTGAACCCACTTCATAAGCTTCTTAGGCAAGCCATGAAGTTATGTGTTTTAGAACATATGAGTAGTACTGCTGCTGTCTTTCTTTCATAGATCAAGTCTACAGAATCTGACCAAATTTGCTAACAGCTTTGGGAAAACTAACAAGACACCCTTAAATCAATCTGAATTGCATTTAAAAACACCCCCTAACATTAAGTACTTATTGTGGCCTTTCCTATCTGAATCCCCTTTATCTATCATAGATTTTGCCTTAAATAATGTATTTAGTTTTGTTCCTTCCTCCCTCCCTTTTGTTTGACACCTAACTTCCACTTTAAATGGAAGAGCTGGAATTTGTGATCAGTTTTTAAACTGATATTATGAGATGTAGCTGTATAAATAGTCACTGCCCTACCACACAAAATTTTGAAAACATGAAGCTTTTGATACTTAGAGAATACTAATACATAGAACTTTAGGCCTCTCTTTAAATGCTCTGGCCTCAAACCCATAAAACACTGTTTGGGATCATCTTCAGGACAAGCTCTTCCTCAACTTTTATCACTCTCTAAAAGCTCAAATATACCCACTTGCAAGAAGACTGAATCACAGAATGATCTGGTTTGGAAGGAACCTTAAAACTCATCTAGTCCTGCCCCTGCTGCGATGGGCAGGGACACCTTTCACTAGACCAGGTAGCTCAGAGCCCCATCAAACTTGGCCTTGAACACTTCCAGTGACTGGGCATCCACAACTTCTCTAGACTCACCATCCTCTTTCAGTTTAAAGCCATTGTCCTTTCACCACATGACTTTGAAAAAAAATGCCACTTGATTACTAAAGAAAAATATTACAAAGACAAGATAAGCAACAAATTCAGGCATGTGCTTAGATAAAGAGTTAAGAATGCTGAAAGTATGACTACAGCTCACTTAATCTAATTCACAGAAATTTTAAAATTGTTGCTAGAGAATGGCAGAACAAAATCCATGGATGTAAAAAATCCTGAAACATTACCACGCCATAGAACTAAATTTAATGCAATTAATCCTTCACATGAAAAAAACAGATGTGGGCAAGAAGAAATTGAAAGAATATGAGAGGACAGTACTAATTTTTTTCCATCCTATGTTCTTTATGAATAGAACAAATAACCTCATTTAGTGAACAAGCACCTAATAATCAAAATTAACATTATTCTTGAGTCTGCATCACCATTAAAAATCAAGAATAACTGAGTCCTAATTACTGTATTTAAACCACTGGACCTTACTTCTATATCCTTCCGATGTTAAATATCAGTTATAAAAGCATTTTCTTTCTGAAACAACATAAAACTCCTTTAAAAACCCATTTCCCTACCTAATAGCAACATTTCTTTATTGAGAGTAAATCCCTACAGCTCTAACACTGCATTCTAGCAAAATAATAACGAATAACTCCCCCTCCCTTTCTTCCCCCATATTTCTACTTCCTCAAACTCAGTGAGTCAAAGACTGCTCTAGCAACACTTCAATGAAATCAATCAAAAAAATATGTCTGCTATGACAAAAACTGAACTAATCATCACAATTTTTACCAATTTACTCTGTACTATAATGGATTGCTCATTACTATGCCTTAAAACTGGTGGCTCTCATCTCTTTACATTCCTTTTTCCATTCACAAAAATTCTCTCTACCTACATAGCATACAGAGCTCCACACCTTCCTCTTTAGCATCTCAATAATTCTAATTCTGTCCCATAATATCAGCAGAAAACTGCTTATTTATGCCAGCTGGTCTTTTGGGCCTTTATTTCTATCAGGCTAAACAGTTCTGATTTGGAGTTTCATATATTTTCTTCATACTCTTATTTGAAAGCAGTATTGTTCTCAGCCTTTCCTCAGCTCAAGGGTAAAAGAATATAGGGTGGATATTCATGTCATAACCAGTTTTTGCATTTCTTTTCATTCTATTCAGAACTAACTGCGTGGTAAAAAGCTGGTACATTAGTTTGCTTTGCCTTTATATTTTCCATACAGAAAAGTTTTCCCATTTCTTATCTCACTAGAGGGGCCAAGAAAAGTTTGTTACGGATGAGGAGAAGGAAAGAAATGGGCAATAGCTCTCCTCAAGAGCAGATTATGTCATTCATGATTTTGAGATTTCCTGAGACAGGAAAGCACAAGCAGCAGTTGCTCAGCATGATGGAACGTGGTTTGAACTCCATGAATGCAGGTGTAGCTCTACATTGAGGCTTACTGTGTGGGGCACCAGCAGCAGTAACCTAGAGCTTTTGAGATCTGGCCTCCTCACAGCCTGGGTGCAGCACCACAGGCATCCACACATTCTGCTGCTGATGGAGAAAATTACATTTGGACAGACTTCAACACATATCATATTTTTATTTAAAGTCTAATCCTGTACTATTTTCTTATTTTATGCCTTCTTTAAAGATTATGGTTAAAAAATGCAAAGGGAATGAAATGGATCTTTCAAAGTAAAATCATGCACTTCTTTTGGAATGGACTTATTATTACTATTATTCACTTGTGCTGAAGCAAGGATTACAGGCAGTGACTCCATGATCTGGGCTGTATTACATGTGGCTCTTCTTCCAAATGTTTCATATTAATTGTAGCAGGGAACACACATGCAATCTACGAAGGGCACACAGGTGGGAGCCAACATAAATTAACATTTTTGTCATTAAATCAGAGGATCAATTGTGCTTCAAAACACAAAAACACTTCAGCAAATTTCATTTTAACAGAGAAAGGTAAATCCCGTCTTTAGAAGGGGGTTCAATCCCTAGAACTCATCACAGGTTACAGTTTGTAGAACTGCAGTAGTAAATTCATCATTTTGTGCTGGAAAACCTCTCACAGTGTATTAATGAGGTGTATGTGAAAATCAAAAGAGGATGTGAGAGAGAAAGAAAGGAAAACCTTTTTTACTGCATTAGGCTATAGTAGATGGTAATGGATTTTTAAGACAGAAAAAAAATGTACATTTGCTGACTGCACTCAGCCACAGTGAGTGATACAGAAAACATAGCTGAGTCTTAATATGTTTTTGTTCAATCCTTGTGCTTTGTAGTAAAATGAAAGATTGAATAAAATGTCATTTAAAAATTATTGCTAGGATGTGAAAGAGAATAACACAATAATAGACCATAAGGTAAGACAATTCACCTCTTAGCAAAAGGATACAATCTCTCTAGTGAACAAAATGAATTATCCGTGCCTGAGGATTTTAACTCACAGGAAACTTAGCATGTGCCCAGATCAAATTCACCTGAGATTGGCAGATATTCAAAGGGATTAAGCCATCAGCAGAAAAGACAAAGTTAACGGTGTATTCTGAGATTTGGGGATTGGGATCCAGAAGGAATATCTAATAAGTGAATTTTCCCTACACCAATTTAGGACAACAATTCAGGCAGGGTCAAGAGCCTGACAGAAGTTCAGCTGTGTATGCTAACATCAGAACTACAAGTCTAAAAGTACTGACTATTGTACAAGTTTAGCAGTGCCAAACTGGTCATTGGTACAGTGTATTTCTAGTTCCTTAAGGCTCGAGGACAGTCTGCACCCAGTTCATTTTTCTTTTAAGACAATTTCCAACCTCATGCTCCACAGAATTATAAAATGGTTAGGGTTGGAAGAGACCTTAAAGATCATCTAATTCTAAGCCTTCTGCCATGGGCAGGGACATCATGCTAATTTACATAGCATATACAACCATATACCTCTATTTCCTCTAACTCCCAATATCTTCTGTCAGTTCTCCAGCTTCTCGATGCTTATGGAAACAGGACCAATCAAATTTAGGAATGGCAAAATGATTTGGCAAAAAACACTATTAAGCCATCAGTAATCAGCTGCTGAACAAGGTATCAGTACGTCTTGCTATGATACTTTTCAAGGCATCTTGTTTTCCACTTTGCCTATAATAATTTCACAAATAATAACAGACCAATGTCATCTAAAGGACAACCCCTCACTCCACCAAGGACCTGTTGTTTGTCTTGCCTTCTTTGTTTGTCTGCATTAATCTCAAAATCTTGGTCACAACATTGCAAAATGTAGACTCTGCAGCCCAGCATCTGTCACTGACAGGAAGCTTTCCCTGAAATATATACAAAATGTTCTCTCTTGTTCTTGTTTCACATGATGCAATAGAAGTAATCCCATGCTATCCTAACAGTTGCTTAATCATGTTAACCATTCCTCCTCCTGTCTTCTGGCTTTGAAGCTTTTCTGCTTTGCTTTTTTTTTTTTCTTCCCAAAACTAGCTACCTCCTGCTCTCAGAGCTCCCCAGCCAGTTTCTGAAGCACAGCCTGAGCTCCTACTTCAAGTTTTGAGCATTATATTCTTTGGAAACACAGTACTTCCTCCAAACATCTATTTTCTTTGCTCCATGAGCTTCTTGAGCTTCTAGGACAAAAGTAACTCTGATCTTCCCAGGACAGATTTAGCTAGTACTGAGTGCATGCCATTTCTGCTAAAAGGTTATAGGTCTGGTGGCACACAACCTTACTGGAGGGGATTGTTTTTTACTTCCCAGAAGTGAACCTTTCCACAGATGAAATCTGTTTTCACCCCTTTTTGAAAGAAGACC
>QUSF01000002.1:49594930-49845163 GCA_003676055.1 Chloebia gouldiae | reverse complement strand
CCTTTCCACAGATGAAATCTGTTTTCACCCCTTTTTGAAAGAAGACCAAGTACAGCTTCCTGATCATTCCAGATCAGTATAGAAATGTCAAAATTGAGAGTCTGATTATTAGTTCATATTCTAGTTTCTAGATACCTTTAATGAAACAAAATAACTCATTTTCTCTTTCTTAATTATATGGC
This sequence comes from Chloebia gouldiae, assembly GCA_003676055.1. Lineage (NCBI taxonomy): Eukaryota > Metazoa > Chordata > Aves > Passeriformes > Passeridae > Chloebia > Chloebia gouldiae. The sequence continues at coordinate 49,844,981 of QUSF01000002.1, read as the reverse complement.
ATCTTTAATGGAGGCTGTGCAAACCAATTTTGTAATTTTTTTAAAAAATCATTTTTAATGGTTTCTGGAATTGAGGTTATGACATGCCTGCCTGCTTCCAGGAATACCACTCTCTATTGGCAAACAAAGTACTCAATTACCTAGCACTAAACATCACAAATCAGACAGTACAAAGGGAAAAAAGTACATTTAAAATATCAGCTTTGGAAGAAGTAGACAACTACCACATTTTCGTTGTTTAACAAACACTTTCCTACTCTCAAGTGTGACTATTCTATTTCTTTTTTATAATATATTTTTTATCTATATGCTATAATTTCTACATTGTGAGTGGCTCCACTCTAAGCTCATAGGGATTAGGTTAGAGTAGGACTTGTCATATAGCAAGACAATAGGTTGAAGCAAATGAGCTTCTAAATTGAAGGGGTAGGTGTTCACATATACTCACAGAGAATGGTATTTCATGTTTAGCATGTTGCACTTTCTATTTGGCTGTAACATGGATTTGCTTATGGATCACTGTTGAACAGAGAAGGAAAATTCAGCTTGGGTTCTATGTTGACATTAGACAAACACCTGTTCTCACAGTACCATGAAAAACATCTCTGAAACCTGGTGTTTCATGCAGAGGCACCTGCCTATGTTTACACAGGTCAGCTCTAAAACGCCAGTACTTGGCTCTAAGGCCAGTCAGCACAGAGCAAGTCAGGTCCATCCCATCCAGCTCTGAAGGCCTCTGAAAGGCTGTGGCTGTATCCAAACTGCCTGCTGGGAAAGGACTTGGGTTGGTGCTAACTCCTAACCAGTGCCCAGGATGTTTGCCAGGCCCAGAACTATGCCAGAGTGGTGGCATGGGCAAGGCAGTGCCAGTGTCCAGGTGCAGCCCCAGACACTTGGGCATGCAGTGCACTGGGGTCCAAGGCACCAGAGCAGTCACAGAGCTGGGCTGTGTCTGTAGGTAGCAAAGCTGAGAAGTACATTGAGCCAAACTCCGCATTTGTGGAACAGTTACTTCTGTGGATTTCTCCTGGCAGAGGTTTTGAATGTTAACTCCAAAGCAGCCCAGCACAAATGAAAAGAGAAGTAAGAACTAAGAACAGTTTCAGAGAGTAATGCAGTAGTAGCTACAGTAATATGTATGCCAGAGGACAGGATTTGGCTCCTGAATCCAGTAAAGTTGTGGGAACAACAGAATTTCTATTTCCTCTTTTGCTACAATGAAATCTCACTGCTGTAGCTCTGATTTAACCTGCAGAAGTAAGGAAATGGAAAAGCAAAATTCATAACTCTAAACATTTAGACAGAAAACCATGCAGCTCCTTCTACTGTTTGGTGTGTAAAGAGTGGCACAATTTGTACAGTGAGTAGACGAAGGCACTGTGCCAGAGTACACACAAATCTCAGTAAACTGAGACAGGAGCATGCAATAATGAATGAGGGAAATAGTACTTCCATAATGCAGAATAAGGTATTTGGATATATCTATATATCCAAATATATCTAGAGTAAAGCAAACAGTCTTCCTTTTGCTGTGGCAATGTTGTTACTAAGACAATCTATAAATAATTTTAACAGTTTAAAAGACTGAATATCTCATATCTAGGTGTATATGGTGGGGATACCAAAGATATTTTCCATTAATAAGCAATAATATTTAACCTGCATACTTATAGAAGTATGAGAAATCCATTACACTTTTTCTTCTTATGTTGAACATCTGCATACAGGACCATCAGGGAAATTACTCTCTTCAATTTGCCCACAACACGTTTATGTACATTTACTTTTTCTTTTGGCCTTTATTTTCCCTTTAAAACCCAAAAAGAATATGGGATGGCAGCAGACACATGGCTTGGAAAAACTAGTGTAAATCCAAATTTAAAAGTGATCTTAATTTCTTTCCAGACTCACTTTGTCTTAAAGAAATCGTGTTGGAAACCTCCTGCAAGAGCCAAGAGAGCAGATTACCAGTCTGATTTTTACTGCTCAGGGCTGCACAAACATCATTTTACCCAGGCTCCTTCCCTTGCTACGTATGTACTTAGAAAGAGGATTCCAGATGGAGTTGGCAATTTGTTGGCTTGCCATCTGAACCAATCTTTCTGGTATTATTTATAGAAGGTCTGCTTTTAAATGGGCTGGCAGATACTCTCATCCATCTCGCTGCAGCTCTGGACTCCAGGGGCTGCCAGTGGACTGTCACAGCCACGACACTTGGCAGGACAGGTCATTGCTTGGTATAAATCAGCAATATTCCTGCTTACTCCTGCTAAGGGTTTCACTTGGCATTTTCAGTACTGCTTGATTCATGCCCCAGTTAATCTGTTTCACTGTCATGGTTCATATTTAGCAAAAAATCCTTAAACACTGTTAGCTTGTTTCTAATTGAATATTCCAACTGAGCATCCTTTTAGACAGCTTTCAAGTACTGCAGTACTAAATGATATTTTATTATTGTAATTATCATTTTTAATTAATATAAAAATTATTTAAATTACCAATTAAGTTACTGGACATTGGAAAATTTTCTGAGATTTTACCCCTACCAGAAAAATTACCTGCGTAGTTATTTTATTATGCAGAAATAAATTTTCTGGGCAAAACCCACATGTATTCTTATTTGTTATATTGCAAATTGATAGACAATAGTTAACTGTCAGTTATTACCCGTTTATAAAAGATGAAAAGCAAGTAATCATTACAGTATATTTTAAAAGAGTTATTAATTTCTAGTCAAGGTTTTTGTCTAACTTTATGCTAAAGATTTACAAAACAGACTAATTGCATTTGAAAGATTTAGCCCCATGAGAAATTGCATTTGCTATTCTTTGGTCCATTTGGCTTTTTGAACCAAGAAGCAGCACACTTTGGAATTTTAAATGCAACTTTCAGCTGTAATCTGCCACTGCAGCTGGTGGCCCACAGTAATGCTCGGGGCTATTTGAGTGTGATTGCAGTAGAATTTGCTAATATTCCAGATCATCATAAAGCTTCTTTTTTCCAACTGTCAGTGAAGTGTTCGGATATATTTTTATGCCTTATTCCCCCCCCCCCCCCCATTATAAAGCAAGGAAATCACCTATGGTGGACAGAATTTTAACTGATGTCTATATAACCTAAGAAATACAGGACTCAATTCTGCCTCTGTTGAAGCCTCCTGTCTTCCCAAACTTTCATCAATCAATTCAACTGATGTAGCATCAATGTGCTCAGTAAGAAGTCTAAGAAAATACTACTGTTCCTTTGGAATTCACTGGTTTTATTCATATGTTTTTTTGAATGAAATACTTTCCAGAAACAATGAACAAAATGTCTGGCTAATGTCATGGTTAGAAACTTCTCCACATAAGCAACTTTCCAGAGCATTACTTCTCTACATAGATTGACTTTGTAGCCAAGTGCACTAAAATGTTATTTGGCTGTAAATTTTAAAATAGAGAGCAAAGTCAAGAAAGCAAATCACATTAATAATTAATTGCATCAACGCGCAGTAAAATAAACACTTTAAGAAAGGTCCCTCTGCTTGACAGAGGATTATTTTTTCTTTCCTTTACAGTACCACACATACAACAGCAGCAATACTGCATGGTACTTATCATCACCTCTTACCATGTTTAATTTCCACTCAGAAAACTGCATGACCATAGTATAACTAATAATGCAACCACAACCCCCTCAAGCAGCAGCCTCTGTCAGCCTGACAAGTATGCTGACTAGTTCCAGCAGTGGTGACCTTTGTATGGACTCACTGGGATCACAGGCTTGCTTCCCATATCAGCAAAGAAGCCTTCAGCTGTAAACAAAACAGTTTTAATGTTGTCTTTCATCTTCCCACAATGAAAAGTTCCATAACAGAGTTATCCACTGAAGTAATAACAGGACTAAACAGTGATTACCTATATATCCACAGATGCCTCATACAATGCCCTTCACAGCAGAAAAACTTGCATAAGTTTTTAAATTTTCTTTCATGTCTCTTAATATTTTCTGACCAGTGTTAACTAACAATCATTTCTTTGTCACTCAACGCATTTCTGAATTATAGCTTTGCAGATCAGAAGAGGATGGGAAAGCACACAAATATGAAGATAACCTTCCTGTGAAATACAAGCATGATAAATGCGACAGGACCTTGGAAGTTGGCCGACCAATAAGAAGTACAGGACTTTACCCTGTGGAGCAGCAGCCATACGAGGCAATACAACTGAGAGGGTAGGCAGAAGGGAGAGACAGAGTCTGTACACCTCTCAGAGCTTTGCCCTTCCAACTGGTTTTGCTGCAGTTTCTGAAAATCACTCAGCTACAGTCAGGCTGGTCTTGCTTGTTTTCTCCATCTGAGTCCAGGGTAGGTAGAGAGACACCATTTCACCATCCTGAGACTGCTACACTTAGCAGAAAGGCTGACCCATCTGACATCTACATGATTTAATGTTTAATCCACAGGTACTGATGGATCAATCAATTTTAAACATAGTAAAAACCCTTTCATTACACCAAGGGAGCAGTATACTCTGAGAAAGATGTCATAATCAGCTTTTCTGGTCAATGTCTCCTCTTCCCACTCTGCTAGTCCTTTCCACATGCATCAGAAGCTTCAGCTCCTTGCCACTTCAGCATGGTCTGCTGGTAGTAGGAAGCATCTCCATGTGTGCATGCACAAGGTATCAAAGTTGCTCAGCACTGTGCAAAACTGAGCCTGTGTATTTCTCTTGCACATTACTCTTAACTAGATCCAGTCATACAATGGAAAAAGCTACTGTGGCTATGTGACCCTTACCATCAGCTGGTCCAGGGTTTGTAAGAATTCCTTAATTTGCTTAAAACAAAATTATCCAGGTTAGTCAGCTAATAATGGAGAAGCACTTAATCTCACTGAGGTGTTTCTGCCTTTATTGAAGGAGTGCTCACATTAAAACCTGCTCTGCTATGGATCAGTCTACACAGCACAGATCACCAGTGCACAGTGCACACAAGCAGGGATGGCAGCAGCAATGCTTCTGTGGGATCTGCAACTTCTTCTGTCAGCACTTTTTAATCTAGAAGAGGATAGGGTTTTATGGTCATCAAACCATTATTATTTTGCTTATTTTTGTTCCTACCAACATCTGTCTGTAAAAAGCCAGGTTAACCTGTATTGCACATGATCACATATTTCTTGCTAGAACTCACTATGAAAGATGGCAACTTGTAGCAACCTCCCACAAACTACAGGCAGGGTAATAAAAAGTGTAGTCAGTTTTCACTTTGGTAGTCTTATCCAAAGATCGCACAACTCGCCCATCAGGGTAAGAACTGAATTATAGTGAAGGTGAGAGCAAAAAACAGTTATGTTATGTATATCCTCTTCTGCTAGTCATGAAACTGATATAAAAGACACTCCCTTTGTTGGGAGTGTTTGGGACCTAAGACAGTTCCAGAGGAATTGACAGTAAAGTAATAGTAGCACATGAATGGAAGACAGAGAACATGACCTCTATGGAGAAAATATTTCAATAATATAGGAGGAATCTCTGTAAATACTTCTGCACAATATGATGTGTCACCTGATAGCCAAAAAGGTACTTATTTTTTCCACCTATGCAGAGTGATTGGTTTGGCAATTAAGCTGAAGGTAAGATAGCCCTTGAACACTTAAGCTAAAGAACAGTCTAGATACAACACACAGTGGTGGACTGCCCATAGAAACATCCTAGATGGAAGCTGAAAAAAGATCTTAACCACATTTTCTCCCACTGCCATCAGCGGAAGACAGGAAACAGTGTATTATAATGAGAATGGCTGCACAGTTACCTGGGCAGTTCTCAGTCACAATTCACTGGAGACTGGTTCTCTGCTGACACACTTTTTACAAAAAATGATCATTAACTTCCAACTCCATCAACATGAAGCCAATTTTAGTGACCTCATCTCCATTTTGAAGTCTCTCATCAGGGTCTCCTGAACTTTCTTTTCTTTCTTATCCTCTTATACTGGGATCAAGTGTTGGTACCTGTCCCATCTAGCTAATCCTAGCTATAGCTGAAATGAAATGAAATCTCTTCCTGTCTTCTCATGAGTTATTCTTCAAGCCTTTTAATACAAACAGGTTTAGCTAAGACTTTCCCTGAAGTTTCTCAGCATAGTGTAGCTATGGATCACTGTGGCCAATAGTACTCCAAATAAGGCCTTCAGCCCCAGATACATCCTCATTTCATACATAAGTGTATATTACATAAGGATTAGACTTTTAGCAGAATTTACAATGTTCAGTATTTTCGAACAGCTACAAATTAACCTTGACATTTTTTGCTTATGAACCACAGAGACATTTTAATTTCAAGGAGGATTGCCTAAGACATATGGAAACATCCAACAAAATTTTTAAAACTTCCCAGTTTCACAGTCACCAGTATTTTTATCCTCTTTACTTCAAGATGAGTATATTCTTCATTCTTGAGGCCACAAAAAGGCATCCACTTTCTGATGGATTTCTTAAATATCATAAGAGCCTGTCCTATCATCCACTTCATACCTCTTTGGAGTGAAAGTGAACTTAAAACCTTATTTTCTCTCCTAGATTTAAAAAAAAATCTCTATCTTCACTAGTGTGAAAATAATAAGGGTTCTCTTAGCAATCTAGCTGCATTACTGAGGGATTATTTTTGACAGCCACTGTCAGACCCAAGAATGGACATACATGTAAGATATTCATGATTCTACCGACATTAATTAATGTCAGTCTTCGGGCCCTGATTGGGCTTATTGTCTTGGTCATCAAACCTAATGTTGGTTGCAGGAGGGTGAATACTTGTGTAATTTTCAATTTTTACATGGTAAGTATTGGTTTAGACTGTTAAATTTTTCTTTTCTTCCCATAGAGAATGGAAACAATGTTAGCAATCTAATCACAGGCACTGTGAAGTTCTAGGAGGGAAAAAGACAAACAACACCTAGTTTTTATTCATAATGTCATTTTGAGGAATGCACCTTTCCTTCAAATTGTTTGTTTTTTGCATCCACATCATGCACCTCTTTATGTGTAGGAGTGAAGAAACAACATCTCACAGGGAGATTGGCAAGACAGAATATAAGTACTGAAAAATTAGTATAAATAGGACTCACCAACCTCAGCTGATGAGTGCATTTTCACATTTCAGGAAGAAGAAGGGAAAAGAATAGTGTTTTTATAGTACAACAGCAGGTAACACTTTGAGGAAGTAAGAGTTAAAACCTCACAAAACAGAACTGAGAAGGACACAACCTGCAGGATAGGGAGCAATCAGTATTGGACAACCTGGCAAATGTACAAGGTCTGTTCAACAACAGGGATTGACTTACTATTTGTAGTAGGCAAATCTGTCCTGTCTCTCATGACAGAAAGCCAGACAATGCAACTTTTGTACTACAGCTACGTAAATGCAAAACAAATCATAACTTGCACCAAACTGCAAATTTGACCAAGTCATTGATTTGCAAATGTACCTTTCAGTATTTTCAGAATCAATCTAAGACTTAGATAAAGTAGTTCGATTCTGTTCATTGAACTTTGCTTTACCCTCAAAAACCAATCCCTAATTTGATACAGCTCTGTAATTTTTGGTCAGGCCCAAAAGATCTGGACTGCATATTGCTGGCCTGGCTGGATGTTGGAACTTGCCAGCTTGCTTGGTTCCTCCGTATAGGCTACACAGCCCCAGACCCTGTGTTTATTTACTCATTTCCACAACTATTTACCCACCCTATGTTCAATATGCATTATGAGTATTAACATATAATAATAAAATCATAGAATGGTTCAGGTTGGAAGGGGCCTTAAAGATAATTTAGTTCCTGCCATGGGCAGGGACACCTTTCATTAGACCAGGTTGTTCAAAGTTCCATCCAAACTGGCCTTGAATATTGCCAGGGAAGGAGCATCCACAGTTACTCTGGGCAACGTGTGCCAAAGCTCCAGCACTGTCACAATAAAGCATTTCTTCTTAATATCTGATCTAAACCTATGCTCTTTCAGATGAAGCCATTTCCTCTAGTTCTGGCACTACATGCCCTTGTAAAAGGTTTCTCTCCATCTTTCTTGCAGGCCCCTTCAGGTACCAGAAGGCTGCAGTAAGTACACAACAAAGACATCTCTTCTCCAGGCTGAACCCCAATTCTTTCAACCTTTCCTCGTAGGACATGTGTTCTGATCTTGGCCATCTTGGTGGCCTCTTCTAGGCTCATTTCAGCAGGTCCATGTCCTGCAGGTCATGTGCTGGGACCCCAGAGCTGGATGCAGCTCTCCAGGTGGGGTCTCACCAGAGCAGAGGGACAGAATCCCCTCCCTCACCCTGCTGGCCACGCTGCTTTGGATGCAGCCCAGGATACAACCGGATTTCTGGGCTGTGAGTGCACATTGCTGGGTCATGTCCAGCCTCTCACCCACCAGCATCCCCAAGTCCTTCTGGGCGTGGCTGCTCTTGGTCTAATAGCTATCAAACAATAAAATTTTAAATCTCATTAAATTAAAACATGCAAAAGTGTTCACACTGCTATCCTCTGCCCTTTCAAGTTGAGAATCACATTTTTAAGCATACAAATAAGTTTCATATTCTATTTTGATTTTATGACCAGCCCTCTTTCACATCAGTAATTGTATAATATGGGGATTTTGTATGCATTGAATATTTAATAGTCTTTTTAAACAATTTCTGGCCTTAAACAACTTCTGTACAACCAAGTCTCTGTTCCTTGGTTTCCCATCAAGTAGCAAACGGGCTACCACATATACAGCTATAATGATGTATAACAACGCTTATTTTGTAAAGTGCTTTCTTTTACGACAGATTAAAAAGTGTCATGCTGTGAAGTTAAAACAAACAACTTTAGACCAGAAATGAACTTGCAATTAGATGAGTTCAAAAAGCAGTTAAAAATCATTTGAGACCATTTCCAAAATGAAAAAGCACTTATTGAGCATTGACATAAGGAAAACAAAACAAGGTCTAACTACAGTGTTATCATGCAGGCAATTCCTTCATGATGTCAGAAATATAAAGAATTGTTAGACTAAACACTAATCTTTATTTGAAATATAAACTCTTTGAAAAGCTCCTCCTTGAACACAGTGAGACAAGTTTTGAAACTCCAACCAACTTCACTGGAACTTAACATACTGAATGGAGTGTCTGTATCCTTAGAGAAAGCTTTCTCAGTCTTACAGTGGTTACATGACCATTCACTAAGACAACAGAAAGAACAGGTTGTGAAGGTCTTACATGTCTAAGTTTTAACAGTTTCTTCTCAGGCTTTATTTATGTCTATCTCACAATCAGTGGTGAGAAGAGATACTTTTTTCCTTTCCTTCATTGCAGAATACCCTAGATCTACCCAGAACACATTCTGGGAATTGATTTCTACCAAGTGTAGCAGAAAAACTGTTTACTAAGATAATATTCAGTAAATGAAATTGTATAGGTAGGCATGGCTAGTAAGATTCTTTACAAAAACCATATTTAAGCCATAAAGCCTCTTGCCAGAACATAGCACAGATAATAAAACTTTCTGTAGATTCAAGAGGAGATGAGAAAAAAAAATTAAAGACTCATGATTATCAAGGATGCCACCCCACTTCACAAAGTCCAAAAATCTTCAAATCCTGCAGCATTTGAAATTAATTTTGAGGAAACACCTTCTTACACACCTGCCCTTTTTAATGGCTTTAATGCATGTTAGGCATGTGTTAGGAAGACATATCCTAAATCTGGTCCAGACAACCACTCTTATGATCTTACCATAACCACAAAACTTGGCTAAATGTTTTCCATGGCTACACCTAAATTTGAAGAGACTAGAAAGGGATGTGAAATACCTAACCGTGTATGGATACAAGATGTAAGCAAGTGGCTGTTAAAACATAATAATACAACTCAGCTTCTACTTGTCAGCACTTTGGTGTGTTTCAATCATAAGCACCTATTAATTACTAAGGTAAAATAGGTTCATTTTTTTTTAACAATGTAAATTGAGTTGAAGCTAAATTCAATTCACACTTGCTGTGATCTAAACTCAAATTTTAAAAAGCACACCATGAAAGCACTGAGCTTTCACCTCACTCAACACAAAGATGTACAATGCAACAGTACCAGACAATACAATTACAACACTTTTTGAAATTATGCTTTACATGAAATGAAAAAACTTCCTTACTGCATAGGGAACAAACCTTCAGCAATTCAATAACTAGCTGAGTTCACTTGAGGCACCTCAGCTAAAACAAAACTTATTGGAAAACCGTAATGAAGTTCATACATTTTCACTGCAACTGAAATGAATCAAGTAGCATAGTGAGCTGCTGTTTATTGCACATGGTTGCACCTTTATAATGTACTTTTTGTTTCTTGTGTACAACAGCCACATGCTTGTGATTTGCACCTGTGTGTTTCCTAACCAGGATAATTTAGTAATAAAAAGCCTAGGTCAATTTCTAAACACAATTAGTTTAGAGGTCACCATGATAATATGATAAGAAGAGGAAAAATGGATGTGAGACACATTCAACACATTCCCTTCTGCCTGTTCCTCATGGATGGCTTCAAACCACTTCTCTGGCTGGGGCCATGCTAGAAGACCAGCAGTGCTTCTTCTCAGCACACAGAGGGAGAAACAGATGTGGCAGAGGAGAGGGAGGGAGGCCAGGTGAAAGGAAAGCAATTTCTCTTCTCTCCATTTTCTTCAGTCACTGCTGAATGAAGGGAAAAACCAATCACGTTCACCATACTTGTCCTATATTTCCTCTGTCTTTCCCTTTTTAAGATTGCTCAGTCGTATTACTCCCCCACGAATACTGGGAAAACAGTGCCACATCTACTTTTTTCTCTTCATTTCAGACACCACCTTCTTACCTCACCCATAGCCAGATCTCCTTGCTTCAGATTCTCTTCATCCTTTAACTATCCATTTCTTCCTTTCCACATTCTCAAGGGGTTGTGCCACACCTTTCAGTTGCTACATGCCAAAAGCAGACATCTTTCAAAAGCCTTTGTGACTTTGCACATACATAATGACATCTCCTGAATGATTTTTTGATTACATGTAGTTTGAGCTCATGCTGTGCTAAATGTTATATTCAGTATATGTTTCAGTCACTCACAAGAGCACATACAAAGAAAGCTGGTGCATGACAGGTGATGTCAGAAGAAAAGTTAAAAAGCAGTGAAGTGAGGGGACTCAGAGAAGCACGATGCAGAATATAGTGCTATTCTCTTTCTCTTGTTTTCTTTCAACAGAACAATTTAAAAAACTCAATTTGTATTTATTGTCCATCTTCACCAATTCATATATTAGAAGTAAGATGTGCTACTTACTTTCTCTTCAAATAAAGACATTCTGTACTGGCTAGATGAAAAAAATAGTTTCAAAATATAAAATGTTCCTAGTCATTTCCCTAGTGCAAAATTTGTAACATTTACCCTCATACCATGACCTTGGAAAGAAAAACATTTTAAAATAACTGCCAACTCATCTTCTTGAGGCTGTTTTCTAGATTCTTGCACTGTTGGTAGACACATTTATTGTTTAGTTGATGGTATAAACTCTCACTTTATTTATGCCTAGACAGCTTCCTGAGAAACAAGAATGGAATATAAACCATCAGATTAGAAAACTGGACTTTCTAGCCTACAGCTAATGAATTATGTGAATTTAGTTAAAACTGATTTCAGACACAATGTGACAGAAATTTGGCCGTATCTTCTAGAAGAAAGGTTGAAAGTATTTCACTGAGCAAGAAGTCGAGAGCAAATATTTTACTGTGTAACCAAATTTAGGGCAAACATAATTTTCAGCACAGAATTTAACAGAAACAACATTCCAGTCAAATTAGCTAGCTTGACTCAGTACACCAAAGGATAAAGAGATCAGAATTGTTCCCTCTGATTCAACTTATATGTACTCAACTGAAAGCAAAACCAGATGCTACCAGATCCATACATAGTGTGACTTCACTTGGTCATCTTAAAACTACACATCCAACCAACACCCAAATGGAAATCCTTTGTCATCTGTCAACACTGACATCAACAAAATCTCCATTCTTTCTATCTGTCTCTAATGAGCTTTACCATCAACATACACATTCTTACAACATCAAAACCTTCTCATCTCTCACTCTAAACTGCACTTGCCAAAAAGGAAAATCAAAATACTCACTTCGGCTACATCTGCTTGCAGAAATGGACTGACAGAATGCTCACAAACAAAATTAGACCCGATCACTTATCTCTATTAGAAAGAAATCTTCATCTACTTGAAGGAATTATTGCTTCATTTTTCTCAACCCCTTCTCTAAAAAGCAGCTAGTTAAATTTCCAAAAGGAAAAACCCCGCAGGAATGCTCCCGCAGCTCCCTCCCCGCGGCGGCGGCAGCCAGCGCCGCGCACAGCCGCGCACTTACTGATCTTCTCCTCCCCTCTGGAGAAGGGAAAGCAGCAGAGCTGGCCCATGGCACCGGCCGCCGCAGCCTCTCCCTCGTCCTCTCTGCTTGCACCTTAAGCAAAACCTGGAAGTCGGGCGGCGGTCCGTGCAAAAACTGCTTATTCCGCCCGGGAAGCGAGCGGGAGACGGGGACCGAGCGGCGGCCCCGCCCCGCCCCGCCCCCGGCACGGCACCACCAGCCCCCGCCCAGCCCCAGCCCCAGCCCAAATCCCAGCCCAAATCCCTGCCCCAGCCCAGCCCCAGCCCTAATCCCAGCCCCAGCCCAGCCCCAGCCCCAGCCCAGCCCCAGCCCAGCACCAGCCCCAGCCCCAATCCCAGCCCCAGCCCAGCCCCAGCCCCAATCCCAGCCCCAGCCCCAGCCCGCGGGGCCGGGGATCACTGGCATCCTGCACCTGTCACTCTGACATCCAATCTGCTTAAAGAAAGCAAATTCCCTTTCCTTTGCGCAAATTCCCTTTCCTTTGCTTAAAGACAGCAAAATCCTTCTTTGCTTAAAGACAGCCAATTCCTCCCTTTCCCGTCCTGACGTTACGGGAGGGATGGGCGCTAGAAAATCCAGGCAGCCGTCTGGCCGCCTTAAATACGGCACCGGCAAGGGGGCTGAGTGCCCCTGCCACCACTGCTGCCCTCCGCCCCACAGCCGTGTGCTGAGAAACGGGAGAAAATATTGTTAAGGACTTCTTATGTCAATATATGTTAGTACTTATAGTTAATTTATGGGCTCTCTTTCTTTCCCCCCATAAGGACAAATGAAGTTAGAAGACTAAGGCAGCTGCTCAAGCATCTGGGGGAGCGGCACAGCAGCCCTAGCCTGTGATGCTGAGAAACAAACTGGGATTATGGCTCTGGGTGTGGTGGGGATTTGCCACCGACTTCAGAAGGAATAGAGCCGACACCTTCACTCCAGGTTACTAGTTCTCCTTTCTCAACATGGTGTGTACTGCAAGTGTAGAGGATGAAGGTCACCTGGTGGGTGTATTAAATTTAGGATTTTCTAAGGTAATAAAATACTAACAAGATGCAACCTCGATTAGTGATTAAAGATAAAAAATAATCAAAGGCAGTCCTACAAGGATTAGTATTAGTCCTAACATTACTCAACACAGTCATTATTGACTTGAAAGTAAATAAATGATAAAGCACCTAGGAGTGAAAGTTTGGCATACACCATGAAAAAGGATAGTAAATGAGCACAGCCTGTACAGCTTTGGCAAACTGAGTCTATTCTGCCAAAGTATGTCAGTCAGTAAAAACAAATGAAATGACACACATTTTGTTTAAGTATTCTTCCACTCACCAGAACCAAAACCACCCAGTTTTCTATTATTTTGTCTTGTAGTTCCTTTAATTTAGAGGAATCAAACATTGTTGGGATACTCATGGTCTTGGCTATCAAAGCATCTTCGCAGGGTAAGTCTATGTGAATATCCCAGCTTTTGCTGCAATTAGCTGTCAGCACTGTTCTGTTAAATTACAAGGAATGTACATGATATGGCTGAGAAGTAGCTCTCTGGAGTCCGATGAACTCGTATTGAAGACTGACCCATGGACAGCCATTCATAATGGAAAAACTCCCTGATGCCCTGTGGCTCTTAAAACCCAAGCTCATATTTCAATTTTTGCTTCATTGTGGGAATTAATAAAATATCTCCCTCTTCTCTCTAGATGTGAATTTCTGCCAAAATACAGATATTTAATATTTCAAGATTTCTACATTTGATTAGTTTATCAGAAGTCTGCCAACAAAGTTTATGTTGTAAAAGTTTTAAAGTTAATGTTGTAATGGGCTGATAGCACACATACATACAAATAAGCAAAACATGATCCCACAGATCTTCTCTCATTTGGCTAATAATAAAGGAATGCATTCCATTCCATTTTCCAAAGAGTTCCATTTTCTTCTCTATAGCTGGCACAGTGCTGTATTTTGGACTTAGGATGAGAACAATGTTGGTAACACAGTGATGTTTAAGTTGTTGCTGAGCAGTGTTCACTCTAAGTCAAGGACTTTTCAGTTTCCTATGCTCGGCCAGAGAGCAGGTGCACAAGAAGCTGGGAGGGAATGCAGCCAGGACAGCTGACCTGAACTGGCCAAAGAGATATTGCAGACTGTAGAATGTTGTAACCTGTATCTGAAGCAGGGGGAGTTGGCTGGGAGGTGCCAATAGCTACTTGGGGACAGGCTGATAACTCATTTATCATGGGTTTTATTATTCTCCTTTTGTATTATTATTATTTATTATTATTGTCATCATCATCAACAATAACTTTATTTCCATTAATAAACTGTTCCTATCTCAACCCACAGCTTTTAATTTTTTTTCTGTTTCTTCTCCCCACCTCACCATGGGTGGGGGTGGACAGGAAGTGAGTGTGGTACTTAGTTGCTGCTGTTAAACCACAACACAATTTCCTGTCCAGGAGATCCAGGAAAACCATGGTGCTTCATTGAGAGATCATCCATGTACACTTGAAAGAACAGCCTTTCATTACTGCAGTCAATTTCCTTTTGAAAGTAATTTTTTCTACATTCAAAAAGTAAGAATAAATCAGAAGAAACCAAATCTACAATTACTTTCCCTTTAAAGACCTAATCTTGCACCTAAAATCTCCTCTGGGGATACCTGCAGTCACTGACACTTGAACACCATTACAAACAGCCTGTGACAGCAATGGTTCTTAACATTTGATATTAATATGAAGAATGCTAAAGCATGCAAGTTTCTCCTCATCATATTGATGAAATAAAACATAAGGCTCAGGTGACTTTTTTATTATTCTTGTTTATATTATAAAGATTAATACTTACGAGCAAAGAATCCAGTTACCACACAGGTGAAGGTATGAATTCTGCTACTATTAATCTACACTTTTAAAATGTTCTAGTTCATATTACATGCTTTCCATAAAGCCAATAATTTAACCAGTGGCAGAAGTTCTTCACAAAAATGCCTACTACTTCACATTCAAACTACTATTTTATTCAAAAAATTATATGTTTGCTTTCCCAAAAGTTAGAATCTCAGACTGGAAAATCCTTTGATTATTCCTTATTTTTTACAGAGATAAGTCAGCTTATCTCAGAAGAACAAGTGTAATATATTGAACATATTTGTAAAGCATGTTTTTTCATAAAATTAGAATTGTCTTTAAGTGACATAATATTAAAAAACTAAATGTATAAGGTTGGTAGGTGATAATTTTTATTCTTTTCCATTATTACTATATTATTAACAATAATTAGATAATCTACTGCTTAAAGAACTATGATCTTCCAGTAGCAGAAATAAAAAATGAGGACAGTATACAAGTTTTTTAAGTAACTATAACAACTTTTACATTCTATAGTCAATGAAATTCCTTTGAGCTGTGTAGTTGCCTCACTTGAGGAGATGCTGTCAGCCTAACCCAGAGCAAAAGGAAAAGAACATGACCCATATTCTAAAACATAAATGAATTAAACATGGATACTAGAGGGCATAAGTGAAAACAGTCATCTAAGCATGGAGAAAGTATTTCTAACAGTGTATTTCTAAGAGTATCTTCCAGTCAGCTCAGGATCAAAGCAAGAACACAGACAACATTTTAGGCAAACCCCCCAAATATTCTCAACCAAAAAAACCTTAAAAATAGAAAAAGCCCAAACAATCAAAAACATTCAAGTAATAAAACAAATATTAACATATAATTTTCAGTTTTATGTAAGCATAATCTCCTTCTATATACACATATCATATCTCTATAGTGCCTAAATGAATACAGAGCTCCTGGTGCTCTCATCTTTCCACAAGTATGTTTAACCAAGCAGTATTAAGAAGCACTAAGTCTTCCTGTACTTTAACCCAAGAATTCTTCTGTCAAAACATGCAATAATCCACAGTTCTTACCAATCACTTTCTAAGCAGTCCTGGCAATCCATGGATGTCAGGATGACAATAACCTATTAAGCAATTCTGGAATAGTCACAATCAGTGATAAACCACTTTCATCCATCTATAAACCATCTTTTAGCCAAAACTAACAAAATACAGAAGCATGAATGTGGCTACAAGGAAGAAACAGAGGATTCAAGGAGGGCCCTGGCCTTTTAACAAGCCCCATCATTCTACATGCATTCTAACTTCTAGGATGAGGGTAGGGACCATCAAGTCCATTGAAACCTCCAGAGCTGGGTAGGGTCCATCTTAAATATTTTAAATATTATAATCAGTAACAGGAGTGGCTCTGATCACATTTTCAGTGCTTTGCTAGCTCAAGGCCCGCCATTTGTTCTGTTTGGACAGCTGTTGAAATTTTGGTGAGGTATACAAAGTACATTTTTGACAGAAGTTACATCAGAGCAGCAAAGCTTTCAGCTGTATCAGGCACATGTGACTGGATAGAGAATTATAATAACTCTAGCCACATGAGGCCTAAACAGTCAAAGCATTATTAAAAATGAATATACCCCACAAGATACTGGTATATATTTTATTGGGAGGCAGAGAAACTGAAGGACACCTTGGCATTGAAACGGAGGGGTAAAATTTTGCCAGGTAAGGAATGGAAAGGTACCATCCTTTATCAAGGATGGCTGTTCAGATTAGCCAAAACAATGTGGTTGAAACAAAACCAGCAAACAGAACTATCTGCCTCCCTGAGTAGAAATTATGGTTTTGAATCTTGAAAAGTCTCTCTCCTTACAGCAGATAAAGACTAAGATAAACTAAAATGTATTTGTTTTAAGCAGAGGCAATTTCAGCCTTCTTAATGTTCCTGAATACTGTTCAGATGATCAGAAGGAACCTAGCTTTTTTTAGATGATGCTTGTGGTGCAAATTATGTAAAAAGTGGGTGAGGAGGAAAAGCTGATCTGCATTTCAATTTAAAAGTATTTCTGCACTCAGAACCTAGGCTGTTCCCAAGCTTATGTATAAAAACACACATACACACACACAGAGTGCAGAAGGCAGTATATCACTGTAAGTTTTGTTTTGGGAGCATGTACCAAATCAGAATTACAATCCCCATTTAGAAGAAAAAACAGGGATAAATAAATGATCTGTTGGACTTGCCAATATGCAAGCATTTTCCTGTGTTTGACAGTGCAGACTATGTTCCCACTTCTTTCTGATACCTGGTTTGTAATGCATTGTATAACTCTAACAATTTTTCAAATGTGTCTTTCTGGAAACACTTCCAATTCGATATTTTTTTTTTTGAGAAAAAGCTTAAATGACAAGCCTAAATTAAATTTAATGTATTTTATTTTCTTTCAATAGATTAAGAATATTCCTAGAAATATTAAAAAAAAAAAGGAAGATAATGAGTTGGCACTTGCATTATAAAACACGAGTGCATATTTTAGCTATGCTTTTTAAAACCACATTAAAATCCTCCAGGGAACTCTCACCACTAATATGTGTTTTACAACACTGCCTTCTAGAGAGAGAATCTTGCTCCTACTCACTGCAAATCACTATTCCTGTGAATTCCATTTCTGGAACACACAGTACCTTTCAGGAAAGGCTGGGATGCCAGCCACCAATGAGCCTACCTTCTATTTTTAGTGCAACCTGAGGGCAAGTCTCAGGACCAAATCTGCAAACTGTACAGTTGTTACCCTCAGGAACACATCCAGAGCCACGTTTAGAATAAGCCATACAGCACTTCTCGGAGCAAACCACAAACATATCATGGCACCCTCCTCTGCAGAGTGGATGTGACCACCTATAGCGTGTACATCTCAAGGTAGCCCATCTATTCCTGAAGTGATTTGGCCTCACTGAGAGGATGTGTATGAGAGGAACTTTCATACTGGCTTGCCAGTAAAAGAATGCATCCCCTTTGACATATAAAGACTTGTAAATGAGTCCCATGACAATGATAACGTGAAAAACCAGGGCAAGGTCCTCCTCACACTTCAGGGTCTCGCCAAGGCTCAGTTGACAAGTCTAAGCCTCTGAGACCTCCTAAGCATTAATTGCATTCAATATTCAGGTAGTTCCTGCTGTTTCTGTGGAAAAGAAAGATTATATACAAACATGAGGACCAGAAACTGAAGGATACATTCCTTATTGTGAGGGAAACACCCTTTAAAATCCTGACTCTCTTATCTTAATGCAAATTATTAAATGCCACGTGTGCAAAAATTTGTAATAAAAGTCAAGGGGAAATTTTTGGTACATGCTTTTTCCTTCTGAAATAAAGAAACTGAACAGCTGAGATAATAAGGCTTGAAAAGAGTTCTGTTCCTAGTATGCGGTCTCTCAATTCTGTGAAGCAGTCAATAGCTACAGACAGCTATTATTGTCCAATGATGGTTTACTGAAAGCTAAACTGACTGTGAGGGCACCAAAGAAATTTTAAGGAGAATATAAATGATCCCTCTTGCTTTCAAACTATTTACTATAGCAAAATAATGATAGGTGGTTTTCCTATGTGTATAAAAATTAAACAAGAATAAGATGTGGCAGTCACAAGGGTCTAATAACTATGTTCTGACATCTACATTGCTAAATCTTAATTTCCAACAAATTATCACTATGCAGTTTTAATTATCACTATGCCTTGTTTTAAGAGGACTTTCCTTTTTTCTCCAAATGTTATTTTGAATATTTTATTCTTCTGATTACATGTAGTGTTTCTGAATTATTATTTTTAAGAACTGGGAAACCGTGCTACCAGAAAAAAGAAGTTAGAGATCTGTTGTACATCTTTCCCTTGTTCTCCATTCAAACATGACAAATTTTTATATTTAAAATAAAATGCCTTATGCACACAGCACAGTGAGATATTTTTTGCAATGAGCATATATTTTTGATCACATTATGTTAAAATTTTCTTTCTGAAATGCTGAGTAGAAGAACAATTCTCATTAAAAAACCTGAAACGAGTACTCCAATAAGAGCAAGAAAATTGAATACACTTTTTATTCAAAAGGAAAAAAAAGAAATTACAATTAATTGTGCCTACTAATATCCTTTGCCATCAAAGACTGTCATGAAAGTCACTGAAGTGCACTGACACTGTACCACAGTTCTGTGTATCCAATCTTCTCACTGACCCTAGTCAGTATTTTATTGCTGATGTGTTGCTCTTCATTACCATTCTTTACTAAAATTATTCTCGGGTTTGGAATACTTAAATACATAAATAGCTCACTGAATGCACCCAAATTTAGCTGGAATAAGGTTACACAGGAAGGTCCTCATTGCAGTCTCCTTCTCACTCCTGTTGCAACACTCCTATTGCAGCTTTTCCCTACATCTGGCACTCCAGTGCCGATTTGTTAATTTTCTGAGAAATTACAAAGTTCCTTTTCCCCTGCTTTTAAAACTGCTGGCAAGAACGCAAGTCAAGACAGAATTAATATTTAAGGTGGTCCTTTCTGTAAAAGTTTTCATTTATTTTAGAAATACTTGACGGTACAACCACAGAAGGTTCCTTAAATATGTACCTCTACAGTCTGAAGAAAAATTAAATGTTGAATAGACAGATGCCCTATGCTATTTGAAATTCTGGAAATCAGTAGTAAAAGGTTTAAAGGTTTTTTTCCTGACTTTCTAGTGAGAACAAATACCCTGTATTTTATGTAATTCTTCAACCTGTTTCCATATTATTCCTGAATGCCGCTGAAAATGAGGTATCTGGTACTGTGCAAACAAGTACTTAGCATTAAAGAACAGAAATGCAGGGACCAATACTGGTTATTATACATTACAGCTATGTTTTTGAGGCTGTATCAAAGGCTTTTAATGATTGATGGGGGTGGGGGGCAGGGGAAAGGAAAGTAGTATAAAGTCACTAAAGGAATCCATGTACAACTTGTCTTTAAAAACCACAATTAATAAGTTAGGTTTTGATGTCATCAGTTAGATTGCATGTTAATGTGGCTCACTGAAATCTGTTCATGTACTACCTTTTGCTTTAGTAAACTGTACATGGAACACAGCTTAACCAATCTCTTTGGTCAGAGTATAAAGAAAATAAATATTCTGAAAGAAAAGGATTAATTATTTCCTTGGAAATCACACATTTTACTTCAAAACCTTTCAGAAAATGTATTTCTAGATTAGAATAAATTCTTAAATACAGACTTTTCTTCCACAGCCAACAGGCCTTCAAAAAGATCAGCGACAGTGGAAAGGTCTGTAAAAGGAGCAAGGAAGAAGAAGGATGCTCTGACCAGTGATCATGTTCAGTCCTGATCAACCCTCAGTTTTAAGAGATTGACTGGCATGTACACACAAAATCGGCAAGAAGTCAGGCCAAAGTCGATGCCCAGAGAATTCTAGTTTCCTCCATGCCAATGAGATGAGACAGCAGCTTAGTCTGCCAAGCAATTAATTCTCCCCCAGTGCTCATGTTTTGGCCACTGGCAGCAGACAAAATATTCCCATCTCACACTTGTACCACATATCTGTGAGATTCCTTCTGGAATATCATCTTTTTGGGCTATCGAAACCCATTCACCTCAGCAAAGGGCTCGCTATCTTAAGTTTCACATAAAAACCAAGTATGGATCCTTCAGGCCACCCTCTTGTTTGAATTGTCTTATCTGATTAATGTGCAGCACCATGGCTTTTATCTGACAAGCACAATGTCACTTAAAGCAGTACATGCCAGATGAAGCTCAAATCTATGTTCAGCTAAAACTGATAAACAAAGAACAATCTTTTGCAGACAACAAATGCACTAAACTGTTATGCTCTCTTCTGAGTATACCAGTTGAAATAAAACTTATTTCAGGAAAACTTTGCTCTCACTCCCTCCCAGAAAGACAAAAATTGGAAATTGGAAAATATTTCAGGATCTAGCTCACATATTCTTGAATATTGTGAACATTTAGTCCAGCAATCATTTACTGACTGTACTTTTAAAAAGCTGTTTATTTCCTTTTGCATTTTTCTTAACACTGTTTAAATTTACACTATGAAAGAAAAGGGGAAAAGACCGTGGAATTTGAAATGTTCATCTCAAAAACAGGCACAAAAAATGCATTCATTATTAATACATCTTTGCAGTAAGAGTAATGAATAATCTGCATTTATCACTTCCAGTTGACCCCTTAGCATATGGTCGACCAACACATCACAAACACACCAACGGATTGAAAGCTGGGTAACTGTTGGTGTAATTTTAACTAAAAGGCATTACACTGCCATGACTGCCTATGTGTGAATCTACCAGATTTATCACCACAAAGAGAAGTGCCAGATAGACTCTGCTAAAGGATCGGGACAGGCAGTAACACTGACTTCATTTCTTACGCTATTCTCCTCCAAGATTTTCTTGAAATCAAAGCAGGAAACTCATTCTAAATGGAAAGAAAAGGATAATTGGGAATGCCAGCCAGCTTTTGCTTTCTCAGATGACTGTGAACTCATTTTGGTTACTCATGCACAGAGTCTAGTTATTCCTTTCATACGTTCTTCTCTAAACTCCCTAAGTAACAAAAAAATCAAGTCCTGTCCTAAAGTTAACAGACACTTAATCTAGAACCCAGCCGTTATTTTGCTACAGATCAACAGCCTCCTAATTTTGATTTAAACAAATAGTTCTGCCAGTTTTTCACTGCCCTCCAATTACAGATGAGAAAAAAATATTGGAGTTCACTAAAATAATGTAGATATAATTATAGGACTTACCCAAGAGACTCAGACATTAACAGAATATGCTTAGATTTAAAATTAAAATATATGCATTTTTAAATAAATTCTTTGTAGTTCACATAAGATTACTGACAACAATTAATCTGAATGTTATGCATACTTGGAAGAAGTAAAATGTAAAGAAAGAACAAGTGAAGCAAAGATTATGCGTTGTGATTTTCTACCACATCTCTATAAAAAGATATAAAAGCGATACCTACGTAATATAAGATCTGGAACACTGAAAGTGCATAATCTCATAGTTCTTGAAAACTAGGAAGTCCAAGCAGCTAGGAGCGATTTACTGGAAGGTTCTCAAAAATAAGCCAGTTAGGACTACAGCTTGAAGACCTTTCCGTATCTTCACCTAGAAATATGTTTACTGCCTTCCAATCTCAGTATTTAAGATTTATAAATATGAAGGAAGTGTGTTATGGAATTTTAGTTTCATATATAAACACCTATTACCTATTTGTAGAAAAACTGTGCCATTTTGGGAAAAATATTTTAATTCTTAAAAAGGAATTTAAGAATTGGGAGACTGAGATACTTATAGTAACTGAGTAAAATGTAATTAACTGAGTGGGCATTCCTGCATATTTCTATACTCCAAGGACACAGTGGTATTTATAAAGGTCATAAAAAAGGCAATGTGATTCTGTATTTGCTCTGTGAACAAGAGGATACAATATCAACTCAGTGAAATAACAAATTCCTTCTTTTTACCTCAATGTATTGAAAGGTACTTTACAAAATTTACTTATGTAAGCAGGCATTAGATGAAATAAAACAGTTTCTTTTGTTTGGTCTCATTCTGATTATTTCCATAAAATTTCAGTGTAGTGTACAACTCCTTGAGAAGGGAAACAGACATTTTTTTCCCTCCTTAGCAATGACAAATATTTTGGGAGAGAGGAGAAATCACTGGTAATATCATCAGTATCTGTTCTGATTTTTTAATTGCCATTTTGTACTAATTGATAAAATAGGATTTATCTATGTATTTTAATTATGATGTTAATTTAAACATGAATTTTTAAAGTGCTATGGAACCTTTTATGTAAGAATGCAAAAGCTAGCATAGCTTGAAAAATAAGCTCACATACAAAAGATAACAACATGCAACAGTCAAAAAATATGCTCCTTTAAATGTACATGCATGTATGAGATTCTCTGAACTGTCTCCAAAGAAAAGAAACATTTCAATGAAACATGTACTAACAATAGTACTCATTTCATCTACTGTGCAACTGGAAGGAAGCAGCTTGGATATATGTCAAGGTACCATACTAGTCCCATAGACAAAGGCTGTCCAAACCCACACATATTCAATGCCTTTCTGCTGTGCTTTTTTTAACCTCCTCCATGTGAACGAACATCACCCACTGCTATGGCTGAATTGATTACAAGGATTTCAGCAAGAAAAGAGCTGCTTAAAAGCAGTGTTTTGCATCACCTTACTGTAAGCATGCATGCATGTGCACTCTATGTAAACATGCAAACATACACAGAGGGACATAAATATAATATGTATGTATGTAAGTATGTATGTATGTATGTATGATTCCTATATATTAAGAATTTTTTTCTAATGAAAACCAAAAAAAGACAAGCACCAAGCTGAGCATTTAGCCAGCAGTGATGCATCCACATCCAGAAACTGAATAAACCCCACATATTCTCCTGTTGTCCAGTAGCAGAAACAGTCATGTTCAGAACTGGCTCAGTTTGAACAGCCTGGGCTTAGGATCCAGAAACTGGACACTCCCTTTTCTAAATCAGTCACAAGATTAAGAGTTCAGTGAGTATTTTAGCATTGTGCTTGTGACCTCTGTAAGACTAGGCACTCCAGGAAATAATCACATGATTACAGTCTGATTTGGGGCAGTAGTGGGGCTCATTCTTTGGCTCTGTGATGTCTGAATTCTCTGCTGCTCTGGTGAAGCTCCTTGAAGAACACTGGTGCATCATTAAGCTTCCATGCTAAGCTACCATTTGTGGCTTTGCTAGTCTTTGGGGGCTTGAATTTCCCCAAGCTGAGAGAAGAAAAAGTCCCAATGTCCAGTTTCATTTGCAAGTAAACTATGTATGGAAAAAGTATTTCCTCTCTAAAATAAAATGTGAAACCTGATTTAAGTACCAATATATCATAAACAGAGCTTTTGGATCCCAGTTGAGTGAGATGCCTGACTCAAAAATCAAAGTAAGACAAAGAGGTGTTGATGTCTGTTCAATGCAGCATTCAGTTCAGCCTTTCTTGACTCTACTCTGGGATACTGGACTCCACACAACTGGAAATGGAGGCATCTCATTCCGTGGCCAAAATCATACAAGAGATATTAATCTAAAACCATTTTTTGACTTCTAAACTTTATTTATACGTAAGCATATGAAACAATTTCCTCCTCTAATACAAAACAGAAGAACTTTTCAATATACATCTATGAAAATATACAGAACTTTTCATAATACACCTATGAAATGCACTTTTTAGCCAGGTAGATAACATACATTCAGTACGTGTTGTATTTCATAGTGCAAGAGACTGTGGGCCAGCACTGTGGACCAAAATTTGTTTGGGAAAACAGCTCTTAAAAGAGAGACTGAAGATTTGTAAATTTCTTATTGTATTTGCCGTACTAGAATGAAGTTATCAATATAAATGCACTGACAGATCATTACACTTGAATTTGCACAAATGTAAATTTACATTGAAAAAATGTATACATGTGACAAAACACAAACTCTTACAGATTCTTCCACTATATTAAATAAACCATAAAGAAAAAAAGTATTCAAATAAAAATTCAACAGTCAGAATAGCTACTACTACAGAAGAGAAACTTATCAGGTGTATACAGCTGACTAATTCCATTTATTTGCACAGCACAACTAATTTAGACAAGATCCCTCCTCTAAACAAAAGGGATGCTAAATAGTTCAAATATATTCAAACAATCAAAACATTTTTGTACTTAGCTATTGCATTCTACTTTATAATTCTCACCTTTAAAATCTACTAGCACAAACCAACATTCTCCCAAGATAATTTTCTTTTCCTTAGAATGTCATTAGGTGAGCTTCACCACCACTGGTACTGTACTACTTAAGTCCCAAACAGATAAAGAAGTGAAAAAAAGGACTGAAAGTAAGTGGAGAGTTTAAAATTGAATGTGCAAATGACTATAAGAAAGAACTAAATCTTTAAAACCTTAGTTCTTGTTCCTCATAAGCACCTGAATTAACACAACAGCATTGCTGAAGCTGTTCATATAAGCCAATAAAAGGCACCATGATACAGAAAAGAAGTAAAAATACAGATGATTTTTTATCTGGGAAATATTTGCAATAATTCTCATATAACTAGGGCATTAGGGGTTTACACATCTGTATTTCAGATTATAGATTTTGGTTGGCTCTGAAATGCATAGGGTTTTATGCCTATATAGAAAGAGTTGTACTATAGTATTTTCAATCTCCATTTGGAGACACAGCATACCTTCATGTGTTTTGTGTTCTCAGAAATTAAGCAAAGCTATCCCAAGACTAGAGATAACCACTAAGTACATTCAAACCAGTCCAAGTAATGAATTATGAATAAAGTTAAACCAGATATTTTTATCTGGGAATAAAAATTAAAAAGAGAAGCTCTGACTAGTTAACTGCAAGTCAGCTGGAAAAAGGAAACAGTATAACAATAATCTGGATTGTGGATGATATGTTATTTGAGATACTGTATAAATCAGGAAACTACAATGTACAGAAAGCTGAATTTACCAACAATAAAGGTCATAAAGAATTCAACATAATCATCTGAAAGAGTACATCCCATCCAAAATAATGATTACCTTTACTTGCTTTCATGTGAAAATAACATTTCTAATATTAAAGATACACAAACAAATCTTCCTTTCTTTCAGACATGGTGCAACAACCTAATCAAGTGATGAAAAATTTTAATATCCAATATGTTTTGAGTCTGCAGAATGATAGGAATGGGGAAGAAAAACTATAGAACTTGCCTGCATTCGAAAGATAAGACAGATTAGTATTGCCTGGGAATTTTAAAGTACTAAGAGCTGTTTCTGAATAATTCCATATGTGAACACTCTTATTTTGGAATAAGAGAGTGCTTTGTTCCTGTTCAGCTTGACCCACTTTCCAAAAGCATTTAATTAGGAGCATTTATATGTGTAAAAAAGGCTTTTGTTTGTTCTCTTGATTAAACCAATAAAGTTCAGTATCTAAGGTTTCTGATTCAAAACATCTTAAATAGTAAAAAAAAAAAAAAAAAGCTAGGCAGCCTAGGTATTAAAATTCATTAGTGCCATTTTCATTGCTTCTCAAAATAAATGATTTAAAAGGCAAAAGGTTTTTCAAACAGTCAGCAATTACTTTTTGGTGTAATCCCTAGGCTATGGATGGCTACTCAGAATTCCGTAAATCAAATCTGCTCTTTGCAAAACATGAAGTAACAGCAGAAATTTTTAAAAGTATAGGTCAACTGTAATGTCTTAGGACTTCAGAAAGTAAACTATTTACCTAAAGTAAAACCACACAGTCTAGAGAGGACACTCATGCTGTACCAATAGCTGATCTAAATCCAGGTGAATAGAAATCTGTGCTGCCAACTGAAACTGTCAAGCTCAGTACTCTGGCTCAGTACCACATATGCCCAGATATTTCCTCAAAATGCAAGCAGTGTGAACCCACACTGTCTCAGAAAATAAAGAGAAGGCATGTTTAGAAAGTTAAAAAAATTGGATGCCTACCTTCAGATGTCTGTATATATGTCTGGTAAGTATGAATATGTTTGCATGTTCAACCTATGCATGGGTACCACAGCTTTGGCCATGTAAACCTCCTGAGCTGCTGATGCTGGTACAGAAAATAATACATAGCTAAAGATTATAGCATCAGCCTAGTGGTGGGCACCCACACTTGAGAAGCATTAAGAAAAGCTGCATTTAGCATTGTCACCTCCACATGATCTCAAGTTCTCCCTGCCACTTCCACAGCATAAGTGAGTGAGGTACATCAAACTGGAGTAATACCACACAGCTTATGCCATGGGTGGTTAGCACATTCAGTCCTGCAATGGAGCAGGTAAGGAATTGCCACTAGCATGAAAGACTGTGTAAAAACTCCACATCCTCTGGTATGTGTGGGACAGGGGCATTACGTGCAATGCTGGACTATCCCTGGCTGACAAAAAAGGGACCACACACAGATTCAGATATACCTCACTAAGAAGAAATGAAAACTCTTCACATATGTAATAGAGCAACAAGTTTGTGAATTGCATGTTACACCCTCCCAGAAAGGTCTTTATTGCTTGAGTGACATCTCCAACCTTTTGTATCCAACATATCTGCCTAACTGTCCTATAAACAGAGAGGAGATACAGGTCTCTTAGCTGTCATCAAATATTAATGCAGATCTTAAATATCTTATCTTCATTTAAAAAACAGAAGATCACATACTACGTATTCAGCAGGTACTGTGACAACACTCTCTGTTGTGTTTAAGAACAGATTAAAGCCAAGTAACTTGGCAGACTATTGTTAAAACAATAATGTCTTAGCCTGTGGTTGATGTAATCTTTTTCTTACATTCTACTGCTTCCATGAGAAACAGCACATTGTGGCTTTGTTGGAAACAAGAAATGACACTACAAACCACATTAACAATGCATCTTTAAAATCTGTCACATTTTATCTTGAAATTATTTTCATTTAAAGAATGTACATTTACAAATACTAGCAGTCTCAAAAATATTTTATGCACAGTCAGAATATGAAAACTATTGTTTCTATCCTAGAAACACCTGTTTCCATAAATTGCTGAGTACTGTTGTGAAAGAGAAATGCAACTTGTGGTATTACTCAAAACAAGCCCTTTTCCCCAACACCTAAATTTTTATGTCAGCATTTGTCATAATCCCTGAGGTACAGACCTCCACTGATCTGCAATCATATCTTATTTTAGAATACCTCATAAGGATTAGGTAGGAAGCCTATAGATTCTGTGGAACCATGCTGCACACTGGGTAAGAGCTCTACACTAACCAGAAACAACTGAAAAATGGTGATATTTGACCAGTTGAAAACTGGTTGTCCTTTCATTCCAGGTCCTTCAAACTACTGAAAAAGACTGCTCAGAAACTGAAGAAAGAGCAAAACTTGATTATGCTAAATCAAACATACCTTTTATTTGATGTCAACACTATACAAGTAATATGTATCAACAAAAGCACCTTGCTAGCTAGCAAAATTTTAAGAATATAAGTTAATTATCTTCTACTGATCCATTCAGTGAAAGAATATTATATATTTACTGATCCATTCAATAAAGAATATTACATATTTAGTTTACTACACACCACCTAAGTGGTCTGTTTACTTTTTTACAATTAAGGTATATTGAAATCAATGCTTTACACATTTTCAATGTATTTTTAATAAATTAAATTTAGAAATAAATTAGTTGTTTGAACACCAAAGTCTGATGAGGAAAATATCTTTAAAGCATAAATTCTTAAGACACTAAAAACCTGCTGGATGTTATTAAATTGTATTTTCATAGCACACTATGTTCTGTTGTGAAAAATCAATTCTGCCTTTTCAACATACTCAACTGAATTTTCAGCTATGAATCACAATCTTACTGACATCAAATAAGACTTTGTGCTCTCCTGTTAGATTTACTTAATCAGTTTTATTCCATTGCTTGCACATATTTTTAAAACCATTTTGGAAAATGTTATTTTGACTTACTTTCTACTACAGATAACAGCTCTGGCATAAAAACACATCAGTACTTCAAATACTCTTGTTGAAAAACAAAGGAAAATAAGTCTTTTGAACAGAATTGCATTATGATATTTTAAAAGGAGTGTAGCAAAAATGATCCCATACAATAAAGTAAATCACATAATCAAATACAAAAAATAAATCTCATTATCACAGAAAGTGATGAGAAGGTTTTTTGCTTCTTTTCAGTACTAGGAGATGAATGATTGAATTCTAAACATCATGTTCCTGTCTTTGGAGCTCCCTGTCACTGTCTCATGGAGAGTTTGTTATACATTTGCCAACATTAAAGCTCAAATATTAGAATTTGCCTCAGAACAATGAAATATTACTCTGAAATGAAAACTTCAATTTTCCAACCATATTGGTTACCTCCCTCTTAACTAGCTTCTTCTCCTTATCCTGACACAGTAAGTATCCATACAGCTTTTAGGTTGCAACTGGTATTACAAAATGAATATAAAAATGCCATCTCGTTATGAAAAATGCGATACTAATGATTGATAGCAGAAAATTACCAACTACAGAAGCAACTGCCCAGTGTAGCAATACAAGATGAGATACATTGCTAGACCCCATCCATCAAGTTCTAATGCAGAAGTAGTGAAAAGGAATCAATAGGGCACCACTCTGCTGTCATTAGGAAAATATTTGATGTGTGTAAGAAACCCCTAGATCACAACTTTCTAGTTAGCATCCATAAAGAGCCTGGCTTCCAGGTTAATAACCAATATGTGAATTTTTCTCTGCCATGTTTAAGAGAACCATTTTCATAAATCAATATTCTACCACATGACTCAGCTGAGAAACAGTGCTTTAGGGAAAGACTTTACTGATTAGCATGCAATACCTGTTGCTTTTTATTTAGGCAAATACTTCTTGAGCACCCTGCATGCACAGGACTGCAGCAGTTCTGGACAAACTCAATACAAACATTAATTCCAAATGTTAAGAAACAGCCTCTGGGAAACCACCCAAGACATTTTTATCCAGAAGCACTATGACTACCATATAATTAATTAAAATTCCATAGAAGTGCCACAGATATGCAAGAATCTCAAAACCTAATAGGTTGGAAAAAGTAGAAGCTAGGCTACAAATAGACTGTCAATAAAAGAAAATTAAGAAGTGAAAGAAACAAGCCTAAGGGTATTTTGAAATTACAAAGAGGAAAGAAGGACAAATAACAGGCAAAACTAAAGAATGTATCATTATTTTACAAAAAGGGATTCACTGTCATGCAACTATAAAAACCTTTCAGACAAACTGGCAAAACTTCATATTGCATACTTTATTATATATTTCATAATGTATTTGAAACGTCTTCATCCTTGATGACGAAGGTGAAATGCTACTGTATTTTTTGCTTGACACTGTAAGTGCATTTTTATCAAGAGCAGACTGAGGGATGCTGACAATCTATCCAGCTATCAATTGGTTTCCAATTCCTTCATTTTCAGTCTTCTATTTCTTCTCAGTATTACTCAGAGTTCATAGAGTGATACTATCAAATCTATTTTCTGTTTCAGGTACAGATGAGTCTTTCTTCTGTTCATTCTTCTGTAATTCTTTCTTCCCTGTGGGTATTCCTAAACCTATTGCTGACAAACTTATTTTCAGTCTGGAGGGCTCATATGAAACTTATTATCAGAAGTATCTTATTCTTTGTTTGAGACATGGGTGTTAAGCAGCTGCCTGGCTAGCATTGTACAATGTAATGTGAAAGCATAAACTGCACCATGTTGCATCAAGTTTATTTAAGGAACAAAAATGTTACTAAATGGTTTAAATAGCCTAACACCAACAATTGGCAAGAATTATTTTTCTTTGTAACATGCTCCATGCACAATTTTATTGATCCCGCTCAGAAAATTAAAGGTTGCAAATATAATGCAACTTTTTGCTATTTAGTTGAAAATTTGTATCTTTATATATACACATACATGGAATTAGCAAGGAAGCCAATTAACAAATATTAACAACTGCTCAAGCAGTGTATCTTATACTCACAGCTTGGCTATCATACACACTTTTTAGATCCTGCCTTAGAAACTCCATTTAGGATCAGAAGAATGACTTTCTGCAGGTGCCTCCCATTTCAAAGAGACTGCAGAATAACCTTGGTGACAAGGTCAGACTGGACACCAAACTCATACATAGATCCACTGAAAAGCAAATTGATCCACTAGAGTTCTGCTACTTAAAAAGGCATCTCTTGGAGTTATTACTTGAGCAGAAAGAAGCATGACCTTTTACCATATGATTATGCTTTTATGCAGATAAACCAGATGTTTGTAGTCTGGTATTTTATTTTCCATATTGCTATTGCTAGATTGCAAGGGTTAAGGGGGAGTACTTGAGAGTACTTAAGAGTACTTTAACCTTCAGGTTGGTTCACATTCCAGACATATGAATTTTGGCTGTGCAGAAAGTAACAGTAACCTGCTGGGTGGTTTCCACCCAGCAACACACTTCTTGAAGTTTCTCTGCCTCAGAGATAGTACAGGAGAAGTCTGATGTATAAACTTCTTACAAGCCACTCAGAAGAAACATCACAGAAAACAGGTTGGCATGTGATAACATTCTTTAATATGTATAATCTCATTTTACATTATAATACTACAAACAAATTTTCTTTGAAACAAGTCTACAAAAATCTCCATAAATGGATCCTGAAAATATTTCAGTGAGATACTTAATGCTAAAGTTATATTTAACATAAGATTTGCATAATGCTCCTCCTAACAGTCAGAGAGAGGATCTATTGAACATCTTTACCACAATATCAAGAACTGACCAACCATTCAGGTGAAGAAGCATATATTGAAAAGCTCAATTCATTCCAGCATTCACTCATCTTCTTTGGGATTTGAGGTGGCATACAACAGCTGCTATGAGGTGGGTGGTCTGAAGAAGAACACTTTGTTGCCGTGCTGTTTTGTTTGCTTTAAAGAGCAAACTGAACTCTACTTTGAAGATGAAACTTCAACATTACCTTCACTATCACACAGTTTTTAATTCCTGAATACATACCCTGTGGGGCTAGCACACAGACAGAGAAAGCTTCTGGTGCAGTTGTAGGCTCTGCTAAAGTTAGTGGATGCTGCTCTGTAACATCCTGTCAAAGCCTGACTACCCATAGTGTATACTGATGCAGTTCAGCAAGTACTGTACTTCTGCCTTTTATTCATATCAATCTCTTTTGGTTCCCCTGTTTTTAAACAGACTTTTAAATAAATGTGTAGCTGATATGTGCTGTGGCACTTATTAGCCACAGAATCATAGAACATGCTGAGCTGGAAGGGACCCATCAGGATCATCAAGTCCAACTCCTGGCCCTGCACAGAACAGCCCAAGAGTCACACCATGTGCCTGAGAGCATTGTCCAAATGCTTCTTCTACTCTGTCAGGCTGTGAACACTTCCCTGGGGAGCCTGTTCTAGTGCCCAGCCACACTCTGGGTGAAGAACCTTTTCCTGGTATCCAACCTAAACTTCCCTCACCTCATCTTTATGCCTTTTCCTCGAGTCCTGTCCCTGCTCGCCAGAGAGAAGAGATCAGTACCTGCCCCTCTGCTTCCCCTAACAAAGAAGTTGTAATTGCAGTGGGGTCTCCCCTCAGTCTCCTCTTCTCCAGGCTGAATAGAGAAAGTGACCTGAGCTGCTCCTCACATGGCTGCCTCTAAAGGCCCTTCACCATCTTTGCTGCCTTCCTTTGGACACTCTCTAATACTTTAATGTCTTTTTTACATTGTGGTACCCAAAACTGCCCCTGGCACTCAAGGTGAGGCTGCCCCAGTGCAGAGCAGAGCACAGCAGGACAATCCCCTCCCTTGCCCGGCTGGCCATGCTGCGCCTGATGCACCCCAGGACATGCTTGGCCCTCCTGGCTGCCAGGACGTGGTATTAAACAAGTCTCCATTGTGAATGGACTTCTGACGTTAATTCTGATCCCCTTTCAGATCTTTTCATCTTATTAAATGCAAAACACTCAACTCTGACCAAACTCTAGGTAACAAGTAAATTCTGTTTCTGTAATTTCTGTGTGCTTCAAGGAAAAGGTAAGTGCTTGAGTGCATGTACAGGTAGGAAGAACCAGACCTGGATACAGTGTTTTGTCTGTATTAAGTAGTTTTCAAAATTCACTATTTTTGATGTATTAATAGAACTACATTACCTCCCCTGTTTTAATGTCCTAGCTATGTATAATTACTAAAAAACCCATCCAAATCACATTTTAAAACACATCAAAAGAAATTTTTCAAAGTTCATTAAAATACAATTTTTTCTTCCCTGAAATTACAAAATAAGTAATTTAAACTCCATACCAATATAGTGTTTTCCTTCACTTGTTGGCTTTAAATAAATATATATTAACATGTACAAAACCAAGAAATTAAATGCACATATTTCACCAAGATGCATCTAAATCCATATAGAACTGGAAAAAATGGGAATAATAACAGTGCCCTTTCTTAATCTAATATCAGCGAAGAACATCCATTTTCTCTATTGCTAGAGCAAGTCAGATGTAGTGCTCATGTAAAAATAATTCAAAGCAGAGTTCTGTTTGGACTGTGAAAATGACACATAAATTCTTTACACATGGTCATACTGGGATTGAATTAAAGCCAAACAAGCAACTGATTCTTGCTTTGAATACTGGTTGATTGACTGCTGTTGTAAACCATTTAATGGGGCTCACATTCAAAACATTGCTGAAAAACTGTCTCATTTTAGCAATCTGAGATGTCAGTAACAGGACAAGTTCAAGAAGACAGATTTAAATAAATGTTTAGGAAAAACATATCTACCAAATATACTACTAAGCAGATTCTTTTTTTGTAATAAATTATATACCAAATTCCTTAATCATATTCCAGAATAGTCTGAAGAATATTTGAAAATAGCAGAGCTTCAATTTCACCCAAATAAAAAATTTTATACCATGCTAAATGATCTTGTAATTTTTCTTTCTCAGTCATTTGGATGCATATAAATAATATTTAAATGCATAAACATTTACAGAAGACATATATATAGTTACAAACACAAAGATAAACATAACTATGAGACATACATAACCCAAGTTAATAAATGTGGTAAGACAGATATATAGATAAATAAATATGTATAAATGTATCTCATATTGATTTTGACTGATCTGGATTTTGCAATAGTTTTGCCACATCCTATACTTCTTTTCCTCTGTACTGCTTCTATTTTTTTGATAATAATTTAGCCAAGCTAAATAAAGGTGACCCTAAGCACAAGCAAAACATTACCAGCAGCTAGAATGTGAGAGGTGCCTGGCATGTTTAAGTATTTAATTAAAATCCTCAGAAGAATCCTCAAGACCAGTAAGCACTTCCAGCAACAATGCTGCAGCACAAAGAAGTCACCACAAGGGAGAAACCAAATCATCACCAAAGCCCTACATGTAGTCCTGAAACCAACATTAACTTCTAACAGTGGTATTTCTGTTCAGACAAAGCCCAAAGACACAATTCTGTTTTCTAGCACTGTAATAACCTAGCAAGGTATCTGTACAGTGTTTAAAGTCTAATTCTGAAGACTTATTATCAAATCTGTGGTACCACTGCAATTCTCTCTGTACATGAATGTAGTACATGAAAGTAAGGTCACATCTCTGCCGTACCAGAGACATTTCACTTAGTTTTAATCATCTCTAAGTACTGTGTCTAATCTGACTTAGTCACACAGCCTGTCTTTAAAGTCAAGAGAGAGATGAGCAGCTCTAGGGAGTGATACATCTCACTTATCTTAAACACTCATTTTAGGATGAGAAATGGAATGGGATTGTGGAGATGGATAATTGAACATAAACTTTAGCTGTCAGAGAGAACCACTGCACAGAGTTCCTGCAGAGCCAAGGATGAGGGAGACATTTCTGTCAGACTCTATGGATCTTACAAGAATCAACTAACACACACTCCAGAAAAAAATGGCTTTTTGCACATGTAACTCAGATATGCAACTGTCGAGAAGAAAATTATTATGTACTTACCAAAAACAATGGAGGACTCACAGTAGTAGTAACCATTTGGCTGCTTTTTTTTCAACATGGAGCAAAGATCAAAGCGGTGCAGGATCTCATCTCCAAAATAATAGTTTTTGAAATCTTCATACAGACTAGAGTCAATTTTTTTCACCTTTAAAAAGAAACAAAAAATTTGGTTAGGCATTCTACTTGGACACTGAATTTTCATATTTAATTCCTATAGTTTTCATTTTCAGTTAGTATAGAAAACTACTTCAAGATGCAAAAAGAATATAGAAATAATAATATGACAAATCTTCTGTTTTAAGGAAGGACTGTCTGCTGCAGAAAATAACAATTAAAATAAAAGTGTTATTAGTCCTCCTTTCTACCACTTCCTTTTTAGTCTTGCAGGAAACAAATAGATATACACTAAAAACTGCTTTAACTTCCAATGGTTTGCAATAGTGTTCATGGAACATGTAACTGGAAATTATTCTTGCTGTCATCACTGGGCATGCTGCTACAAGGAGCAATCTCAAAGGGTCATCAAGGGCAGTTTTCTGAGTCATTAAAATCAGCCCACAGGAAAAATAGTTGTATTTAACTAGCACTAGACTTCTTTTATCTCAATAAATCTAAAAACTTTCTGGGATTTACAATATTGGAATCATTAGCAGTTTTGCATATATATGAAGCAGAATATAATAAATATTCTATTAAGCTATTTTCAGAAAACATCATTTCAGTAGTTATTTTAAGAATTATGGGATCCTCATTGCATTGCATTGTCAATAAAAATATATGATCTCCGTAGAAATTCAGTATTTTCTCCTTCAATCTACTGCCCAAAAATGCTGTTTGCTATTTAAATATAATTTTTCTATGTTAAGGAATATTAGGAACTTCTAGCAGCTTCAGCCCCTACTGGTGTGTTCCATACTGCCTGGCTGCTGGAGTCCAGTCCAGTATGTGGGACCCTCTGTCTTTGATGGATGTACCTGCTGCTTTCATGTCCCAGAGACACATACCCAAGCTGAAAGGACATGGACATGGACATGGCTGGATAAATGGATGTCACTGCCTTCACCAGCACCTGCACGTGGGGCTCACAGCAGACACAAGTGCAGGTCCTTCTGGCAGGGACAGAAGGTCAGCAGTGTAGGACGGACATGACTTTCTCTCCATGTTCATGTTTGTGCATTCCTGAAACACTGTGATGGCCCCTCTGTCCCCCAGCACCCCTGCCCAGATTGCTGGCCTCTTACTGAGCCCACAGGTCTCCCACTTGCTGGCTGGCCCAGCCTGAGGTTTGGCAGTGAACACCTGCACTCCCCATACTCAGTTTGGCAATCAGGTGGACAGGTGTGTCCACCAGACTCATTTTAAGCAGGGCTGGCCCCTTTGGCAGCCTGCACCTTCTCCTCCTCTGTTGTGCTCTTCTCCAACCTCTCCCCCTGCACACCCCCATGCATTTGCACAGTCAACCTGCCAACATCCCGGACCCTCGGCTTTACATCCCCAACAACTGCAAAGTCCTGGTTTGCCTGCAGTTTCTCAGCAGCTCATCAGTGTGAAAAGTGAAGTCTGCTTTAGTGAAGGTCAAATGTCTTTCCATTTCCTTAATCTCTGAAATTATGACATCTAGTGGTGGATGGTTTTCATTTCAGGAAATAGAAATTTAGGAGTCTACATCTCTGTGGAAGTCTACATTTATTCCATCCTCACAGTAATTACTTAACATTTTATAGTCTATGGCTAGATTAGTCCTTATGTACTAAAGTTATTCTGTCATTTAATCATCATTCCTTGCTTTTTGGCTGACAGTTCTAGGAAATACAGTTAGACATCAATTAGTAATAAAAAAGACCTTTTCAGCCATAACACTTGTCAAAATGTGAAGCCTTGAGTTCTTTTGAAATGAAATGAAGAAAAGATAAAAATCACAACTTCATGCTCCAATAAAAAAATAATATTTACAAGAGATTGGGATGTTGCTTGTCAAAGACAGGTTGCTAAGGTGTTAATCAAATGTTGAAGGCTCAGGAATTGAGCTGTGCTTGTGATGCACTACTGAAAGGTATTTGGAAAAGCAACCATGGGAAAACCATGATATTTTTAGTAACTGGAACAATTTCTGGAGTGCTGCTTGCAGTGAGATGTGAAAGGATGAAGCAATGCAGACACATGGGATGGTCATGGCTCATTTCTTAGCTGAAAGGGTCTGGAGCAGTAGAGATGCAAGAGAAAAGTTGTTACCACATGGGAATAGTACAGATGCTGATAGTAAGCAATAATGGAGGAGGGTGAGAAACAAGAGTACTTGAGAGGACACTTTGAAGCATTTGGTGCTGAAGGGGAGGAGGAAAGTCATCTGCCGCTCGAGGAAGCACTGTGCAGGACACGGCTGAGTAACGCGGGACTGCCAGAGCACCAGGAGAATGCCTTTGGCAGCCCTGCAATGTCTGCTTTTCCTGCCCGCGTCTCTGGGAAGGTGCAGCCCGCTACCCCAGCAGTTCAACCCCATGCATCCCGAGGTCAGCCTCGGGACCGGGAGCAGGAAGGCTCCAGCGGTGGCAGCGCAGGCAGCAGAGCCGCAAGCCCCGCAGGCTCCGTGCGGCAGCCCCACAGCCCGGCGCAGCCCCAGGGCGGCCCCAGGCACCGCGGCAGGCGCGGGGCGCGGCCCGGCCGCAGAGGCGGCTCCGGCCCCCGACGGGCCCGCCCGCAGCTCCACGCCTTCGGGCTGCAGGGAGACACGCTGCCGGGACAGCTGCCCGTCCCTGGGGAGGAGGGTGAGTAGCGAGCGAAGCGGGGGAGGGCTGGAAGTGAGGTGCTGACAGGGATTGGTACGTCCGATCCCGTGTGTTCTTCTCCAGAAGCTGGCGCTGTGTGACGGCGCAGCATAAACATGGGGCTGCGACCCTGAGGTGATGGCCAGGCTATGGGGCTGCACTGCTGGGAGCAGCCATGGTCAGCGCAGCTGTGTGTCACGAACTCTGAGAGAAGATGATTTTTTTTGCATGGATTTACATGTCTATGCATGTTACTGTATTGATGGGTACTTTCTTAAAAAAATATAAAGGACACAAAGGAAAACTGTAAAGCTAAGGCTGGTAGTTAGCTCTGTTCCCCTTCCTTGGAAGCCGATGGTGACTGGTTACTGGCTGTGTCTTTTCACTTGAACATTTATAGTTAATTCCTGGTAGCTTCTCAGATTCTCCAGAGATGGAAGACTGACTTCCTGTTAACTTCTGGTTATCAATTAAAGTTGCTTCTCAAGATGTTTTGGATGAGTTGTGAATAAAAATACCTCTTGCCAACAGATGAGTGCCACATCAGCCACAAGCTGTGCCTTGCCACCACCACTTGGGCCCGAGCAAGAGGAGCAAGAGAGCTCGGAGACACATATGTCTGTTCTGTGGTATGCAGGGCAGCTGGCAATTACTTACTATGATACAGAAGATTGCTCAGTCTACTTCATGCCTGATATACCTGATAATGAAGACCTCAAGCTACTGCAAAAAGTGATTGGGGAACTTAACCCTCAGTGCATAGTGACCAGTGCAAAACAGGACCAGAATATTGCCAAATTCCTAACCAACCTAACAGCTAGTGCTGGTGATAAAGACATAGGAAAACCAGAAATTGTCCTGTTTCCCAACATAGATTTTGGTCTAGAAGTCAGCAAGCAACGGATCCTGTCTAGGGAATTTCCATTTATCCCATCTCATATGACTGCCACAGAGAAAATTCTCTATTTGTCCTCAATCATCCCTTTTGAGAGTCCACTCATGATACGAGCCTTAGGGGGCCTCCTTAAGTTTCTAGACAGAAGAAGGGTTGGAGTTGAACTCGAAGACAGCAGTATAGCAGTTCCTATTTTGGCCTTTAAAAAATTTGTGCTGTCAGATACTGTGAATCTGGACCAAGACACTTACTGTGTCCTGCAGATA
Source organism: Chloebia gouldiae (assembly GCA_003676055.1). Classification (NCBI taxonomy): domain Eukaryota; kingdom Metazoa; phylum Chordata; class Aves; order Passeriformes; family Passeridae; genus Chloebia; species Chloebia gouldiae. The sequence continues at coordinate 49,806,134 of QUSF01000002.1, read as the reverse complement.
TTTAAAAGTGATATCCATCCTTCTGTGTACAAGCTATCCAGTGGACTTAAAGAAGGATTTAGCTTATTTGGAATTTTAAACCGTTGCAGATGCAAATGGGGAGAAAAACTGCTGAGGTTGTGGCTCACACGGCCTACCCGGAACCTGACAGAGCTGAACAAACGGCTGGATGTTATCAACTTCTTCCTACTAGCTCAGAATCATGAAACAGTCCTCACTCTTCAAAACTGCCTCAAGAATATTAAAAATGTGCCTCTTATTTTAAAGAGAATGACTCTTTCCAACACAAAAGTTACTGACTGGCAAGCACTGTATAAGACAGCGTACAATGCAGTGTGCCTTAGAGACACATGTCGTTCTCTGCCCAACACTATTGAACTTTTTCAGACTATTTCACGTGTTTTCACTGATGATCTGCACTATATTGCTAACCTGATCAGCAAAGTGGTAGACTTTGAAGGCAGCCTCTCAGAGAACCGCTTCACTGTTAGACCCAATGTAGATGCCACAATTGATGAGAAGAAACGAAAGCTAATGGGACTCTCAGACTTCCTTACAGAAGTGGCACGAAAAGAACTGGAGACTTTGGACAATCACATTCCCTCCTGTTCTGTGATTTACATTCCTTTGATTGGGTTCCTTCTCTCCATTCCACGCCTACCAAATATGGTGGATAAAACTGACTTTGAAATTGAAGGCTTGGACTTCATGTTCTTGTCAGAGGATAAACTGCACTACAGAAGTGCCCGGACCAAGGAGCTGGACAGCCTGCTGGGTGACTTGCACTGTGAGATCAGAGACCAGGAAACACTCATCATGCACCAGCTGCAGACAAAGATCTTGGAGAAGTCTGAAGTACTTAACAGCGTGATTGAGTACACTGCACACCTGGATGTGCTGCTAGCCTTGGCAGCGATGGCCCGGGAGAACGCCTATTGCCGACCTCGCTTTACTCACCGCCACGGCTTCCACATCAAGGATGGAAGGCATCCACTCATGGAACTATGTGCAAAGACTTTCGTGGCCAATCCTGTGGACAGTGGCGAGGCTACCAGACGAATAAAGATCATCACAGGGCCCAACTCCTCTGGAAAGAGTGTTTACTTAAAGCAAGTAGGTCTTATAGTGTTCATGGCTCTAGTCGGCAGTTACGTCCCTGCAGCAGAGGCAGAGATTGGAGTAATTGATGGGATTTACACAAGAATCCACAGTAGGGAATCAGTTTCTGTAGGGCTCTCCACATTCATGATTGATCTTAACCAGGTTGCCAAGGCTGTAAACAACGCCACAGAAAGGTCCCTGGTACTTATTGATGAGTTTGGTAAAGGCACCAACACAATGGATGGCCTGTCCCTTCTGGCTGCTGTCCTGAGGTACTGGATCAGACAAGGAACACAGTGTCCACAGGTCTTTGTCTCCACTAATTTTCACAGTTTAATGCAGTTAGAACTCTTGCCTGACACACCTCTTCTGGAGTACCTGACCATGGAGACCCATCAGGATGGAGAGGAGTTGATATTTTTCTATCAGATCAAACAGGGCATGTCCACCATTAGTCATGCTGCCAATATTGCTGCATTAGCAGGAATGCCAGCCAAAATTATTGAAAGAGGAGTGGAAGTATCAGAACTGATTCGCAACGGAAAACCTATCAAATGTCTCGATAATCCTTCAAAATGTGATAGGATGGAAAAATGCAAGTCTGTTGTAGAAAAGTTTCTTTGCATAGACCTTGACGATCCCCAAGTGGACCTGGAAGAGTTCATGTCTAAAGAGGTGTTGCCTTCTGCAGCCTCAGTCCTGTAGCAAGGGTATGTGTAAATACATAGACTGCATCATATCTACCATGGACAGTCTGGTACTTTAAAGAACGATCACTACAACATAACACCTCATAGGACATTTAGCTTGTAACAAACTGTCTGCAGTTATGTCCTTACTCCTTCTTCTTGTTTAAATCAAGTACTTACATATCCCTGCAATATGGTGTATCATATGAATGTATGAAGAGGAAGAATTTTAAGAACCTCCTTCAGCTGTTGGGTCACTCATTTTGTGCATTTTCTGTCCCTGTTGCTGGAACCTCAGATTAAAAAAATATACTGCAGAAAAATCACAACACATTTCTACTGATCTTAGAAGACTACTAAAGGAACATGTTTATTGTTTCATATTGTGCCAAAGTGATGGTTTCAGCCATTTTAGGATCAGCATAAAAGATTCCAAATAAATACATGGCTCAGACTCTTGTACCAACAATTAACAGTTGTCACAATACAAACCACTGACACAGAGGCTGGAATAAGTAGCAATGCAGAGGGATTTAATGGCTCTGTAGCTTTTCTTATACCACCTTTTCAGGCCAGAGATCCCAGCAGTTAGTTATAAAAAGAATGCTGGTGGTCAGATTCCATGGGGACTGATAAATAGAAGTACCTTAGTTTTACAGTTTTTCTCTTCTTTAAAGTCCTGTATGATACAGTTGTATCATGCATTCTATGTGTCTATGCCACGTGGGTATAAATAAAGGCAAAATAACAAATCTAGTAATGTAAGAGAGAAAATTTGTATTCTATTTTCAGTTATTCACATTTGAGGATTAATACCACAAAGGGAGGATTCCCTTTCACTTCTCTTGTCATGCAGAGGATCTTTACTGAACATAGTATTTTATGTATGCACATGCAAGAAAAATTCATTAACAAATTAACGATGCAAGAGCCATATCTAGACACTATCAAAGCAATAACCTCTCCTGCAGCCAGGCAGCCAGCCAATATTCCTCATGTAAATAAGACAGAGCAGACATTAGATAGCTTATTGTCTGCCAAAATTTGCTCTAACCACTTACATTATGGCAAATAAAAGACATATTACATCTCTCATCTATATGTCATTTAAAGAAGCCAAAAATATTAATGTCACATAAACTGAGAGAAAATTTACATTAAAAAAAAATTAAATCCCATTGTAATTACCAATATTGAACATGTTATCTGGCATATCTGGCTGAAGATAGCAAAAAGATGAGTATCAGCATACATCAAAAAGATGTGTTAATTACAGACACTGCTTTGGGTTTGTTTCAGTGTGGAATTTCCTCCTTGATGATAAAGGAAACTCTTATTATTACCAAATAAGTGCCTTATGCTATTTCTGTATGGAACTGGAAAGTGACAGCAGTTTAATATAATTTACATTAAAAAATACAATATTAAATTACTGAATTGTATATTTAATGCTATTTCCAGTGCAATCATAACAACACTGTCTGCATAACATCTGGTATCATGATGTTACCATTGAAGTGAATGGCAACACTGAATCAGGCCTTGAACAGGTCCCTGCAATACTCAGAAGTGTTGCAAATACAAATATTTTTCTCAATAATATATTCTCTTTTACTACCTATACATGCAACATCCTAAAGATGCACCATACAAAAGAATATAATATACAAAAGATTCATGATTTATCATTTTGGCATTTCTTGTTGTCAGCCACTGTCTAGGCTAGAGATATACTCTGCACTAATTAAGTAGATGCCATCAGAGCAATTTAGCTGTCAGTCATCTTCTACTTATGAAATTTATTTCACAGCATTTGCAGTTCTGGCAGTATTAGGTATCAAAGGACCTTCAAACGTCCTACAGCATTTATGAAGTGCCTCACAACACACCCTGAAAGAAAGAGCATTGTGGACAAATGGAAAACACAGGGCTTGTGGCTGACTGGTGGCAGCTTAGGAGGTGAAGGAGGGAAGCAGGAACAGAAACATTATCTTCAAATGCAAAACTCCAGTTGCTTCTTTTATTGTGCTTCATTAAGTTCTTTGCATAGAAGATAATGATGCTAACCCAGGATTCTTCTCATTCAAATTATTCTGGAAATAGCTGAACATGTGCAAGTAAATTATATCCCTTTGTCTCCTTCCACAAGGACATCTAGGAGCACACTATACCTCCTGTTTTTGGGGAAGTGTTCAGTGGCCCATCTGATCTGAGAAATGTCCAACTAAGCATGAAGAATGGGTTGATCTCATTTCTGAGTAGGTAAATAAGTCCTTTAATTTGAGAAGCTGAAGGGGGTACAGTAAACCAGATAGCTCTTTTCTAATCTACTTTATTTCACACTTTCATCCTTTATTAATACCTTTTTCCAAGTTTTTTAGATTTCCCATTGTTTGCTTAATTATGTGTCTTCAAAGTGAAAACCTTATTTCTTGAGATCTTTACTAATTCTGAATTCTCAAACTGTTTGCTTTGTAAATATAATTTTTAACTTTGGGAAAGTTAAAATCTCTACAGAATACATGCATTTCAAAATGATTGCAGTTATATTAAGGTATAAAAACCAGATTTGTTTTCCCCCAAAATATAACTTTGATGGAATTTAGATGTCATTGAGAAGAGTTATTGTTTCAAATAAGGAAGCTTAATTAAAAAAATAAATTAATATAGTTATATAAAGACATGGCTGAGAACTATGCTCAACCACTTTAGTACTATTTGCTCTTTCATAAGCTTGCTCATGTAACCTTCATCCACTTCCCTGTTCTTGCTTTTCATATTGCTGTATGACCTGAAAATGCAATTAGACATCGTATTAAAATGTACTGTCAAATAATTACTCCTTTTATGATATATATTTTTTTAACTGTTTTCTGTAAGTGCATTAAACTATCTAACTAAATGCAGGAAGACAATGAAAGAAAAAATTGTAGGAAAGACTGATGTTTATACCTCACACTGATTTGACAGAAAAATGTACAGATTTTTAATACATAGTATCTTTCTATGCAGTAGATCATATGCATTATCCAGCATTATGGAGGGCTCAGGAAGATGATTTGGAATGACATTGACCTGGTTCTGTCAGCAGCAGTGAATATCAGAACACAGAAAGGATGTATCCTGGCTAGTATTTCATGGAAGGTAGATAAATGTAAATGAAACAACCAAACAGCCAAAAAACAGTAAAAATACAGAATAGCAAAAATCCCACTCTGATTGTCTCACATGTTTTAACCAGTTAAATCACTGAAGAGCTTATATTCTAGAAGATCTGTTTATTTTTAAAATTAGCATTTTAAAAACCCAACTGTGATTTCAAGCAAAAGCTTCTGTGAGTTTACAAATTTAATATCTATTATATACCACCTGCATCCAAAGGCTAAATCTTTATTTCTATTTTAGAAAAGTATGCATACCCTCAAATTTTCTTCATGTATCTCAATTACCACTACCTTCTCTCAACTGATTTCAAAATACTACTTAATTAAAATGTGCACCTTCAGCACTTCTAGACATATTTCTAATTAAAATTTAAAGCTTAATTATTAACTTTAACCCCCTATTGAGGAAAAATTAGCTTAAGAGATTAGTTTTATCTACTTTAATTCTTATTTAAAATATTTTTCTGAAAATTATTTTCCTAGTCAAGTGTTAAAGAATCACATAAACCATTCTACACAATGTCAGTATAAAAATGTATGGACATACATCTTGTGTTAAATAATAGAGTACTAGAGTTAAATTAGTATGAAATAAAAAAAAGGTACACTAGTATTCCTTCTATACATTTTTATCACAGTTATATCCTATTTTTATGTATGTGTGTATTTTGTCAAAGAAACCCTAATAGGCAAGAAATAACTGCCTGCAACAGAGAATATAGAAGATATATCAAATTATATTATATATATTTATTAATATAGTTTTTTCCTCATTACTCTGAAATTCACCAAACCATATTCAGTAGGGAACTAACAGTCTGCCTACTATGCATAATCCAAACAGAAATTCTACTGTTTATTTGCTCATTTTCTCCTATGTAGTAGCAAAACTCAGCAAACAAATTGCATGCATACAATCTACCCCCTAATGAGAGTTCTGCAACTCTGAACAAGTACTTTTATCCTTTGGTCTTGCCTAATTTCCACGACAGACCATGATTTTACTGCACTGAGAATATCAAGAGTGGTAAATTACAGTACAGGACTGTTTAAACAGTATATACATTAACTATTTCTTTAAAAGCCAAGTATTAAAGTCTTACCTCTTCAGCTGATTCAAAGTAGCAAATATGATGCTACAGCATAAACAACATTGTCCATCTCCAAATTAAACTTTCTAGATTGCTGCTGAGCTATGTGAAATGTGAGCTTACCTGCTTACGTAGCTCTGTTGATTTTGACAACTTCATGAAGGTGAGATGTGGTTTAAAAGCTCTTTCTTCTCCTGTCATAATACCCTTTTCTTGAAATATCTTTTTCATAGTCTCTGACAGGAGGAGAAAATTGCATAAATACAAAGGTATTACATACTGTAACGCTTAAAATGTGATTTCAAATGTAATTTTTAGTCAAGGGTTCTTCACATGAAAGAAACAAGACTATTAGTACAAAAAGGCAGGGAGATTTCTACTTAATTTCAAAGGTTCATATTATTCCTTCAGCGGTCTATACTATTTCCTGTGAAAATAGATATAATATTTCATGTGAAACATTTGCAGTTAATATCAGCTAAATAATGGCAATTAGAAAGCTGTTCATGCTGTCTAATTTTGCTATCAAAATAGAGACTCAACATTAGCACTGTTCAGCAGTCACTCTCACTAGAAGTGTGGGAATCTTCAGGAAAACTCTGTAACAGAATTCTCAATTCAAAAACAGCATTCTGTGGTGAATTCTATGATCTGTATTTGGGCAATCTCCCACTCAGACCAAAGGAAATTTGGAAGTGAAAGTTCTAAGTTTTGGCACTGGATTTACATGCCAGCATTAGAGAACATTATGTGTGCTGATAATTTTTGCTTGGGTTTTAAAGCTTCACTGTTGCCTTCTGAGCTAATTTCCTACTTTTAATGTACTTTTTCCTACTTTTATCTGTTTATCTGTTTACAGTCCAGGCCAAAGCAACTTGACAACGCTGACCTAGTTTACTATTTCACAACTCCTCTGCCCAATTTAATGTTTAATATCTTGGAAATAAATTTCAATGTAACTTTTGAATTATGTTCTATGGATTTTTGTTAGATTAAATACTTTCAACTTTTGAATTATGCTCTATGGTGGTTTTTTTAGATTAAATACTTTCAATGTGAAAAATTTGTTTGAAAAAAGTGTTAGATAAAATTGAAAAAAACTGTGATAAAAATAATACTGGAAAATAGAGTATTTCTATTGCTGAAAAACAGAAAAATTACAAAACCTTAAGATTTTTTTTTCTTTGCAAGTACAACTTCCAATTTTTCATTAGGTGTAGGTCTAGCTCACTCATACAATCAAACTAAAATCAAAATAGTGGAAAAATTATCAATCCTATCAATAAATTTAATTAGCCCTTAACAAAACAATGTATGTTCATTTAAATATATTATTTTTGCTTGATAGTTCAACAGTCGTTTTTCTGACACCTGGAATAAATAGCATCACACTGGGAAGCATATAACACAAGTACAGCTGATCTACTTGTATTATTTTAAATTTTGTTTGTGGGAGACATTTCTAAATTTACACTGAATCCCCACTAAGCTCTCTGGCTTCTGTATCTATTCTCTAAATAGCACAATTTGGAGACCCATTGACATTGATGTTCCAGCAAAGGGTAAATCTTGTTAGACCCAGGTTTACCATTACCATGTGATGTTCTGACTCAGTCTTGTGCATAACAGTCTTTGCAGTCTTATCTGACGCTCTGCAACTAGGATCTGTGCTGATGAAGAATTGCACCTCTCCAGATGTCCCCTCCTAACTCCAGGAAGAGCTCACTATCAGAACAGAGGCTTGGCAATGTGCCTCTGATCTGCAAGCTCAGGGATCTCAGCAGGACACATCGATCACACAGTGCTGGGACTGTGTGGGAATTGGGTGGGACAGCTGGGCACCTGCACTTTACCCTGCTGAACAGAACCACCGGCCTGCCTGTCTTCGTTTTGCGCGAAATAGCTTTGTTCGAGATCTGGTCAATTTATCTTTCCAAAATCCTCTTTCATACCTGGCAATTCCAATCAAGAAAAACCTGGGTCAGAAGAGAAAAGCATGGAGACACAGACTGCAGTTTTGAATTTAACAGCTTTACTTGTGTGTAGGTGTGTGTCTACACATGTTCTCAGGGGCATGAGACTTCGCACACAGCTTTGTCACGGCACAGAGATATTAAACATCACAGCTCAAGACACTGGGCTTGCTGGCACTACAGATAGCCCCAGTTCTGTTGAATTTAACATGCACAGAAAGTACAGTGACATTTTACTGGTTAAGGTAACTTATGAACATAGAAAAATAGAATGAAATCTGACTAAATGGAGGGGAAAAAAAGAAATAAAGAGAAATGGTTTTCCTGAGAGCACAGGAAGGTTACAAGATAATGTAATGCTATTAATATCCATTAAGCTCTTTGAAGAAGTGGTTACAAGAAGGGATTTAACAGAAACTGGAAAGGACACATGGATGCTGTGGGCAAGAGAAAGTTCTAGGCTTGTGAGACAGCATAAAAGTGGATCTGTCAACTGGCAAATAGATAAAAGTTAAGGTTTATGATGGGAATTACATTAGCTAAAAGAAATTAGAGGCCAGTGATGAGAAAAATAGAAAATGTCCAGGGGTTTTGACAAACGAGTATCCTCCATCTTTCCTCCAGATATTATCATTACTACTTAGTGTAAAATCAAACAAAATCTATGTTTTCCTTTATTAGCCTCAGGCTGACTGATGTTTGCAGCTTCAAAGTATGCCCTAAAAATGTTAAAGCTATTTTTACAAGCACAGTGACTTCCTGGAACAGTTTTTTGGACAGTTTTCAGACTGCCTTTCATGCAATTTGAAGTATTCTGTAATATCATTTTGTACCTCATTTTTATAATGTCAAAATTACTGAATATCATCTGCCTCTTATGCTGAATGTAGCTGAATCCATTAGATAACTCTTTCCCTATAATTAGGATGGAAATGTGATATATGAAACTTACTCAGAACCACTTTACATGGGAAAAGCTCAAAAATCCAACAGCTAGATCAATACAGAAAAATTTATAGTAAAATTGCTTATTGAGCCATATTCCGTAATACAAATGGCCATCTTCTTTCCAAAGAGTTCATTAGATACAGAAACCTGCTACATATGTATACTTCCAGACTATTAATTTCTGCTTGTCTCAAAACCATGTTAATTCTATTAAAAGGTTTATAATTTAGAAACAGTATTCTGTCTTTTTATTTTATTTTATTTTTACTTTACACTTGGAAATTAAGAAAAGCTGAGCATAGAAGCTTACCATTAGAACTATCATGTTAAGCCGTGCTAAAATTATTAAGTTCTTAGGGTTTTTTAAGAGATGGGCCAAAAGATAAGGCAGTATCAGACCAGTTTCCCAGTAGTTCGTTGGTTGTGTATAAGACTTCTCTACATTGAACTGTCACTGTCCCAGACTACTGCCATGTATCAGCAAGCTATATTGTTATTTCAAGCACTCATCAGGAGTATGCGTGGGTTGTTCTGTTTCTCTCCAACACCACATACATGTACATAAGAAAGATGAGCTCGTTCATAAAGTAGGATGCATGGAGCAGCTGGGCCTAGCAATCCCCACTCCATGCTCATGTCAGTACCTAAGCTAAGCCTTACAAGATAGTGACAATGTAAAAGTACAGTCCTGAACTGAAAAAGAAACATAAGTAGAACTTCCTAATAAAACTTTCTTCTTATAATGGCTTCAATCCATTCTAATACTTCCTACAAGTTTGTTATGACCACAAAATGATGGGAGTGATAGTACTTTCTTTTAAACCACAGTAAGAATATTGCTTCATTTTAGTAAGTTATTTATCAGAGCTATTGTAATTCAGTGTTAGACACCAAAATATGAAAAAGAATGTAGATTAAAATCTAAAAGCATTTGCTGTCCTCATTTTCAGTATGATTTCACAGAATAATTTCATCATTTCAGAGAATCATTTCATAATTTCAGAGAATACTTCCAGTGCTACCTAACTAAACAACAGCAATTTGGACTGCCATCTTTTTGTTCACTTTGTACAAATCAGTTCTTCTAATGGAAAATTACAATACTTTTGAGTTCCAAGTTTTTTCATCATGTGAAATGACCTAAGAACATCTGACGAGGCAAAATTCATTTATCACAGCTTCAGCCATCTGTAACTAAAGTGAACTAAATTAACTGAATTAAACTATTTCCCTAGGCTGCCTGAAGGGAGGGCAATGCAATTCACCCTCAAATGGATGCTAAATGTGTGGATTCACAATTTTTAAAGAAGCTCATCCTTGATGAGCTTTAAACTATCATCCTTGTCAGCATAGACTGTTCCTCTCCAGCCCCATGCCTACCACCGCTCCTATCTTTTCTGCCAACAGTTACGTAGCTGTACAGTAAACTTCGCAAGCAAGCTAAATAGGCTAAAAATTAGCTGACAAAGGTAAAAATGTTAATTTTATCACAGCTGAATTCTCCATGTGGCTGCACAAAGGGGTCAGATTGCTTTGGTATGGTGGCAATGTAAGTTCATGTTCAAGTAAAACTGTAATGTATCTAGGGAAGAAGATGGGCAGTATGACTCGCTTTTCTTTTCTCTCACTCTCTAGTGTGGACTGCTAGGAAATCAATTTGAAGAGATTAGACTAAATGTCATTTATACACAACTAAAGTTAAAGAAAATTATTGTTAGTTGTACTGCATGTCAGCCTGAGAGTTGTACTACAGTGCAGTCCTAACTATCGAAGTATTTAAGCCAACAAAACAACATTTCTTAAAATCAAAAGGCCAAAAGAAAATGAAAGATTTGTATGTATAAACAGAAGAGTAATTTTTCTGTTTGTGAAATACTAGCTCCCTCTCATGGTCAGACCATAACACGCTTCATTAATTCATAAAATCTGCATTCATAACATCTGCAAATCCTGTAGGTAAAAAAACAGGATTCACTTACTCTTATCAGCTACAAGCAGCATTTACAATGTAGTTATCAAAATAAAAACCAAGCACTTCATTACTTTTTCCAGATTCACTTAGTATTTGTGCTGGTTTTGGCTGAGTACTTTTCTTCATAATACCTAGAATAGGGTTATTTTTTGGATTTATGCTGAACAGAGGTTTGATGGTTCAGGGATGCCTTGGTTACTACTGAGCAGCACTTGCACAGATCCAAGACCTCTCCTGTTTCTCAGCCCACCTCTCCAGCATGCAGGCTGGAGATGCACAAGGAGCTGGGAGGGAACACAGCTGGGACAGCTGAGCCCAACTGACCCCAGAGATACTCCATACTGTATGGTATCACCCTCAGCATTTATAGTGCTGCGGAAAGAAGAAGGAAGGAGGATGGCATTTATCTTCTCAAGTCACTCTTAGTGATGGAGCCCTGCTGAATCAATGAAGGGCTGAATATGTGCCTGCCCATGGGAAATGGTGAATTAATTCCTTGTTTTGCTCTGCTTGAGTGCATGGTGTTCACTTTCCCTATTAAACTGTCTTTATGTCAGCCCACAAGTTTTCTCACTTTCACTCATCCGACTATCTCTCTCAAATGGCTGGGGAAGAGTGAGCGAGTGGCTGTGCACGGCTGAATTGTCAGCTGGGACTAAACCACAACAGTCCTTCAAATATTCTGTGGTGCAGCAAAGCAGAAGAAAGTTTTTTAAAATGTCCTGTAATTGTAATATGTCATGTAAGCGTACAATTTCTAAAAAGACTTTGACAAAGAGTAACTAAAATACTCTTCAAACCTCTGTCAGAACTGTTTAACACTATTCCTGGTAGATAACTAAATGATGCTAATATATTTTAATGGATTTTTGGGAAATAACTAGGAAATCAGAACAGACAGAAGATTCACATTAGCTCTGCTTTTCCTGGACTTCCATCTCTGGCAAATGTACATCTACACTGGTATTAGCAGACATGCAGTGACCACATTCAGATGTTATTATCAAACAATTTCTCTGTATAATTTACAGAACTAAATGGCATACTATAATGTAGAAGCTAATTTAACTTCATCTATTTTCTATTGACTAGGTTTTCAATATTTCTTCTTCATTCATGTACAACACAAAATAACAACATGAAATCAAAATTCACATTAGAACATAGCAGAAGCCATACATAATCTTGAAGTAGTGAAACAGTGATTCCTTAATAAATTCAACTGAGGTCTTTGTAAAAGGTCAAACCAGCTGCACTTCAGAAATGAAACTAATGAATTGCTAGAGAAAACACTGTATTAATAAAGACTTTTTCAATTTTTCCCTCTGTACTGGACTGCAAAGAGGTAGTGTGACAGCAGCAGTCCTTGCTACTCTGCAAAATGGGTTATTGCTCTATTAAAAAATGGTGTGACCTCACATTCCTCAGAACACAAAAGATAATTCATCAATACTGAAAAACTCTTTTAAAGAATCTTTCCAAGGAATAGTTGGAATTGCCCAGATAGTTTCAAAGGACACCAATGAATTACAGACAGTACTGTTCTTTGAGAATTTTTATTAAATATCTGTAAACAACATAGCTTAAGTATAGACTCATAAGCAAATAAAAATAGGACCAAAACAAGGTAGCAAAGAGTCTTTACATCCCACTTACAGATCTGCACTGTTTTTTACATATACTAAATAAAAAGTTATCAGAGAACAGTACTATCTGTAATTCATCAACATAATTTTGAAATACACAAAGTAGGCTAGGAAATTAATTATGTAGTATTTACAGCTGTTAAAGGTAAATTAATTTGGACTAAATTTGCACCAACTTATCTTTGAGATCCATTCTCATTGAGATTGTTGAGAAGTCTTTGAAACACTTAAACTAGATTGACAAGTTGTACCTGCTATTTCCTTAAGGAGTGTTGTATGATCATTTTCTGCCAAATTCACAAATCCAACTTGATTTCTGAAGTGATCAATTCCTTGAAAAGACAAATCCACTCTTTTTCCTTTCAGGAGATCATTTACAAACACCTTGCTGTCAGAAAGAGCACCAACTGCTCTGTTAAGAGGAGAGAAAAGACCGATGTCAAATGTATTTCTGGTGTTAATATTGCTATTAATCATTATATCAAAAAATGTAACAAAGATTTTTTAGCGCCAATTTATTATCTACTGTGGTACTTTTGCACTAGTTTCTATCAATACTGTTGTTTTGTTGTTGTTGTTGTTGTTATTATTACTACTACTACCACCTTTTTACTGTTGTTGTTGTTGTTGTTGTTGTTGTTGTTATTATTACTACTACTACCACCTTTTTATAAAGGTAAAGTGGTTCATACACTGTGCTATGAAACCAAACATAATAAAAGCAGACTTAGCAGTGGGTGTAGTTCCTCAAAAGAGTTTATCTCAGTCCTCAAGGCATCCAGATACTAACATGACAGTGTTCCCATTCACTTTGTGAATCCCATTTAAATAAGATGATTACTCAGAAGCATTTAGTTTTCAATTCTTAAATTAATTTTTTTTCTCTGCTGATATGGCAATTGAACTAATATTCTTCTTCAGTCAAAGTTAGAACAGTCTTAGTTAAATTATAAACAGATGTAACATTACTTATATAATGATAAAATTACATGGAAATTATAATTAAGCTCATGGAGAACTGTTATTAAAAGAGTTACAATCTCAATTTACATTTACTTTCTGTAAAAGCTAAGGGGAACGCACACTGTAACTGCAAAAACAGGGTACAAACCTTTTAATAATCATCTTAATTAGCCACATCAAGTGTATGTACAATTACATGAAGTAATTGTTTTGACCTGCACTTAAAGTGATTTAAATTCTAAACAAAAACCACATAAACATTTTTAGTGTTTTCTAAAAGGTTTCTCACATCTCACAGTTTTAATTCTATTCAATTAACCTGAATTTAATCTCTTCCCTAAATCAATGCAGACTTCATAAACGCTAGATGGCAGTAATAGGTTAAAAATGCTCAGAAGAGGTATTTTTACTTTTTCTGTTTTAGCTGGATGAAAGCAATCACCGATTTCTACAGTAGGTTAAATAATTTCATTGAAACCTGTACAATTCCAAGAATCTCTACACATTCCCATTGTGTTTAACAAGGTGGACTCCTGATCTGAACAGTGCATTAACTGGAACCTAGGCCAAGTTAAGAAACACATGAAGGTTGATTACATGACAGAATATTCTTCAGTGATAGAGCCCTCCTGTGGTCTTTTTAGAGGGCTTTAATCTCTAAGCTAGAAGTACTTAAGCTCCTTTATAACCATTTTAAACACCAACGTTCCTTGTTCCTTGGCAAAAATATTTTACTGTAAGCGTAGTCTCTGTCACTTACCTACTCTCTTATCACTCTTAAGCAAGCCTGTTCCTGTGTCTTCCTTATGTGCTGTACTTCAAAATCTTTCAAAAACACCATCTAATACTGGTTCTACCTGTCAGATTACTTCACATGCAAGCAGGCATAGATTTATTTACCAACACAAACCAAAAAATTGGTCCAAAAGAAGTACAGATATTTCAAATACATTGAGTCAAATTAAGTTAAAGCTTGCAGAGGGCTTTTAAGTATTGATTCATGAATGTATCTAAAATCCATCTCTGGATTTTTTACATTTGAGAACTAGTGCACAGAAAGTCCATGGAAAGCTCTGTTCCTCAGCTGAACATAGAGTTATATTTCCATACTGTAGGGTCTGCTGCAGAACTCATTGACCAGCCCAAGCCTACCCAACGAGTTCTATGACAGGTCAGTCCACACAGTGCAGTGTGCTTTCAGTTTAGCACTGTGGCAGCAAAGATCTAATTTTATTTTTTCTTTTATTTATAATTTTGCAAACACTAAAATATGTAGAAAAACAGCTGTCATCTCACTCTAGCTATCTTGCCTTTTGTATTCCATCAACTACTTCATAACATCTAACAATTGCTTTGTAAGAATAATGCACAAGGAAAAACATTTCTACTGAGTCAATAGCTAAAAACACAACAGTGGTATTTTCTTGTTATTCCATACCAAGTAGTATTTACAATACCAACTAGTAATAACACTCAGTGCAACTAATACACAGAGATACCCAAAAAGTTTACAAGCATCTTGCTCTAAAGTCAAAAAAGGAAATTAAAAAAAAAAGAAAATTAAACAGCATATTCTAAGTGAACACACGCTAGAATTATAGAATCAGTGCCTGTTTTCTTCCTATATTGTTGTAATGTAAATATTGTAGCACTTAAAATTCTCCAAGTTTCTTTTTAGAAATTTCTGAGTTTTAATTTTATCACGTGTTAGAAAAAGCGATCTCTCAAACAAAGCCAAACTCAATTCCATCAAATCTGTTATTTGTAATGCAAAGGTGAGATTCACAGAATCTTTAACAGAAAACTAACAAGAAAAACTTGACACTATAATATCATAATTAGGCATTTACTGCAAAGGCAGGCATCCTGATTTCTAGCACCTGATCTCATGACTATGCACAGTTAACATAGAGTAGAACTTCCTGGCTTGAAGGGAGTGCTGTCATGAGTCTTGATTGCTTTCTTTCTTTCCAGTTTCAAAATCTCACATTCTTGATTTCATACAGTCTTACAAAAAAGAGGTGTATAGTGTATTCAGGAAGGCTAGACCACAGTCAGTTAGGCAACTCACATGAGAATTGCAGGTCTGGAGTCCGTTAGAAAGAGCGGCCTAGAATACAGATCTTCCATTTTCAGGGTGAAAGCTGTATGTACTAAAATACCATACAAAGGGCTTTGTGCTGAATTGAATGTTATGTTTAGCACATTCTTATCACGCATTTGACTTCAAATAGCATTCAACACATTTCATTTCTGTATAGACAGAGGCACTATTGTGCAAACACGGTTGAAAAACTGTAGATATCTAAGTAACTCAATGGATCCAAACCTCAGGATCTGTGAACTCTCAGATGCCCAGTTGACTAGCTGTACTTTGTTTGAGAGATTACACTCCCCTTGCATTACACACAGGTTTTGTTTGCCAGCCTGGATCTTGTTTTATTTCCATTAACCTTTCTTTCCATTAACCATTTCAAAAATTGGTGAAGCAAAAAGAAGGCAAATTCAGCATTTTACTCTTTCAGATCTCCCAGAAAATTAAACAAAAAACATCAGTTATGAATTTTTTTTAAATCTCATTTAAAAGAACATGCAATCTAGAATACCTGAGGATAGCTGAGCTAGAAACCTATAGGAGGCATCTGGCCAGGGAAGGGGTGAATCTCTGAGGAAGCTGCTGCTGACTAGAGGACAGTTCTGAGTGCCTGGACTGTAGACTTCTGCTGGGAGAGGCAGAGAAGAACTCTGTAAGTCACTGCTTCAGTGGCATTTAGACAGTGGAAGCTGAGAAGGGGCTCACAGAGTAGCAGAATATCCTGAATATGAGAATATTTGTTTTGGTATACAGTTTTGGGCTCTTAAAAAATACTCATGAAGAGGTACATGTGCTTTGAGATACTACCCCGTGCTCCTTTTTTTAAGTTTATACTTCAAGCTCTTTGAAAAAAAGTCTCACATAAACATCTGGTGGTTGTTTGCACCAATTTTCAGGTGCTATCACAGTTTACTCTTTAACCAGGCACATGGAGAGGGGGGGGATTCTACCAGATCTACTATCCTTCACTTGCCTTTTTATTCTCTGTCCCTTGCTGTTTCTTTCCCCTTACATTAGACTGTTGATGCTGACAAGTTTGCATCTTCACAGGAGAAGACTGGTAGGAGTATAGAGAGCTCAAAGATACAGCATTCAAAGAAAACAAGAGTGTAAAAACAAGGCAACTGATTTAGATATACTGATCATTCATTATTTTTATGTGTGTCAAATGCTTTCAGCCAAAATACTTCTACTTACTAGAAGCATGCCCTTGACTACCAGATGGTTCCTACATTCTACCTTGGATTCTTGCTTTCTTATGAGCAATCTGCACTTCAACAGGTTTTTAATTCCCCTATCCCCTATATAAAAACATTGTTTTAAAATAATTTCTTTAGCAAACATGAGATACGTGCATGCAAGTTCAGTACACAGTAGGTAAAATGCAAGGGAAAACCACCTACTTTGTTCAGAGCTTATGACATACCATAAGTTATGAAAATGGCTAATACTAAGATTACATTTTAAAAGCAACATGAATTAAACGTTCAATAACCCTAGTAAATTAGGGCTGTGTATGGCACAAAAAAGTGTCAGTTAACCCTACTAGTTTCTTTATGAACACATTAAGCCAAAATACTAGTATATACTTAATTTCCAGAAATACCTACATGCTAATTTCTTCTTCACTGGATAAATGCATCACTAACATGGTGACATGCAATGAGCCAGAGTGAACCATTGCTTTGGAAAGCCTTTGATCCTTTTGTATTATTGCATCTTGGACAGCCTGAATACTGCCAGTAATCTGGGAAGAAAGACACAGAAACAACAGTTAGCCACTACAACAATTACTGTATCCCATCATGCAAGTGAACAAAAAAGCACACAAACTAAAAACAAACATTTATGTAAAACCCTTTCTAGAGGAAGAACATTTTATCCTCTGACAAAGTTGTGCTAACTGACCCAAGTGAACCCAAATGGGATATATAAATAGAATGATTAATAAATCACTGGACAGACCCCATCACATCTTAATAGAAGCTTCCTTCCATAAGTATTATTAACTGAAGCAAATTAAGATCATGCAGTTTTACACTGCCAGTAATACCAACAAAAAGGTTTCTTCAAGGAATTTCTCTGCCTACTCTGCTAAATATCTGTCTTGCTATGTGCAGGTAAGTGACTGAAAAAAAAAACTGATCTTTGCAGGACTGGGCACATACAAAACCAGAATATTTAGTAAATCAGAGATATCTGATTTGCAATTCTGACTATATTATCCAATAGACAGATATAATGTATATACTCCCTTCAAATGTATTTAGACAAATTTCCTTGCAACAGGTACAGAGTTCTAAGTTCATCAGTCTTTCTCTTTAAAAATACTGGAATTACATTTTTATTGAAAATTATTTATATGGTTATACATGTTTACTGTGCTAGACATTATGCTAGTTGTACTGTAGCAATTTAAAAAACAAAATACCAAAAGCCTGCAATAATTCTTGAGTACGTTAGTGAAAATTAGATCAAGTCAAATAAACCTGACCATCTGACAAAATTAATTACTTCTTAGAGTGAACAATTCAAACAGTGAACAAAACATTACAGTCAAATAATCTTTCGTGTATAAAGTCTTAAAGAAGCAAGTTGAAAACTCCAATCTCACTTTTTTGTAGTTTACTTATTTGAAATTCAGTAATGAATACTTCACAAAAGTACTGTACAGACTTGACTTTTATTAGATAAGCACAAGTAGCTCTTAGGTACAAAAAAAGCATTGATGTATTTTGGTAGCTCTGTTAATCATAAAGAACACAAATTTCCTGGGAAAGTCAATCTAATGGGACTGTTCAGTATTTTTCTGACTGAATTTCTTAAGATGAGTTCTGCCATGCAGAAATTTTACCCAATAAGCCATAGATATCTAGTAGTGTCATATAAATATAATTAAATTATAACTCAAAGGAACCAATGCTAGCGAGGGTAGGGAGAAGGATGGAAGGTAAAAGCTACTTGCCAGAAAAGGCGATACGACATTTACAAAACCACACGTGTCTTAAGTACTGTAGGATGAATGAAGAAAATTCCACCAACATTTTATCATAAATCATGTTGTAACAAGACCACATTTCTTCTTATGCCAGAACTGATCTCGTCCTGGATAAATAACAGTTTCATTGTCTCAGATACAGGAGGAATTGAATCCATATTTAAGCAAAGAACTAGTAGATGCGATTCCCACTAAGTACAAAGTATTGTCTGAGTATTTAAGTTTATAAGCTCAATTAAAAAAAAATAAACAAAACTCAAAAATTATACGTATCATAGTAATTACAATTTTATTCTTTTCAACAATTGCTTCTAAATTTAATTGGCACTTGTGAGCTGGAAAGGAAAAAATATCAATGTAAGCATACAATCCCTTCAGAGTACAGAAGACAGATGTGGCATTGTGTTATCAGAGCAGTAAAGACCATCCTAGCTCTGAAAGAGATCAATACTGCTCAGCATTTAGTTTAGCAGCCTATACCCTACATCCCCATACTCCTAAAGCTCCCTTCAGTAGTACTTCCACAAAAGCATGCTCTTTCAAGGCTCACTCTTTTATGCAAGCACCAATGACACAAAAACTGTAGGAAATTAATACTTCTGAGATGTGAATTTTTCTGTCCAAAATTGGACAACAGGTTGAAAACCCAAAAAATCCCAATGGACAGGCTCATAGCTGCATAAACTCTATTAGGAAACTAAGCTAAAAACCTAAAAAATAATATGGCTTTGGAACAAGATTAAGTCCAAAGACAGCCAGTTATCAGTTCCAGAGAAAAGTTATTGCTGAATCCATCAAGAATGTATGAAAAATCCTGCCCTTTGGATACAGGTAAAATAAAAAGAAGGCTGAGCACATCCTCTCTTTCTCTCTCTCTCTCTAAATGACAATGCTCTGTACAATCAACATTATTTGGAAATAAAAAAAGTTTTCAAGTAAGTTTTTCTGAATTTCAGAAACTTGTTTTTCAGATGTTTTCCCTAAAGTTATGCGATGAAAGTCTAACACAACAGCTGTTAAATAGGTGTGCCATCACAATGCATATCACAATTTCAGATTCGTTCTGTTTTCTCCAATAAATCTAAGTGTACTCAATTAACATTTGAGTGTACTATTCTAATGAAGCAAACTAGGACTTTTCCAATGCTATATAATAAGCTTTGACCCACTGCATAAATGAAAACTTTATATTGCTATTAAACCTATTATTTACATTACCTTACAAAGTACTATTTTAGATTTCCACTGCTATCATGCTATTTATTTTTACTTAAATGTCCTAACGGAATTCAAAAGCTTTTTGAAGGCTGATCACACTTAACAATTCCTCCCTCTGAATTTTTAAAATTTAAAAAAAAAGTTAAAAAAAAAGGCCTCAACTGCTGATTTCAAGATCTCCTCTCCCATTACTTGAAGTACATTATTCTGAGAAGTAATAGAATAACACCATAACATACTTCTCACCATACTGAGAAGTAATAGAATAACACTAGGATACTACTAGTAAGTAAATGTAAAGCTTTAAAGATTTAACAGATCAATAGCAATTATAGTCAAGACTGGAGAACCCTGAAAGGCTAACCTATCAAGTGATAACACATCATGTAAGTCATAACTTAAAAAAAAAACAAATAGAAAATGATACAATTATCATAATCTATTTTACTAGTTTTACACAAGTAATAATGCAAAGTTCAATATAAATTCAAAAACATGGAACAATACTTTTCTAAAGATTCAAAACAATTAAAATGAAAACAAGAAAACTGTTCATTTTCCAAGAGGAACAGCTGATTAAATGTTTCGGAAATATCCTTTATTAAAAAATTTCCTCTCTGTAAAGCTTAAATAACTACATAAAATACAAATAAATGACACTAATGCTTAAAATACTTCACTGGAATAAAATAAGCTCTTCAAAACATAAAGGTCTCTCATTACCAACTGAAATACTACCAGCAATTACCAGATTGACTCTGGCTATCAAGAAACAGGCATCTAAATTTTGGCTAATATTGCCTATAAAAATTCCGATGTGTGTTTTCTACTTTCAGAACAACTTTATCTCTAAGGCAAGTATAAACAAAACTTTCTAGCAAAGTCCTGGAGTTCCCAGATGCTCTGAGATTAAATTTAAAGAGTTGTTTCTTTACCTCTGTAAATGATATGACTAAATAATGACATATAAAAAACCAAGCATATTTAAGACCTTCCCAACCAGCTTGTGGGCATAGCAATGATTGTCAGCAGGAATTCTCAATTACCAGATTATATAACCCCTACATTATTCTTGCTCTTGTTAAATCATGGAATCTGTTAAAGATCTTGAAGAAGATCTTGAATCAAGATCTGTTATAGATCTCGAAGAAAAGATATTTTAAAATAAGATGTCACAAAAGATATCCTACAATATTTGTAACAGGATATCCTGGATCTTATAAAACCAGGCTTTACAATCTCTTCTTTACATATTATGTTTTGAAGAGTCAAAGACTGCAGTGTCATTTTCAAACCTATTTTAGTGTTCATTTCATATTTTCTTAATCTTATTTTACTTTTTCAGAGAACTGATAATACAGATACAGGATGACTTAAAATTCATCTGAGATGGTTTCTGATATTAAAAAAACCCACAAACTAAATTTGCAAATGTTGTTAAACCGTTGGGTTCAACTTATTAAACATAAGGCACCTACTTTCCTCGTTTCAGACACAAAAGATATCAAAGATGTACCAGAGACAACCTGCAGCATGTAATAAATCATTTTCATTTACTGCCTAAATGAAACAATTCACGTAACTGCAAGGAAATACATTTCTTAAAGAGCTCTTTGCATTTCCTGAATTCATGTGACCAACATCTCACTAAAACAACAGGCGTTAGAATTTTAAATAAGATGAACCATTTTACTGTAAAATGCTCAACTACAAACTGCCAAATTAAAACAGTAACAGATCCAAATATAAATTTGTATCTTTAAGGAAATCTAAATATATTGCTAGAATTTTTCTTATTAAATTTAATAGGAATGTCTCCCTTATTCTACGTGAACAACAAAATAGGCTATACTGAACACTGCAGAGAGGAAATCTCAGCAAGCTTCAGTGAAATCCATAAGACTGACAAACTGAATAAAAATGTAAGTATTTTTCCTCCAGTCTTTTTTAGAAAAGCAATTTTACTCACAAAAATGTTACATTACACAGCATTACTCATTGAATAGACTGCTAATGTTTCTTTAAACGTACCTGAAAAAAAAAAGTTTTGCACACTGTTCTTAGAAACACATGCAGCTGTTGAAGTAATTCTGGTTATACCATATTAGTATAATAAAGAATATCACCTTTGGATTAGTAATTGGAAGAGAAATGAAATAATTTGGCTGATACTGTTTGTTCTTTTTCTTCTTTCTCTCAGTTTCTTCTTCAATTTCTCTTCCAATAGCCCGCTTTCTTTTCTTCTTAATACTTAGTTCAGAAGCTGCATGCACTGAAGAGAAAAAAAAACTCACTTTCAGCACAAAGACATTTAAACAAAAACTAAGACACTCTTAATATCACACCAACAGGAGCTGGACTTGAATCAACTGACTGGAGCATGTCTTCCCACTGACCTGCTCTGCCCATGCTCTGAACTGTCTGACTGGGATCCAACTCTCACTGGAATTAATGTAGCCATACAAGTGAAGTACCACACCTGAACTAACAGCCTGCACCTCTAAGCAGAATTTATAAACTGCTAATGCAGACAGACACATGGCTTCCAAACCACCAAGCCTCCCTTAGTCAACATATGCAGCAGGACAGCAGGCCTGCAAATTGTCCATACTTGAACATGGACATGACTGTAGAGCAGAAGGAAGAAGAATATTAAACTTCAAAAATCCCATGCGTTCTGCATTTTGAAAGATAAAATGCAGTAATATATAGGATTATCAAAGCTAAAAGTTGTACTAGACTAAGAATAACCAATAGCACCAATGAACCAAATCCAGCCCAGAAGAAAATATCATCCCAGACAGATTTGCTCTCTACTCCTCCGCTCCCAGAGATACAGAAAGAAATGTATGTGTCCTCAGTTCTTCCTTTACACATAATTGTGTTTCTCTTGGCTCATTTTCTTGAGCTTTTGCAGACCCTCTCCCACCACAATGCCTGATACATACCCACAAGCTGACCAGGCTGCAGACGTCCACGGTCCAATTAGAAATGTACTTCCAGTCTCATGCTGGGAATACACATATTGAAGGACAGCTCACACAGTCCATCACCTCAGAAGCTCACATACAGTAATGTGAATTGACATATGAAATTTCTTTATTCTGTGACTCATTGCTCAACAGGATAACAAAAGGCTGAATTCTTAACATGCTCAAGTACTGCAGGACTGAATAGTAGTAAGAGATGCTCTGGACTGTAACCTGTTTTCAGGGAGACTGTTCCATGTGCATGACCCATGTGTCCCTGCCAACAGGTAGGACCAAGAACTGAGTGCATGATGTGTCTATGCTTTCACATCACTTCTGTTTAAAGTACTTACTAGCACATTCATCTTCAATATCTGTGTCCACAAATGGCATTTCTGCCATTAGAGAATCTATTGAATCAGCAGCACATAGCTCTTCACTCTGTTGTGTTTTTTCATTATTCTCTTTAAAGATTTTCTTTTGCTGCATATTTTCCAGCCCATCTGTAATGTATTTAAAATGGATCTTAGTTTTTGATATAAAGAGCAAAGAAACATTACACATAAGCAACATACAAAGTAAACAGTTCATTAATTATCAGCAAAGAAATATTGACATATAACCCTGCAAGGATCCTGTTCTTCTTTGTCAACAGATCAGTAAAAATACCTCAACATTTTATATGAAATAGCAAAAAATAGAGTTCTGCTTTCTATAGTTTAATAACCTATGGTCTCATTTGGTTCCAAGTAAATGAAAATACTGCAAAAAAACCCCACCAAAATTATAACTGAGCATAAAAAATAATACCCTTCAGACATCACATAATGTTCATTTTAGATAACAGTAATGGCATATGAAACTCAGTGCAGACAAACATTGGCAAATTAATTCCACTATAAATATACTGAAAATGAGCCATGAAGAAGCAGCAGGAAGGGAATCCTAGCATTCCACATATAACAAAGGGTTCTCAGCTGACTATATCATTCAGGAATGAGATGATTATTGAATTCCTGCATTTCCCACTCAGTATAGCATGTTTTAGACAGCAATGATCTGAATTTCTCATTCTAAAAAACTGACTTCTAGTATTTAAGCTATAGAAGGAAGTCAATGTCCATGAAAACATATCTTACATGTACAAAGATATACATAAAGTTGTACCTTAGCGGAATACCACAATCACAGAATATTTTGAGTTAGACAGGACAGAATAATGTCCACTAACAAATTTTTTTAAACGTCTTTTTCCCCAAGATTACTAACTGAATATGAGTAATTTCCTTATGTCTACTTCACAATTCTGCATCAGTAAACATTAACATTGGCATATTAAGTTACACCTTAAAAAAAAAATAGAATAAGCAAAATCTTCTCTAGCATTAAACAATGGGCATATAATCAGGAACCTCTTTTGGGACAACTCCACAATGGGATTACTGTAGTGGAAGGAGCTGTGTGTTAGATTTGCAGTTTATCCCAGGACAGCTCATTACTACAGGCAACACACTTTCAAAGCTCCTCTCATGACCAGTGCAGATGGCCCAAATCTGACCTAAGAGGAAAATTCAGCAGCAAAAGCGTACACTGTGTGCTTAAGGCATGCAAGGATACACGTGTATAAAATCGATATTACAGAACCAGTGTGGGTGATTATCACCCTGTGGAATGTTTCTTACACATATCACTTTATGCTAGGGAAGATAAATAAAAGAACAATCTGCTTAAATGCTAATTCACTCCAGGCTAAAATAGGGAAACGTAAATCACTCTCTGGTTGTAGCCCGACACCTAACTTTATCCCCCCAGGCTATCCAAAGGAAACAAAGTATTTAGATTTGTTATTTGTTCCTCGCAGACACTAAAGAACTCTGCATAACAAACAGATGCTAAAGCAATAATAAAATTACTTAACATTTAGATTAAAGCTCACACACAACATTGTTTCTGGTATCCGCGAGCATACAGAAAACCGTGGATCCAAAGAGATCTCAAAGTGAAGGACAAGACAGAGGTCCATGAAACTGACAAACAAGTAGGGGCAGGGGCAGAAAACCTCAAAATTCAGCGGTGCAGAATCATCAGCTGAGAGCAAAACGGGTTTGTTAAGGTAGCATCAGCTACAGAACAAGGACTCACATAAGTCTGAGGGATGTATATTGCAGATAATGTGTTTCCTTTGCTCTGTCTGCTCAAAAGGCAACATACCTGCACCACTTTGCAAAATGCAGCCTGCTCACAATGGCAAAGGCACAGCTAAAGTAATTAACAATGCTCCTCCTTCAGTAAACTGACTTGAACAGGCACTCTGTCTAAATTGTACACCTCGTGCTTCTACCAAAAAAAAACTCCCTCGCTTTTTTGAAAATACTAATTAAACAAATCAGCAACAAAATTCAAGAGTTGCATTCTACTTACTAATACAACTTGAAAACAAGATTTTTCAGACTTCTTGACATAATGTTGATATTCTGAAGCCTAGAGTACAAAGCTAGCTTCTGTAGGAACTCCTTGACCATCAAGCTGTTATAGGATAAGCTCTTTTTTCTTAATTGCATGCTTAATTATATTTGCCTGAATTTCACATATGAGTAGGTATATCCATTATTCCTTTGTTTGTATTTAAGTGACTGCTGATCTTCACCAGCATTTGCCATCTGTTCCAGCAGGAAAAAAAAATCATGATACATCTACCTCATAAAGGAGAGACCACAGAAACAAGGAGCAACAAACCATATCTGATCCCAGCTGCCTTCTCTACATATTCAGATTATTGTTTCAGATAGAGCAATCTTCTATTATTTGACATGTAAGTATCACAGATCACAGTGAGACTTGATCTTCAGGCACTGTTACCTGTTCACTATGTTTATGTGTTTAATAGGTTTATCACAGAATCAACTGGGTTGGAAAAGAACTCTGAGATCATTGAGTCCAACTTATGACTGAATACCACATTGTCAACAAGGCCATGGCACTAACTGCCACGTCCAGTCTTTCCTTAAACAGAACCAGAAACATGACTCCAATGCCTCTCTGAACAGTCTGTTCCAATAGTCAACCACTCTTTCCATGAAGAATTTCTTCTGAATGTCCAACATAAACCTCCCCTGGTGTAGCTTAAGTCTGTGTCCTCTTGTCCTGTTGCTGGTTGCCTGGGAGAAGAGGCCAATCCCCACCGGGGGAGGCTACAGGTAGTTGTAGAGAGAGATAAGATCCCCCTGAGACTCTTTCTCCAGGGTTAACACCCTCAGCTGTTCCTCATCAGACTTGTGCTCCAGACCCTTCACCAGTGCCATTGTTCTTCTCTGGACACGCTCCAGCTACTCAATGTACTTCCTGAATTGAGGGGCCATGAACTGGACACAAGAGTTGAGGTGTGGCCTCATCAGTGCCAAAAACATTGGGACAATCCCTGCCCTGGTCCTGCTGGCCACACTATTGCTGATCCAGGCCAGGATGCCATTGGCCTTCTTGGGCACCTGGGCAAACTGCTGGCTCACGTTTTGTTGACTGTCAAAACAGTACCCCCAGGTCTTTTCCCACTGGACCACTTCCCAGCCACTCTGTCCCCAGCCCGTAGTGCTGCAGGGGATTGTTGTGGCCAAAGTGCAGGACCCAGACTTGGTCTTGCTGAATCTCGTATCACTGAAATCAGCCCATCAACCCAGGTCCTTCTGCAGAGCCTTCCTACCTTCCAGCAGATCAACACTCCAACCCAACTTGATCTTGTCTGTGAATTTGCTAGTAGAAGACTTGATCTTCTCATCCAGATTATCAATAAAGATATTCTACAGGACTGGACCAAACACTGATCCCTGAGGACACCACCAGTGACCAGCTGCCAAATGGATGCAGCACCATTCCCTATCTCTCTCTGGGCCTGGCTGTCCAGCCAGTTCTTAACCCAGAAAAGAGTGCACCTGTCCAAGCCATGGGCTGACAGCTTTGCCAGGAGGGTGCTATGGGAGATGGTGAAGTCTTTGCAGAAGTCCAGGTAGACAATATCTACAGCCTTATTCTTATCCACCAGGTGGGTCACCTGGTCACAGAAGGAGATCAGGTTGGCCAGGAAGTATCTGCCTCTCCTAAACCTGTGCTGGCTGGGTCTGATCCCTTGGTTGTCCTGCCTGTGCTGTATGATCACACTTAAGATGACCTGCTCCGTCACCTTGCTGGGCACTGTGGTCAGGCCGCCAGACCTGTAGGTCCCTAGATTCTTCTTTCTTGTAGATGAGCATCACACTGGTCAGACTCCAGTTGCCTGAGACCTCCCAGGTTAGCCATGACTGATGACAGATGGATAATGGAGAGAGGCTTAATGAGCTCTTCTGCCAGTTCCTCGTCACCCTAGGATGGATCCCATGCAGCTCCATACACTTGTGAGCATCTAAGTGGTTAAGCAAGTTACTAACTACTTCCTCCTGGATTACAGGGGGTCCATTCTGCATCTCCTGCCTGTCTACCAGTTCAGCCGGGGCCAGGTGCCCTGAGGATAACAAGTTTTCCTGTTGAAAACTGAGGCAAAGAAGGAGTTAAGTACCTCAGCCTTTTCCTTGTCTTTGGTGACTATAATCCCCTCCATGCCCAATAAAGAATGGAGGTTTTCCTTGGCCCCCTTCTGTTATGAATGTATTTATAAAAACACTTTTCATTTTCCCTAATAGAAGTAGCCACAGTAAGTTCTAACTGAGCTGTCACCTCTCTAATTTTCTCTCTACATGACCTAACAACACCCTGAAATACTTCTGAGTTGCCTGCCCCTTTTACCAAAGGTGATACACCCTCTGATTTTCCTCCAAGTTCCTGTGAAAACTCCCTGCTCAGCCAGGCTAGTCTTCTTCCCTACCAGCCTGTCTTTCAGCACACAGGGACTGCCTGCTCCCACGTCTCCAAGATTTCTTTCTTAAAGTATGTCCAGTCTTCCTGGCCCCCTTTGTTTTTAAGAGCTGCTTCCCAAGGGACTCTCTAAATCAGTGTCCCGAATAGGCCAGAGTCTGTCCTCTCTAAGTCCAAGATAGGGTTTTTGTTGATGCCCCTCCTTACTTCAGCAGGTACTGAAAATTCTTATTGTATTGTGATCACTCTGCCCAAAGCAGCCTCTGACCACCACATCTCCCACCAGCCCTTCCCTGTTCATAAAAAGCAGGTCTAGCAGGACACTGCCGCTGTAGGCTCCCTCACCAGCTGTGTCAGGAAGTTATCTTCCAAATGCTCCAGGAACCTCCTAGACTGACTTCTTTCCACTGTTGGGTCTCCAGCAGACACTGGCAGGTTAAAGTCTCCCACAAGAACAAGGTCTAGTGATGGTGAAACATCAGCCAGCTGCCTACAGAATATTCCATCTGCCTCTTTATCCTGGTTGGATGGACTGTAGTGGATTCCCACCAGGATATCTGGCTTACAGCCTTTGCCCTGATTCTCAGCCCTAGGCACTCAATATTATCACCACTATCCTCAAGCTCTGTGCAGTCAAAGCACTCCCTGGGGTACAGAGACACCCCCTCCCTCTTCTTCCTTGCCTGTCTCCTTGAAGAGCTTGTAGCCACCCGCTGCAGCACTCCAGTCATGACAGTCACGCCACTACATCTCCCTGATGGCAGCTATATCACGGCTTTCCTGCTGCCCGATGGCCTCTGGTTCCTCCTGTTTCTTACCCATACCGCCTGCACTGGTGTCGATGCACTTCAGCTGGGCTACTGATTTCATCCCTAACACTGGCATGCAGCCCCTAGGCTCATCCCTAGAGAGCCTATCTCATCCCCTTCCCCCTTCAAACCTTCTCAGTCAGTCCTGCCAACTCATTGTCTAGAACATTTTTGCCCCTGTTAGACAGGTGAACACCATCTGCAGGCCTGGTGCCACATAATCTCCCCACGATAAAAAAAACAAAACAAAACAAAAAAAAAAAAACAACAAAACAAATTCCACCAATGGCACCATCTTAAAGCCACTTGTTGATCACATGGGTTTTCCTGTTCTTTCTGGCATTCATCTCTGATACCAAAGGAATCGAGGAAAACATCACCTGTGCTATTGTCCCTTAAACAAGAGAACCCAGTGCCTTGAACTCCTGTTTCATTACCTTGGTACATCTCTCATCAACCTTGTCACTGTCAACCTGGACAGCCAGCAGAGGGTAGTAACCTGGACAGTAAGCAGTGGGCAGAATTAGCTCAGGGAGTCTCTTGGTAATATCCCTTACCTCGGCCACAGGAAGTCATCAGACTTTCCTGTGGAATGGGTCCAACCAGCATACAGAGCCCTCAGTTCCCCTCAGAAGCAAGTCACCCACTATAGCTGCCCTTCTTTTTTTTCTTAATAAGTGTATTTGTGATCTGCCTGGTTGACTGCATTGGTCTGGATGACCCTCCAGATAAACCCTCTTCTCCACTGTTGTCTGCCTGACCCTCAAGATCCAGAGCCTCCTACCTATTCTGTAAGAGCACCTAGGGAAGCAAGGGATGCCAGGAGCAGATTTTTCCACCTCTCTGAGAAGGGACCTTTTTCCATTCACCCCATTTGCTTGATGGCAAGAGGGTTGGGGCTCCTTGACTCTTCCTGAGCTTTCACTCACTGCTTTCTATTCATACTTTTAACAACAAACAAATCCTTCAGAGACAGTTTAACTGAGAGCTGCTGTAGAAGTAGATGGTCTTAGTGTCGATGCATTTTGAACCTCCAGTACTGGCACTACAGTTAACATAGCTAAGGAACTACTACTACTACTACTAATAATAATAATACTAAAAGCTTTTTGTGGAAAAAAATGGCAGGGTTAACATTCAGCCAGGTCACATACACAGGGAACTAAGAAGAAAAGGAGTAGTAGTAAACTTAGGGGAAAAAAGGGTAGAATTAGTGTTCAGTCAGGTCGGATGTAAACACTGTCGGCAAGCCTAGGGACTGAGCGGGGCAGTCAGGAAAGCGCCAGAGCCTTATGAACAATACTTAATAATTAAGAACTTAATAATTAAGTTGAAAAGTTTTCCCTACGCCCCAGCGCCCGCCCGCAGCCCAGGGGAGGCGGGCGCGGGGTCTCGCCTGCCCTGCCCCCTGCCCGCCGCGCCGCCGCCTCTCACCGAGCTCCGGGGCCGCGCTCCGGGCATCGCCTCCGCCCCGCGCCGCGGCCTCCGCCGGCCGCAGCGCCATGGGCACGGCCCGCCGGGCGAGCAGGGCTCGGGCCGCCGCCGAGCACAGCGACGGGAGAAGCCGCCGCAGCAGCGGCCGCATGCTCGGCCGGGGCGGACAGCGCTGTCCGCCGGGAAGCCGCGGGGCCGGAGCGCGTCCGGCGGAGCCGCCGCGCCCCTCGGGGAAGCGGCGGGGAACGGGGCCGTGCGGCCGTGGGACTACAGCTCCCGGCACGCTCCGCGGCGGGCTCGGCGCGAGGCGCTGCCCTCAGCGGCGGGCCGCAGCCGGGGGGCGCGGATGGAGCGCGGCTCTCGCTCGGTGTCGCCCGGAGAAGCGGCTGCTCCCGCGGGGGGCTGCGGCCAGCGGGATGTGGCGTCCCTCAAAATAACCGGCTGCGGCCCAGGGCGGCAAAGCGATAATTAACAGCGGAGAATAGACAGTTTTGCTCTGAATGTGCTCTGCTTCACGCAGCCCCCGGCCGCAGTGACCGCTGCACTAAGGGCTCTGCTCTCACTGTATATTCTCGTGTTGGGAATGGCCTCAGGGATAATAAATTACATAAAGAATAGAAATTTTGAGTTTCCCTGAAGTTACCGAATAGACCTTAAAAACTGACTGGCAAAGAAAGATAAAATGATGTAAAGGTGTGTACACAGGATTATAAGAGTGGCTGGAGCCGGTGGAGAGACAGATAAAAAGGGCTGTGTATGGGAGAGGCTGCTTGTCCGAAGGAAGGAAGGGGAGACGGTCTTTTCCTGCGTAAATAAAGACTTGGTGCCTCTTGGAAGCCAAATCCTCTCAGGGCGTTGGGTGGGAGAAGCCAAGCTAAATGCCACATGGTGCTTTTGCTACTTGGTCTATCCATGTAAACCAGATCTGAGGGAGCAGGTGGTATATATGCAGATAAATATTCCTACTTTCATTTGTAAACACAAAGTAGGATAGTGTCACGACACATCAGTAGATGTTGGTTGTAAATTGTCATCAGGCTGAACTCTTGCGTTTTTAACTTTGGCAACCAGCCCGCTGTTGAGCCTCCAGTTGTTGGCTAACAAGCCCTTAAATTCCTTACAATACATTTCCACAAAAGTGGTGGCTAGCAAGTCCTTAATTTTGTACCATACACTTTATTATGATCTCAACTTGCAAAACAAACCACTCAAAGGTGCTGTCTCAGAATGCACAATGCACTTCCATGGGCTCCCTACACCCATAACAAAGTTCGGTATGGGAGGTAGAATATGCCTGGCTAGACTCTGCCAGGCAGAGCAAGGGAGGGAGAGAAATAAAGAAAGAAAAGGGAAGGAAAGTACAAAGAATATCACCAGTCCTCACATCCTCCATTGGTCCTGCTGTGTTGGAGGGGCTGGAGCTGGGATCATGAGAAAGAAAGTGAAAGAGAAAAAGAGGGGAAAGAACGGGAGAGGGCCTGACCTGCTTTCTTTTCTACATAACCTGGTGCAAGCCTCTTACATAAAGCACATCTTTTGCCCTGTTTTGTTGATTCGTGCACAGCCAGCTCTTGGAGCCACAGGAGGTGAGTGGGGACAGGGACACTGAGCACAAGTGTCAAGGTGAAGCAGGAAATTGGGTCAGAACAGTTCTGCCCCACCTCTGCATCTTTAGATCACACCTTTCCCATGGTAACAGTCTCAGTGTTTGAGACAAAAAATGCTTATGTCCATTTCTCCAGAGATGGCAAAAGCAAATAAATAAAATAGGATGGTTGGAGGAAACAGAAGGAAGTAAATAAAATAGGATGGTTGGAGGAAACTGCTGGAGGTTAGAAGCTGGTTGAAAGAAGAGTGAAAAATGAGGCCAGTTCCTGTCTTTGGCTGCTCCTTTTACCGTTATTTTGATCCATTTTGACCTGTGTTTGCCTTTCACATAGAATTTTTATTCGATTTGCATAGTTCTGTAGAGGCCAAAGGTTGGATGTGATGCAGAAGTCTGCGTTCTGTGGGATCCAAGAGAAGCTTTTGGATGAGTCTGCTGGCAAATTTTTATTTCCATTTCATTTGAATATCAGCTGTCATTCGGAGACTAAATGCATAAGTGGTCATGTCTTCCTAGCCCGTTTCCATTGTCAAGTACAATACTTCCATCAAACTGATTCTAGAGAGTTATAGATCAAATATTGGAAGAAAATATTTTTGGAATTAAGTGACTTTTTGTAAATATGAATTTTAAAATCAATTTGGATATGAAACTGCTCTGAATCAATTCATTAAGTTTTTTGCAGAAATCTTCAGTGAGAAAATTTTAGGAAAAAACACTTTTGTTTGTAAAATTGACAGGGGAGTTCAATGCAATGTTTAAATTAAGGTAGCATTTAATAGTGCTCTTAACAAATGAAAATGCAGTGCATTTTTGTGGAGCTAAAATTGTCTGTAACCAGCACCCACTAGCCTGGCATTAAAATGATGCTTGTAGCTGTATTCTTTGGTCACATGACTTGCCTGAATATAATACCTCCAGGAGGAGAGGAAGTGAGAAATGAAAAGTACCTCAGCTAGAGCTGGTAGCAGTTCCCATGAATTGTCCCTACAAATCACAGAAGTGGTGTTGGAGAGAAATGTTTAATTGAGGATGAGAAATATGAAGTAACAAGTTGTGATTTTTCTGCCTGCCCAAATACTGCACAAGTTTTACCGAGGTCACTGACCCGGTGCCTGGCAGAAACTGCTTTTCATTACTGCTTAGGTTTGGCCTGAAGCCAGCACTTTATCAATTTTCTGTGGCCTTGCCTTTATTAAAGAAAGTTTCTGATTAACCTCTCAGCAGTACAGTTGTCCCTTCAAAGGGAAAAAAAAATCACATTATGACAGCTGGGTGACGCTGGCAGAAAGAGGAAGCAGGGTCAGCTCTGTGGTTATATTTGCTTACACAACTGCATTGCCAGTGCCTGTTAGCCTCTCACCTACCTTTCCTTCCACTAATTTCAGGCAAATTCTGTAGAGTGTTAGAGGATTCAGAAGTATGATATTCCCACACCTTTCCTGAAAGTGGGTAGTCTGGGAGAAAAGAAAGATCCATTTCACTCCCAAAACTGAGGGAAAGAAGAAACAGTGCTGTGTGTCTTTTTTTCCAAAAGTGGCTGTCCATGAGTACTGGCCAGCTCCTTACACTGTAGGTCACAGCACATATTATCAATACATGTTATGTCTTATCTTAGTCAAGCAAGAGATACGTGGGAGTTATGAGCTAGGAGTATTTGGGGCATGACTCACTGAGGGAAGTTAGGTAGTAAAAAGGCAGGAACGGGATATGTTGCAGGGAGCCTAGAGGAGACACTGGGATATTGTATAGGACATGGGAGGGAGTTGAAGGTATTGTAATGTGAGGGTATGGAAGCTGTAGGGGAAGCTTGGGTTGTTGTGATAAGAAGGGAGTACGTAACTGATACAAAACAAGTCTTCATTATTGTCGCTGCTGATACAACATCTTGTATTCTGACAAGTAAAGAAGAATAACAGACCATGACCTGATAGTAATTAGAGATTTGCCAGAGAAACAAAGAAAAGTTTGAGCTGCAGTACTACAGATGATGGAAAATGAGAGGTAGAGGAGTACCTAGGATAAGGTAATTTAATGCAAAGGTCAAAAAGCAAGTAGTCTGGAATCTCTACAATAACTGGTATAAAAGGAAGAAGTGCATGAAGATGCTATCAGATGTAGTTAATAAATACAAAATGTATTTGATTGACATCTGACATGAAAAAATAATATAAATGGATATTTTCATGATCTGTTGATCACAGGCAGTTCATTTACATTTCAGGAGGAGGGAACAGAACAGCAGAAAGCAGCTGATAAATTAACTGCTTACCAAGAGCCGCAGTTCTTCACTTGCTACCCTCTGGATAGCAACCTGTTATGAGGGACATGGGCTAAGGATCAGCATAGACAAACAAATGCTGTTAATGTCAGTGTAGTATTTCAGACACTTCCAGGTTTTTCCAGAATTTTTGAGGAATGACATCTGTTGGTGTAGAAAGGATCCACCTAACAAAGTGGGGCCAGAATGTCTTTGCCAACTGGCTTGCCACCCTCATAAGGATGGTTTTAAACTAGGTTTAGTTGAAGGATGGAGAAGCAGTCCCATCAGACCTAAGATGGAAGAGAACTGGAAGAGAACTGAAGAGCTAAAAGCTGGAGTAGTGACAGAGAGGTAGTGGTAGGCAATGGGAAAGCATGATGGCAGAGATTGCCTGGCATTTAGGGGGACCCCAATAGGCTAGAAAAGTGGAACAGTACATGCTGCTTGCTACATGATATTCAACAGACAATTGTAAAACCTTGCATCTAGTACCTGATGGGTTTTGGCAAAAATGGCTGGATGCACATCTGCGCTAACTTAATGGTCCATGACATATTTTACCAACTTGGACTATTTACTGGGTGTTATTGTTAGGTGTAATCTCTAGCCTGAACTCCTACAGAATTTGCTCCCTGAGCACAGCATTTATTAAACCTAATTTACTGCTTTACCCATTCACCTTGCAAATTTTATCTCATTGGCTAGTTTTAATATTTTCTCTTAAATACTTCAAGCAGCAGACATAGAATATGCTTTCCCAATCTATGTTTTTCCTGATTTGATCTTCCTTTCACTTTTCAACACCGAAAATCCACTAGAAATCATGTAGGTAAATCCTCATTCTGCACCAGAGTTATGTCATCCTTTTCTAGTCCACAAAATCAGTCTTCCTTATGTTGCTCCATCGTCAGGTTGACAGAAGATATTAATTTCTTTAGTTTTGTCTCAGAAGCACAAATTCCATCACTGTGATATACATCACTACATTTTCCAAAATGTGAGGTAATTCAAATACAAATAATAAAATGGACCATCTCCAGTAGTTCATCTTTTGTAATGTGAGTAGATAGCTTTCTTTTTCTTTTTTTTTAAATATTTATATACACACAAACAAAACTATAATATAAAAAATAACTCTAAGTGATTTTGACTACCACCATCTTGTTTTTCTGATTATTGACAAATATAACGTGGATTTAAACAAAAGGTTGCCTGTCCTGGAGATCGTTAAGTATGCCAGTCAGCAGGGTGAAGACAACATTCAGTTTGATAGGAAACCTTCACACTCCTCCAATATGAGAGACTGTACACTGAAATAAAAGCAGGTTTCACTTTTTAGAACTTTACTAAACCCACTTCACTTTTTAGCTCTAGAGGTCAAGTTAGGTTTGATCTGGAATGTCCAGTTTCCTGAAGCTGTTCTTTTTTTCTGACTGAAAAAGAGATTTGAAAAAAAGCATGTGCAGGGAAAAAGTGCATGGAAAGTGTTTAAGTAAGAGAAGACACTGCCTGCAATTAAAAAGTTTGAGTGAATATGGCCAACTACATGCAGAAGTCATGCAGCTGAGACACTTACTAGATCCTGCATTCCTTGAGCAAAAGACACTTTACTGGGAGTCTTAAGCAAATAAAGAATGCAGTTTTGAATCCAGAATTCATATTATTCCAGATGTGGGTGGGGGAAATATGTATTTACTTACTAAACTGAAAATTCTTGATTTTATGCTGCTAGTCTGTTCTGTTTCTTGCTCTCCTCTTGTTCTGTCTCTACCTTCAGACACTAGCTTATTTTTTAGCTCTGGCTTCCTACCTTCTCAGGCTTCAGGTACTGCACAAACAGACTGCATTTGTGACCACTATGCAGGGTTTGTGTGCCGCCTTGTATCTATTTCCTTCTCTTATCCATGGATTTTCTATAAATTTAGGATGTCTGTGGAATAAAGGCAGTATCTTTCCTGCACGTATATGCAGCCCATTGTCCAACTAAGAAAAAACAAATCTATCTTCCTTATTTGCCAGAACATATTAGAATTCTTCCTGAAGTTCAGCTCATCATTCTCTTTTCATGCATTTCTGGTTTGTACCTGCTGTTTTTCTTAAGAGAAGCCCAAACATTAGTTCGCAAGCACTATCAGAACTTCTGACAGTTGCTCATTTAGCCTAAGGTGTGAATGTATGTGCTTTGGGACTCTTCACCAGTCAATAAAGACAGAGGCTTATGTGAACTGTAATTCATATAATAAGTAAACAGTTGTTCTAGACATGCTCTACTCTCTCCCTGAATAACCAGGATTGTGTCTTGCTTAGATACAACCTGTAACCTGCATGTTGGTTAGAAGGCTGAAGTTGGGTGAAATGGATCAAGACCTGAATTTTGTTATCACCTGGTTTAGAATTAGGAAAACCACTTTGTGTTTTAGCACAGTACTTATTCTGGCAAGGCCTTTTGAAGCCCAGACAATTAAATTCAACATCTGCTCTCTGACTGGAAATGCTTGAGTCAAAACAGCCTTCCTTGGTTGTTATACTAACCCTCATCATGATGGAAGAACCTGCTATGGCTATGGCTAATGCTGCAAAGCTTGAGTGCTCAGAAAACGTCATGCAGTGTAGGTTTTATGATCCTGCCAAGTTAGAGCCTACCTAGGAAGAAATAATTAAGCGGTGTTGTTTTATGTTTCACATTAATTTTGAAATTGATTTACTCCTGCTGTTGCTGGGTGTAACCATGAAAATTCCCCCTCACCTCTCACATCAGCAGTCTCCTAAGATGTCTGTTTATGTTTAACCTCATGTCTAAAACAAAAAACCAGTGATGCTCAAAATACCTTTCCTACAAGATATTCATGGAAACAGTGACTTATTGTTTGAAGAATAAAAGCACCCCTGACCTCAACAGAAACGAGAGATCTCAATTCTAACATTGGTTCAGCTACCACTCACACTTGGAGCAATGTCACCTGGCATCCAGTTTTTTTCACTGAAATCTTTTAAGAGTTATTGGATCCATCTGAGGCTATTTGCTGATGGTGGAGTTTCCTGATCCTGTTCTTGAGGCTCAAGGTTTTAATTTATAAAATCACAAGGATGAACCAGTTCAAAGCTAGATCAAAGACATTAACTCATGTCCACATTCTAGTGTGACAAAGCATGAAAAAAACCTAAATGCAATGAAAGAAAAACACTTCCTGACTAATGGGGAAAGAGACACTTTTTAATTCTCCAGATTAGAACACTGTTGTGTCTTTAATAGATTATATACTACAGTTCTTATTCAATACTGCAGACTTTTGTTGAGCCACATTTCCATTCACTTTCACACTCTGGCACTAGATGATCTTCAATAACTGAAAGGGAAGAAAACATTTGCATTTCCAGTAGTACATCTAGCTTTCATTCCAGGCTAGAACGATGTTTTAAACAATCCAATTGAAAGAACCATGTTTGGGTCATTTTGTCAGGCATCCAGTCTGTCTCCATAAGCCAACATGTGGCTAATATCATGTATCTGTGATAGTGGTCTAACAGCTGTTTAATACAGCTAGTATAAAGTGATGAGATGGAGGGGAAAAACATCTCCCCAGGGTTCCAGAAGAATTGTAGTTCATTTGGTCTGATCAAAACAGCTATTTGGTCTTAGCACAAGAACTTGTACCCATGTAGGGAAGAAAAAAAATGTATTATTTGGTGTTATTTTTATTCACTTTCTGGATAGTTTTCATTTTAAGAGGGCCAGACTTGCTTATATATAAGAGAATCAGTTTACAGTTTAAACATCATGAAAGCTTTGAAACACTGAAAGGAAGGAGCTCAGGCACACATTAACATGGACTCTATCAAAAACTCTATTTTTGGTGGGCATCCAGGGAATCATTAAATTTTTTTGACACGTAACTCATACTCAGTTCAAAATATTCAGTATGAGATATACGCGCATTGTGTTTTGTCCAAATGCTGTAACTCCCCATGTAACATAACATGACAGGGTGACAGAACTGCTCTCTTTCCTTCTAATTTGCACTGGTTCCTAAAAACATTATCAAGATTTTGAGCAAACATATAAGCATCAAAATTGAAAATAACAAGCAAATTTTAAAAAAATAGACAAATAATACTGTGGGACATGTAGGTGTCTTTCTGCTATGTCTTGGCAAAATGGTATCTACAATCCTGAGAATGACCTTCCTCACAATACAGCTCTCTAAGACAGGTAAGGTGCATGGAGACTTTCAAAAAGGGTGAAATCATACACAGAAAAAGGTTTCTTTATGCTTTTGCAGTTGGGAATGCAATAATAGGATCCCTCACTTGAGGTACATTCAGTGAAAGAACTAATGCTTTCTTGAAGAGATGTAGTATAGCAAGGATCTGTTCCCTTAACTGATGAGGAGAAGGACCTGCAGAAAAACAAGGGGGGAAAAAGCAAACTGAATTGCTGAAGGATATGTTGATCTGCACATGTGTCAAATCTATGTGTGAGTCTACAGCAGGCTTTTCCAATTACATACTGTATTTGTAGGACTCCAGAGACTCATGGGAAGTACCACTAATGACCGTTGACTTGTCATATCCATGTAATTAGAATGATAAGTAGGGACATTTCAGAACAAGGGAGTGTGATGAGGTAGAGTTCACTGGTTTCTCATGGGATCTGGCAACCTAAGGGGCCTTTGTGCTTTTGAAATTAACTCTGTATGTACTTGCTTTTGTAAATGTTATGTCTTACATCTCCAGCTTCAGTCAATATTCTGTTTACATTTGTTGTTTAAGTTCTTCTAAAATTGCATGTTCTACAGTCCATTGTCTGCCTTACAGTTGAATCTCTTTTCACTCAAGTCTCAAATGACCCAAGGCCCATAATTGCTCTTTGTGGTTAGTTGACATCTTTCAAATCAGGGTCAAACTTCTGCCATTGAAACCCTGTCTCACTTGATTTTTATGATAACGTTGACTCATGATTATCCCACATTTCTGCATTGCCTTTGGAGGATTTGTTTTATTCCTTCACCCCTTTGTGTATATGTTTAATTTCTTCCATCTAATGAACAAGTTACCATCTTTATCAAATGCACTTTCAGGTTTTTCTCTCCTTCATATTTTTCAAATTAAGATCCCAGCCTGACTTTGACCATCTACTTGTGGATGTCTGGCTTTCAGCCTATGTGCAGCATCATTAAACACAGTTTGTCCTCGTCCTTGCTCTCCATATTCCTTCAGTCACCTGGAGACACAGCTACTGCCAGTCAGTTAGTTCTTATCACATAAGCATTATGTTTGTCTCATACCTCTCAGAGCTCTTTTCTCAATCGGTCATGTGTTAGGCAGAAATTAACTTTTTACCTAAGATAGAGTCTTGTCAATGTAAACTGTAATGCTTACTATTGAAATTCTTGTCCAGATTTCACCTTATGTCTCAAGTACTGGAACTTTTTTTTTTCATTTGGCCTTGAGAAATGCAATTTAATTGCCCTGTACAGTAATTTAAAAAGTATTTGGAAGATAATTTTTTCTACAGTTTCAACTTTTGCAATGTAACCTATCTTAAATTCCTCTTCAGCTTCTGTTTTTTAGCACACAATTTAGATGTCTTGACTTTTATTCTTAATAGTTAATGCCTGCCTTAATTATCTTGTGCTTAATACTGAGAAGGTTGATTTCTTTCTCTGAAAGGTTTGTAACTTAAACAGGAGCTATTACTTGTGCCTGCATGGCTCAAGAGAAGCAGAGTCCAGATCTTAACAACTGGCCTTGGGTACTGGGACCTGGATGGCTGTGTTTACTGTGGCCGTACATCTGGATGAATATACTGGTCTTCTTAGCCAAGCCAACAGCCCAACGAGAATACTGCACTAATTAATTTGTTCTGCTCCCAGTGTGAATTTTAGTCACTCAGAAGCAGCTCAGATATCTGTGGGCAATGCTGTGTTAGTACTATGCAGACATGGAATCTCTGTTTTTTTCCTGCACTCCTTCTGTATGGAAAAATACCACTGTTAGCACCAGCAAAATGACTTTGTTGTTCTCCTTTAAACTGTTGTTTACTATGATATTGCCAGATAAAAAATCCCAAGCAACAACAACAATAATCCTTACAACTGCTGAACTAATAATGCACTAAGACAATCTTCTAAGCCGTTTAATGCTAGTCATATGGCTCCCTGGTGTATACGCCACTCTGTTTATCTTAGATGGAGCTTCTCTGCTTTACGACAAAAGAAACGGCCACCACAAAAATCTGTCTAATGAAAACTGGACAAAGTAACTTCTTGTTTGTGTGATAAGTATCAAGCCTTGACAAAAGATCTGGTATCCTTTGTAAACCTTCGTTTTAAAATCTCATTTTAAACTACTAGTACATAATTTCAGACAAACACATAAGAATTCCAATAAATCATATGTCATAAAAGAATTGTCTTACTGTAAATATCTATTCCTGAATATTTTAAAGTATTATTACTTGAAAAGTTTACTATCCCCCAGGTATATTTCATAAAGATTTCTAAGTGATTCCTTGCATCCAACACCGTTGAAAATGGTCCAGTTTAATTGCATGAGATGACATCTATGTTGGTAGAAATCTGGGATGTAAAGCTGTAATAAAATCTGTACTAGAAGGAATACTCTGGAGAATTATAAAGTGGTTCATATTTTATTTTAATCTGCTTTTTTAAAAGTGGCATTTTCATATTCTTTCTCTAATTTACACCACAAAAAGGGAATGTATATATTGCCTCTCTACAATGAGGACAGTAGAATATTCAATATGTCCTTTGCAGACAAAAGGGGTATATGCTTACTGTGATTATGCTGTATAGAGATTTTACACTTACTACAAGACCACTAGCACACTGGAGGGAGACAGTAGCTTTTGGAATACTAAGGCAATTTCTGCCAAAAATACTGTCCTCTTAGGATCAGAAAAAACCACTGTTGCTGTTGTGTTCCTGCTTTCACCCATAGACTGTACACACCTAACAATGAGTTAAAGTTGAGAATAAATACACTTAACAGAGTTAGCTTATTACAATGTTTTGACTACATTGATACTTCCGGGTGTAAACTGAAAATAAAGTATCTAAGTTGTTTGTGAAACTCATAATTCCGTACCAAAATATTTCTAGTTTTCTAGTGCTAGTTTTCTTAGGCCTTGTTATCAAGTGTTCACTGTGTGGGTTGCTTTATGCTCCTTACTCAGGGGAAAGGAATCTTTGCCAGAAGTAGGACTTCATGAGAAGGTCCTGTACATTACAAACCAGGCATGGAAAGTTATTAGGAACTGGCTGAACCCTGCACAGAGGCTGACAATTCTTCTCTCTCCTTATATATTCTGCCAGCACCTGATTATTTTTAGGTATGTGAAACTTGTGTCTTTAGTACTGACTTGTGTCTTTAGTACTGTGTGCCCCTGTCTGCCTTGTTAGTGCCAATTTTATGGAAAATGGGTCACAGTCTATACTAATTGACACTGGCTTTAAAAAAAAATCGTACCAGAATTATATCCTCTCTTAAAATATTTGCCTAAACTATGCATGCAAATGTAGGCACAGTAGAATTGAAAGTTATTGGTATCCGAAATAATTTCTGAAAAGATTGGGACAGCTAAGGATGGAACAATTTTAATTCTATCTTTTGATCCTTTAATAATTTTTTCCATAGTTATGATTGGAATTTGTAATGACAGGGGAGATTCAACTGACAGATAACGTTTCATAGATTTTACAGCTCTCTTAGAACAGAGTTGCAACTATTGGCGTTTATTCAGTGCCACAACGTTGAATTCATGGGATATTTTACTCCTGATGTCAGTAGGGCCTGGATTCTTGCCCTGGTGCTGTGGCTGCCCAAGATGGAATTCTATCCACCCTGCAGTAAAAGACAAACTTTCTGTATCTTCAGTCAGAACAGAATTTCACACTTCAGGAATAACTCAAAATTATTCCACTTTGGTAGCTGATCTGCTTTACGACTGATCTCCCAGCTCCTTTCCCCACTCCAGCAGTGCACATTTGCCCCTGCACTGCTGAAGCAGAAGAAATGAGAATGAGAATGCTGAAAAAAAATTGGATTAACAATACCTTAAAAAAATTATTCTGTAGAGTTTTTAATGTGTGTCATTTTAACAATCCACCTTATCCTAGAATCCAGAGACAACTCTCTCTACACAGCTTTATTGTGGATGCAAAGTACAATGTAGATTTGATCAGACTGGAAGCAGTAAACAAAAGCTCATCAACTTGACTTAAGCTGGCTTTGCTGCCAAAAGCAGTGCTACACAGTTCCACAGCCTTCATGTGTATAATACGTACCTTGTAAACAAAGGGAAAAGATGCTGTGCTCTTTTCATGATACATAGAGAAGAAAGAGAAGTGAAATTTTGGACAAGAAGATGGTGTTTTTTGAGTTTTCTTACTTACTATGCTCCTTGGATATCATGAAGAACATAACCAAAGGTCAGAGAACTGTGGTCAAAAGTACTGAGAATATCAAATATAAAACCACATATTAGAAGTGATTTGATAGACTAGTTTCCTTAGGCCCATGTGACTGCTGTCAGCCACTGCCCTTTATCATTTGAAGTCAGTGACCAATTTCAGCAATATGTGCAAGAGGATAGTAATCTTAAAGACAATTAATGCCTTACAAGCTTTGTAAAAAAAACCCTACTATTAGCAAGAAGAGAAAGGAAAATAATTCTTTAGCAGAGGGAAAGGTTCTCAGTTCTGCTACTGTCCTTACTCCAGGTTAGCTGTAGTTTATGCTGTCTTTTGTCTGAGGCAGGTGCCACAGAGGAGGACCTGAGATCACTGCAGTAAGGAAGGAGATTTCAGGACAAAAAGACATAAATCTTTACCAAACCAGACTCTAATAGTTGTGCTGCTCAGCCCAACATTGTTTCCTCATAAGCAGCTACAGCACTTTTGTGACATGAGTAGAAAGCCACTAGCTCAGGATTCTTTGGCAAGGCAAAGAAACTGATTTTCATGGTGAGATAAAAATAAAACCATTTAAAAAGAAGTAAAGAAATAACTTCCTAAACAGCTTGAAGGAAACAGGAGAGAAGACCTCCCTTTTTTTCTTCTTTCCTCTTTGCCGGATACAGGGCTTACAATCCCCTGGAGCACAACACCTACAAAGGAGTGGAATCTGATAACCCATTTTTAATTACCATCTTTATCTGCACTTCTGTAAAATAAACAAATTAAAAAACCTATAGCTGGGCTTGCACAGGGAAAACCTAGGTGTTTGTAGGACTAAATTCACCACACTTCTCTCTGCACTGTTTCTCTTCATTCTGACTTTTGAATCTGCCCTGATGCCCTCATCTGACACAGCAACTACATCAGGGAGAGAGAAAACAGGATAGGCTTTCACTTTTGTCTGGCAGCACAAGCTTGCATTCTGTGCTTCAGAGGTTTTCAGAGGCTCTTTATTCCATGTAATGTTCCTGGAGTGGAGAAGCGTATCTTTTGTTCTTCCTTATAAAGGGATATTTTTATACACAAAGATATACAGTACACTGAATTACAAGAGTTTTTATGTATTGGATTGTGAGGCTTTAGCACAGAAATTTCTGATGATTCTTTAATTCTGCCTTACACAAAGCATTTAACTTCAAAACCTTTAAAGCATAGATGAATCAAAGCCTCAGAAACATATCAGCTAGCTGAAGTGACATCACAACCAAAATGAGACTCTTAATTTAAACAGGTTTCACTCCTAGCATGCTAAACATGTAGCCTGCCTATGTGTGCTAAGCTGTATTATCTCAGGTTACATATGTATGGCTTTATATACTTGCAAATAATTAAAATAAGGGAGGACAGACATACGTCTTCCCTGCAAATAGAAATAATTCTTTTATGTTTAAGCATATCTTTTGTTGTTTTAAATGTAGCTTCCACATTTTTGCTGTGACATTGTGTACATCCAATGTGATGAAGCCTGTATAGGTCTTTTGATTCCTTTAATATCGTTTCCATATTAGATAGCCAGATGGTGGAGAGCGATAATACTCTGTACTAATCACTTAGGAAGTCTACAGAGTGGTGCTTTGAGATTTAGACCCACAGCCACTGCCATCACTCCTTTGATGGAAAGCTGCAGATACTATTCCAACCAATTGAATGTTTTTAAACATATCAACACTGAACAAATTATCTAAACAGGAAAAAGACTGACAAATACCATTCAGTGCTAATGAAGAGAGGGTTTTGTCCAAAGGAAATAATTGTGTTCACAAGGATCAGAGACCAACATGGCATTATGCAATAGTATTTATACACATCTAAAAAAGTATTTTTGCATTTTTTTATAGCTATCACAAATAGAAGAGACTTGCACTGCTAAGTTACTTCCCCCTCCAAAAAGAAAAAAACCTAGGAGCAGAAATCACCATCTCAATGAGTTCCTCAGTGTTTGATTTTTAATTCCACACTGAATTTAATTCCACACTGAATCTCTTCTGTCAATTATAGAGTTTTGTAATTCCAACAGATCAATCAGCAGAAACATTTTTTCCTACAATAATATTCATTTATGTACAGGAATGCCTTTTTGCTTATGTTTCTACCTTTAAATACTTGGTTTATTTTCTGAATGATGCATTGTTAGTCTGTGGGCGCATTTTACAGGAATGAAATGTCAGATGTGCCCATTCCTAATGTCATAGACTTTTTCATATTCTTGCTGAGATTTCTACATAAAAAAAGGGAAAATATTTCTCTGAATTTTACTTTCATTGTTAAGCATTTCATAAAAACCCACACTGTAGGCTCTACTCCAGGCTGGCAACCAGAGGCTCTGGAAAAAGAGACTGAAGCAGCACTGATCAGCACTCAAATATGATAAGCAAGCAGACTAAACACGTAAACAAGTCCTGTGCTGAGCGCTGGTAGCACCCATTGTCATTTCAGTAGAGGAACAAACAACCTACTTCAAGCTATCTGGTTTATTAATTGTAGAACACTTTAAACAGTAAAAAGAAAACACAAAATAATTTTAAGCTAAAAGGTTTGTAAGATACTTCTCAGAACTGGGCAGCTCTAGTAACAATTTTCAAACTGCATGAATGTTTTACTCCAGCCCTAGGGTAAAATAAGCATCTTCATCGTCCTGATATTTGTACAACATTGTACTAACATTTCAAAAATGGTGGACTTTATAGAAGTTCCCTCTCATCT
This sequence comes from Chloebia gouldiae, assembly GCA_003676055.1. Classification (NCBI taxonomy): domain Eukaryota; kingdom Metazoa; phylum Chordata; class Aves; order Passeriformes; family Passeridae; genus Chloebia; species Chloebia gouldiae. The sequence goes on along the minus strand of QUSF01000002.1, from coordinate 49,761,173 downwards.
ATCCAACATTATTTTTTTAGTGCTACTGAACAAATATTTACTCAGCATTTCTGAAAGTCAGACTCTTTGATACCTGAGAAGACTGAAGATGTCATTATTTTAAAAATATTCATGTTTCTTAATTCAATGTACATTTTTCCTCTTATTATGCTTAGTAAAAGAATATATTAATGTATTGTATGACACTATTAAATTGCTAATTCTAATTAGATTTTTCTCTCCTATCCTAAATCCCCTACTCTGTATTACAGTATATATCACTGTAGATTCATTAGTTACATTACCATGCAATGTGGCATTTTGCAATATGAGCCTGAAGCCAGAAAGCTTGATTTTAACCTTGAATGACTTCATGGAGTTATTCTTCATACATACAAATACATTAAAAAACAAACACTGGATCATAAACTATATGAAACCAGCATTCAACACATACTACTCTTAGACCATGCAGTTGTGAAATGTACATGGGAAATAAACAAAGCATTAAGGAATGTCTTTAAAATGAGGATGGAGCAGGCACACAGAGAGGAAGAACATGTAAACAAGTGCTGGAAAAGAACAGATGTGTGCTGTTTAGACACACAGGCAACTTGCCCGAGGGAAGTTTGGATTATTGAGCTAACATGGCAAAGATACATAGTCTGTTCACATTTAAATCATAAGAGGGTTTCTGCATGTTGTGTGAAGAGTGTTCCCACTACTTCTCTAAAGTAGGTGGTTTCTTAGTGTATGCCAGAGTCACATATAAAGCAAATTTGCAGTTCAGTTTGCCTAGAAATTTCCTCAGATGCAGCTGGTAAATGCTGCATCTAGTATAAAATTCAACAGAGATGCAGGTTACAGAAGCCTCTCCAAGACTGCTGCACAAAGTCAGCAAAAAAAAAAGCTTCTGTAAGGATGATAACTTCAACAGGCATTAATGGTTCCGATTCCACAGATACAGCATCCCCGTACATCCCTTTTTCATTTTTCAAAGAGTAGAGAATACAGTTCAATTCTGTCATTACTGCATGTGAGTTTTTCTGGATATACTTCTTGTTCCTGAGGCCAGCTTCCCATGACAATTGTGCACAATAAAAATACCCCAACTGTTGGGAGTGAGAAGGGAAGAAGAAAGAGGTAATTATCACCACTCTGATGAAGTAGACCAGAGATTCATAGACCACAAATGTCATTTGACTTTACTTTTCCTGCCTTCACTGTAGTTACAATCCTGGTAGAAAAGTAAGATGTACTAAAGAAGAAATGTAAAATTACATCCATATTAGAAGAGAAAAAAATATGCATCTCTTTTGGTTCTATTTAAAGTTTGTTAATGAAAAATAGTACATACAGCACAGCAAGCCACCAGAGTTCCTAGAGAAGGAATATATTCTATAGAAAAAGCAGCAATTTGTTCATAGTGAAATTAGAGTTAGACTACTAAAGACTACAGCAATAGTCAGTAGTTTGTTGCCACAAAAATTAGTCATCCATGTGACTCAGGCTTGTACATCTTACCAGTGTCAGAATCTCCCCTATGCTTGTCCTTGCCACATTTTATAACTTCGCTGAAGCTTCAGCCGAGTAGGGATTGAATACAGGGTCTTGCAGCAGTCAGACAGGAAAAGGAGGAGAAAGAGGAGGTTGCAGAGGAGAGAGCTGATGTCAAGTGAGGTGCAAAAGGAAAAGGGGTGCCCCAACCGGGCCCTTAAGGAATGGACAGACATGACTTTCCCAGAAACTCCAGGTATAGTATTTTTTCTTCTTAAACAAGGACAACTTAGGGAATTTGTAGTGTAGGTTTTTGTGAAGTACAGAGATGCAGAGCTGTTTGTGTGCCTATCCATATGCTGTAAGAAGACTTTTAGGTTGGTTACTCTTTCTCCTGGCATGGTTGCCCTACTGTCCTTCCCATAGCACCCTATTATTCCTTGCTGGATCTTGCACATTGCACCCCACTGCTTGGCTCTGGCCCTGCTTACCAAACAAGAGAAAACAGTTCAGTGCTACCAATCCTTCTATATGGCCTGTGGGTACATTTTTTCATTGGTGATGACAGCTGCATGTGAGAGCTATGCACAGAGAGACTGTGGACTGATGGGGTGGAAGGGGGAGGAGAGGGGCTGCCATGGCCTTAGGTGCCAGACATCACATATAAAGCAAATTTAGTAAGTCCAGAAGAAGTTTGAAAAGCCTAGCAAAGAACACTTCTAATTTTCCTGATCTTGTTACAGTAACTATTCTGCTGGCTCACCACAGGAAAATGAAGGAAAAGAGACGATATAATGGTGATGCATAGTGAAAAGAGAAAAAAAATGGTGAGATTAAAGGAACTCAGTGCATCCTTTAAATTGCTTCTCCTTTTGAATTAGTCACAACTACTTTTGAATTGAGCCATGCTTGGCAGATGACTACTAGTAGACCTTAAAAACCAGGGTAATTGAAGCCTTCAGGAGCAGGGAGTCTAAGGCTGTCAGGCTTCCTGCAGGATAGAGGCTTACAGATTTTATTTGAGAGAGGAAGAATAAGTAACACTGCTAGGCTGGAAGCCAAGCCACTAGAAAAGAGTTGTGGAGTAAAGGGGAATCCAGGCGAAGTCCCTGAACACCACTGCCTCCTGACAGATTTGCGAGAGGCTGCTGTTGTGCAAAGGAATGGCTGAATGTGCCGAGTGATACTCAACCTCCCTTTCCAAGAGTGTGAAAAGCTGGCTATAAAGTATACATGCAGTAGGTTGTATAAAACTCTCCTATGAAGTAAGCGTAACACTATTTATATCTATATTTTTATGCAACTAAACAAGGTTGACAGCACATGAGATTACAGACCCATGCTTGTCGTGGGTTAAACTGCCCAGGGTTTGTAAACAGTGCGTAAATATGCTATATGATACAGCAGCACGTCACTAATCCACGGTAATGCAGGGAAGCCCCAGTGCAGATTAGTGGGGTTTGTGGATTACGGGCTGAGAGGGCATTTGAGGGGAAGTCAGCCATGTCTCAGGGCAAACTCCCCGCTCCGCTCAGCAGCGCAGCGGAACACTTGTCACTGGAAGGAGCTGCCAGGGGCACCTCCGCTCTGCTCAGCTCCAAAGGGCATTGTGAGCAATGCTGATGCTTCTTTATTGCTTCTTTTTCAAATGCTGTAGTAGGCCTGCCCCAAACAGCACTCCTAGTCTCCCTGGAATCACTTTAAACACTCAGCACACACCTGCTGTGCAGACACTTCAAATGAAATTAAAGTGAAATGATGTGGTGCATATGGATTTTGCAAGGAATTCTAACCTGGTCTGTGCACAGCTTGCATGGACAGATGTTATTTTGTATGTACAATGCAAAAGTTAGTTTCTGAGGGTTTCTAGGCTAAACAGTAGTGATGTCAAAAAATAGATTGTTTCTGATTTTATATATATAATGGCTGTTTCACTCACCCAAAAGACAATGTCACTCCCTAATTCACAATAATCTAGAATTGTATACAGTAAAATAATTTTCATTAATAACAATAGAAGCAGTCACATACACCTTTAAATGTGAAAGATGCTTTTACTTGTATAAAACTGAAATACTGCTAAATGTCATATGGATAATAGTCAAAGTTAGTGTCATGATAAAATATCAGTAGAGCAAATATGCTGATTAAACATTTTATGTTTAATAAAGTAATCATGCAGTACTAAAAAAAATGAAATTGGATATTTGGGCCTAATATTGATATTCATTGTAATTTCTTTCTTTCAAAAAACAAAATGAATAATGCATATCCAAAAAAGATGAGTGTGAAGTGTTTGGCTGGGTGTCAGACAAATTTTATGTTATCTGAAAACCAGGATATTCATTATTTTTTATATAAGACATCACAGATGTCTTGGCAATGTCAAGGCTATAGTGGTATGTTTTTGTAATGCTAAAAAGTTACCTGAGGCAAAGACTTGAGATAGATGATTTTAAAGGGATCAGCACTTCTTGAAGCACATTTTCCCCTCAGCAGTCTATAAGCTCAGACAATGAGTTTGTCCATTTTAAGCTTATTGACCTTAATGAATATAGTACTTGAAAAATGCTAACAGATTTCTTTGAAAATCAATGCCAGTTGTGAAGCTGTTTGTTATCTATTCACCATTTTTTCTTGAGTGTGATTAATAAAAAAGAAAATTACATCAGCGAAATTGAAAAGTCAAATTAATTAAAAAGGAAACATTCATTCCATTCTCTTTGGAAAAGCAAAATGAAGAAGAGACGGATATTTTATCTGAATCTACATATCTGAACTATATATATAATAATGTAGTTCACCACAGACCAATTAAGTTTCTAATAGTCAATCCTGAGAAAAGATTGTGTGGAATTCTATGCCCATACTGTAGTGGGAAAAAAAATCAATTTGCTATTTTTGCGTTTTTAACTTATTTTGGCCAAAGCTCGCAGAAGTAAATCAGTTGATTCACACTGATGGCCATACTATGGGATAAAATAGAGGTCCCCTGTGCTGTCAAGAGAGGTTGATTTATAGCGATAGGGTGAATCCAGGATTTGACCTTGGTTTCTTTTGTCACCATTAAGAGTCTTACATAGAATACTGAGAATTAGAAACATCAGCGTAAGTACCAGTTTTTCTGTAAAACACATTTTTCTGACACATTTTCTGGCAGCAGCACATAAGGCCTTTTCTCAAGCAGTTTGCTGTAAAGGCAGCTAAGCCTAACTGGCTGCATGGGAAATCTCTTGAGGGCAAAACCAGTTTCCAGTTCTGCAGACAGACATAAATATGAACTAGGTACCAAACTGTCTGCAGGACCAATCAATATAAATGCTAACACCCAGTATAGGGTAACTTATCTGTAGCCAGGTTCCCTGAATCAACTGTGTTTGTAACATAGATGGGGCCCCACAAGCTATTGAAAGAAAACATTGCAAAAGCTGCTTGCCATTTAATGATTGCATTAACACCATTATCTACTATCTAATCAATGCTGTGATTGACAACTTTGCAAATCAGATTAGCTTTCAGTCTGCCTATGAGTATAGCGTGGCTAGGAATGGAAAATTGTGTAGGCACCAATTTGTGGAAAATGAACAACATTCAAAGGTATGAAAGAGAAAATCACTGATACTGCAGTTTAGTTGCAACAACTATACCCCAAGATATACTAAAATCACTCCTGTGATTTTTTTTTTCACATCTTGCATCGCATCACTCCAATGTTGCTCGCATACAGTGAGGGGAAGTTCCCACCCAATGACATCATAGTTTGTCTTTGGCTAAAGCCAGCTACATATTTTTAAAGAGGTCCTGTTTGTTCCATAACTGAACTCTTCACCTTTTGATTATATGTGGGTTTTTTTTTTTTTGGGGGGGGGGGGGGGGGGGGGGGTTAAAAGGAAAAAGCCTGCTAGTAAATTTACTTGAACTTGGCATTCACAGTCTCAGACTTGGGTGGGCTGCATTCCCTCCTCCGGTTACACCCTACCTGAAATCCTTGTATGTTAAATCACTTGACTAGTTCAGCCTTAATGATTGGGTTATACCCTGGGAAGCAAGTTCAGGATACTGGAAATGTGTGCTTACAAAAACACACATAATTGTAGAAAAATATGTGGACAAACTAAGAGAGAAACACTGAGACTGTGGGAAAAAAAAAAACCTCACAGTTATTTGGAATAAAAAACTTATCTCTTAGTTGTGAAGAAGTGTCACAAAACCACATTATTGCTATCCATCCAGTGACACATTTCTGTGAAGAGAAGCGCCTCCTCACTCCCACCCTCCCTCCCAGTCAGGAAACTTTAAGCTATTTTTACATATTAACACCAACTTTAATATTCCTGTCTTCTTCAGCTCCTACAAATGCCTTCCCTATTAAAAACATATATGAGAAAAAGGTATTTCTGTAAATATCTGGATCTTCATAGTAGCGGACACACAACTTTTGTGTTTTCCCTAGCAGTAACCTCAAAGATGGAGTGAGCAGGCAATTTTCTAATGGTCTGTAGAGAATTGATAGGATGCATAGAGCTGCTTTCTTGCTTCCAGATACTTGGAGGAGTATCCAAGAAAAGTCAGGAATCTTATTTAAGCACTTGGAATGGGACAAATATAAGTATCTCAACTGCCTCTTGTATGCACTGTCCTCACAGAGAATGTGAAGGCCAGAACCACAGCTGGAACACTTAGGAAAGACTTAATATTTTCTTAACACTACTTTTCCATTGGAGCAGTTTCTATGGTTGGCCCTGTTTGTTCCACAAATGGAACCAGAAGTGATCCATGCCACCAGTACTCTGGCCTGGGAAAGCTTGCTTTAGAACATACTCAGCATATATCCTAAAGAAGAGAAGCAGAATGGATGCTGGATATATTTTTTATTTTGAAAAAGTTATTGTTTCAGAAAACAGGTAAATGGTTGGTTATGATATCAAACATGTGAGTTTCGCCCTTTGCTATACTTGTGAGAAGAAATGGCTAAGTACCATTGCTACTGGGGATTTTTGGTGTGGTTTTTTTTTTTTTTTTTTGGAGGGGGGGAGTGGGTGTTGCTGATTAGATTTTGTACCTATGTTGTGAATTCCTACCCTTTTGCCATTGGAAAGTTTCAAAACATAGCAGGAAAATAGTCAGGGAGGTAGAAACTTAGAATTTTTGGAAAGTAAAGAAATATTCTGATCAAAACTCTTGCAGAAAATTGACTTTATTCCTTTACAAGTATTCTCATCTATATTCTGATTTGCCTTTATTGAAGTAGTAATGCCAAGGCTTCCACTCAGTCATGAGGTTAGCATGGAACTCATCTAGTTAACCAAAGTCCTCTTTTCTCGTTGTGTGGTCTGTCACACTGTGATACACATTTTCCAAAGAGTTCTTAGTGAATGGCTTGGCTTCCTACCACAGGACACTGTGATAAAAAAAACTTCTTTAAATAATCCTGGTGAATCTGTTCCTACAAGGTGTTTAGTGATTTATACTGAGTTACAATCATCCCCAGTTTCTTCAGTCTTTAGTAAGTGGCAAGGTTTCCCACATCTTGATCTCAGGATCTTAAGATGGATGATTTTAGGAATATGTACAATAGACAATATAATGGTGATGTAAATATCCATTTAACTGTTGAGGACAATGGCACCAGGGTGGGACCTTAACCTATTTGGCACAGCTGTCATAAGACTCCAATATAAATAAAAAACATCCCTCCCAGCTTACATTTTCACAATTCTATTTATCAGCCCCATGAAAATGCCTTTCAAGTCTGATAGTTACCGACAGCTTTTTCACCTAAGTGAGAGCCCTCTCTCACAAAACTTGATGATGACACGAGCTCTCTCCAACTGGAGTCCAGAAGCTTTCATCACTGCTTAGTATATTAGAATCAGAAACATTTTAGGCATATTAACAGATATTGTATACTAATTGAGAAGATACACCTCCTTTGCTCGACTTGAGATACCTCTGGAGTCTCTGTTGGTTGGTTTGGTGCAGCTATGAAATAAGTAACTTATTTTCTTCCTTAATGGCTTTCATCCTCTACTTTATTACCACACAATCATGTTTCAACTACATTTCTTTAGGCATAACTGATTTTGAACCCTACTTGGCCTGCCAGGTTGGATCTTTCCATCTGTTGTGGATGTTTCCTCTACAAACAAAATCTAGGTCTTCAGCAACACTTGCCACTTATCCATGCCAATATTTGTTATCCGCTTCACTACCCAGCTGGTAGAGATGCCAAGCAGCAACATCAAGGGAACACAGGCTTTTCACATCAGCAGTCACTTTGAACTACTAGTTGTTTTTTGCTGTTCAGTGGAATTTATGTTGTGGCTTTGATTTTGACACTTAGCAATACTACAGAATCAAACAAATGGGCAATCTAAAGGCAAAAGAAAAGCATAACCTGTGGGTATTCATTTCATGACCAGCGTGGTGTATTTCCCATGTGATTGTCTCCTCTCTTTCTGCTCTTTCCCCAGCCTCCCCCTCCACCCCTTCACTCTAGTTAATTAGAAGTTCAAATTCATTGTGTTTATCTTACATAAACTGCTCATCTTCAGGATTTTTTGTTCTTCTGTGATTTTCCTTTAACACTCCAGACTCCACAACTTCTATTGCTATGAAAGGCGCAAAGGCCCTTAAGGTGTGCCTTTTCTTCAGAGATAAATACAGGCTTCTTTAAAGAGATGGTCCAACAATGCACATCTACAGAGACATGTCCTAACTTGAGGCCAACCCTTAAGCCACTATAGCAGTAACCAAGAAGAATCTTAGCAATTCAGAAGATGCAGTCATAGGAATGAGTCCTTTAACCAGCAGTGTCTGCAAGATCAGAATCTTACTAATTCAAAACCCCCACAATTACATTTATCAGCTTATAATTACTATACAAGGGATGTCAGAGTGGGATTGCTGCATTTTTCCTCCCTCACAGCTGGAGTGTGAGAAAACTCATGCCTTCACACTGCAGCAATATAACTTGTCTCCTATTTTGGGCTGTATCTTATATGTCAAATCTGGGGCCAGAAAGATTCTGCTGCACTGTTCTACTGCCAGAAGCACAAAGCAGAATCACACATTAAAAAAGTACCCAGTCAGAAGGGGCATTCCTTGACCAGCAATCAAATGTAGAGGCAGCATCCATTCCTGTGATGCCAAAGGGTACCTTTCACATCATGCATGCGCATAAATTGTGTAACTTTGAGCTCCGGATGCTGCATACAAATGATATTACTGGGCACATGAAGTCTCCTGTGCCAACAGGTTGAAAATATTGTCCATGATAAGTGTCTTCATCAATTATGCATTTTTATCACAGTAAAATTACAGGTAAAATGATCTTCTCCTACCATGCATTTTTATGCTGTAGCATAATTTCTATTCATTATGCAAGATATTTTCAGCCATTAATCCAATGCCTTGGAACCTTGCTGAATGCCAATAGACTTGCCAGCAAACTCATGTCTGGGCGAAAAATGCATTTCTGTTCCAGAAAGCAGCCTCCTAGAATCTTGCTCCCATCTATAAGAAAACTTTATGGAAGAGAGACAATTTTCAGGACCAGCTTCCAGACCACTCAGGAATCTATTCATCTTAGGAACCACTCAGGAATCTACTTAGAAACCACAATGATGTTGCTGAGTAACTACAGTTAGTCACTAAATATAACTAACTAAATGTAACTAAACCAGTTATATTATTTTACCAGGAATAGATTAGGCAGTTTTCTTGTGTTTACTTCAGCCATTTCTGGGATCTTTTTCTCATTCATTTTTTCTTCAAAATCTCTGAAAAAGGAGACATCTTTACATAAAAGAAGGCAGCATAAGTATTTTTCCTTATGTCTTGTTTTCTGTCAACATCACATAATTTATAATTAGAAATGGAGATTTTCCCCTTATTTTCTTTTGTAACAGGCACTGTTCATGGTTGTGCCAACAGATTAAAGTGGAGACTACAGAACAAATATTATAAAAGTATCATTTAGGGAATGCCAAGAAGCAAAGTGGAGCAAGAGTTGTGCAGACAGCCATTTTGATTATAGATTTATAGTCCATAGGCAGCAGCTCCTGCACTGCAGTCTTTCTATCTCTTAAACAGTGTGTAGGTTATATAAGCACTTTAAAGAAATTTTGCAAATTGAGTGCAACAACAGATTGATATCTGTTCTTATCACTGTGGCACCTACACAAAATTAAGTTATAAACTCTGAGAAGTGGAAAGGAGATCAAGAAAAATATTTCAAACTACATTGATGGCTTTTGTCTAGTGCTAGTACAGCACAGTACGTGTCTCAAAAATATTGTATGCTCCACTTGAATACGAGGAAAATCTTCGTTTCTGTGAGGGTGGTTCTGGAATCTCCCTCAATGGATATTCAAGAACTATCCTGGGCAATGTGCTCTAGGATGATCCTCTTTGACCAAGTAGGTTGGATCAGACACTGTGTTGAACTTCACCCATTCTGTGAAAATCAGAGGACTATGAAAATCACCACCTGACATGCTGCATACAGAATGACATAGACTTTATTTGGCCACCCAGATGTTCCATTACTCTGCTTAAGAAATTCTCTACATCCTTCTCCTCTTTAGGACATGTTTGTCCCACAATAAAAATCCAGGAAAAACACACACACCAAAAAATGTATTACATTTTATGTTGTTTAAAGAAAGGCAACATAGATTTTTAATTCAATGAAACTGCCAGGCTATTTACTCTTACAAAACTGCAGATCAGAGAAGCAAAGTTTGTAATAAGGCAGCAGATTTCTCCAGAAACAAATGGCCTAAAACCAGTGTGAGAAGAAATATGAGAGTAAATAAAGCTCTGGGAGCTTTTACTAGGTAAAGTCCATTGCCACCATTTCCACCAGTTTTAGCAACATTGGAAACCTTAATGAAGACAAGATTGTAGCAGGGGCAGTTGGTTTTAGTACTGTGTCAATTACATTTGCTCAGGCCGATGGTATTAAAGACTGGCAGCCACACAAGTACTGGCAATAACAGACAGCAGCTGGGATGGTGCAAACTTAGGAAGCCTCTGAAAGCAGCAGAGACCAAGTGTCTCCTGTTGCACCCATAAGTTAAATCTTTTACAGTAGTAGTTACTGGTTTTAGGCATGCATGGGAAGCTGCTGTATTATTTTCTTGAGAAACTGGCACGTATTCTGCTATCATTCTTCATGCTTAGTGATGTTAGAGCATCTGCAGAATGAACCAGAAAATATCAGAGTTTTAGAGTCTGCTCTCCATATAGAAAGCATCTAGAGGTAAAACCTTAACCCAGTGGTGCTGTGGTAATTGTAGCATCTGCTGTATCAAATTAAAAAATGCAGTGAGGGGTTTTCCTGAAAAAGAAAAATGGTACTCCATCATCTCCTTTTTGAAAGAGTCAAAAGGCTTTTTTAATGCTGTTTTTGAATGTGGAGCAAGCGATACTAAAAATAATTCATCAGCTTTATTTAAATTATGCAGTGTGATACATAAAACATGACGATTAGAACATCAAGCAATATAGCTGGAACAAATTAAAACTGCCTGTGCATATGCATTATAATGCCTTCTTTAATTACTGGTCCCTAACCTCTTTCAGTGGATGCAGAATGAACATGTGGAATTAAGCACAGATACCTAATAGTGCCTGCTCTCTATTCATTGCAAACTCATTGCTTCTCTCTGCTTACATTAATTTCCTTTAAGAGCACTCCTATGAGCTGCATGGTTGCTTTTACTTCTGAAGCACTTAGATTTAAGAAAAAACATTAATCGGTGTCAAATAGGACTTGATTTCTTGACATTCCACATTATCAAATATGTATAATACATATTTGGTGTATTGCCTGTTGACTTAATTTTCACTAGCAGGCTACCCTAAATGAAACCCCAGCATTTTACGATTAGCATTGTGAAAACACATGCCTCAACCTCTTAATAAAAAAATCAAATTAAAGCTATGTTACATGACATCACACAGAGATTTTTGAGAAAGCAAACTTGGTATCTTACAATTTTTTCAGAATTCCATAAAGAACAGTCAGCAACCTCAGTCATGATCATGTTCCCTGACTTCTAATTTTCCTAGAAATTACACAGGGATTACATATAAAATGCCTCATTTTACTACACAGCTGTGCTCCATAGTAGAAAAATCTATTCTATGCACTGTAAAATAAAGGCATGGCCTGGTACGCATGAAGGTTAGGCAAGAAGTCGGTGGTTAACTTTAGGTTATAATGCACAAAAGGGGTCAACTTGTACAGGCAACATATATTATGTGATGGATTTTGCAAAATCAGTATGACTGCAGACAATGTAAATAATTTTCTGTTTCCATAGCACTCCCAGGGCCTGCAGCCTGTGCAGCACAGCAGTTGCCATGAGTTTTTCATATCCAGGCTTTTTAGCAGTCAGAATCCACACACACATCCAAACACCATTAGAAAATGCAGGTTGTAAGGAGGCCTCTCGCTTAACCTCCAGCTCAACACCAAGGCCAGCTGCGTGGTCAGTCCAGGTTGCTCAGGACTGCATCTGCTTGGGAGTGGAAATCCCTGCGGAACCCACTCCCACGGCCCAGCTGTCCGCAGCATGAGTTACTTTTTCCTTACACCCTGCTTGGTGCTCTCATTTCACCTCACCCCCGTTGTCCCTCAGCAGGACAGCCCCTGGCCGCCTGTTCTCGCCCAGGTCCCCACGAGTGCTGATGCTATCCGCAGTCCCGACCCTCCCCTTCCCCGCACGGGAGGGTCGCCCCGGCCCCGCCACCGCGGCGATCCCGCGGGGCTCCGGGCGGCGCGTCCGTCCCGACCGGGCGCGGGGGCCCGGCTGGAGGCGGCACCTGCGGAGAGCCGGGAGCGGTCCCCGCCGCCCCTCCGCGCCCGCGCTGCCGCCGGAGCTCATTCCGCTTGGAGACACCGCGGGAGAGCGGCAGCGTGCCGCCCTGCCCGGACTCGCTGGCTCGCCAGCGGCGCTGCCGGACAGTGCCTCTGCGGTGCAATGCCGACGCTCCCGAACCCCGTCCCGGCCCCAGGCTAACAGCGCAGCCCCGACGGGCAGCGGCCGCTGGAAACGGCCCAGGAAGAGCGGGCGGGGGCGATGCGCTGCCCGCGGAGATTGACGGCTGCGCCAGCCAATGGCGGCGCGGCTCTCGCGGGGGCGGGGCCAGGGCCGCCCGGCCGGGAAGGGACGGGGCGGGGCGCGGGGGCGGGCGGGGCGCGGATTGGCCGGGGGGCGGGGCCGGCGGGGTTTTCTCCCGGGCTGGGCTGACGGCCGCGGCCGGGAACTTCGGGAGCGTGCGGGCGCCGGCGGCCGTGGGAGCGGCAGGTACTGGTGCGAGCGGTCCCGAGGGAGCGCGACTTACGCCGGCAATGGGGAGCGGGGGGTGGCGGGGGGGGGGGGGTCGGGCAACCATCGCGCTGCGCTGGCGCTGCGCTGGGGGCCGCTTTGCCGCGTGTCCGTCGCCGTTTTCACTGGTCCGCTCCGCTTGCCGCGGGGTGCGGAGGCTGCGGGCGGGGCCGGCCCGGCTGATCGGGTAGAGCGGCCCCCTCCCTTCTTCCTTCCCTTCTTCTGTGCCGGCCCCGAGCGGCGGCGGGGCTGGCGGATGGGGGCTGTCAGCGCGGCGGCCGGCAGGGGGCGGCAGCGGCCCCGAGGACGCGCGTCCGGGGGCGGCGGGGGCGAGCGGCTCCGAGCCGCAGCCTCGCCGCCCCGGGCGGGCAGCGCAGCGGCCGGCGGGGCTGGCTGCTCCCTCCCTCCGCTTCCCGCAGCCTCGGGCGCTGGTCCCGCCAGCCGAGCCGTGCGGGGCCGCGCCTCGCCGCTGCGTCCCGAGCTTCCCTCGCGGGGCTGCCGGCGCGGGCAGTGCCGCGCCCGCCGCCTCCGGCCGCAGCTCGGCGCAGCCCGGCCGGCGCCGCGCCCGCATCTGCCGCGCTCTTGGTTCGCCCGCCTCTGGTCTGGGGCCACAGGCAGAGGGGGTGCTTTTCCCCGAGAAAATCTGTCCCGCTGGTTGTTGGTGCTTTTCCCGCACCTATCGCGTGAATTCTGCGTGAAGAGAAGCGGTTGGTTTCCTAATTTCCGTCCTCCTGGAGCACCACTCCTCTCCTCCTGATAACTTCATCTGTTTGCATCTTGGGCTGTGCCTTTCTTTCGTCTTCTAAGTTAGCAACTGCAGAAAAATGAGCTAAATAGGTCCCCGCACTGAGGCTGTTTGCCAAGAATCGGGTAGGGGGTGAAATCGAGGAAGACTTCACATCCCTAATTTCCCTTCCCTTCAGGATTAGGGTAAAAATAAGTGTAGAATCCTCTTACATGGTTTGTGTCTACTGTTTTAAAATAAGGCTTCCTTTCAAGATGTGACGACTCAGCCCCTGAACATTATGCACTGAGATCTTTAAAAAAAAGTTTGTTATTTATAAATTTAGGTCCGAAGTTTTTTCCTATTATTGTTCTTTTGTAAGGCTTTGATTACAGTATTCTGAGGTCTGAATACACTCAAAAGGGCTGTTAACAGTGTGATAAAACTTTTTTGGTGTGCACCATTCTTCTACAGGTAAAGATCCCACTGAGTTGAACTTAATCCGTTTTGATGTTAATAGTGCTGTCCACACATGTGTGTGGCTAGAAGGATTGCTGATTGACGTGAAGGGAGTTGTTTTGAGGGTTTGTTAGTGTAATGATTATGGTTTCAAAAAAAAATCACTGCCAGAGAACAAGTAATAGCCAGTTAAAGTAAACTTAAGGTGCTTTGATACCAACAATAACTAGCAAGCAGTTGATTTGGTCTCTTTTTTACTTCTTGTAAAGCTCTCCAAGACAAGTTTTTATTTAAATATATATTTGCTTTAAAGCACATATTAATTTTCTTAGCTTTATGGCCTTTTTTCTGTCTGCTGTCATGGATGCTTCCAGAGCATTAGTGAAATGCAACAAGCACGGCTCTACAGAATTTAGCCTTCAGCAAATTCTCATAAACTTGTATGTGTCCAGTCCTGCAGAGGTTGAAGTGAGGAAATGCTTCTTTGAGAGACTGTCTAAAAGAAAAGCTGTGTCGTTTAGCATCATGCTTTGAACAGCAGAAAAACGGAGTCCCTAAGTTGCAGCGCCAACCAGTTACAGAACAGAAGCAGTTTGGTGGCACCCTGGGTTATGCAGCAGTGGCCCTGGAAGGGCATTCAGCAGAAGCACTCTGCTTCAGCTGCTGCTCTCCTCCCTTACAAGTTTCCATTTCTGCTGGCCATGCTGCTTTCTGTCTGCTCTTGACCTCGTGGTGGGAAGTTGAGCTGCTTTCTTTTGACTAAATTGCAACGTTCTGCTGAGTTTCATTACCTTTGGGCTTAGAAAATTACCTTCCCTTCAGTGTTTTCTGAGGTTATTGATGTTAAAAATTTCTGCCAGCAGTTTATACCTGTGGTAAATGAGCTTGCATTGTAAAAATATAATTTAAATGGCCTAGACAAGACTTTCAAAAATATGCACATTCTATTTGTGCATTTGTTGATAGTGGAGAAGAGGGGGAGTTTAAACTTCTTATAACATCCAGGGCTGTGTGGAATAAACTTCCAGGCTTCATTCATGTGGTAATAGACCTTTTGTTCCACTTTGATAATTTTCCAGTAGCTGCAGTCAAATAATAAATTTTTTTTAGATTCAAGGGCCAGCACAGGTAACATTCTGAAGCTAGTTTGTCTTCCTGATGTTTTAATGGGAATTCAGTGGCAGCACTGAGGAGTTCTCATTTAGAGAAGGTAACCTGAAGAATAACTGTATTACTTGTAGTAGCCAATATGTTTGGAATTAGTTGTGAGTGTGGATATAGGCAGAATATTCCTTTTTCATGGGACCAACTCCCAAGTGACACTTTAAAGATGAAGAATGTGGATCATGGATGGAGAATAGAAAAGTGTTCTGGGAAGTACAGACATGTAAAGGAGGTATTGTGGGTTGTGATAAATAATTTGGACATACATTCTCTTTAAGCTGATGTTCAAAAACATCAAACTAGGTTCATAAACAATGTTTAAAATATATAACAAGGTAAGAAATGATGTAGTTGGTGGTTGTGGGATTCCTTTTTGAACTGGCATTTCCTTTTGGCCTTAATCTGGGAAGTATGTTTTAATACGAAATATTGATCTCTTTTAGGACTAAAATGAGAGAGAACAAAATAAAATGATGGTGGGTATGCTTGTTATATGGATGAGAGCTATGAAAGTATTCCCTGGCAGAAAAAGGATCTAAATTGTTTACATTTTTAATAATTGTGCCTGTAATGTGTAGCTCTACTCTAATTTTTGAAAGAGGGAGTTTTCTGCATTTTAGCTTACTATGTGTAAGTTTCAATAGGTTAAAAGTCATTTTACTAAAGATTGTAGGTTGTAACATATTTGCCACTAGATATTTCTAAAGCAAGGTTGAATACTTTCCTGAGGAAGATCTACCAAGTTGAACTGTGGTTTCATTCTGGAGTTGGCCTTAAATAGGTGGAAGTGAGGAGAGGGAAGGGAGGCTATCTTCCTCATTGCAAGCAAAATTAACCCAGGACAAGCAGTGTTAGAAAACTCTTCATTGTGTACTCGCACAATGGGTGGACACAGGAAGGAGGATGGGAGCAAGAAAAAGGGGATGTGGAAGCATCTGATTGTTGTAATCTGGGCTACACAAGAAGTCAAACTGCATTGTAAGGGGTTATTTCTGGCCTTCTATTTTGAAAGCAGACTACTTTAAAGTTTAAAGGGTGTTAGACTTTAAAATAAACTGCCACACTTCTATTTTGTTAAAAGACAAAAATCAAAGTGCAAGTTAAATGATTGGATGCAGGGTTTCTTTGTTAGAATGTTCACATTTTCAAAATGTTTATCATTTTATCACTGTTCAATTTCACTTATCTGGTTTTCTAATTTATTTGGTGGGTTAAATTTTTGCTGTTAGGTGACTCTTACTTATTCCCTTACAGGCAAGCAAGATACTGTGCTGTTATCCCGTTGTCATAGTTGATTTCACTCTACAAATCTTCAAGATTCCTACTGAAGCGAAAGGTAATTTGGGGTTTATTTTTTTCAGATCAGAAGATTCATTGTATGAATTTACTAAATAGGCAACCTTTTGTGTTCTGTTTCAGTTTCTCATTTACTTTAGCTATTGATGTGATAAATTTACATGGCCTGAGTTGTCAATTTTGTGATAGTTTATAGAAAAGAACATCTAGATGATACAGTAAATGTTTTGACTTTAGTTAAGAACTTTTTGGTGTGCCCTCTTCTGTGAAGGTAATTTTGCTGGTAACTTATTTCTTCCATAGACTTCACCTTGTCTTTGAGAACTTTGTAAAGATTTACAGACTAAGTCAAGGCCATATCAACAGGATATTGATAAATTACTATTGGTAATCCAAAAATAGCTGTTCTGTTTGGCTAGTGAAATAAGGAAAGTATGTTCCATGTATACTATGAGATTATAGATTTGCAGGTACTGCAGGTGGGACAACTCAGCAAGAATGCAGGTTTATTTATTTTAATAGACTGGTAAAAGGTTTTTTCACTTGCTGTAGTGTCTGATGTCTTAGAGGCACTACACAAACACTGCATTACAGCTCTGAGTTGGTGTTGTAAAAGAGAATGTCAGATGCCAACCCTTTGCTGTGCACATCACAGCTGCCTTTGATGGCATAATGTTTTCATGACTGCACTAAAGTATGGGATGCTTTCGAGACCCGACTTCAGTGAAGCTGTCCTCTTGTGTGAAAACTGATGTCTCTGCAGATTCTCAGAAGCAGGGAGTAGTAGTTTGCTTGCATTTCTTTGACTGGAGTTTTTTTTTCTCAAGGGGATAAGGTACTACTACTATTAATCTCTGTAGTGCTTTTATTAATAATAGCATGGCTCATCAGAGTTCTTGTGAGGAATTACAGGAAGAGCCTCTCTTTTAAAACTGGTGTCTTGTCAGTGTCTAGGGGGTTAACTGGGTGTTTTACTTGATATTGTATCTACCATAGGACTCATATTTGTCTGTATCTTGGTTTCTCCTCCCTGTATTATTTCTGAAGGGTGTGATAAAGCCTGTCTTTTAGCTTACCTTGCTGTTCCTAAGTCACGCAGCCTGTGTGCTCTGTAAGATCATTGTTAGAAGATCTTGCCATTGAGTAGTAAAATAGGGTTAGCTAAGGACAGTTTAAAGAGAACTGTGGATTGCCATGGTCCTCCAAGCTTGAATCTTCCATTTTACTTCTAACATTGGCTATGTGGTTTTCTGTTTGCTAAGCAGTAGCTCTGGAAAACTGTTTAATAGGAAAAGACACTCAGTAACCAGAAAATAAAAATAGACTCAAAAAATCCCCAAAACAAACACCACAACAAAAAACTAAAACAACCCCACAGACTCTCTGAAAGATCAGTTTCATCTTAAATTGCTTGCACTGATGACAAAGCAGAGTTTAACCAAATATTTATTGTTGAAATTACTCTCTAATTAGTAGAGTTGTACAGCTAAATGTAACACCAGATTTTACTGTAATTTGCTGCTATCCCCTTACTGTGGGCAGAGAAATATAGACTATAACTGTGGTATTCTTTATAGTGGCCTGGATAAGAATTTGACTACAACATTTTAAGAATACAGAATGTTATTAATAGTATGAAAAGCATCAGTATGTATTTAAAATGCATGATGTGCTGTCTTACCACAATGGAAAATTAGAATAGCTTTTTCTAATTTGAAATACTCAGTTATCCTGTATATGGGATTTTAAATATATATTCTTAATTCAAGTTTTTGAATTCATACTGATTCAGCATGTATCCTCCTACTTCTGAAAATCAAACAAAAATTAAAATTTGGTGACAAAAATGTGCTTGGGTTTCACATTTGTTGAAACACTTTTATTGCTTCCAGTTACTCACAAAAGCAGGGATTCATCAATTAAAATATCTCAGAATATACTAAGTATGTCCTACAAACTTCTTTGAACATTTCAGTTTCAGATCTGAAACTTTCAATTTCCAAACACAGTGCTTTGTACTTAGTAGACATTATTTGTAAACAATCTTATTTGCTGTTTCCTCAGCTGAAAGAAGTTGTTTTATCGCATTTGGCTTCTCCTTTTGAAGTTGTACTTAAAAGCTGTGTTTAAATAATACTGTAACTGCTGCTGTTTATCATCAAGCAATTAAAGAAGTATGCCCTGTATATCACTGATCTTCTCTTTAAGGACTGAATCCTTTTTTCTTGTATGGCTTTTTTGAGACTTTTCCTGGTAGAGTATTTCATTATTTGACCATGAGTCTGAAATAAACCTAGTGTCTGGGAGGGAAGGAGGTGGAGGGAGGGTGGACAGAGTAGGGAACCTACAACCAGAACCCAAGAATGCTGTAGCATGAAATTAATTTTCAAGTCCATGTGTTGTCTTATGGCTTTCTTGTCCCCTCTGTAGGAAACATTTGTCAAAGATTATAATATATTTTTATGGTTAGAGGCAGCTGCTTGAAACAAGGCTGGGATTGCTTTGTATCAGTGTTACTGCTCCTTTACAAACCCCAGTTGTAAGTGATTTTAGTATTAAACCTGTTTTGGACCTCTAATTATCTCATTAGTTAACTTAAGCTGTTGGGTATTTGGTCTCACTTTCCCAGTGTGCTTTCTTGACTCTGTGTGTATGCTTGAGAATGTATTACAGAGAGCAATTAATGCTTAATGAAACTTGTGCACTCACTGATTTTTTTTTTGTTCCCCACCCCTCCCTGCTACCCTTGTATTTGCTTATACCAAGACCATTGTATTTCCAAGCATGTTGATATTTTTTTTCATTTTGAAGGTTAGGACATGTTTCTGAAGGCTGATATTTCATAGTCTCCAGACTTTTTACTATGTTAAATTGGTAAGGTGAAACATGTAGCATATTAAAGCATTATAGGTTTTTGTCACTTCTGGATTTAGTCCCAGTGACATTTCAGAAAGTAAGGATGCTATTTAAGTGCCATAGCATAAATCCAGAATAATGATGTAGTGTTGAGGCTGAGTAGTTGAGGGTTTTCTGGGGAAAAGTTTACACTGTCACCAGCACATTGTTCTTGTACTGTAGAAGAAATTAAGCTATGTAAAAGTGAAGTAAGAATACTGCAACCCTGTGTTGTAGGTGAGAAAATTCTTGGAGGAAAGGTGCCTTTTCCATAGAAATGCTCTGTAAAATGAGCTCTGTTGCAAGAGTTCTATGTTTAAAAACTTAATCCAAAGCAAAAATGAAATTGTGCTACAGAGCACAGTAAGAAATGACAGTGTTCCAGCTTGGGAGTGGCAGGGTGCTGTGGCCAATTAGTTTTAAAAAACCACACATATAACATTGCTGCCCCCTTCATGTTCCCTCATATGCTCATTGATTTTAGCAAATTTAGTAAAAGGTACATGACCCTACGTTTTACTTTCATCCTTAGACCATTACAAGGTTAGGAATCCAAACAGAATATTTGCAGTTAACTAGAGACCAGGTATTAAATGTGAGACAGTTACCACTGAAGGAGGAGTTTTTACAGTTTTAGCCCTGATATGAAAGGATGACTAGAAGCTGCTTTAATTCTTGTCTCTTGTCTATTCTAGACTTCTGTTGCTTTTGTTTCAAAAAGCATAATGAAGCTCTATAGAAACACCCACACATTAGCTGCAGCATACTTTGCCTGAGCTGATTTGTTTAAAACATCTAAGAAATCTAAGTCTATATCTTGAGGAATCATGAGATTTGATATACTGGGCTAAGAATTAAGAATTTCATTTATTGCTTGCAATTGGGTTTTTAAAGGCTAGTGCGAGAAAGGCTCCCAATATACTGGGAACATATTTTGCAAGTTTGCTTCAACTGTTTTTTGCCTTGATAAAAGTGTAGCTTCTTTGCATTTTTCAGATATTTTGCTCAATTTCCCTGATTTTTGATTAAAAAAAAATTCTTTAATTGTATTCCAAGGCAACACCTAGTATGAAACTGGTTGGCTTACCATAAAATTACTCAGTGGTGGTACATCATGTCTTGGATAAAGGGTGAGACATGCTGTACGTAGTATGTTAACACTTTGGAATGGGACCAGATGAAAACAGCTTTTATTGGGTGAACTGTTTAGTCACTGATTTTCTGTCTTGAAACATCTTGTCTCCATAAACTGTTGAATGATGTGGGAAGATTTATTTGCCTGGTGTAGTCACTTGTGAAAAAAGAGAGGCAAAAAGGCTAGTGTGTTGTGGTCCACATGTTAAGCCTATTGAAGTCAAAATCAACCTGCTTCATTCTTTTACTGCTGAATGACCTTTGCTTGTTTGTAAAGGATACTCAGTTAGGAAGAAGTCTGCGAATCCTTCCTGTTCAGAAGCTCACAAGGGTCTTCTTATTTTACTCATATTTAAAACAAGTCAGATTTTTTTTTAATGATTTTGGTTAAATGTTTTAAGACTTGAACTAGTTATGTTAGATATTTTTCTGCAAGTGTTATTTTTAAAATTCTGAGTGAGTTTTCATGTTATATTATTCCCAAGGTTAACAACAGTACGTGACTCTGCTAGAAGGCTCAGTATGTAAGCAGTTAAACTAATAGCTTAAGACACAACAAATGATTTTATGTTCTGTGACTATTTTTAGATCTTTGGTTATATCAAGAAGGTGAAAGCATAAATACTTATTTTGAGAAAAATGTGGTTTTTCTCTGCTAGTTCATTTTGAGTGTTAGGTGATTTTTAAAATTTGCTTTTTCTTTTTTTACATGCCTGTCTAATGCTTTGTTTCAGGTAACTCAGGCAATATGTTTGTATGTGTGCCCTAGTAAACTGATCATGAAGGTAGCAACTCAAATTAAAGGAAAATAAAGTTAATATTATCAGAGATCTTATTTAATGTAACTTTATTAATTGGTTAATTAAAATTAATTAAAAGTGGTTTCTGTAGCTTGTCAAATCTTGCTTGTTCTTTCATCATACTCCTGATTTTCAGTAAAAAATGGAATAAAGATGATCCCTCTGTTTTTGAGAAACAAAGTTGGTTTGTGTGGGTTTTTTCAATGGGTACAGAATTTTTGATTTCTTTAAGAGAAGAGCAGCTTCTCTTAAAGATATCAGGTTATGCCTCCCACCAGTTTGTTGTAACCAGTCCCTTATCTCCTTTTATTGGCACTATATGTGATTATGGGCAGACTGTGATATGGCAGTGAAGCTTCCTAAAGAAGGTCTAGGAAGGAAATTCCTCAATTTTGTGTTCCCGTTGGAAAGCTCCAAACCATGTGCTGCTGCTCACTTACTTCCCCCCCCCCCACCCTCTTTTCCCCTTTGTTGGATAGAGAGGCAAATTGGAAGCATGAAAGGAGATTGTGGGTTGAGATAAGAACAATTTACTGGAAATAGCAATGAAATAAGAAAAGGAACAGTATAAGAGCAAGAATATTAATAACAGTGTATGAGGGAGGTGAACAAATCACATGTGAGTGCTCATCAGGCAGGGCCTGGTGAATACCTGACTGTACTACCATGCTACACAATGCAGAAGGGACTCCTCCTGGCCCCAGAGAATGATGTGAGGTGATAGAGGGTAATCTCTGTATCTTGGTGAGGCCTCCTCTTGGCTACTGTAAAAATTAACCCTGTTCTTGCTTGAATCAGAACATTATCCTCCCCTTAGTCTTTACCCTTCATGTCATGCACAAATCCTATACCTACCAGCGATACATGTACACATGTATATACACACACAAGCACAGATACAATTTCAGCAGTCAATGGCTTTCTCTCCAAGGCATCCATTGAGTTAATTTGGTCCATGACTTTGGGCTCTCCACAATCTAGATGTCTTCCAGGGCAGTGGGGCTGGTGTGCTGCTGGGTGGTTGTGAGCTGCATCAGGAGCCTCGTGTATCTGGAGCAGACTGTATTGATTTCCCATGGTAGTTATGGCATAGAGTGGCAGTGCCATTCAGCAGCCTGTGTTATAAAAGTCAACATTACAGACTGTTCTCACCCAAAAAGCAAATCCCTTTGAGGTACACCTTGTGTTTCCCCATCCCTCTGCATTTCCCAGCAACTGCTCAAATGAAAACAGTCGCACAGACAGGTTGCCTTTGCTATAGGCAATCCAAACTGATGTTCCCCAAATGCACCACGGAGATTTCATCTCCTTCTACGGTAGGTGGGGGTTTTGGTTGGGAAGGACCCGCTTGATTGCTGGAGCCTCTGGAGTTAACTAAGCCAGGCAGCCTTTGCTGAGTGTGGATCCCAGTGTTGGAAGGCCCCATCGCCCACTGCTTTCTGTGTGGTTTCTAACATCCATTGTTCTGTTCAATTTTCCCAGAGGCTGGCACATGATTGGGAATAGGGTGCACCCACTCAGTCCTGTGCTCTGTGGCCCAGGTGTCCATCAGGCTAGTTTTGAAAGGAGTCCTGTTGTCTGGCTCAGTTCTCCCAGTGGTGCCATGTTGCCACAGGACAGGGCCCAAAATGGTGTTCTGGGAAGTAGCATCCTGCACAGAGGATGTATCCAGCCATGCAGGGGTTGTTTCCACCACTTTAAGCATGTAGCACTTGCCTGGGTGGGTTTTCAGCAGTGTGATGTAGTTGATATGCAGGGCCTCCCCATATTTGTCTTTCAGCCATAGCCCACCACACCACAGAGGCCTTGCCTGCTTGGTCGCAGCCCATGTGTCACCAATATGGATTCCTTGGGACACAGTGTCCATGGTTATGTCCACCCCTCAGTCACAAGCCCATCTGTGTGTTTTATTGCTTACCTGATGATGGACCCACTGAGCCAGAAATTACCTGCCTTTTTGTTGCCAGTCCATATCTACCTGAGACACTTTAATCTTGGCAGCTTGATCTACCTGTCCATTGCTGTAGTGTTCTTTGGTAGCCCAGCTCTGGGTACCTCTGCATTTAAGTGATGTTCTTTTATGGCCAACTTCTTCACTTAGGCAGTGATGTCTTGCCACATTTCAGCAGCCCAGATGGGTTTCCCTCTGTGCTGCCACTTGGCCTTTTTCCATCATTTGCTGCCATCCATGAGTCAGTGTAGAGGCAGAGCATTGGCCATTTCTCTTTCAGCATTATCTAAAGTCTGCTGGATGGTTTTCAGCTCTGCTCTCTGGCTTGATCCGCCTTGTCCCTCAATAGTTTCTACAGCTTGTTGTGTAGGATTTCATGTGGCAGCTTTCTGTTTTCAATGTGTCAGAAACTGACAACAAAGAGTGTGTTGCTTTTCATTTTCTGATGGTTGATTATGATAGGGCTTCTTCAGCATGTGGTACCTTCTCCTTTGATGATGGTAGTCTGAAATTTTTGTCTTCGTGCCAGTTCTTGCTGACTTCCAAGTGATTGGGGTTTCTTATTTGAGCTTGCTGTGTGATCACAGCTTGCCTACTCCACGTAGTGTCAGTGACATGATGTGTGGCTGGGACTTTCCCTTTGAACATTCAACCCAGTATTGGCAGGTGGGGTGCCAGAAGAAGCTGAGCTTTCGTGCCAGTCACTTCTGAGACAGCTCAAACTCCTCCATAAGCTGCTGGTATCTCAGTTGGAGGGTAACAGGCCTGGGATCCTTGGCATCCCTGACTGCAGAAATTTTGGGCTTATCCTGGGTGCTTTTTGCCAGACACTTCAGGAAGGACCTTTCTCCCTGGCTGCAGTGTTAAGCACATTTTTCACATCTTGTCCTTTCCTGGCTGACCCAAGGGCTACTGCATGAACAATCTCCTGTTTAATTTGTTCAAAAAGCTTGTTGTTGTTCAGGAATCCACTTGAAATCATTCTTTTTCTGGGTCACTTAATTGAGAGGATTTACAATCTGACTGCATTCTAGAATATGCACATTCCAAAAACCCACAGTGCCTAGGAAAGCTTGTTTCCTTCTTGCTGCTTGGTGGGGACATAGCTACAATTTTGTTGACCACATCCACTGGAATCTGACAATGTCATCTTGCTGTTTTACTCTTAAAAACTATTTTCCCAGATGCTTCAGGTATAATATTATATAGGTAAAGTATTTGTTCAAGTACCTAACTGGTACTTGAAAAGCTGTGTGGAAATTCTCTTACTGAGGTTTTTGGGTGTTGCAGAGGCTCAAGTAACTCTCTTTCATGACAGAATAGTTAGCTTGGTTTTAATCCAGAAACAAAGTTGGAAAGTTTTGCAGTGCATATGTCTTTAATAAAACTAAAGAGAAATAAAATCATAGAATATAAAATTTGTCATCTGTCAAATCAATGCTTCATGAATTTTAAATATTAGAACAGCAAGAATCTGCTATAATGGAAATTCTACTTGTACTATTTTCCTAGTTGTTTGCTATTACTAGGGTATTAGCCCTGTTTATAAAAAAGCACTGCCATTAGATTTTTTTTGCAAGCCTAAAGTTACAATTATTTTCATTTTTCAGTAACATAAAGTAAAATTACAGAATTTTTAAAATATGTGTTTGCAGAGCATTATTAGTTTGATCATATGTAAATTATGATAGCACAGAGGGAAAATGTACCGCTGTGTAGGAGTGAATTGGAATTGGGGATACTTGGGATGTTTCTGAGTATGATTCATTATTTCTTTGTCTGGTTTAGAGAGCTTTGAGTGTGGCTTTTGTACCTTTGATCATGTCTATCTTATATGTGCAAACATTTGAGCAGCAAATTTGGTCACTAACTAGATAGTAACTCTTTCTTCTTCAATACTATTTTTGAGCTAATTGAAGTAGTGATATCAGTGGGCAACTCTGTCCATGGATCATGCTTTTGAACTATTTGTTCCTATTGTGGAACTTTTCAAAAAAGAATGCACTTAGGAGGCTGAGTATCTCTATTCTGTCTGGAGGTTGTGTTAAGCAACAGAAGTTGGATTTTCATTTTCATCAGTAGATGTACTGTTGCATGGTTTTTTCCCCTCTCCTCCAGTTTATGCTCTAAAGGTGTGGTTCACTCTATTTTCTCCCCTTCATCCTTTCAGCTCCAAACAAGCCTTTTGTAATCTCTTCTCCCCACTTGATTTTCTTCTGTTCTTTTTTGGTTTCCCCTTGAATTAAAGTAAACACTGCTGTTGTTTACAAAGTTCTGTGATGCTAAAGAATTGAAGATGGCTTTTGCTCTGCTAGTTATTGCTAAAGAAACATTTGTAGTGAGTTGAGAGTGGTCTGATGGTTACATGCTGTGAAGTTATGCAAAACTTTTTGTCTCTGATGTGAGTAGTAAAATGTTACTTGATCCACAGCTGTATTTTTAAAATACAGCACTATTATAGCGTGGAAGGCTTCTTGTTGCTTTATGCGAAAGTGATCACATTCAGGGCTTTAGTTGGAATTGAAGCAGTCACCTCAGAATACTTTCATTAAAAATAGGCAACATAACTGTTGCTGTAATGAGATAATCTAATACAGGCCTTACATCAATATGGTTGTAACATCTTAGGTAGAATCAAGCTAAGCCTAATAAGCTCTCATATTCAGCCAGCCCTTCTGACCTTTTCTTCTGAAAACAGCTGTTGCTCCTTTTACCCCCCCCCTAGACTAAAGGAGATGCCTGGTTGGCTATTAAGGTGTATCTTCCTTTGCATGAAAAATCTCAGTTTTCTGACACATCTTTGTACTTGAAAAGCAATGCCATAGGCTATGCTTACTTATCAATAGTACGCATCAGTTCACATGAAAGAGCTGTCTTTGCTGATACCCTGAAGGTTGGTAATTCTGCAAAGGGCTTGAATAGTCTGCAAGGGTTTTACCAATAATTCAGTGCTTTTCAGCCAAAAGAGTACTACTGTATTCAATTTTCAAGTTTTTTCCACTGATTTCTTTCTAGTTATTGTTTGGAATTATTTTTATGCTTTGTTGTATTGCTGCTCTTATTCAAAATATGCTTGTAAATTTTAGCATGGAAGTTTTGAAGAACTGAACAGAAAGATTAAACTCTTCAAACTCTTAGCTTGCTGTTACAGAGGGAGAAGTGATAACAATGGAAAACTATGCATGTAGACTGCATAGTTACAGAGATCCTGGGCTTTGACTTCTACTAACTTTCCATTTCTGATTGCGAAAGGGGGCTTTAACTTTTGGGGTGAGAACTACAAGAAAAGGAGGAATCTAAGGCAGCCTTTTTTTCCCTTTGGGTCACCTGTTTTTTGTTCTGCAGCCTTTTGTACCCTGGTAGGATAAGCTGTACTTATTTTGCCTAGTGGGTTAGTGCCTGTAGTCTTTTTCTCTCACAGCTGGTGTGAGAGAAAAAGGCTTTGTGGCTGTTTTTTGAGCTTCATAGTGCAAGTGGTAATACTTAAAGGTCTGACTCAGAGCTAGTTGCTGAATAGCATAAAGAAGAGAAAGTGAGGAGTAATCAGACTTGCAGTCTGAAGTGAAGCAGCATTGCTGCAGGTTTGTGCTCGCAAGATGTTTGAGGCAGCATAGCAATGTGTGATCAGTAAAATATTGATTTGTTTCCTGTAAATGGATTTTATTTCCTCTTAATATCAGGACATTTGACTTAAACATTTAATTTTGTCTATAAAGCTAAAATATTTCTAAAACATCTTCTATGATCGTTGTTGGTGTTGACTTAATACTCCTGTTTTTCTTAGACAGTATTTATTAAAGGAATTAATCTCTTCTGATAATGATACCATCATTGCCTACAACAATACTGTATTTTTAAACAGATCTCTCAGTTAAATAAGTTCTTGCATCAAAATGTTTAGTGATTTTATAGAATCATTACTAGTGGTTCATACAGGGGAGGATGCTGAAATAAAGCTGTAGATAGGCATCTGGAAAATAACTTTCTGAGAGGAATTTAGTGTGATGAAAATTATGATTCTTTTATCCTCAAAATATAGAGATGGGTGTATTAAGAGATTTCTGAATGTTTTATCATTATTTTCTTTTTGGTGGTCTTGTGATTGTATTACCTATGTTTGCTCTGTAGCTTACATAAGCTCAGGAGACCAGAGTGTTGTTAAGTGTGAGGTATCTCGTGACCTTTCAGAAGAGTTTGGGATGCCATTGAGAGTTCTAAATCAGATCTGGCAAATTCTTGTACTAATATGTCAAAGACTCTTGACGTTTTTCTCTTCCCCACAGAGTCTGAAAAATATCGTTACTTGATTTATATTATTATTTTCTACAAGTTAAGAGAATTAAGCTTAAGTTCTACAAAGCCTGCAAGTGAACTTGTCTGATGTATTTTGTGTTAGATACTTCTAACATAGCCTACTGAACTTGGTATGTTCTTCAAAAGAGTATATATGGAATCTGGCATAGTCAGTTCCCTGGGTGACACCAAAATGCTTTATATACTGTTTATATCTGAAGGTATTTCTGTCTAAGCAATCATTGCATTTTGAAACTGTCTATTAGTGTGCAGATTGGAAGTAGACAGACTACCCAGCTGTGAGTAAAGGTTATCTTTTGATTTAGGACATGATACTTCTCTTTCCATGCACAACTGATGTGTTTGCTTGCTCAGTAAACTGCCACAAATTCTCTGTCTGTGTGACATAGGACTACGGAAATGATGTTATGAGTTATTTGTAATCTGAGGAATTGTTGCTGACAAAATTTCAGGGTGAATCTCTGAAGTTTTCTGTTAGGGTACATTCATAACCAGTGTAAGCAGACTCAGTTTGAATACTATCAAAACCAGCATGAATATTTGACTAAAATGGTCAAACTAGCAATTCAGGAGACAGAGTTGGGTTTTTTTCAATCTACATCATCTTCTTTGCATTACTAGTTCATGCACCTAGAGCAGAAATAGCTTTGCAGCTCTATCTCTGTTTTTATGTTCAGCTAGCTATTGACATGTTTGAGTTGCAGATTCTTTGGGTTAAAAGCACAAATTAGTTTGGTTTCTGAACATGTAATGGTGGTGGATAGTGAGGAGCTGGAAGAAACCCAAAATGCAAACTCATAAGTCCTGCAAGACGAATAAACTGGATTTAGCAATCCCATCTATCTAATATCCACTGAAATTGTCTTACATTGCTAGATTTTCTTCTGCTAACTCATTTCAAAAGACTTTTAATAACGATAATACAGTAGTGAAAACAAGAGATGAGCAGTAGAATTTTTAGGTAATAATAATTTTCTCATGTATTTGAAATATTGTTCCACTCATGTTCTTTCTCATTTCTCCTCTTTTCATGCTCTTATGCTCCACTATCCCATATTCAGTAATAGTTAGAAGTAGTAATACGGGAATAATGGTTTTAAATTGAAAGAGGATAGGCGTAGCTTAGATGTTAGGAAGAAGTTCTTTACTGTGAGTGTGATGAGGCTCTGGAACTGGTGGCTGTTGCTCAAGGATGTTGGGCATGTCCCATCCCTAGAAGTGTTCAAGGCCAGGTTGGATGGGGCACAGGGTAACCTGGTTTAGTGGTAGGTATCCCTGCCCATGGCAGAGGTTTGAAACTTGCTTTTATGTCCCTTCCAACCCAATAATTCTGTCAATACTGGAATACTAGCCTTTCAAAGCTAGTGATAACAACCATGTTGTTGAGCTGCTTGTAATACTCCTCAGCATTCATTTCAGGTTTATCTGAAAGCATCAGATCTTTCAATCTGAGTTGCAGTAGAAGAACTTATGAGGCATGGTCTTCCATGACTTTTTCATAACAAAATATCAGCTTTTTTTCCCTGTCACTTATAAATGTTTGTTCTGTCAGTACCTCTTTTCTTCGTTTTCTTATATTATTCCCTGACTATACTTGATGCCAAACCATTCAAATTATCACTAGATAAGTATTTATTTTCTATGGTGGTAGGTGATGACAGTAAAGCTAGTAAGGCAAATAAAATAGGTTTACTTATGGGTTTATACTAGACACTCTTCACTAATTGGGATTTCTTTCTTACCAAACTGGCTTTGCATGTCCTGTATAAATTAAGTATTATGGAGGCCTCTGGACCATTGCTAAATTTGGTTCAAATTGACCATTGAACTTAAACATTACTAAAGGAGAATAACAAACAGATGAACAGGCAGTTTGATTGCATAGATCTTCTTTCTATTGGAAACCAGGCCAACAACTGTAATGTTTCAAACAGCATTCTTGTTAGAGTTCAAAATAATCTTTTCCATTCTGTTCTTAACACGTGTGGTGATGATTGATATTTCTTGTTCTCAGTTTGATTAGATTAATAGCTGGTTTTCTGAAATCTTTAGCCCTTTTGCCTGCTTTTTACTTTTAAAAATGCTTAATACTTCTGGTAAAAGTGAGTGTTTGTAGACTGCCTTTTGCTGTCAGGCGAAGTTTTGCTGCTATGTAAGCTCTGTTGATAATTGGGTCATAAAATGATTTGAGTTGGAAAAGACCTTTCAGATTATTAAATCCAACTGTTAGGTTAAAACTGCCAAAT
Organism: Chloebia gouldiae; assembly: GCA_003676055.1. Classification (NCBI taxonomy): domain Eukaryota; kingdom Metazoa; phylum Chordata; class Aves; order Passeriformes; family Passeridae; genus Chloebia; species Chloebia gouldiae. The sequence continues at coordinate 49,731,375 of QUSF01000002.1, read as the reverse complement.
CCACCACTAAACCATGTCCCCAAGCACTACATCTCCAAGTCTTTTAAATACTTCCAGAGATGGTGACAACCACATCCTTAGGCAGCCTGTTTCAGTGCTGGCCAATCTTTCAGTGAAGAGATTATCCCTTCTATCCAATCTAAACCTCCCCTGGTGCAGCCTGGGCCTATATTGCTCCTGTCTTATTAGTTGTTATTTGGGCAGCAGATACTCAGCTTGCTTGCAACCTCTGTTCCAAACACTGCGTCAACTGTTTTCCTATATCCTCTCTAAGTTTTTATTTTCACACTGCTGAATATAATTTAGCAACTGAAGTCTCTGACAGCTTGTTATGAATGAAAGGTTTTATTTCCGCCTTTTTTTGCAAATAGGAAAAGATGTTAACGAGCAGAAGAATAAGTAGGGAAAATACAGTTGTGATTATTACCTTAGTAACACTTAAGTAATTTGCTGGGTATCTTTCAGTACTTGGAAACTCAACTCTGTTAGATCTAAATGACAACTGTTTCTTCTTTGAAATCCTTATTATGAAAATAAGAGTTTTCTTAAGTGTATTTAGATTATTTTTGACAAAGTGTTTTAATGCAGTTATCAGTATTGCCTTCACATTGTTTTTGCAACAGATCTGTTGAATGTGTTGTTTGCTACCTTTCGTTTTTCTTTAATGAGGCGTCTTTTGAAATTCTAGCCTTGGTTTATGTAGTATTTTACAAGTATCACTCATAGTTATATATTAAATAAATTACTGAACATTGCCATGCTACAGTAATGAAGTAAGCTTGAGAGTTTCAGCCCTGTACTGTTGTCTGTTACTTGGTTCCCAGATCCACAAATTGACTTTTCTACTACTTCAGCCTTTTTAAGCAACAGAAACTAGCCCTTAACTTATATATATCCAGGTTTCTAATTAGACTTTCTGACTAGAAATATTGTAGCAAACTTCCCTACTCCTCATTTTAAACAAGGCATGCTGTATTTCAAGTGCAAAACCCCTAATCCTTTACAGATGTTCCCTTGCTGTTTCCACCCAGGAGAGAAGCTACTAGTACAGCATGTTGTGGAGTGAGCCCAGCAACAACTGGGACCATGTCCACCAACAAATCCAGCCCTCCAACATGTTTTGAAATGTTTCATGAGTAACACGAGGCAGAGACTCTCTTAGATTCCAAAACTCGTCCTGGTGATTGTCATCTGAGTTGCTAAGAAAATACAGAGTATGCTTGATCAAATGAACCTGAGTATTTCAGTCAGAGAATTAACTGAGCTTCTTTTAAATGTGAAAGGCATGCTGTTTCTTTTTCTCTGGCCTTAAGCATGTGGGAAAGAAGATCATTTCTAAGCAAAGGGAAAAGGAAATTGTCTCATATTTATTAAATCCTTTTCCTATCAGGAAGTATGCATCAGGATTATATGCTTGGCAAGCAAGAGTACATATTTTGGCACATTTTTCTCTTTGTAACTTTAACAGCTTGCCAGCATTGCAGGCAACACTAGCAACAGTCTGTGTCCCAGACAGTTTTGATTATAAATCCCAGTCTCTGCAGTGGGGCAGAAAGCTCTGTGGTGATGGGTACTGTTTGGTCTCCTTGGCTCCTTTTCCTTCCCAAGTGCACTGGGGAAAGAGAGGGTAGGGGATAGATGGAGAAGGCAAGATTATGGTCATGCTTCTGGTAAGTCCCTCTGCGTCTTAGTTACATATCCCGTGAATAAATATCCTGTGTAAGTTTGAGGAGAATCCAGGCTTGTTGTGATGGAGCTGATGGTCTGCATTCTAATTGTATCTGAAAGATCTCCAATAAACCATTGTTCGAGTGCACCAACCCCCAGAATTACAAATGGCATTGCCCACACAGGCATTCCAGAAATTGTGGACACAGTCTTTTCTTGGTTGTCAAATGAAAAGGTAAAGGGTAAATATCTATTAAAGTTCTGTTAGGACCAAACATAATATTGTGAACTTTAATCTTCTGTCAGTGCTCAGACCTGTATTGCTGATAGTGCCATTTGAGGTGGCATCGGCTTCCCCATTTACATAAGAATGAGGAGAAAATAGCTGAGCATTGTTATGTTTGCTGTGAAGATTTTCTGTGAGAGTGATGACCATGCTGCTGAAATGAATTACATTATTTAAATAAATAAAACTGAATTGTGAAGGGTGGTAAATGAAGAAGAGTAGATGTCCTTGTTTGGGAAAGATTCTGAGGAAAAGGCTGGATCTGCAACGATCCTTTGATTTTCAATAAGAATTTAGTACTTTTAGTGCTTGCTTCTTTCAGATACTCGAAATGATTACATAAACATGCTTAATAAGGTAGCCAAAGTGTTATGTTAATACAGTTTGAGTGTTATGTCAACTTCTTGTTCTTCTACGTAATTTGAATAGAATACAGTTCTGAAATTTTATGGGAATATTCCATCTATAAATCCATTTTATCGTCATTCTGTGGAGTGAATATAGAGAGTAGCAAATAATGGAATTTCAAATGCCTTTCCAACTTATACCTCCAAGCAACTTTTATTGTATTTAAAACTTGTTTTAAATGTGTAAAGCTTGCATATTAAAATCTAGGGTATTCCCTTTAATATTGAAATTAATGTTTTTAGTGGATGGGAGAGAAATGTAGAAGGAAAATTTTTACTAATTTTTGGATTATAAACTGCTTTTATGCAGCAGTTAAGTTACATATTCGGGTTTTGGTTAAGATGGAATTTTTTCTGGAAATATTTTTTTTAAAGCCAGCCAGTTTCTTCTAACACTAAGGAGATCTAAAGTTAGTATCTTAACAAAAAATGGAAGCTTATCTACTGGCATTCATTTTAACCTCATGTAAGCTATATATTGAGGTCTGTTTTTATGGCATGTGAATTTCCTGTCTATCTATTTGGTTGTGTGAAATGCCTGACACAAATTGTTGGTGCTCTTAGCTTAGTTTTATTATATTTCTTGGTCTGTGGTTTGATCTCAGATGTAACTTTTTAAGTCTGGAACAAGGAAAGCTGAAGTTACAAAGAGTGAAAACTTTGGTTACCAAGCATATAGAAGCTACTCTTTGTAATGCAAAGGAATTGGTTTAACAAAACAAATTATTTCTTTTTCCTCAAGGGCAAACTGAAGTGCTGCCAATAAAAGGACTCTTGAAATAACTACAGTTTTCCACAGTTTCCTTGTATCTGCCTCACGTGAAGTGTTTTGTATCTTTTTAGAATCAAGGTATTGAAGGAGACTTTGTCATGAAGATAAAGGAGGGTTGTTGGTTTTTTTTTTTTTTAATTTATCATGGAATCTGAAATTGAGTTCATAACATCGGAAACATGTCAAAGCTGTTTCCTGAAGATACTTTACAAGACTAGATTTCTCTGTACAGAGATTCAAGAAGTGGATTCCCAAAGGCAATACCACAACTTGTCAAGATTGGTCTTTACCTCTAGGTATCTATCTTGAGTCAAGGATCCTGAATCTCATTTCTAAGGATGTGGTATTTCACAAGAGATTGTAACCATAGGCAAGGAAAGAAAATGACATGATTTGGTACTATTTGCCTTAATTGTATCATATAGATAATTCAATGAGTTGGTCTTAATTAGGAGAAAAGTGTTACTGTGATTTGCCAGACTAAGTCTCTACTATGTGTATAGCATGAAAACAAACAGAAAGGTTTGATTGGTTACTTCTTCTAATTCCTTTGGCAGCAGCTCTTCATTTAGGAAGCTTTTGCCACTGTACCCAGCCCTGTATTCTGTCTTTTCCTTACCACATTAACAGACTGTTTCAACTTTCTTCACACATCCTACAGAAATACTGTCTCTTGTTTATTTCCATTTGCTGTTTAGGTGGCTTCTCCTTAAACAACATACCTGAAATTGTTCATTTTAGATATCAACTGGGGAGTCATCTATTAAACCAAAATTGTAATGAGCAGTTGTAGCCTTACTAGATGGTACCTAGTAGAAGAAGAAGGAACATCCTTCTCCCAGGTAGGGAACTGCTGTTCATTCAGTTAGTTAAAAATTAGCTTGGTTAGGAATGGACACACTCTATGTGCACTGCAATGAAAAATTTAATGAAAGAACATGGTAGACCATTTTTTGGCAGAGGGGCACCAAATGGGGCTAGATTTAACCAGATGGATACCATAATTTAAAAAATGGTGCTATCCTATCTACCAATTCAATCATGCACTTGTTTGGTATTCCTGTATGAAAGTAACAATACTTACCACTATAATAATATACAAAAATAACTCTTTGAAATTATTACTGAAAATACTTTATGCCTATGACATAATTCTGGCTAAGCTGCAAACCCCTTAATGAGTGACAGATTGTGGAGAATAGTGGAGTACAGGTTTTTAAACTTAAAGAATGAGCCTATGGCTGAGTACTGTCAAGTTGTAGATATTGCAGATATCAAGAAGAGTGTTGAAGGAAAATGCAGATGTTATTACAATGGTTTTTAAAATATATATGTATGCCCTGAGTCTCTGTAAAATGCAGGTAGCTGATGGCAGCAGTTCACGTAAGTATAGCTGTAAGCAGAGGGACAGCTGTAAAAGGATGAAGAATTTATAGTATAGCTTTGTAGAGTAATTGCAAGCTTAATGCAGAAGAATGCCTCCTGAGGCACTTCAAGTTAAATAATTCGCAGTGAATTTAGCAGTAGCTGGAAACAAACTAACTTCTTGTTTCAGTAGTAGTAGCAACCTGCTTTCCTTCTATATCTACCCTCACTCCCCTAAATAATGAAGTTTAACTGAAATGCTTAGTTTAAACCCCTGTGAGAGCTCATTGGAATGATTATGCAGAAGTTTGCTGAACAGCTGGAGTTTTATAACCAAAAGTTAATGTTGAGGGCAAAGTCATAGTTTTAATGTTTTTGGAAGGAGGCAGTATAAACAAAATTTGCCTTTGTTATATGCTTTGCTTAACAGTTTTTGTCACTGAATTATCTGTAGGTGGGGCTGATAAGGGCAGCAAAACCTCAGTCTAAAACCAAAGGATAAGATTCTCTGGGTGGAGGCTCTGTTTTGTCTGCTTTGGCACAAAAGCTGCACGAATGGCTGAGAGTGCTAATGCTGAGGGTGTTCTGCAGCCCACTCCTCTGCCTCTGCATCCTGCCCTGTCCTGTCCTACCATTTATGATGGTGAGGGAGGGTAAGGCAACTGCGTGTTGTTGCAATAGTCCTCTGTTGCAAAAGGCAGAGGCAAGCTAGAGCAAAACTTAATTCCTGCAGTATCCTTAGCTCTGTTTCTGTTCTGGTTGAAGGTGGTCAGGTTTCTGGGAAGCTGTCAAAGGTTGGTAATTTGGGCAGAGAGAAGTCAGGAGCACGGTAACAGCAATGAGGGTAGGGTTGTCACTAAACTATGGAAGAAAGGATGGAAGTTGGAGCTGGTACTGTGGCTGCAGCAAAAATGAATTTAACTGGAAAAAGCTAGTTTTCTCAGTACTCCTGGAAAGCCTTTAATTTGTGCTGCCTTGTCCCCAAACTTTCAAATGAATGGTGTTAGTCATGTGACTGGTGCCTCTTAACAGAATAGACAAGAACTAAATATCAGCTACGGTTAAAAGCATCTTTGTGATTTGTTTTTGAAAATGTATTTATAATAAGTGATGTCACACAGCTCATCTGATAGCTTTTCTTAAAATAAGCTTCCTTTTAATTCTTTGGCTTATCAGCCTATTAGAAATAGGATGAAGGGTTGAAGGAACCTTGAAAAACTTTAGTGTTTCAATAATGTGTACAAAACTTAACGCTAAGGTAATTTGAGAAATGTAGTGCTTGACCTATGATACTGCTCTAGTTTGCTGTTAGAATTGGAGGAACTAGCCAAACCAGTAAATCCACTGTGTAGAAAACTGTATTCTGGAAAAAACCTTCAAGAAATCCTTTATAAATCAAATATGTTATCAACCATGAAAGTCTTCAGTTTCTCAAAAAAAGGTCAATGCAGAGTAACCAGTCTTATACTGGAATAAAGATGGTTGTGTCATGGCTATGGAAAACTTTTTACTACTAAAGATTTCACTTCTCAAATTTGCTTCTTTCTAACATTTCTGGAGATATGAAATGTTCACCTTTTAGACTGTTTTCTATTTATTTTATAGTACAACCATTTGAAGAGAATTTATCATTAATATTTATTGTACCTGACATGTTACTTGGATGCCAGTCTTGGGGTTGCCTTGACAATGAGTTCTGAGATGATCAAATGTATCTCATATCTTCTAATGCATGTAGTGCCATAGAAGGATATTTCTCAGTTTCTGCAATACACTATGCTTCAAATTGGCATGGATTAATATTTATATTATAATATTATTATAGTATACTATTTATATTAATATTTATATTCCAAATGCAGCCACAGGTTAGAAATATTGACTGAAGTCAATCATTGCAAAGTAAGGTGCTGTGTGTGCCTGGATGAAACAAATTTTCCTTGAAAATGTTATTTCTGTGGAGTAACTCATTGTTGTGTGTAGTCAGATACCAATCATTGTATTATGTCAGTCTATGCAAATTTTGTGAAGGAGATTAGGAGAATCTTGAGTATAGATTTAGTCACTTCTTTTTTTTTTTCCATATAGCAAGTATTCCTTTAAATTTCAGAAATAGCCATAATTTTAAATGGATATTGAAACGCACCTAGTTTAACAGTCAGTAGGAAACTAAATTGTTCGTAGTTGTTTAGTGCCATCCTAAAGCAGTACTGCTGTTAAAGTGTCAGTAAACTTCATTGCCCCATGATTTCATACCAAGATCTTTGTTTTCTGAGAATCCAGGAGTTGCAGACTCTTTCTAGAGGGGGAAGGACCGGCAATGGTTCACGAGTGGGACTGCTGAGTGTGGTGTGTCCACATGGTCACTGTTACCTCAGGATGATCCTGTGATATCCCTATGGCTTTTGGTGATTTAGGTGACCCTGTCTGCCATTATGATAGCCTGATATTGATAATTAATTTGGAAGAGGACCCTCTTCTAGGCTGCCAGAAGATATATTTACTGTAGTTGTAGACTGTCTGGGACCACTGTCCGAGACAGTCTGTTGCTCAAGGGTAAAAGTTAGTTAGCTTCTGTAAGGCTTGTTTATATAAATACATTTGTATTGCTTAAGTCCATAGAGAATATTTGAAAAACACATTACAGTTCAGACCTTAATTCTGAAACAAGACTTCTATGAAAGTGACAACTGGCAGTTTCTGGGAGTTTATAGATAGCCTGTATTAAATATCTGTATAAGGGTATATAGTGAGGGACATTGCCATCAGTGCTTTCTGATAGGAAGCAGCTTGTAAACTGGGGAGGTAGCGGGGCACAAGTTAAACAGTTAACAAACCAATGATTGAATCACCTTTTTTTTGAAGAGAAGCCCGATAACCTTATTTTGTGGATGAGATTGCTGGAGTGGACTTTTGTCTTGCTTTGTTTTGTTTAGAATTTACATCTATTAATTGACAAGTAGCAGAATTACATTTTCAGTGTGTGAGTCCTGTGAAATGTGAACATTGCTGAGTTAGAGGTTCTAACTGTGGCAGGCTTGGTGTATTTGCTTATTGAGGCACTGGTGTGTCTGACCTAATTGGGTCATAAATTCCAGCTTTTGTTCTCAGCCTTTTTTTGAGGGCTCGTCAGACTTCAATACTGATTGCTGCATGAAAAATTTCTTCTCACTGAGTACTCTGGAAAATTCAACAATGGTAACCTTTAGAGCCTGAAATGGTCCTGAAAGGTATTGGCTTGAGTTACTTCTGTTTTTCTGGGGAGTTGCAGTGCTGCTCTATTGCTTTACTGTTTTGACACCTACAAGTTGAATGGTAACTTTCAGCTTTAGTGCAAAGTAACCAGATGTTTTGCAATACTAATATTTTTGTGCTTATAAAGAAATAGTTCAAAATTTGCAATTTTCATTTAACTGGAAAAAGTCATATTTCATGATACAAAATATTTCTAGAGGCTAAATTAAATTTCTGTAAATGGGGGAATAGCATGATGCTCTTCACACCAGTTTTTATGTGTATATATACTTTCTTAGACAACTCAGACAACTGTGGGTTTCTTATGGAAGTCACTTATTAACTTCAATTGTAAAAGCAGTTTCATTCAAAGCACATTTGCTTCTGGCAGCCAAAAATTCACTTCGAGGCAAGGAATGCTTTAGTAACTGCCTAATACATTGGCTCTGTTAATTACCTGGAGTGCCTTGTATTACATGATTAAGTGTCCGTGTGGAGAATTAAATATACTCTGACTCTTAAGCAAATCTTGCTGCAATAAAAAAGAAATTATCTATGATTTGTCTGGAAATCTTTTCTGTCAGAGTTAAAGAAATACCTAATCTCTCTATATTGTCAGAATTGCAATGCTGGTTTGGTCAGGTGAATTGCAAAACACAATGTGATGCAAATCAGAGCATTCCAAATTGTCAGCATATGCAGTACTTCCACAATTTTTCTCAAGATAAATGTGTGAGGCTTTGGCAGACTCTACAGTGATGTCTGCCATGTCTCCCACATAGGTTGCCCTGTAGCATCCTACTGCTGCCAAAAGGATGGGTGGGTGAGGCTTCTGTACCTTGCCAAGGAACTAAATGGCTGATTGCATGAAGTGATACTTCTTTAGTTGGGTCTCTTTTTAAACTCAGTTGTACATAATTTCTAGGTTTATCTGCATATCCTGACTGAAAATGTTAAGACTGCAAATATGGGCTTTTTTAACCACTGCATTTTTAATTATATCCTGTTTTTAAAATGAAAGAGATGAGAAAACTGTAAGGCTGGATATTGTGCAAGTGTTCTGCATATGGAACACAGAAAAAGCAGGATTCAATGAGTTTCTCTGATTAAAAAATTTTTTACATACTCAGTTTCAGCAATTACCAGTTGAAATTTCTTAAAAGACTTCAGTATTTTTCATAATCGGAATGATTTTCTGACCAATCTTTATTATAATAGAAATTTAAATGATGTCACATGTAGGAGGGTATTTCCTGAGGAATCCTTGGCTGGATGGCAGATAAGACTATAGTATACAGAATTACAGAATGGCTGGGGTTGAAAGGAACTCCTGGTGATCACGTAGTCCAACCCCCCTGCTAAAGCTGGTTCACCTACAGCAGGTTGTACAGGATCATGGACAGACAGGTTTTGAATGTCTCCAGCAGGAGACTCTACAACCTTTCTGGGTAGCCTGTTCCAGTGCTCTGTCACCCTCACAGACACATTCCTCATACTCCCATGGAACATCCTGTGTTTGAGTTTGTGTCCCTTCTCCTTTCACTGGGCACCACTGAAGAGTCTGGCTCCATCTTCTTGACACCTGTCCTTAAGGTATTTGTGCACATTGATAAGATCACTTTTGTTGCCTCTAGGCTAAACAGTCACAGCTCCGAGAGAGATGCTTCTGTCCCCTGATCACCTTAATAGCCCTCACTTTAACTCTCCCCAGTAGTTCCTTGTCATTTTTGGACTGGGAAGCTCAGAACACAGAACTCTAGGTGCAGCCTCATTAAAGATGAGTAGAGGGGCAGGATCACCTCTCTCCACCTGCTGGCAATGCTCTTTCTAATGCATCCCAGGATACCATTTGCCTTGTTGGCCACAAGGGCACACTGCTGGCTCGTGGACAGTTTGCTGTCCGCCAGGATCCCCAGGCCCTTGTCTGCAGATCTGCTGCAGCTTAACTCCTAACTTTTACTAATGCATGGGGTTATTCCTTGCTGGTCTTTGTTGAACTTCATTGGGTTTCCCTCTGCTCAGCTCTCAAGCCTGTCCAGGTGTTGCTGAGTGGCACACATACGTTTGTGCACAAGTGTTTAAAGAAATGTGTGTACTCACACCTAACTCCTCCATCTTGTTGTAACTCCTAATGCATAGTGACAGTTCTTGGATTAGCAATGTCTGGATCTCTGAGGGCTCATATATATTACTTGCATGACTTCATTAACTTGGCATTGTGAGCAGGGCTTGTTAAATGCATGCAAGTGTATTGATCGGGCTGCTATTTGGCAACTCCTGATCGTCCTATAGCCTGGTAGCTCCCAAGCCTTTTAGCATTCCTTCTACAGCTCCTGCACTTTGGATGGCAGCTGTGCTTTTGGTCTCAGCACAAAGAGCTGCTTCTGTCATATGTCCTGTGAGCTACTATGATGGGATTAAAATGACATTTTCTTCCATAAGCACCTGATTTTAATGAGTTCTTATTAGTGTAATTTAATATTAAAATTTAAAGTTTTGATTAGCCTGCTATTTTGAGCATGTTTTAAGGTAAATACTACCACTATTTCTTTTATTTTTCCTGTGAGACTAGGATGATGGAAGACAGTGAGACTTCTAGATTTAGCCTATGGATAATCAGAGAAAAGCAATTTGTTTGTTCACAGGCTTTCCAGCAGCTCTGTAATGGATCTCTCGTGGCTGATGCATGTGACTATGTTGCTTGTAAATTGACCACGCTTGAATGCACTGATGATAAAATAAATGAGTGGATTATTTTTCTCAATAGGCTGTTATGACTGACAGTGATTAAATTATGAGAGAGTGCAGAACACATTCCTAGAGTGGCTAAAAAGAGAGTTGTCTCTTCAAAGCAGCAGAGAAAGGACATTGGGTTTCTGTGTTCCTATTCTGAAAAATTAAAGTGGTACGTAAAGGAGATGCTGAGTGCTGTGATAGCAATGTAAATAGACAAAGTCATACTTTCAGTTTTGGTAAGTGTTAGGAAGTTTGAATTGTTAGATACGAAAGACTCAGAATAGGTCTCCTGGGTCATCAAGAATTGAAAATAAACAACAACTATTTCAAGACCTTGCAGGTACCATTGGCATGTTAATCCTGTTGCTTTTTAGGGAAACTGGTCCCAAAATCTCTCTTTTTTGTTGTATAAAAAAAAAAACCACTTAACATGTATTTCATATAGTTAGTCCAGAAATTTATAACCATTCATTTTTATATCAGATTTTCTCAATTAAATTAAATTGTTAAAACAATTAAATAGTTTACAATTTCTTTCCACTGTACTGTTACTATATAGTTCAGATTTCCTCATCCAATGGTAGGGGAACTCTGAAAGCTGTTGTAGCTTTTACATTACAGCAAACAAATTAGCATATGTGTGTGCTTACAACATGCTTTCCTTTCTCTTACATAATATCAATTTTATTCATAAGTAATGGGATACAGAATATTTGGTAAGTCAAGCATATTTAGATACTTCATTAAGAATTGCTATTAATCACTCTAAATTTATTGAGCTCTTTTGATCTGTGCTGACCAGCATCTTGCCTTTCTTATGTTCCTAAGAAGTGGGGATTGTGTGGCTCTCCAGCAAAGTGCTTGGAGGAGAGAAGCTGCCAGCCTTGTGTAGAGCTGTGTTGGAGTCAGTATCATACAGTACTGAGGTATCATGAATGGAGGAAGGAGAGTAAGTAGTAAGTAAAGAGAGGAACACTTTTTGTCTAAAATGTTATTGATAGATCTGATGGTTTAAAAATCTAGTTTGATATTAATATTGGGAAAAATTCAGATTGTATTGGACATTGCCAGTAAAGACATATTAATCTGGGTTGTCCCTTTGCGCTGTGCAGAGCACTAAGCCAGCTAGATTGTTGATTCATTTAGCTGTAGCTATTTCATCTGCAAAAAAAAAAAAAAAAAAAACCACAAAAAAAATCTTAATGGATAATAAGAAGTCAGGAAAATACAAGTTTAAAATAAAGGGTTCCTGATGTTCAGTCTTAAATTCATCGAGTAGTTATACAGCTCCAATACAGAGGCAGTAATTGGTTAGAAGTGTTTTGGCAAGGTGGAACTACCATACATGGTTGTGGAAAAAGTTGTTACTTTTGGTTTTATGCTCTTCAGCTGCAGAGTTTGCATGAAAAGTTTTCTTGGAGGGCTCCTGATCCTGAAGTAGCAAAATACATTGTATAGTCATGTGGCACTTGCATGAAAAGGCCCTAACTGGGAAATCAGTTTATATTCTTTTGAAACTCATCTCTGTTAATTGGGACACTTTAAGAATGGAAAGTTTGGTTCTATAATAGTTTAGTCATTATTTTTCTTTAATGTTTCATTCTCCAAGAGTACATACATGATTTCAAGCATGAAAAGAAATCCCTGTGTTTAGGGAAAAAAATTATAGTGCTGTTCATTGTATTAAACTTGCCTAAGATATGAACAGAATAATACATATTATTCTAACAGCCTTGTTCTGTTAGAGTTTTTGTTAGAAAAACATGGAGATTTGGTAATATAGCCTCTGGGTATCAGAACTTGCTGTATCGTTTTTGGCACTGGTGATATCTAGGTTAAAGCTAGGGAGGGTGTGTTATTTATATAGTAGTCATACTTCTTGTTCATACTGGAAATAAATCTGTTGGCTCACTAAGACCACCTTTGAGTCAAGATTTCAGTCAAAATACTCTTTATCTCTGCCTAGAATTAGTCACTTTACCTACTTGCTGATTACGTATTTGTAGTTCCACAAAGGTAAGGAATAGAGTTTAATAAGGGAAATTAAATTTGACAGACTTTCTTTCCAGTGGCTTTGTTTACACGCTTTTTTGTATGTTTTTAGAATGTGTTTATCCTATGGTCAAAAATGAGACTGCAGCTACTCTTAGTGTATTTAAGTGAATTGGATGAGGTACCAAAAATGCTGCAGCTTGGGGTAGTAGCCCCAAAATATAATGGGTTTGTGCCAAACCAATACACTGAGTATTACAGTTATTTCTTTTTAACTGCTGTTAGTTGCTGAAGTAGTTTGGGTGTATACAGACACATACTTGCTGCCTTGAGGTCCTGGAGAAAAGCAGCTGTGACAACACACATTTTCTAGAGATTTGTGTTTTTAAAAAGGAAAATGTTGGATAAGAAGTCCGTGTTTTTCAGCAGTACCGTTTTTTGCGATACAGTTACATCAGCAGTACAAGTATGTCAAGTACTGATGCTTTTTAGCATTTACCAATTTAACAACTAGTTTATGTGCCAATGGATGTGTCCAGAATAGCACTGTGAATTGCGATAGAGCATCTTCTGTCTTAAGCTGCATTGTAATTTTGTTTGGGAATTAAATACTGCCTGTTAAGAATTTATGTGAATATAGATATTTGGACACCAAACTTAACTTTAAAAGAGGGATAGCTCAAACATCAGTTGGATACACTTGTACTATTATAGTAATCTATTGCAAGCTTCTACCATGCCTGGAAGAACTTATGATGCATCTTCTTACTCTTCAAAATAGAGTGACAGACTGTTAGTGCCAAGGCAGAGCTGTAAAGGATCACTGGAATTTTCTCATAGGTGTGCAAGAGATTAGGGAGTAGGTTTGGGGAAAAGACCTTGCTTCTTTGTATACTGTTAAGTGACCTTATGGGTTGACCATGTGTGTAAAATGAGTATCATGACCGCAATGCCAAATGTAAGATTACTGCTGAAAATCCATTTTAACAACTATTGAACAAAAAGGACTAGAGGCTTTTGGAGAAAAATCCTGAAAATACTTACGTGCAGGCATATGCACATTGTTTGACAGAACAGTAAGGACGGCCAACCAATTAAAATCAGAGGCTGTATTCTTTAAGATAGTTTTGTCATCAAATCAGTACAACCTCTGTGTTTAGAAATCCTCAGAAATAATACCCTTCTGCAGACTGTGCTGACCTTTTGATATAAAAGGTTTTTCACCCCCTTATTGATCGACTTGGTCAATGAATACAGGCTACACAGCAACTGATTTAAGAGTAGGATATGTAACACAGTGGGATACCTGTTCTAGTTGTTTGAGAAATACAACTTACCTTTTTCAGTACATGGCCAGTTCTAGCTCTATTTAGAATGTACCTAAAAGTTAGCATCTAACCTTGAGGGCTTTTGTTGCTTTGCCATATACAGAACTCAGGATTACTTGTTATTATTTTTAGAAGAAAACTCTCTCTTTATTTATGAAAGATTAAACTGAATGCTTTAAAAGGGGTTCACTGATGTCTTTAATAAAAACTTGAAACACCTTTAGAAAGTGGCTTTATGGAATATTGCAGTCACTTCATTAATGAACTTGAAATTTTTAACATTTTCAAACTAGTTGTCAGATCTGTTTGAGCATCTGTAGTTAAAACAGCCTAAAAAAGGTTTTAAAACACAGGAATACAAATTTATTTACAAAACAGCCTGTTTTTTCTTTAAAAGTCTTTTATAAATGTTAGGTTTTTTAAATGAATTTGGCTTTAAAATGTTAAAAACTTCTCTTGGATCATTCTCAAAGTGCTCAGAGCTAGAAGAAGAAAAACTTGCTGTAACAGAGCTTCTTAAAATTTGTTTGCATTCCTTTTATTCTTGCTGTGTTTCCTGAAGGGATTAAACACTAAGTAGAAGAAATATTGCACTGCTTCCAAGAAAATTCAGTATTCTTTCTTTTTCAGCAGGACCGTAATGCTTGGAAGTAATGAAAAGACAAATGGCATCTTTCCCTCTTAGTTTTTTTTTTTTTTTGATAATTGATTTTTGTTCCTGCTGGGTTTATTTTCATTTACTCAAGGATATATTTATTTTTATATACCAAAGGATTACTACGGATTAGTTAGAGCCAATTCTCAAAGTAGTGTCATGGTCAAAATTGAGAGAAGAAAAAGACTGTGATGTTTCTACCACCTCTGCAGGAGGTCTGCAAGCAGTAAAACCTGCTCCAATTGAACAATGAAGAATACATATTTTTTGCTAAAATCCTATATTTATTCTTTGAACTGGAAAATTTACTTCTTAAATAAACACTGTACTCCATCAGAGCGAAGATGAGGGCTATTTGTCTGTCGGGCAGATTGCAGCTCTCCGTGTGTCTTAACGTGTACTGAGATTAACAGAGGCTGTGCAGCACAGCATGCACTTAAACCCTGGCTCAGATTGAGCAGTCATAAAATGGATTGGTGATTTAGGCTATTCATCCCAGCCATGACAGTTTAAAGGAGGTCGCTGACAACGTCAACAGAGCGTGCAATCCTTTTCTTCTACACAGGCTTTGCTTTGCGGTTTTTGTCAGGCAGAATCAGAACTATTTAGGTTTGCCACTTTCATCTCCATTACTCAGCGGCTGTTCTGAAAGACATTTCATATGAAAGGAAGTTTGGTGTTCATTTCTGATACCTGTAAACCCTTCAGTTAGGGAACACAAAGGTCTTCATAGGCTACAGATCAAGAACATAATCCATGGTTTTCAGAACGAGATACTTGAGAGATGTGAGCAGAAAAATCTGGCAATTTATAACATTCTCAGATGTTATTACCACTTTGTTTAAAGAGTATTTCTGTCACTTCCCCAATTATTTGGGATGTTGAAAATGCTCACTGGAACATACGTTGTGTTGCTCAGAAGAAATAAAACTGAATCTCTTCAGCTTCCCAGGACATCTTTGTGATATGTTGGCTGAACTGGTTTCCAGTTGCTTTGGACTGAAAGAAAATCCCAATACTAGATTGTAGTATAGTTCTCATTAAAAAATTAGCTGCAGAAAGTATTCTTTATTTTTGAAGCTGTTTCATTCATATTATGTATTTGCCTGTGGCTTAATTTGTCATTGCTTAAAAGGCTTTTAAGTACTACATTTGAATTTTTTTTTGTTTTGATCAGTTGGCAAATAAGGCGATTCACATAATTTTGTGAACAGTTTATTTTACTTATTCTACTGTGGATAAGATTTGAAAGCAAAATCCAGCTTGCGTATTAAATTGTTTATATTATTTTTGTTCAGGTGAGGCACAAACTGTCTGGGTGCAAGCCAGGCTCTTGATACAGTTTGGCACCCTGGCTTTCTAGCAATGGTGATGGAATTAAGAGTGGATAATCAGGAAGATTCTAAAAATAGCAAGTAAGATTAAGTGAAGGTACTAGAGGGGAGGTAGAAGAAAAGAGGATGAAAGAGATTCTTATATGTGAAATAATATGAAGTAAGAGGGATTTTAGCATATTACTAAAGGTGAAGCCCACATATCATATCTGAAAACAGCCTTGTTGCTATGTCTTGGGAATTTTAGGGGATCTGTTTCCTATTACAGGATTATGGAACCATGTACTCCCACATAGTTCTTTCTTTACTGTTTTTGTCTAAATGTCTCTTGATTGTATGACTACAAATGTATTTAAAAGGCTTAAATGTTCATTTTAGTGTTGAGTAACGTAAGCTGATAATACATTTTTAGAATAAGAATTATATAAATAATTTTGTTGAAATATTTTTGGATAGTTTAGCATACTTCCCATTTTATGTGAAGTATAGTACAATATTTTGTATATTTCACATAATCTTTGTGGGACAAAAAATATTTTTTTCTTTAAAAATTTGAAACTCTGACTTGGAAGTCACACCAAATGTGCCATGTTACTTACCTGTATATCATAAAAGCAATGCTTTCAATTCCATTCTCCGTTTCCCTTTTGCAGTACATTTAGTATTTTAAATTTTTATCTCAAGTGTTAGTGTATTCTGTAGACATGTGCAGTCTAAAATTCATTCTCCTTTGTTAAAGAAGACAATGAAACACTGTTTTAATTGGGATGAGAAATGCTGCAGTTACTCTATGTGGAAAGAAGACTGCATATTCATTTTGCTTCAAGTATTGAATTGTTTCTGTGCAAATGTGGTCATGGTGATTAATGAAGTTGCCAGGAATTATGTGATGACAGCAGTACCTCAGAGGAGGAATCTGCCCACACAGAATTCTTTACCTGATGAGCATTTGGTTCATTTTGTACATAAATGTGGTGAAATTTAATTCTGTTGAATTGTAATATATAGTTAATATTGTCTGTTTCCTCCAGACTTGAACTGGACTTCACATTTTCAGTGAAGTCATACAGCATGAATTAGCTTAGAATATTGAACTGAAAATGTTGTCTCTCTTGATGTGCAGAAACTTTTAGCTTGTGTGATAGTTTTCAGTAGAAATTAAGGTGGGGATACTTCTGTTCTTTTTTATAATTTTAAAAGTGAAAAAGCTAATTTCATAACTCCCACATAAACCATTCTGACACTCTGTACATGTTATGCAATGTTTGAGCATGTTTAGATGACCTCATGATGTGAAGAAGTCAAAAAGACTTGTTTCCACTTTTTCTCTTCTCTGTGAATTTACCAAGATTGCTTTTGTCTAGAGAAAATAAGCTTCCCTTGTGGACTATCACCCTTATATTTTAGTAGAGAAGTGACCTCAGAGTTTCAATTGAAAATAAGTGAAAGGCTATAATTTTGGCTCCTTAAATGGAACAATTAGAAGTACTTGATGTCAGTGTTTGAGAACAGAGGCCTTGAGAACTATTTTTGTTTTGGTTCTACTACTGTCATAGTGAGCATGCCTTGTGTATCACTTTCTCCTCATACTGCTCAAGTTTGTCTCTAAAAATGTTTTGCTAAAATCAGAAATGTTTCTTTAGATGGGTCACTTTTATAACTGCTGCAAAGCATTTAGCTCATCTTCAGATGGATGTTTTACACAGGTGTTTGGTCTTGGAGCTCTTCAACAGAAAGTAAATTCATGATCTGTTTTTAAACCAGAAAGAAGGAACTGGTGAACCAAATATGTAGTTGAATTGTTGAGGCAGTTGTGCCTCTGATGTTGATGTTGAATGGAACTTAAGGATGTGTAAATAAACCAGAAAAACAGAAGTGAACTAATCAAAATACTTTAATTTTATGGATTTGGAGATACAGTAACACAGTTTTTCCAGGAAGTACAACTTTTCACTTAGCTCATTAGGTAATCCAAAGCAAGCATTTGCTGCTTAAAAGTAAATACACTAAATAATTACAAGTGGAAAGGAAGGAGTATTCTTGTTTAAATCTTACAACAGAGGAGCAAGTCTTGAGACTTGTCACAAAATTGACGTAAAAAAGTGAAGAAGCTACTCTGGAAGAGCCTTAAAAGTGAGGTGTATATACATGCTGGATCTCCTATGGCCTAGCACTTGGAGGATCAAAGCTTGGAGATCTTGTGGGCTGACCAGAAGCATCTGTGATATAACATAGCCTGTGCTGGAATTCTGGTGTCTTCCCACCCTGCCCCCTCTCTGGCCTCACTGCAGCTTTTTGGCTATTAGACAAATCACGACCTTCTTTCCTGTTTTGTCTTCAGCGTCTGTTTCCTGTTTTTTCCTTCCCTCCCTCACCCCATTTTTTTTCACTCCTGACTTTCTGTCCAGTGGTGTCTATTTTGTTTCATTGCTAACTTGCTTTTTCCAAGTTCTGTCTTTATATAAGAAAGAGAGCATGAAAGAGTTGAGGCCTATAGCATCAATCCTTCTCTTTTAGAGAGTTTTTGTATCCATTTTTTAGTGAATTTATTAAATGTTAATTTGAGTGGTATTCATATTCTCTCCCAAACCTCAAGTCTGTCACATGGATGTATTTCTCCCAGCTAGAGACACACATTTTCTAAGTTCTAGAGTTTTCCACACAGTTTTGTTGATGTTCCTATGTTTTGGCAGAATTCTGAAAATAGCATGCCTCAGACTTCATCCAGACAAGAGCTCCAGTTCTTGATCTCTGACATCTCACTTTCAGAAATAATCTAATTCTCCTGATTTGTAAAAGAGCATGTCATTTTAAAGAGTTTAAAGACTGTGACTCTTGTCCTTTCAGTTGATGCATGCTCTCTATTGCTTCCACACACATGCTCTCTCCTGCTTCCAGGAGTATGGTCTTGCAAAAAACCCCAGTTGTTAAAACAGTATGCCATGGTAAAAAAAAACCAGTGAATTAAATTCTGTCTCTACACTTCACCAGTTTTAATTTTGTCATTGCTTTATATTTCAAAGTACTTTAGATTTTTAAAATCTAGGTAGGACAAGGGAAATCAATGACTGTGAGCTCAAACATGATTTTGGATTTAACATTCAGTGCATGAGAATCATACCCATGGAGAACATCTGGGTAAATATGCTTTCAACCATTTCTTCAGTCAGCACATAAGCCAAAAGTAAGCAAGAAGCCACTAAGCCTATGCAGACTGGGAGTGTAACTTAAAGTCTTTTCAGTGCAGAGTTCATAGTATAATTCTGTATGTGTTTGTGATAATAAAATTGTAAGATGATAAATTACTGTCATCTTGAAGCTGTGTTTGCTTAGGACTGTTTCAAAACTTTGGAACTTCTCTGCATGTACAGAATGGGAGCTGAAAGTGCAGCCCAAGAAGGCAGAATAAAGCCTCTGCTTGGCCTGGAAGCTTGCTGTGACAGCACACCATCCACATTTGTATGTGGTCATTAAAAGGCTTTTCTGCAATGGGTGAGGCTTCTTTAGTAATATGAAGTTTGTGATGTATATTTATATGGGAGTGTAATTAAATTTGTGGTTTGGCAGGACAACATTCTTTTTTTCTTTTCTACAGGACAGTTCTAAATACTCCTCCTCACCTTGTTCTTGGGGTTCAAAAATGAATTATTCTTTTAAATCATTCTTATCTATTGTCATTCCCTAACTCTCCAAAGAAAACTTTGTTTAAATAGTTACTCCCTTGGGACTTTCATGCATATCCTGTTATCTGTTTTATATTACAATCTTTCATGCTGGGAATGTCCTTCCAAAAAGCACAAAACAGCCAAAGCACTTAGATGACTAATAAGCATGTTAAGTGTGGAAGTCTAGGTACAAAACCAGCATTATTAGCATTGGGTTTTGCCTTTTTTATCCATTAAATTTGTTTCTGACCTCTAGATTCAGACATGAACTAGGCTTCTTTCACTTTGTCTCGCCCAGAGATGTTGCAAGGGTTGAAGTGTTGCTAGTTGTGAAGTCACTGCCATGAAAAGTAGGAAACTTTTAGAAAGTTGCTCATGTTTTCACTTTTCTAATCAAATTCCAGCATTCGGAAGAGCCCATGGGAGTGATGAAGTTTTGGCTGCCAGTTTTATTTGCTCAGCTAAGAGGCATCTCCACTGCTTTTTGTTGCTTGGGATTGGCAGAGCTAACTCCCACAGGAGCAATAGATGCATACTTTTTAGAAGAGCAGTGTTATCTCTAGTTTCAGTACTTATATATTCAGTAAACAAAAGTATGTAGGAAATAGTTTACTGTGTTGTGCTTTACATATATCATGTGACCTGTATTATAATTATTTGAGTAGGTGGGAAACACTCAGAAAATTGGTTCTGCTTTTTCAAGGGAACATTTCTCTTCCAGTAGCACATGAAAGACTCAGTTAGCTTATGCTAGCTGTAAACAAAAACTAAAATACAAAAACATGACCTCTCAGGTGGCTAACCGCTGTGGTTTGGGGAATATGGGAGAACAGTCAGGGAATATTGGATAGCTTTTATTCATTGCAGCAGGAGGTGAGAATTATCCTGATCTTAACTATTGTATTTTTTGTGGTAGTTGTTTTTGGTTTGTTTTGGGATTTTTTTTTTTATTATGTTATACAGTTAATAACCTGGTTATGCTTACTTGCATGTGCATTAAGCTCTCCACAGGTTCTTCAACATGATTCACATGCTGGTAACAACTTACCCAGCAAAGACATAGCTGCAACTTTCCAGAAGAAGTCCAAAAATACTTAACCATATACCTCAAGATATTGCACTTACTTGGAATTTGGACTAATCTTGTTTAAGATTAATTGCCAGGCATATAATTTAATCAAGTATTTGGAACTGAATTTATTATTGGTGGAAAGTGTGGCAGTATCAGTATCAGTATTACGACTTGAATCCTGGTTCAGAAAAACAGACAGTAAAAAAAGAATAGTGGCAGGAGCTGATTCTCCTGTCATCTGCCTAAAAAGCTTTATACTTTTATTATCACTTTTTCCAATTCTGTTTCCCTCAGTAATGGCAAACATCTCCCAGTATTGTTTAAGTGTCTTGCCTAAGAGAACTGTGCTTAAATTGGGCAATAGCAAAAATGAAATGACCTTTAAAGTGGAAGTATAGAACGGATGTTGCTGCCAAAGAAGTCACTTTTGTGGTTATGTTTAGACCCTAAAGCTTTGTAAACATTTGTCGATTGAACTCTGGTCTTGTACATGCCAGGCCAAACTGTCTTAATGCATTTGTCAGTTGTGTTTTGGCTTAGTGTTTTGTGGTTCCTAAGTTGGATGAGCTGAAATAAAAAGCTAGCAGGCATTTTGTATGTGATCTCAGTAGTATCCACATCTGTATGACATTCAGCCTTGATGTGCTTGTGAAAAAAACGTAATGGCTGAATCTGCTTATGAAAATTACTTTTAAATGTGTGTGTACTGGTCTCTCTCTCTCTACTGAAAGCACAGACTAGTTGCTTCTCTTTTTTTCCCCTGACATTGAATTCTGGTACTGCAGAGATTTCTCTTTTTGCATGATGTTGTACACTTCCTGAACATGTGAGAGGGTAATAATTCTCTATATGACTTCCACTGAAGAGGAAATACATACTTGTAAAAACAAAGATGTGCATCTGGAATTCCACCATTCAGGAACTTTATTACGCTGAGGCCTTCCAGTTTGCAGTACAAAAAATTCTCAGGTACTGGAACATTATTTTTCACCAAGTTGGCAAGTGTTTTGATTAACTATGTTATTGTAAGTGCCTTGTAAGCATACTGCATGCAAGAGTGAACATAATGTTGTCAGTATAAAAAGAACTTGTTTTTAATCTTGCCAATACATTATAAATAGAAAGAATGATAGTTGGAAATGGAATTTTTTATTGTGGCATCTACAAATCAACCACCTCCAAATCAGAGCAATGCAAATAATTTACAGAAGCCAAATGGAGTTGTTACTGTCTGCCCTCACCCCTTAGAGCTTCTTTATGAAAAATTGCAAAAATGTAAATGTTTGCCTGTGCTTCAGTGAAATTGTATGACTGTCATAGAACCAGCCATTTGGCAAGGTGGGATAGAATGGAAGGGTAGGAATGGAGATTGAAGGGACAGCATTGCTCAGAACAAACAAATAGTCACTGCTGGTTTTAATCTCTAAAATTGTGGGTATCATGAGGGTTTAATGTGAACAGCCAAAACCCACTGTAAACTTGCAGAGTTGATTTTAAAAATAGGGCAGAGATTTTTCTCAAAATCTGTGTTGATCTTAGTTTGTTGGACAGATAACAGGAAAACAGAGCTGTCTCTTGACCCATGTTCATTTTCTGTCTGCTGGAATGAATTTGGAACTAAATCCCGTTTTTCCACTTGAGCATGTCCTTCTCTAGCAGTGTCAGGGCCTGGGTGGGGTCACTCGTTCAATACAGCTTTTCAAAATGACTGTTGGATTCTCATCAGATTACAACACTTTTTTTCAGTGCTGGGGAAGAGCACAAAGCTATCTTGATAAACAGATTATATTTGTGCATAGGTACTCTGGCAAAGACAAATCTCTTGATTAAAATTAATTTTCTGTCTGAGACTTATTCTTTGCTTTGACATAGCAGTGTATTTGTAGATTGAAAATACAGAAGGAACAGATTTCTGTTATCTCTGCGTATGGCAGAGATAGCACAAAGAGAGCTGCTGGATGTATATTTGCTTAAATGTGATCCCAGTTTCCAATGTGGGCATTGTAGCTTGGCGATGTGTAGTATTTATGTTCTGATTTTCTTAAGGCCTTGGGATTGAGTTTTATATGGTCTATAAGTGCTGTTAGAAACATGCTGCAGTTTTCACTGAATTTCATTTAGTCTGGAAAACAGCACTTTCCAACATTATTTTCTTAGTTTTGTCACATATTTTTAGACTGCTGCACAGTGTCAGGAGATAGATTTTAACAAAAATAGCTTTTAAAGAATCTTCACTGGCTTTCATGTCTTGTAGGATTATCTTTCCTTTCTGGTTGAGTTTTCCTTCAACTGATTTATCCATTAAAACTAAACCTTTAAAGTTATATATGGATTTCAGTAACCAAGTTATTCACCAGGCAAAATGGAGATGGCCTGTGGCAGGTGTTCTATGAAAAGCTGAGGCACTTGGGTGATAAGTAATAGGCATGTGTTGTGCTGCTTTAACAGGAAAAAGGATTTTGGGAAATAGTAATGTTCCAGGATGTAGTTTGAGTTTACAGAGAGTAGAGATGATTTCCCCAGGGCTGATTTACAGAAATCTGTCAGCATAAAAGTTTTATTGTGAAAATATTCTATCTAAACTACAGATACTCACTTTGCAATTTCAGACAGAAGTAGTTTTTTCTGTCACATTCAATTTGCTGTCTATATCCCTGATTTTTTCTTTGTCTTCACAGCAATCTTCAGAATTACACTAATATTTGTCTTACATTGTTGTTTCAGAGCTACCTTATAAATTCTCACCATCTTATATAAGAACTTGCCAGTGTTTTTATGATGAGCTTTCTGTGTTCAGTGCATTGGAAGGAATGGTTACACAACTATAATAATTTTCTCACAGTATAAAAATGAGTTCTAGAAACTTCAATATTTAAATAAGGACAAGAATGTGTTTGGGAGGGAAATATTACATGTTTGCAAGTCATCAAGTGTATGATGGCATTGATATAAACATGAAATACTTGTTATTTTGAATAGTGACTTCATTATCTAGATAAAAAGATTCTTATGAATATAGTTTCTGTTAGCTTAAGGGCTGCTAGCCACTGTGACATGCCTGTAATTGCCTGAAAACTAGATTGGATAGGCATAGGATTCTTTGGGAGGACACCACTGTGTGCCATTTCTAGTCTTGGAGATAAGCATAGACGTTATGTGAATATGTGTATGTATTCAGACACACACGTGTTCATGTACATGTGTAACTGATTTATATTGTCATGGAGTTGTGATTCACTGTCTGGCTCTGAAGTTATATTTATTAAAATATGTTATGCTAATACTTCTATGAAAACATTCCAACACTTGTCATAATCTGGGAATTACACTTAAAATTGAAGTATTATTGCTGTTTAAAGTTTGGCCTTTGAAGTGTGCTGCTGACTTTGAGAACTATTATGGCACCATCTGCTGACCAATACACAGACTGGCAATGTCAGTTTGCTCACCTGTTTATCTCCTTGAGAATAAGCTCCCAGTTTAGGAGGAAGCCGAAGCAGAATCATGAGGAGAAAGGGCAATTCTTTCATGGGCTTACATTTGACAAAAACTTTTACTAGGAGATGTTATTACAAAGGCAAAAATCTGAATCAATACAGATTTAGTTGGCTACTCACCTGAATTACTGCTTAAGCTTCCTCCATGAACTGTGAAGCTTTAAAAGAAGGAATTGGTGGGGTTTTTTTTGGCTATATACGGCACAGGATTGTTCTTGGTAGTCTGTTTTTCAATGTGTTACCTTCTAAGCCTGCAATGAAGAGCAATGACAGCAGGAGATGTGTCCAGGCCCCAGCTCTGGTGGTCTTGTCACAGCCTGGGAAACCGATGGACTCTGACAGGCTTCTGCCCTGTGGCTACTGCAGAGCCTCACAAAAAGCTGATTCTGCAGTCTGTCTCTTCAGCCTCTGCAGTTAACCTTGATTTTTGTGCACAGGGATCATCAGGGAAGGAGCAGACAGGAACAGTGCTTGTCACGTTCAGTGTATGTAAATACCTAGGTTTGGGTTCCATTGCTAGATAGCGTCTTTGAGTAATAATTTAAAAATAGGTGGCTGGATTTCATATGTATAAAACACGTACCCATTTCCTCTGTTTTTTTCTGTTGTATCTTTTTTATCATACTCAATAGTTTGCTGAACTTTATCTTTGACTTTTGTATGATCTCTTTTGTTTTAGGAATGAACTTAAAAATTACTATAATCCAAATTATTAGATTCAGCTTTCAAAGTATGTGTGTATGTATAAACACTTCTGTGTATTTATACATACAGAGAACTGAGGTGGTTTAGGGTTGATATTTGACTGCAGAACAATGTTTAATTGGGACCTGTATGATGTGAGCGTTGCAAATTGATCTAAAGCCAACTTTAGAGATGTTTTTGCTTTCTTAAGGATGTCAAAATTTAGCATTTAATTCTTTAGTAGAATTTATTCCTTGGTGTTCAGAGCATTCCATGTCTTTTCAATTGTAGTAGTCTATTTAAATAATGGCTAAAACAAGAAATTGGATTTGCTTTTTGCTTTTTCTGCTAATAGAATATGTGCGGGTTATATTGGCACCTTCAGCAAAACGATGCTACACAGAATCATGGTATAGCACGAGTTTTGTTGTTTTCATGCCAATAATAAAATACAGGTTTTAAAATTAGCTGAATTCTAAAATAAAGTTATTTAGCTACTACTTTCAGCTAAATTTGAAATACAAATTACTGTACGGAAAAGAACTGATTTATATTTTTGAAAAAATATAGTTGTAGTATCAAGTTGCTCAGATATTACCTACTGTTTAAACCAGATTCTTTCACACTCTAAAATATGAATAACTGTTCCAGCTAGGATTTTGCTTCTTTATAGCTCTTATATCAACAAATCTTATGTGTTGAAAGCAGCAAGCATGAATGATGTGGCCTAACCATCTGAGAAATGTAGATCAGGCTTCTGCTGAGCTTCAGATCAATAACATGACAAGAAATAAACAATTTTATTTGGGAGCTTTTTTGCTTTGTTTTAGGCAGTTGGAATACACATGACCTTGTTTCAGATTTTCTTGTATATTTTTCAGATGTTAGAAATATTCCGTGATATATTTTTGTGTGTAGCCCATGTGAGGTAAGTATGTGGAATATTGATGAAGGTAGTGATTTAAAAAATATTTTTTTTTAATACTGTGGTGATCCAGAAAAGTACCTGACTTACACAGACACACATTGGCTTTTAGTGCACTGAGCTGTAATTTATTTCTGTAAAAGTAGGTTGATTTTTTTTTCCTTTTGCTTCTATGACTTGATGGTTTCTCTGTGAATCCTAGTAGACTGATGGAGATAAAACTATCAAAGTGATTTTTATTTTTTGAGTTTGCTAAGAATTTCAGTGACAAACTGAAAAAAAAAAAAAGAAACAAGTTTAGGGCCTCATTTTCTACTTTTATGTACTCAGAAAATAAGTAATATGAGATCCAGAAATGTATGGGAAAAGGATCTGGATTTGTTTGTCTGTGCTGATAAATAAAAAATACTGTAACAGAAACAGTGAATTAAAACATGCATAATCAAAGAAAACTTCATTTTATTGCAGTTGGTTTTAATATTGTCTGTGATCTTTGAGGTACACTACTTTTTTTCTTTCCCTCTCTTTTTTTCTTTTTTTTTTTTTTTTAACTTCATGTTATATTTGATATGTCTTCTGTTTCTAGTTTATCTATGGTGACAGGAATCCTTTTGGTCAGAAAACTATGTATCAAGAATTTATGCTAGAAAGTGGAAGAAAGGTATCAACTAGCTGACCAATTTATACACCTGAGAGGAAGGAGTGTAAAGAAAGAATGTAGCATCCTTTTTTGCTTTCAGCTGGGAACTTGGGCCAGCACTAAGTTCCTTCTCAGTGCAATAAAAAGAGAGAGGAAGGGATGAATGGAGAGGAGTGAGAAAATCTGTTGTCTTTAGTTGCTTCCCAGTCAGCACCCTTGCTTGGGGAAGCTGATAGTTATAAATGTAGCAGATCATCTGCTTCCTGTAAAAATGGGATCGCTTTTAACAAACTCACCTTCTCGACAGAAATTGTGAAGTGTTTTCCAGTACTTTTTTTCCTTTCCACCCCCCCGTTCATCCGTGCAGTTTAGGTAGTCATTCAGTTGGCATGAGCCAAGTTTTCGGGAGGATTACAAAAGATACAGCTGTTATCACTTGTGGTTTAATGTTCATGGGCTTAATGTCAATTGCAAAATCTACCAAGATTATTCTTTTCTCTGTTCAGACATTGGTAAGCCTTTATTTGAACATCACCCTAAGGTTTCGTCTCTTTAGTCTACTCTTGCTGCAACATTGTTATTCTCCTTTCTCAATTCCAAATTAAACAGAGATTTAATGTTACCTTGCAATACAAAAAACTGTGAGTTAAGGAAAACCCTATCAACCCTATCCTGCTGCAGTTGTTACAGAGCTTTCAAAAGATTATAGGGGCAAAAATATTCAGTATGCTCATGTACATAGTAAGAATAAATGACTTTACTTGAAGACAGGAAATCAACTGCATGTTTTCTTGAAGTTGAGAATTCTAAATTTGCAATATGATTTGATTAATTTCTTCACTATATCACTTCTGAGACAAATGTTCTCTGCTGCTTGTTTCCATTTGCTTTCTGGCACACTGTTGGCTGTTACACTGGAGCTGGGTGAGATCATGTGAGGTCTTCCCTATCAGGGCAGGGGAGAATCAGGAAAAAACCACTTTCATAAAATGTGGTTTCTTGATTGCTTGACTGTTCTGAAGGGAACATCAGAGACTTTACAAACTGCAGTAATACAGAACTCCAGTGTTTTTTCCCTCCCTAT
This sequence comes from Chloebia gouldiae, assembly GCA_003676055.1. Taxonomy (NCBI): domain Eukaryota; kingdom Metazoa; phylum Chordata; class Aves; order Passeriformes; family Passeridae; genus Chloebia; species Chloebia gouldiae. The sequence goes on along the minus strand of QUSF01000002.1, from coordinate 49,704,031 downwards.
CTGTTTCTAATGTGAACTACAAAACTGGAGGATCTGGCAGAGCATTGAGATAGGGAATGCGAGACCCAGTTTTGTGTTTCTCAAGGGATAACTAATTCTTGTACCAACATGCAACTCTGGAAAAAAGAAATGTATCAAGCTAATGTGGTAGAGAAGGTAGATATTTTGGGAAGACTGTAACTTACACTCTTGGTCAGTGTCCTTGTGTGGTTAACTCATCCACCTCTTCACAGTTAATTCAGAGACTACTGGGAGCATAAAGAAATAGACAGGCTCAGCAGAGAGGTGTGCGTCCTTTTGTAGGGTTCTCCTGTCTAGTCCTCTTCTCTACCTCTGCCCTCCCCACCCCAAAAAGCACTGAAGTTACAAGCTTATAGGAAATTGAGGTCATGACAGAAATCCTTCCTGCTCTGGGCATCAAATAAAAGCATTAAGTGAACATGGACAGACCTCTTCAGACAGGGGATGCAACAAGTTTCCCTTGCGTCCCTTGCAGTATAAAGTTATAAGTTCTATTTATAACTTTGATTATGAAAATTGGACACTTGGAGATGCAAAACCTTTCTTGTTTTGCATTGAGCAACTTTGTGCCACCCACTGCTATTCTGTCTGAATTTAATCAGTTACAACGTGTAGCTTGATATCTTCAGTTTCTTTTATTGTTAGAACAATATCATAGAGATGCATTTACAGGGTGACTTATTTTGCTTAGTTCTAAGGAATTTTCTGGAGCTATCTCCTTTTTGACTATAATCAAATTATTATATTAATTTTGAGAGTGGCATATAATGATTTTTTTATTAGTTTCTACATGTATTTCATGCATTTCTGCATATTTTGAAAAGTAAAACAAAAAAGTGCAGGAAATACAGTGGCTTCCCTATAACTTCTTTGAAGATTGTATATCAAGTATTAGAAAATTCTTTTAGCTACTTTCTGAGAAAAAATTGGTTCTTTCTTAGAGATATATGAAAAAAAATCACCACCATCTCTGTTACTTATGAAACCTCCCTTATGAATTTATTAAGCAGTGTGGCTTGTCTCTCTGATTGGCAGAAGTTTCAGTTTTTCTCAGCGAAAGTTGAGTTTGGTTTCTAGATAGTGTTTATTTTTCATTTTGATGATGAAGTTTTTCATTATTATGTTAATAAGATAGCTACCATTTGGAAAGAACAGGAGCATTTCTGTGTGAGATACAAAGGTGATAGCAAAACGTAATTTCATTAATAGCAGCTTGAAAGCTTGCATACTAATATATACTTTAAATAGCAAATTCTTTCATCAACAGTGAAATTGAAACCTGCCTTTCAGAGGCCTGTAACCTCTGAGATAAATAGTACTTACATAATGTTTAATACTTTATCACAATCTTTAATTAGTAGTATTGAAATAGTATTAATTAGTAGTATTGAAATAGTATTAATTAGTAGTATTGAAACTTGAAGGGTTTTATAAAAAGTGGTAGAAATGGCTACATAACTAATATTTAAGATAGACATATATTCAGAAGTCTCTAGTGTAGCAGTAAAGGTACTAACTTTTAATTTAATTCCCCCTTGGGGAATGCTTTGATTTTAGATAGTGAAGTGTTAAGTGATGAACAAAAAAAAACCCACACACCATTGTAGCTACTTTGGTCTCAAGATGCTTAATGTGAATTTGCCTGTAGACAGCTCAAGGCTCCCATGTCTAGGCTTCTTAGTAACTGTCACAATGGTGTTTCCTTTGGCTCAGTATTGCTCATCTCTTTGGCCAGAATGGCTTCTCTTGTATATTTAGGTCTCTATTAGCTTCGTTTTTTCTTTCTTTCATATTAGGATTGGTTTAGTTTAACTAGTTCTGGCTGCCTATGGATGTGCTTTGGAAACCTGGAGGCAAAGTGTTGCTGCTGTCTTGTGGTCTAAACTAGTTCTCAATTGGCTTCAAATGAAGTTTAAAGTGCTGTGTAAGTTAATTGCATCAAGCCTGAGCTCGATAACCTTATTGACTCTTTTTGGGCATGGGTCAGAGCAGTGGAGTTCAGCAAGAGTCCTGAACCTAAGAGCCTCCTGCCTCTAATGGCATGCAGTGAAGATAATCATAATGGAGAGGCTTCCCATGCTATAAAAATATAAATGTGATTGTAGCTAACTGTGAAACTTTAGGCCAGAGAAACAGACCATCAATTTAAAATTAATTGTTTACAGAAGACTGTAAGTAAATACCCATGATGAATAATGAAATCTAACCATTATAAACTTTTGTTGGACCCTTGTATGCTTATGTATGTTGGCTCACTTCAATAAATTGGAAAAAATTATACTACACTTTTAAAGCAATACAGCACAGTACTGTGCCACACAAATAACATTTGTTTATTCTAGTTAATATTTTTTTGCATAAATACCATTAATGTTATGTTGAAAGGTTGTTATTGCATGTCCTGTTGTTACAGTATTGTGATTTATCTTTAATTTCACTAAAGGAAGAGTAAGCAGAAGTGATGAGAGTCTAAGAGTTATATATGATTTTGTGTAGATTGGTATAAACTTCTTATTAAAACCCAGTCTTAGCTTAATTAAAAATGTATGCTCCCCAGCATTATTAGTAATTTCAATAATATCACTGGCATATAATTTCTCCATTTTTTATACTCATTATCATGCTCAACTTCCTTGTGTCCTGTTCTTTGGTAATCATACCCTTTCACTTCCAATAATTTATTTTAAGTTGGTAAGCATCACCAAATAGTAGGGGGGCTGTACCTACCAGTTTGACTAGAGAAGGTGGTTGCTCTTCTGAAAATTCATTTTCTGGGTCTGCTGAGGAGCTCAGTAGAAAGAGAACTAAAGTTACTTATGAAATAATCTTGGCCAATAACATTAGGAGTACCTTATAACAAAACAAATGCCTTTCAGTGAGCACACTTGAAATTTTACCAAGGAGAAATAAACTGTAGATGTTTTTATCTGCAGAGCACTAAGTTTTAGCTTACTGATCTTACTTGTGAACTCAAAATTTGAAAATAACTATTTCTTTATCCCTAATAAGTTTAATAATCTACAAGAGTTTATGAGTTACTACAAATTACTGCAAATAATTAGTCAATAAAAGTAGGGATGCTGCATATGAAAACTGTTTTTATTGTTGCTTCTTCTAGTGTCAGTTGTGATAATGACAACTGAAGTTGGTTCAGAGACTGAAGTAAAGAAGGATTCTGAGCAGCTGGGACCAGACAAAGCCAAGGACAAGCCTGAAGAAACATCAGAGTCTCCAGGAGATCAAAAGTCCAGGGAAACATCCTCTGGAGAAGCTCAAGATTCTTCTGTCCCAGCACCAACTAACCAAAGCAGTCCAAGTAGCCAGAAGAAGGAAAAATCTTCACCTGAAAGCAAGGGTATTTCTCGTTTCCTTCCCCCTTGGCTTAAGAAACAAAAGTCATACACCTTGGCAGAGCCCAAAGATGAGCCCAAGAAGAAGGCCACAGGGGAAGAGCAAGTAGTTGAAGAAAGTGAAAGCCAGGCACTAGAGGGGGTGGCTCAGCCAAGAAAGAGCTTGGAAGAAGCAACTGAAAACCGACAGAATGCTAAAGCAGGTGACAAAGAAAAACACTCCATTAGTAGTGCTGAAATACAGGTATGTGTGCGAAGGCTCATAGATACTTTGGAGTAATTTTAATGAAACCTGATTAATGAATTATTTAATTAACGTAAAGCTTTGTTAAGATCATATTGGGGAAAAAATGACAGCTATTCCAGTTGCTAGGTTCCAGTCCTGCTCTTTGTGAAGTTGCATCTCAGTTCTTAACATTCATATTCTAGGGTGGTGAAGGCACATAGAGAATGTTTTGTATGAGGAGGGGCTGAGACAGCTGGCACTGGTCAGCCTGAGGAAGAGAAGGAGGAAGGGGAAACTTATCAATATGTATTAATACCTGAATGGAAGGAATGCAGAGTAGCCAGACCCTTCTCAGTGGTAGGCAGTTAAATGACTAAAGGCAAGGGACCCGTATTAAACCCATGGAATTACATTTCAAATTGGAAGAAATCTTTTACTTTGATGGTGATAGGACCTTTCCTTAGGAAAGGATGTGGCCAGGTGGTGGTGGTGCAGATGATAGGCCTCCTGAGGTGCTAAAGGGGGGAGTCAGACATCCAACAGATTGACCAGAGATATTGTGAAGTCTTCCCCTATGAAAATATCCAAAACCCAAGTGGATATGTCCTGGGAAAATTGCTCTGTGGCCCTTGGGGCATTGGACCAGATCTGAAGAGATCCCTTCCAGCCTCAACCATTCTGTGATTCTGTATCACTTGGCTTTCATAAACACTGGGGTTTAGTTTAGTATAATTCCTGGAGCTTCTTAATAAATTTGTTTCTCTTTGGAAGAAAGCCAATAACTCATATTAAAAAAAACCAAACCTCATTTCAAGGAAAGGGGAAAAAAGGCACCTTCTCTGGTTTGAGAGCAAGAATATCTGGTCCCTAAAAGAAGACCTTAATGCTTATTCTGGTTATTATGTTTCCAGTATGTGCATAACTTTAATGAATGGTTACTGACTTATTTATTAGTAGCTTATAAAAGGAATGAACAAGTTTAAAATATTCTCCTTTCTGAGTTTAACTGTATTTTATATAGCCTTCCAAAGAAGATGGTAAAGAAACAGAATTAGAGGAAGTTGCAGAGAAAAAGGAAGAAAAACAAGAAGAAAAAGAAAAAAGGGAGACAAAAGAAGTGCAGACAGCTGAAATTAAAATAGATAACGTTGCTCAGAAGTCTCCAAAGAAAATCAAAACTGTGCAGTGTAAGGTGATGCTTCTGGATGGCACGGAATACAGCTGTGACCTAGAGGTAAGGCATCAAGTTGTTATATAAAGAGATTTTTCTGTAGGGAAAAGAAAACTTTCTTTCACTGTACTGAATGTTAAATTGCTAGGAGTAAGCTAATGTTTCAATTTAAAATTCCATCTTTAAACCATATCAGTTTATTCTTAAAAATGCAATACACCAGCTGATTATTTGACAGCTCAAACTTGATTATTTTTCTAAAACATTACGGTTTTCCTGAAGGTAGTGGGACATGTACTAATAAAGTTTTCTTTAGTTCATTAATTTTTTTAAAGTTATCTCAGCTGGGGATAAATTTAAACTTTTTTAAACTTTAAAGCTTAAAATAAATTTTCTTCAGAAATAAAAATTCCATTACAGCTATAAAACAAATATTTATACTCAAAGTTCTCTTCTAGTTCCACATTTCCACAAAAATTGACTGCAGGGTAGTAACCCTGGAGTAGCTGTTGGTTTGAGATTTTATTTCCACATAAATCAGGATGTTTAAATCTGAATGGTATTTCTGTTTTAATTAAAGCCTATGTGAGTTTTATCTTCCTGGGCTTTTTCCCCATCCTAAAAGGAGACTTATGAAGTGGTGGCTTACCACAGATCTAAGAATATGCCATTTTGTATTTATAACTGCACTATTTTAATTCTGTCATGATCCAGTTTAGTCATTTGCCAAGAAATAAGTTTTCTCATTATTTGCAGTAAGTGTTTCCTGTAAGAACAATAGTAAAAGTCATTAAAAACGAGAAAAAAAGTAGTGAAGAAACAATTTGTTTTATATGTTCATTTGAATTATTTATAGGACATGAGCAGTGCTGACTGCAATTTTATGGATGAATTCAGATTCTTAAATACATGTAGAGTTTTTTATGCCCTACTACTGTATCAAAATATGTGAAGTCTCAGAAAGCTATATCAACTGATAACTGAAATTTCATTTTGAGCTTTCTACAGAAGATCCTAGTAGATTTCTGAAACTCTTTTTTTAGTCTTCCTTCAGTATTTAGTGTTTGGGTAAATATTCATTTATATCTGCTTTTACAAAGTTACTGAAATGATACAAGAATGAAAAAGCAAAGAATCAAAATTTTTGCAGTCAAAGCCCAGTTTATCTTGGTTGACTTTTGAGAAAATCAGGTTTCATTTTGGGGCACTTGTCATGATTTTCACATTCCTGATGCCTCTTCCAGTTTACTATGGACTGTAGACCAACTTCTTTATATTTAAAATATATACTTGATAATGGCAAAGTAAAAGTGAAAAATACCTTGTTTTCATAACTGTTATTTGATGGTAGAATCTTACCTTTTTCTATAGCCATTCTAAACCTTCATGATAATCAGTAATAAAATCTGAGCTAATACACTATTGAAGATTTTTCTGTTTGACTTGCAATCCTATTCCTTTTTTGCTTTTAGTACTGCATCAATTTGTATTCACATAAACTAAAAGGAGTGTGAAAGAAAACAAAATATGAAAACAAAATCACATTTATTTAGTCTCTGTTAAATTTTGCCAGTTGTTTGTTCCTACTGTATGTGTCTTTCTGTAAGGCAATAGCTGGGAACAGGCATAAATGAAAAGAAAGCCACGATGCAGTAGTTTCAGTTTCAGCACACAGCTCAAGATTTATCTGGATCTGCAGCAGTAACTAAATACTGAGAGTTTTGTGCCATATTAGTAGATATAATATTATACAATTAATTAGTAACAGTGATGAATCGTAATATGAGGACTTAATACTTGAGTTCAGCTATTGTATACCTTAGATTCACTAGAATCTAAATAGAAAATCTTGAATTAATAGTAATACTTTGTTTCTTAAAAAATAAGTGTTGATGCTTTATTCTTAGAACATAAGCTGTTTCAGTCAGAAAAGCTTTACTCTTCCAGCTTGAGTATGTTCTAAGCAGTAAAAGGTTTATGGCAAGAGCTTGAAGATGTGATTTGGAAACTAATGGAAAAAGGGAGGGTTATGGCTACGTGTGGGAACATTTGAGATGCAGAGACAAGTCCCATGGGACCTTATAGAATACACCCACCAGTACTCAGTGAGCTGGCTGGTGTTCCTTCAAGGACCAACTTGACTATATTGGAAATGTCCCAGCAGTTAGGGGAATTTCTTGGGATTTTTTTGGGGGGATTGTAAAAGCAAATGTCATTCCTATTTTCAAGAAACATTTTTAATGCCATCTTAGGTTCTGAAAATTCATAGTTTTATATGGCCCTTTTAGTAATATTAGGCTAGTGCTCACTTATTTTTGCTTGTAGAAAAAAGCACTTGCATAAAATCTCACTTATTCGTCATGGTTGTCCAAGTACCCGTTTTTCACTACCTTTTTGGTGTTTTTTTTTTTAAAGGAAGATAAATCCCTAAGTAATTGAGAACTCATAGGCTTGTTCTGCACATGTACAATTACAAGCCTGCACTTTAAGACTTCATACTGTCTAGAAGGGCAGATGAGTTCAGGTATAATATCCCTAGCATTTCCTATTAACAGCTTCTAAGATAGCTGCTCTTTTGTTACTGCTCATTGAATTCCGTGATATATGCCAGTTGTTTAGTCTGACACCTCTCTAATAAATTCCTTCTATTTTTTCTTATTTTAAAAAGCACTCTTAGTATAGATTAAGATGCTAGATGAAGAGTTCTGACAGTTTTTTTAACTTTATTTCCATTCTATTTTCTGTCCATCCATCCTGTTCATAATTTTTCCTGAGAGAACAGAATATCCACTGACAATAGTCTGTGTGCTTAGGAAGAAGTGCCATTTCAGTAGACCAGAAACTGCTGTCTAAATTCCTGTCCACATGATAGTTAGATTTCTATCCTGCTTATATTCATTTTTGCTTTGTGAGTTTAATTTTGTTTTAGACACATTTGTGGTTATGTTTCTTCAGCTCCAGTAATTTAAAACATTTCAACATACTTAAGTTTTTATAACATGATTTTGAATTTTGAATGGGGAAAGAAGGAAACATTGTTTCATATAATGTCTTGTACAAAACTCAATTTTTACACATACACAACCACCCACTCCCCCACTTTCCATTCCCCTCCAACACTGAATCTGATTTTGTTTCTTATTTTGCAAAGCAACATTTGGTACATATTAAATTAGAATAATTTCTCAAAGATGACAGAAATAGATTTTTTTTCAAGCTTAAAAATTGATATTTCAATTCAGGAAAGTATTGGTGAGCTTTTGCAGAATATGTAAAACAGTTGTATTGCTACAGTTTTTGCTTAAGGTTGATGTTTAATGTCAGTTCATCTGGAATTAGCTTTTTTAAAAATGTATCATCTCTGAGACTTAGACTAGGCAGCAAAAGTTCTATAGAGGTTGTTCTGAACCAGGCTTTCCATGCTTCACTAAACATTTTTAGAAATTTAATATTTACCAAGTGACAAGTGGATAGCCTAACTTGCTGTAAATTGAGTTCAGCTATATTCTGAAACATTTAAGTTCCATAGAATGAAGCTGAGATAGGCAGAGGGATTAATTTAAGTGAATTGGTGAAGTCCTGTAATTGTAATGTATGTGGCTGAAACAAATTTGTGTCTGTTGACATAGTTGTTTTCTATCCTGGCTACTACAGATTGGGTTTTGTAATAATAATCTTTATATTCTCAAGGATCATCCTGTCTCAGTACAGCAAGATCCCCTGTAAGCAAGAGGTTAATGATACATTATTATTGTCAGCTGAAAAAGACGCAGATGGAAGTAGGTTTTGCATAAAGAAATAGTATATCATGTCACTTTTTTTTTTTTTTTGTACCCTGGAATCTTCAGATGGGAGTTTTTGGCACAAGTATATGTAAGAAATTGAATATATATGTACTGTTTAAGAAAAAAATTACAAACCAGCAAAAATTGCAATCCAGTTAATAAATAGCTAAAAATTTTCATGTATGTGCATTTTGTTCTAACTTTAACTAGATCAGTTTATTTTCGATGAATTAGGTATATGTGCAAACTTAGTATCTATTATGTTCAATAAAAAAGGGATTTATTACAATTCAAAGTCTAGTTAATATGAAATTGATGTAACTTCTGCCTAATGAGGTGTTTTCTTGGAATCTGTATTGACTTGAAGCACCTCTTGGAAAAAAAATAAGCCTATGTGACATGCAGGTTGCATTGAGAAATACCAGAGTGAACAAAAACTGGTTTCTGTGACAAAATGTTCTGAAAGTGAATTTTTGTGGTGAGTGGTACTGATTAGAAATGGGTGGGAGGTGCTCACTTGGGAAGAATATAGCTTTAAGATGTTGAGATAGTATACATGAAATTGTGGGGAAAAAAGAAAAGTTCACTCCTGGTGAATTAGCATGTTTTTAATGGGATACTTAAACATCTTTGCAAATGACTGTAATTTGATGCTGTTCTTCCATAGTTCAGAATTTGTCATTAAATATTGATGTAGGAGTACAGGTACATTTAAACGTTTCTTGTTTCTTTCCACTTGGGTTTTGTGTATTGATAATCACTTTAAGTTCTTTTTTTGCAGCCACCTAGTGTTATTTGACAGTGGAGTTATTTCTTCTGGCTTGTTTTTGCATGTCTTTCCCATTGCCTCAGGCATGCCTGACATGGTTGATCTTTAGATTTCAGTATAAAGCAAATCTCAGATATTTGTCTTTTTTGGTGTTACTTTGTAACTTAATTTATCACCTCTGAGAGTCATCTATTCTTTCCCTGAACTCTTTATTTTGCCCTAGTAGATCTTCTGAGTGGTATGAACTTGACAGTTTAAACTTAAACTCAATAATTCTTAATCTGTGGAACTGTTTGAACAGATATTTCAGTTTCTTTTTTGATTATTTTCTTTTTACTTCTCATCTGTCTTTCTGCTTTCTTTAGTTTTAAAGATGCAAATTTGAAGGACCTGGTTTGTAATCTTTCTGGAGTATAGCTTCTCCAAGTATCCTTGTCTGAATGCCAGTATCGATACAATACCTAGGGTACTCCACTGTTGCCTGGAGAAGTCCATGATATGAGAGCTAAAACTTGTACTAGGTGAAAGCTGTTCTTCAGTTCTTTGTAGATTGAAGTTCTCACTGTAGTGTTTTGTGGTTTTTGGTCTTTCCCAGAAATGAACTGCATTCTGTTCACCAATGCAGAGATGCTGATTGTAATCTTCCATGGTTGATAAAATGTGGTCTGTAAATAATTACTGTGCATCTTGGCTACTTGCTTTGGGAACTTAAAATTTGAGTAGGAGTAGTATTACAAAGATTTATACCAGCCACTCTTCAAACTTGCTTTATATTGTTATTTTGGAACTTGTAAAGTTTTACAAGGCAGCAAAATATCCCCCATTACAATGTTATATTAAATTCCTTTACCTTTAATATTTTAGTTCCTTAAGTCCATAGGTTCCATATTAATAAAATCGATTGATTTTCTGTGCTTTTTTACTTTAAAGGAATCTTCTGAAATAAATCACAAGATAATATTGCATGCAAGTACTATACTAAACAGCATGAGTTACATGTACACAATATGTGCATTAATATAGCATGAGCAATTATTTTCATTATTTTATGCTTAAAACTATTTTAACTCTTAAAGATAACACCCACTTAGCCTCAGAATCTTCAGAGTAATATGTGAATTCCTGGAGAGATGGAAAGAGGAAGAAGCTATTGTTGAATAGTTCTGGAGGAGCATGACTTAATTTTCACAGGCTGTGAACTGTTAAGAAACTTTCAGTTGCCTTTCATTACTTTAAAGAGAGTTGAAGGAATAACAGCCTGTAAGTTTATCACAGACAGTTCTTAAGGTACTGAGGATGAAAGCTAATGAGTGGTATTTGCCAAAGACTGTGAACATTTGTGCTTGCTTGAAATGACAGAACCATATTAAAGGATAAAATAACCTTGGTTTATGATTCAATAGTGTAATATTTGAGATGTAATGGCAGTTGAGTTTTAATAGCTTGAATGGACAGACTGTTGGAATATTTAAGACTTAATTTGTAGGAGCAATTTAAATTTTTTTAACACAGTGCATATGATGTAATTTTGACCTACTCCTTTACTGATAATTGATCTCTGTGGGAGGTATAAATTACTAATATATTACTGTGAACTATTTCTGGCTTTTGTGCAGGAAATAAACTTGCTTTTTTCCTCTCATTCTGTGGTTTTGTAGATAGTTGTGAAGAATTTCTGTCACTGAATTTGGGATCTCCGGTAAAGACTAGTTTAGATTTTCCGTTTGAAATATAAACTGTGTTTTAGTAGAAAACAACACAGTTCAAAGAAACAAAAAGAAGTGCTAAGTGCATAATGATTGCTAGTTAGAAGCAAATGAAGATCCTGTTGGGTTTGTTTACTGCATTCAGTCTGTGGTCTAATTAAATATTTATGACAAAAGGCATTTAAAGGATGCCAGCACTGACCGTATTTTATGCACGTATGAACAAGTGAAATATATCAGAGTTGACAAAGACTCTATGGTTACTTACAGTTTGCTAATACAAAGTAAAAATATGTTTGCTCAATGTACAATTAAGATCAGTCTTTAACCCTGAATTAAGAAAACTCAGAATTAAGCTGATATGGAACAGATGTTTAATTGTAGCTGAGTTTTGATTTGCAAATCTTTTTTCTGACTGCTCAGATGTCTAGTCTAGGTTTATTCAAGTACTTAGTGGTCTGTTTAAAGTATGACATCTTTTATTTAGAAAAGGGAAAATAGGGATGATGTTAAATTTGGTACATTCTTAAAATATTTGTCTAGATTCAACAGACTCCACTGAAAGTAATGTTTATGAGTGAAGTCATCTCAGCCTCTGGGGATTTTCTGCCTTCCTCTGCAGCACTGAGCACGGCTCCTTGCCAAGGGCTCCATAGCCATTCTGCCTATGTTCTCTCCTGCTGCTTTTGCACCTCCAAGGCACCACTCATGCCCTTCTTCTCTTTCTTTGCCACTCCAAGTTTGTAGCAGGAGTGAACTCCTGTATTCTCTTGGTTCGGTTTTCCCCAGGGTTCTTGCTTGTACAAGCCACTCTGATTTGCTGCAGCATCAGGAGCTGGCACTTTTCAGCTCTCCCTGCATGAAATACAAGTGCAGGCCAGGCATGAGAGCACTTTGCATGCATCACTGCCCAAGAAGCACAGCAAAGGAATTTTTTGCAGCCAAAAAATATGCTTGTCATTGATATGCATCATAATTTTGAAAACAACCCAGGCTGTTGCACATCTCCCCTTTTGTGTGTGACTAGTACCAATCCTTATTTTTTCAAGTCTCAGGAAACAGGGACTGCCTGGTTCATATTCTGGCTTCTCCTTTCTGTGGCCTTGCCTTTGCCAGACTGCAAGGGATGTTTTGATCTTTTAAACAAAACTGAAGAATGCATTAGCCTGGGCATGGTTACAGAATTGCATTGTGTTAATGCCTGTGAACATTGCCTCTTAAACCAATTCAGAAAAATAAAATTAAATAGAATCCTTTTTCCTCCTGTAAATATGTGTCTTTGAAAATGCTTTTGGAGCTGAAGAAATTCTGGCATTTCAGGCAAATACCAGTCTCATAGTTAATCAGCTTCTGGGTACTGCTCCTGTGCTTGCCTGTAGACACTTGTGTTTAGCCACTTTGGAGAGGAACCCTTGCTGTGATGGAGTACTGTTGTTCTCAAATGTTATAAAATGTTTTATTACATTTCTCCAAGGGAAATGGCTGAATCATTTCTAAAAATGAGTACAAGAAACAAAAAAAATCTCTAGGGAAATAACAAGTATTGCACACTTCAAAATGTCACTCAGTTTGAAAGCATGTCCTGCATTCGGCAGAGTTTGATCTCTGAAGAGATATGTGGAATTTTGCAATTCTATGGAAACCCAGATTAACTGAATAAACACAGAAAACTTAAAAACAGTTCTTTTTTTTTTGTTTGCTTTTCCCCCCTGCAATTTCTTTAAATAGTTAAATTAGTTTGAGATAATCCACAGCTCTCATGCCCATCAGACAGTACATGCTTCCTTCCCACACAGACACATTCAATGTCTAGGCTGGGACATGATTTCCCATTCAATCCTTTTTGCTAATGCAGGGCTGGGAAGAAATATTGAGATTTCCCTCTGCCTGTACTGCTACAGAAAAGAGAAGGAAGGAATAAGAAGAGGATAGATTGTTTCAGGTGGAAAGGACCTCCAGTGGTCATTGGGTTCAGCTGCCTGGTAAGGAAGCACTCATGCCACAAGGGCTAACCTAAAGGTCCAAATGACTTTTAAACACTTACATGCTTGGAGCATCAGCCACCTCCTAGGAAGCTATTACACTGGTTGATCACCCTTGTGGTAAAGAAATGCTTCCTAATGTCACATCTAAAACTTCTGTGGTGCAGCTTTGACCTGTTCCCACATGTACTATCACTGATCCCAGGGAGAAGAGCTCAGCACCTTCTTCACCTTCCTCAGGAAGCTGCAGGGAGCAATGAGGCCACCCCTCAGCCTCCTTTTCTCTAACCTAAACAAGCCCAAAATCCTAAGCTATTCCTCATAGGACATTCCTTCCAGGTCTTTCCCCAGCTTTGTTGGTGCCTTTTGGACATATTCAGGGACCTTCACATCCTTCTTAATTTGTGGGCCCCAGAACTGCTCACAGTACTTGATGTGTGGCCATACCAAAGCTGAGTGCAGCAGGATAATCACCTCTTTTGTGTGAATGGTTGAACACAGGGTTTGATGCATCCCAGGATGGGGTTTGCCCTCCTGGCTGCCTGGGCTCTCCCTCTGGCTCACACTGAGCTGCTGCTGACCAGCACTCCCAGATCCATTTCTGCACAGCTGGTCTCCAGCCACTCCTGTCCCAGTTTATACTTGTGCCCAACATTACTCTGTCCCAGGTACAGACTCTGGCATTTGCTAAATTTCATGCCACTGACTGCCCAATGCTCTGATCTATCCACTTTGCTCTGTCGGGTTTCTCATCCCTTAAGGGCATGAGTAGCACCTCCCACTTGATTATCACCAGCAAACTTGCTAATAGTGCATTCAACTCCTGCATCCCTATAATAGATAAGTGTATTGAACAGAACTGGTAGCTGTGAATGTTTATATTGCATGACTAGTTGGCAACTCTAATATAGGCAAACAGATCCATGTTATCCTTATTCCCAGTTGCATAGAAATTTCCATTGTGTATGTCAGCTGCAATTGCTTTGCTCTTGTTTGCTCTTTTTTTAACGATATAAAGGACAAAAATGCTACCTCTGGTTTTATGAGGTGGTTGTATTATGAGGTGGCATCTGGAGTGTCTACTGAAACTGGTACTAGAATAACCTTCGTTACATGTGTTCTTTTTATGTTCTCACTTAAGAGAAAGCATAACTTGGCAGCAATACAGAATACTGCTGATCTGAGTACTCTTATGTTTTAACTGCTGGCTCTGTGAGCATCTCCTCACTTCTCAGTCTCTTGGTATAGCTAGGTGCTCCCCTTCTTGTGAAAGCAAGGATGGACTTACACCTTGACTGGTATTTCTGCATTCTAATTTTGAACATGAATATTTTTTGTGCTATGAATACATATGTGTGTATATATGGATGCATAAATGTGTACATATACATACATATAATAAGAATAGTGATTATAATTTACACATTGGTTGTGATTATCAGTTGATATCTCAAGCAGCTGGTGGAAAATGAAATGGAATCCATTTTAAAAAGTAATAAACTGCAAACTATGATGATGCCCTGCTCTATTAAAATATTTCTAGCTTCTGAACTGACTTGATCACAACAGTTATCTTCAGTTCATGTTTAGAGATATTCTACTAGGAGCATGAATTTTTCCAGAAATGTTATGTTATCATATAATTTAAACTGCGTAGTAATGCCTGTCCACAAATGGTTTACAAAGAAATTGCACTTGAAAAGTTTTAGATTTTTAAAACTATATCACTGTATCACTCTATACACACACATACATATATATGAAATAACTGAGAGTCTTTCAATTCTACAAGTAGGATCTTGTAATGAAAACCATTGCTGGTACTGAGAGGCTTCTTATCCTTTTGAATCCATAATAGAGCTCTATAAATACTAGTTGCTGATGATATAATGTCTTTTCATTTTGCTGCTGTGTAGAATGTAGACTCACAGACTTAGGCTTTGTGACATAATAGTGTTTTTCATTATGTGGAAGAACCATGAACTGACAAAAAGATGTTTAAAGATACAGTGGACACTGCTTAGTATATCCAAGTTCTTTGTTTATGTGACTTCCTAATAAGAAACTGTACAATATTTTACAGTTATACTTGCCATATATTTCCTGTAGATGTGCCTGCTTTATGTTTCTGTATGTCAAAGACTTGATATTAACCATGGGTTTTATTATATACACTTTATAAAAAAGCATCTGATTCCAGATGGGGGCTTGATATGATAGCATATATTATCTTGCATTAATCTATAGATTTCTTTTACTGAAATTTGTATAAATGAAGCTTGCATTTGCAAGATGTGATCACTGACCTGCATACTGTGGGAAAAAGTGGTATCTATTACATGCATCTAAGATTCTTTGAACTCTCTCCTCCTTATACTTTTTCTGCTTTCAGTTTATCACTTTTCTATATTGGTGCTTTTTCTTACTAAACTGAAGGTAAAGCTGTCAAGAAAATTAAGCGGTTACTTCAGATGCCTAGAGGAAGTAGTAATCTTTCTTGAGGAGTAAGATTTTTTGAAAGTACCAAACTGACTTAAAATTCCCTGCTCCCCATTTCAGAAGTCACTTGGACTTCTACTTTCTTGATTTAGCCTTGCTACTTGGGCTACTAAATGTGGTAGTTTTATAATTTTGCTTCTGTGAAAGCTTTCTGATTTTCCTGAGCAGAATGTCTGCTGGACAATGCAATTTTGAATAAAGCTCTGGATTCTTGGGGAATAAATCAACAATGCCTTCACTCTGTGCTCAGTGCATACCTTCTTTTCTCCCCTCTCCCTCTGCTCTTGGCCTTTAGCGCCCTGTGCCGTGGAGCCGAGCTGGGGAGTGCCGGAATGGGGCACGTGGAGTGCTCCACCACTGTCTGCAGGGACAATGGCCACAGTGTCACCCAGGCCTACACAGGGGCTGCCGATGGCATTTCTGTGGAATGGCAGTGGTGTGTGGCATCTACTGAAATCTGTAAGATAAGCAAATGCAAAAAATTCCTATAAGCTGGCAGACCTTTGAAAAGGCCATGTTGTGGCCTCTATGATAAATGCCACAAATAGCAGAGCTGTCATGAAGGAGTTGGTTCAAACTGGAGACGGCATGCCAGTCATGGTCAGATTTGAATTGTGGAAAGAACTACTCATCTTCCCACCCCTTAGCATGTGGTGTGAGCAGTCTGCTCTAAGTCTTTGTCTCCTGTCAGCAGGAGGCAAAGATTTTCCTTAAAACTTGGTGCAAAGAAGTAGAGCCTGGACCTGTTTTCTTTACTGGCACTACAGACATATGGAATGTTTACATTGCCAGTTTCAGGTACAAGAATCATAGAGTGATAGAATGGTTTGGGTTGGAAGGTATCCTAAAGAACTTCTAATTTTTAAAGCCCCTGCTTAGGCCAGGACACCTTCTACCTGACCAGGGTGCTCAGAGCCCCATCCAACCTGGCCTTGAACATTTCCAGGGATGGGACATCCACAGCTTCACTGAGCAACCTGTTCCAGTGCCTCACCACCCTCACAATAAGGGATTTCTTCCTAATATCTAATCTGCACCTACTCTCTTTAAAGCCATTGCCCCTTATTCTGTCACTACATGCCCTTTCCTGCCCTTCTCTCTTAAGCCCTCTCCAGATATTGGAACGCTGCTGGAAAGGTCACAAGAAGAACAGATAAAACTTCAGTACTGATTGCCATTTGCTTCAGTTCTAGTAATACTGAGCTTACCAAGTGAGCTTGAAAGTGGCCATTTTAAAATGCTTTTTAAAAATATGGTAAAATGATGATCAGTATTCAATTACTATATTTATAAAGCAGCAGACTATGATACGTAAACTAACCTCAAATGAAACCTTTTTTCCTTTGTTACTGATTTCCACAAATCATACTTTTAGGAAAAATAAACTTCATGAAGATTTTTTTATTTTTGAGCATCTAATGAATTTGTTGGGTGCTGAAATTTCGGAAATACATAGATAGTAAGCAGCTATCTTATTTTCTGCCCCTCAAAACAAACTGCAGTATAGACAACTAGACGTTGCATGTGTTCAGCTTCTGCTTGTATGCTGCTTCTGCTGGTCTGAGCATCAGCTCCTAGTGGTTTGCTTGTTCTTTTTGTCTTTTGCAGATAGCACATTTTATTTTTCAGTGCATTCATGTAATGGGATTCATAAGTCACTGAGATGTATACCAAAATGTTAAAAATGCTACAGTTAAATGCTAAAGTGTAGAAACAATATTAATTTGTAGAAGATTATATAGAAAAAGTTGGCTCAAATAACAAAGTCTTCTGTTATTTTAAAGATAAAGATCTAGAAAAACTAAAGACTATTTAGTGACACTTAATAGTTAAAAATGCAATTTTTCAGGTACTGAATTTTTCTTGCATGTTTACTTTGTTGTTGTTTTGGGTTTTGAAAAAAACATTGAAATTTCTCTGTTTCTTTTTGTCAAGGATATGTATAGCGCTGAAGTATGGTGAACAGTCTTTGTAAGAAAGTTTATAATTTTATAATCTGCTTTATGTATATTTTAAATTTTCGTGAGTAATATCATCGAATAACAGTACGTATAGTTAAGAACCTTACCGATTTACTTATCTTAATTTTATCCTTTTTCTTATTTCTCCTTATTTTTTTGCTTCTTTTCCTACCCTCCTACCCCTCAGAAAAGAGCCAGAGGACAAGTGCTGTTTGATAAAGTTTGTGAACACCTCAATTTACTGGAAAAGGACTATTTTGGGCTGTTGTTTCATGAGAATGCAGAACAGAAGGTAAGCCTGTATGAGGGTTTTGTTTGTTTTTCATCTCTGCTACTCACTTCAATAGTTCAGTGAGGTATATTCTATTAAATGTTTACTGTTTCAAACACTTGAGTAAATTCTACTGCCTTTTTTCATAGATGTGTAAGAATGCTTTGTTTGTGAACATGAAAACAATCTAGCGCCTAAGTCTGTAACGACTTAAGTCTTTAAGGCCTTTGAGTTCCATTATTATGAATTTTAAGTTTAAAGAAAATTTTTGGCTTTTGTAAAGAGGCTGAAGCTAGTCCATCATTGGTATTGGATGCTAATTTTACAAATGAATGGCATTTGAGATGACTTTATTTGAAAGGATTTCTTAAATACCATTTGGTAACTTCCACCTTCATTTGCACATGCTTTTATGTTGGATGGTTGAGCACACCTAGATTGCTCAGCTAAGAAAAATTTTAAACCAGTCAGTAGCAAGTGTTCCATTAATTAACAAAATCCAATTTATATTTCTAACATCTTAACATTTACATTTGGTATGGGCTGCCTGTTTCTTCCTCCATGAACTAAAGATTTATGTGTGGTCATCTTTTTCTTCAGAAAAAAATCTCCCAGATAAATAATTACAAATTGAAGTTGGAAAAATTGTATATATTTTTAATCTGTATTGGTAGTAGAAGCATCTTTACATCATACGGTATCTAAAAGTTATTGCTTTTTTTCTGTCATCTTCTTAACACTTTTTTTAAAAATTTAAGTATAATTTTATGGTCTGAATAAATCTGAATTTCTGACAACTTCCATTCTTATAAAGCTGTTTTCTAGAGTTAGTTGCTTTGGTGCAAAGCTTTCTGTACAGTATTGAGCAAAATACTCAATTCCTTTATATTAAAAATCCCTATTACAAAATGAGCTTGTTATAGTATTACTTAGATATTTAATTTTTGTTCTTGATTTGTAAACCATTTGCAGACATAAGAACTTATTTGGCCTAGTGGTGAAGAAGAGCTCTGTTGATCTTCTAAATAATATCAATCTTATACGTTATTTTTGCTTGTTGCTGGATTGGTGTAGGGTTATGTCTTTTTTTTTCTCCTCTTTTTTTTTTTTTTCTTCTAGTTAGACTAAGAATTTCTTGGTATTTTTCAGTCATTGGAATAGAGAAACTGAGGTTCACTGTTTAAAAAGACCTCATCTCCTTTTTGATATGTCTTTTTCCTTGGAGATACTAAAAACTTGACTGGATCTGAACCTGGGAAACCTGACTTAATTCAGAACTGGCTTTTGAATCACACTTGGACCAGTTATGTCCAGAGGTCTCTTTCAGTGTGAATGAGTCCTTGAATTCCTTATCAATTGACTGTGAGAATGGTACTGTAGCTACCAACACTCATAAGTATTTACAAAAATTAAGAGGTATTTACATAAACTGAGTAATATCTGATAATGGGGTCCTTATTCAAAAGCATAATAGATCACTTCTCACCTGAGTTATGAACAGGAGCAGGCTTTTATTTAAAAACTACTGGGGAAATCT
This sequence comes from Chloebia gouldiae, assembly GCA_003676055.1. Classification (NCBI taxonomy): domain Eukaryota; kingdom Metazoa; phylum Chordata; class Aves; order Passeriformes; family Passeridae; genus Chloebia; species Chloebia gouldiae. The sequence goes on along the minus strand of QUSF01000002.1, from coordinate 49,684,753 downwards.
GGTTCTTTTTGTTATGAAGACTAAACAACCAGAGTTGCTGAATTTTGTCTTCTTCATACAAATACATTCCTAGTGTTATTTGGAGAAACTTAAAAAAACTTATTTCCTAGCAAATTTATGTTTAGGTCCCTCTTTTTTGATCACCTCTGCTACTTTTTAAATTTTGGTACCAGTTTTTGTTTTGGTTTTTTTTTTTTTTTCAGTTGCCTTTTTAGATTAAAATGCCACAAATCCTTTATCTCCAGGCCAGTCAGTACTAAATGCTGAATGATGTGTTTTTCCTATTCTTCTGCACCCATCACAGCCACCCATTTATGAGCCAGCTGTTGAATGCCACGGCAGCTGTGGCGTGTGGCAGCTGAATGCCAGGCACTCTGTTGAATTAGAGCTGCTCCCCAATGCACCATGGGGGTACCATTGGAGGAGGAGTCCCATTAACTCTTCTTCATGGGTGTTCTGTGCAGCTGGGAGAGAGGTTGTGTCTTCCAATCAGACTGATTTTTGTTAGCTTTAATACACATTTTAAAACTGTTTAGGCCAAATTAGTAATTAATGATTTCTTTCTTTTTTTTGGAAATGTTAAATTTATTAGCTTGAAGTTGAGTTAGAGATTTCATTGCATTGCACCCTCAGAAGTTTATGAATGCTCCATTCACGCTGTAATTGGTCTGCAGAAGTGTTAGAAAGCTTCTGCTCTTATGTTTTGGGCACCAGCTGGAAATGCTGCTTTTCTGGATTTGTACAAAATACTTTTGTACTGGTAGAGAACATTTTGTTCTTTGACAATACATTACTTTGTCTCATCTATAACCTTACCATTCACAAATTAAACAAATAGATTTCTGCCTACTGGAGCAAAGTAGTGTGTATACACTTTGTCTTTTGTTTTGCAAAACAGACCTGTCTATTCTGCATTAAGAGCTCTAATTTAGGGTAAATTCTTTTGTGGTGTTTGTTTTTATCCATGATAAAAGGCACAGATGCAAAAAAAACCCACCCCCGTAATTGTGTTTATAAACGTAATATAAGCATCTGATTTTATTTGACAGAGCAGTAATGAAAGTTGGTGGCTAAGTCTGCTTCCAATAAGCTTATTTCAGGCTTGGAAAAATCAGAAAATGAACTGTATAACTTGTGCAAAGAAGAGATTATCATCTTGCAGCATGTTCTGTATTGTATGTTCTTTTCTCCTGCTTCTTAGTGATGAAAGATGAAGCACTGAAATTATTATATACTCAGAAATCCTAATTTTCTGTTGTAGTTATTCCATGCTATATTCTCTATTTATTTACTTGATGCTGCATTTAAAATGTAAGGATTTAAGATACTTCTGGTTACTGTAATTGCAAGAATATGGTGGTGGGTAATTTCAGAATGGAATCCTTGCCAAAACTGAAAACCTAGGATGACAGCTGTAGCTGAAGTGCATCTCGGTTAAAATTATTTGAAGACTTACGTTGTCTTCCAAGGCCTTTCCATGTCAAGGTTCTTCTAACAGAAAGCAATTTTTCTGACTTAAGCATTATAAATGGTATTCAGGATATTGGAGAAGTGCTTTCTAACTCTTCCTTTGTAAAAATGTTATGGACTGTGCCTTCTCTGGGAAAATTATGATAGCTATGGAAAAGTAGAGATCAAGCAAGAAATGTGAAATTATTGTCTTTTTAAAACGTTGCAATTGTAATAAATTATAAAAAAGGGGTTTGCTTTTAATTTGTAAATAACATTCATCTAATATACACATGGTGCACTGGTGATGAAATCTAGTTGGACAAAGCTCATTTACAACAGGGATCTTGGTGTGTTGGTCCATACTCATGGGAGACACATTCTTTGTCAGCCAGGGCAATCTATGTTAAAGATTTTCACTACTGGAGAAACATAGTTCCACATCCTCCTAATTCACACAGATCTGTGAAACTAGCCTAGCATTTTTGTCTTCTTGAAAGAGGATGGACTTTGGGTGCAAAAGCCCTTAATATAGACAGAGATTTGGTATTGGGAAACAGTGTTGCATCTGGAATCTGTTTGCTGCCATAGATTGAAAAAAGTGGGCCACATTATACCCAGGATGCTCTGCTTAGCTAAGGTAGGTGAGAAACATTGGTAGAAATAAACCTTTGGCAATCTTTATGCTGCACTGAGGTATTCCCTCAGACTTTAAAACTGCAAGTACCTGCAGTGGCCTGTGAAAAAGCAGATATTTTCCTTGGCCTCCTAAGGCAGTGTCTAACTCTTCCCTGCATTTCACGGCTGTCTTTGAAACGTTGCAAGACTTGCTGTCAGGCTGGCTTTATGTGTGTTTCTTCCATGAACGTGCTTGTGTGTGTGTAGCCATGGGAAGTAAAGGTTCAAACTCAATGAAGGAAAGTCTCAGGTTTATATTCCTAGTCTTTTAACCTGTTTTTTTTTAACATGTATGGCTAAAACTAGTAAATACGATTGTATGAGTTATTGATGAATATATGTTACAGATTCCTTAGTCTCACTTCCAAAAGTTAATTTTTGGATGATCTCTCACAAAACAGTCTCTTTGCACATGTCAGTAGTAACTGAAATGTAAAAGCTAATTAATATGTTGCACGGATTATATCAAAGTATTTTTGGTATTGAAGATATTAAATGCTGGCTGTGGTTTGCTTGTTTTGTTTTTTTTCAGAACTGGCTAGATTCTTCAAAGGAAATTAAGAGACAAATTCGAAGTAAGTACTTCTGTATTCAGATGTTATTATGCTCCTCTTTTTTTTCTCATAGAAACATTCTTCATAAATTTAGTAGCCTGGATGCCAATTGCTTACAGCTTTAAAATAATTCATATCTGATAGTGATGTATTCACCTTAAAACAGGAAGAAAATCTTCTGTTTCCATCCCCTGTCTAAGTAGGGCAGAGGGAGTCGCTTAGCATTATGCTGTAGAAGTTAATGATTATACTATCTGATATGTTTCTGTTATATCACTATATTATAATGATTAATCATTATATGATATTAGAAACTAATCAAATATATTAGTGCCCCAAAATTTTCCCCTGTTTTGTGAGTAATAGTCGATATTTTTGCATCTTGAAACTGATGTTTTTTAACTTTGTGCTGATAGTTGATGCTGATATTGGAAGGAGACTGCGATCATGTAAAGATGGTCATGATTGTTGCAATGGACTCTTTTACTTTAAAGAATCACCAGAAGAATATGAACCTACAAAAAGAGAATTAATATGTTTAACAGAAAATTAATATTCTTCAATACTGATCAGTCCACCATTGACTTTTTTGATAATGTCCATCATTTTCAGAATGGAGATAGAATAGAGAGCATAATCTTGGAATGTCTTACTACAGTACTTTCCAGACTGAATCTGCTTGAAATGTCTTTCTACTTCCTATATTTAGTACACGATGAGTAATTTATTTTACTCTATTGGCATAAAGCTCTGTCAAAGCTCTTCACTAGCTGGGTAGCTTTTGTAGTAAATGGGGAGTGTATGGAGAGTAAATCTAGGTGATACTCTGCCTGAGTCTACATATCACAAAATAAGTGGCCACTAAAACATGCTAGACAGCCCTTGCCCTTACTGAACTTATTGCCACCTCTTTACCCATTTGTGTCCAAACTAGGGTTTTTGTTGTTGTTGTTTTGTTTTTAATGGAAACCTTTTGGTAGTACCAGATAGGAAAGTGGGGAGAAGAGGGTGATGATAATATTTACAAGTGTAGACTTACAACACAAGAGTACAGTCAGCTAAGAAACTGACTGTACTTTTAATTAAGAACAGCAATGTGTTATTTATAATGACAAACAGATGGTTTGTTTGCTGCTGTTAACTCCACTGTTCTAAGGCAATACTAATTTTTTCCAGAAGTCACAGTGGTGTTAATTCCTTTTTCTTCACATCTTTGCGCATTGATAAAATCCCTTAATAGGAAGGTGTGGTTTATATTCTCATTATAGAAATGAAAGTTACAGAAGCATCCTTGGAAGCTGTTTCTTTTATCCAACATGCTCTTATATAAGCAAAGTAGATCTATTAAAATGGTGAATGTACTAATATGCAAGTAGCACCCACACCTTTAATTAAGGAAAAGTTACTGGTATTGGAATTTATGCAGGTCTTCAGTGAAAATCTATTAGTTGTCCAAAGCAGGCTACAGGCTGTTTGGTTTGGTTTTAATAGACAGCAAAAGATGGAGGATGTTGATACTTTCTCTATCAACTTTGTTGATACAAATGTTGATATCTTTTTGTATTCTGTAGCAATTTGCATGCTATCTAGCCTACAAGTTTCACAAATTTGAAGTGTAAGAATTGACCTGAAATTGTTTTGGATGTACCAGACAAAGTTATTTTTAATACTATATCATATGCAATATGTTAAGGGGGTTTGATTTTCCATACAGCATGAAGACATACATTTTATACTGGAGAGCAAGTCCAGTTATTGAATGAGGAATCATGATGGGATTTTTTTTCCTCTGGTCTATAGTATTTCAGAGTTGATAGGCACAATAAACAGTGAAGTAAGAACATGATTTTAAGGATTTTAAAATAATGCTTGCTTACACCAATATGCAAGTAATTAGCATACTGTTGTGTTCCTCATCATTAGTCTATTAAAGTTTCCAGATATTGGAATCTTACTGCAGGGACATTTAATCCTCCAGCTACATAAGTATCAAGTAATGAGACTTTTTTATTTTCAGACTTAATTTTAAATATATTTGTCACTATTCAATAATGGAAATCCTGTGTACAAAAGTACTCATTAAATTTAAGATAACCGTAAAACCTATTAGTCTGTTTGAAAGCTGGAAATGACCATTAACCAAATGAACTTTTGAACCTGAGATTAGCTCAGTTGGATAAAGCCTGGTGCTAAAAAAAACCAAAAAAAGCCAAGGTTGTGGGTTCAATCCCCTCTATGGGCCATTCACCTAAGAGCTGGGCTTGCTGATCTTTGTGGGTGCCTTCCAGCTCTGAATATTTGGTGATTTCTTTTTCTGTTGTATGGCTCAAACTGAAGCACTAGCTTGCTAGATAAGTGTATTTGGACAAATGTATTGATCTGAACACATAAAGGTGACACTTCCAGAAATGTAGTTCAACATATCAGTTTACAACATAATATTTACAATCTGTCTCTCTCTTAAATGTGAGCAACACCAATACTCTGCACATTGGGGATGTATGTACCACCTGTGATTGGGAAAGGCGAAATAAGAATCCTGTAATGTCCCCCTCCCCCAGGTCGTGTTCTGCAGGCTGTCTCTTGCTGTGTCACAGTCCTCAGCCCCTCTGTGCAATCTCTTACTTGTACAGGTTGGCCTTTGGCTGGGCAGTTATGTTGGAGCTCAGCAATTACTGATGTTACTTCAGCTAATGAACATGATCCACAAATTACTGTCTCTGTTCTCAGGGCTACAAAGGTGACAAAAGTCTTGTTTGCTTTCAGCCAGCCTGATCTCTTCAGGAAAATGAATTCTTGACTTTTTTTAACTCATATACTTGGCTATCCACTGGCATGTGTTAAAACCTCTAATTACTTCTTTCAGGGACAGGTAGGTAATTACATTTCTGTCACTATCTTTTTGAAAATTGGTACATCTCAAGTGGATTCAGGCTTTTGCAAAACTGAGAATCACAGCTAGAATATAGTGATGGTACAGGCAATAGCAAATAACCTTGAAATAGTCAAATCTCAGATGACACAGAGGGTGTGTTGGGTCACCCTTATATAGAATACAATTTGAGAATCTATCTTTTTAAACCAAAGGTAATTTTATATAATTTTAATGGTTTTCTAGCCTGCAGCATGGTTAGTATTTTTACTGTAAAAAATACACCACATATTTTGTGGTTTATATCTTGTAAGAAATGGAGAGAATTCACATGTTCTGGGGATGGAATAGGCTGGCGAACTAAGAGAAGTTTTAATTAATTAATTAGGAAAGAGCTCACATTTTAGGTGTACAACTCTGGCTGTCTGATTTTAATGCTAACAAATGTATGGGTATGCTCAGGCATCAAAATATGGTGGTCACTTTATGCAGGTTCACTTTATTTTATATCCTTCTATTTTATATATATTTAGCTATATACCTGTAAGAGTTGTAGTTAATTTTCATCTAAGCTGATTACACTAGAGTGTAGATTGTTATTGTTGAAGAGAACTAAGTACCTGTGCCAAGAGAAGGGTTTTCTTGCAAAAGCTGACATACAAGAGATCGTGAGTAAAAGCCAGAAAAAGCCTTCACTGGAAAAAAAAGACCTCTCAATTATTTTTCCCAGCTTAAATGGGATGAATTATGTTAATTGTATGCTGCTAGCTGGTTGGTTATATTGCATTCTTTTCTCTAAGAATGGGCCTAAAGTTGCCACAGAAGCGTTTTTGATGTAACAAGTTGGCTAGAAAAATTTTTGACATTTCTGTAGCCCATACTACTGAAAATCAAAACAGAGAGCCTTATCAGGGACAGAATGCTAAATACAATTTTAAATCAGCATTGGGATGGGTTTTTTTGTCTTGGCTACCAACTCTGTGAAGAGCCAGCAATAATGTGCATTATTATGTGAGGACAACTATGATTATATGCCTTGTTTGTGCAGCTATAAAATGTCTGATTTAGTGTGAAGTGGAAATATAGACTGTGCACATTGTAATAAACTTGCTACTCTATATTTAGGGGATAAATGTGCTTTCAGTAATCAGGTAAAATACATGGTCACCAGCTGTCCAGAAAATACTTAGTAAAAAATCAATCTCAATATTTTTTCAATAAATTAGCAATTTAATCAGTGTGAGTAGAGATATGATTTTCTGTTTTCACAAAAAGAAAAAAAAAAAACAACAAAACAAATAAAAAACCCCACAAAACACAGGATTTATGCACTTTTTTATAGAGAATATAGCTTTTTCAGTTTTTTTTTCTTCAAACCACACCTAAGGCTCCTGGCTGCAGTGCTTTCTGAAAGTTAGCTCTAGAAATGCTAACCAGAAAGAGCAGCAGTTAAATAGGAATTCATATGTGACTAGTTTAACTGCAATTTTAGACCAGGAAAAGCTTGATAACTGGTTTAATACCAGCGTGGAAGGGCACATCCTTCATTCATTTCTCCAGCTCTGTTAGCATGATAGCTCTCCTGGAATGCTTTTTGTGTAGATAGTTTGGCCCTATTGCTCATACTCATCACTTTGGTTTACCCAATATCAGCGTCTTTTCATTAAATTATGCTGATTCCCTGGGAGATGATGGAAGTAGGTTAATCTAGTGCATCATCAACTGTGTTTGTTATGCTGTATTCAGCATGTGTATTCATTATGTATTCATTACTTTTAGACTTTTTTCCCAAGGTATTTTTGTCTTAATTCTGTTTTGCACTGCATTGCAGTAGGCAGTGCAATAAATAAGTCCTCATTTAAGGGTCCTGCCTTATTTTGTACACAAAATTGTACAAAAACTTGGTAACTGGGAATGTTAAGATACACTAAAACCCAGAGCTCTCAAAAAGAAATAGTGGCTTAGCAGCCAGGTGTAGAATGAGGTTCACACTTAAACAAAAATTGAATTGCTTCAGTGAATAGCCATGTCTGAAAAACCGAAATAATATTTTAAACATTGGAAGACATTAGGAATTCTGACACACCTCTTTACCTTTATTATATATGGAATTTCAAAGCAGATTTTCTTTTTTTAAGAAAGTAACCTTAAATAGTGTCAGCACTTTTTTCTAGGATTGTGTTGAATGTGGCATTTCAGTCTTTTTCTGTTGCTGTAGAAAGACATATTTTTCAAAGCATGATTTATCTGTGTAACACAGATTTCTAAACACAGATTTCTAAAATAATTTACTGTCCAAAATATTAACATTCTGAAAATGTATTTTTATTATTGATTTGTGACTTAGCTTTCAAATCTTAAAAATTTATTTAAAAACAGAGCTATGACTAAAGGCAACGTTTTATGCTTTTTCAAATTATTATTATGAGTTTTAGGCATGCTTTTGCTTAAAAAAATGCATGTGTTACTAACAGTTCTAACACATGAGAATTTAAATATCACTGCTATTGTAGTTGTTTAATGTGGTGTTTACCAGAAAAATATTTTAAAGTAGGAATGGCTAATATTTTTGTCTTTCACACATTTTCATGAATATTTTCATGAAATATTTCATGTGAATATTTTTCACATTTTAAATGAATCATTTTTTATCTTTCTGTTATATACAACAACATGGAACTCATTTTGATATCTCATGTTCACAGTTACTGTACAGTCTCTCAAACTAAGTTTAGACAGGTGGAGACTGTTAGCCTTGGAGGAGCTGGAAATAAACACAAATTCAATGCAAGTGCCTTTAAATATATAATATCTTTGAAGTGTTAATATACTATGGTCTTTTTCAAATTAAAAATGTCTTCTGATATTTGTGTAACTTACTGTAAAACATTATTTTAAAATAATTTTAACATGCGAAACTTTCATTATAACTGTGGGTCTCTACCTGCTAATGAAAATAATCTATGCTTCTTAAAAATGTACAGTAAAAACCAAAACACTTCCATCGAGATTTCAGTGATTAGTATTTATTCTACTTTCTAACATTTTTAATAAAGTTTTTTTCTTTGCTTACTTGGACTTAATTGAGATTAATAATCAGGTATTTCCCATGTTTAGGTTTACCTTGGATATTCACCTTTAATGTGAAGTTTTATCCCCCTGATCCGTCACAGTTGACTGAAGACATCACTAGGTATGCACAGGTCCTAATTTTAAACTTTAAATTACTGTTAGTCTAATTTAAAAGCCACATAGAATTTCTTCTTCAGTTTCTGGGTACTGCCATTATAGATATTCTTACATCCATCAACTGCATGAATTCTAATACATACATGGTTTAAGAAAGGTAATTATGTTTTCAGTACTAAACTAGATTTCTTTTGTGTATTACATGACATGATTAGCATGTGAACTGCAAGGGATATAAAAGTTCAAAGCCAAAGGGAAATGTCAAAGAAATGCATTGCTTATATTTTTAAACCATATTTACCTACAGGCTACAATGTGAACTAAACAAGTTCCCAAGTCAGCTTTTGTTTAAAACTAGATAGCTTTTTACTAATTTCTATTGGAAATCAGAATTTTTCCTGTTTTTCACATTTTTTATGAAAGTAATACTGACCCTTAAAAATCAAGTGAAATTTACTGTGTGGTAATAAAGCACAAATAATATAAGGTCACTATAATGCATTCACTTAATTTAAAACACACTTACCCAGTTACATGCATCTTGATGAATTCTGCCGTATTTCTCATTATCTGCCATAGGTAACCCTTTCTTTGTTCTTCTTTCTCTTTGTTTGTTTTTTTCTCCTTTGTCTTGCAGGTATTTCTTGTGCCTACAGCTTCGCCAGGATATTGTATCTGGCCGACTGCCCTGTTCTTTTGTGACTCACGCCCTCCTTGGTTCATATACCCTGCAGGCTGAGCTGGGTGATCATGACCCAGAGGAGCACAGCAGTGATTATATCAGTGAATTCCAGTTTGCACCCAATCAGACTCAAGAAATGGAAGAGAAAGTGGCTGAGCTACACAAAACACACAGGTATGTCAGATACTGTGGGATTAAAAGAAGTCATGCTTTGTCACATTTATGTCAGTTCTTCTGTGTGTAAAATTGCTGAGGTAAACTTATTGTTACTTTGGAAATAATTTCTTATGTAACTAAAAGCTCTTACTGTAATGTGTTTAGACAGTTGAGTTTGAAAATAGTAGTTGCACTAAGGTCTTGATAGGGAACTTTTGGAAAAAATATTTTTATATTAATTAGTTTAAGCAACATATATCTGGTTGGAGTAAAGGTAGAAATCGGTACTCAAGTAAAATAATATGCTGTGAAAGAACACCTTTCCTGTAGAGCAAAAATGCTCTTAATACCTTATAAACTGAGATTTTTCTATCAGTCTGAATTCCAGGATTCCACTCAGTTTTGACACTCAGTTTCTTGCCAATAAACTTAAAGCTTGTTCAATGGTTTTAGGGGTTTGACTCCAGCACAGGCGGATTCCCAGTTCCTAGAAAATGCTAAGAGACTCTCCATGTATGGAGTGGATTTACATCATGCCAAGGTATTGGGGATTGGGTTTGTTTGGTTTTGTTTTAGGATAGATATGCTAAGTATTAAAGAAAATACTGTATATACAGATTATTTTTTAAAAAGTCATATGCTTAATTTTTGGCTGCAGACCTTTATCTCTTGGTTATAATAATTACTCAACTTACAACTCTAACATCAGTAGAATTTATATATAAGTTTATTTAGTGCATGGACATGTGCAGCTTGGAAATAATATTTCACTCCTAAGAGCAAATAAACACATTTAAAATGGCATATTTTCTATGCCAAGGAGATGCAGGGCCAATACAGTAAAGCCTAAAGGAACGTGTAATTGTTTTCATGGTACCATGATGTGAGTTTGTGGGCCCCAAGTTGGGCAACTCCCTGGGGGCTCCCCTGGCAGGGGAGACCCTCCTGGAGCAGTTCTATGTCAGGAATGAGAGATGCATTAGACTTTTTCAGTCTTCAGCATCTGTTTATAGTTATTTTATCAAAACTTCAGCACACGGTCTGCACCAGACTCTGTGTGCAGGAAAAACAGCACAAAAATGGCCAAATCTCGTGTTACAAGGCCTTTTAAGTCCAACGAAAAACTAAGGTACCCAATTAAGAAGTGACACCTAAATTATTTCCCTTTCTAACCCAATAACTGACCCCTTAAGAGCCGCAATGCGGACTTTTCTACCCAATTGCAAGATACCACCTAAACCCAAGAAGAAAGAGGAAGAAGAAAGAAGGGAACTCAACATCCTATATCCTCCATCCTGAACCCATCTATAGCATACTAAAAATCCTAAAACCTAAATTTCTCACCCATGTGACATACTATGCCACTTTCTACAATCTCTACAAGCTATTTCATACTTTTATGGTTTCTAGTTTACCTTGAGGCTTTGGAAGTTTTCTCCATGAATGAGGGTCAAAGTCAGTGCTTCCCTGGGGGTCAGGATACCCCATAGCAGACATGCAGAGAAATATTCCTAGTGACCTGAGTTTCCACACCATGAGAGTTAAAAAATATGGGGAGGAGGTAGTTGGGGGGGGGTGGGGTGGGATTTTGATGCTTTTTCTACTTCCTGGGGTAGGTCAAATCAAGTTTTCATTTCAAGTGTGAATTTTTTTTTTTTTTGTTAAAACCGCGAAAGACAAACTAATAACCTCCTCCAACTCCCTTTCATAAATCCAGAATCTCAAATCATTAGGAAACTTAAGGTATTGCAAGCATATCAGTCTTGTATTTAAAAAAGAAAACCAAGACTTAAGTACTAGAGAAACATGGTTAAATTTTGTTTTGTTAGTTCTGCCAGTGAAGCAACTCTGTAATGACAGTGTTGGCTTTTGATGTAGGTGATCTGTTGTTGGGGAGGACATGAGATTCTGCTGTATTGTATAGTGTATCAGTAAGTGATTAGTTTTGTAGCCCATAAAACTAGCATCAAATGCTGTCAATGAAAGAGAATGCTCAGAATCCTATCCATTACCACCTCTATGTTTGCTGGAATAGTACATGACTGTAAAAGATCACCTTGATCACCAGCTTGTTCAGACTTCCACTGACTGCTTTAAATGGGACAGGCTTGGTTGTCATTTTTCTTCTTTTAATATTTGTTGAAATTATTGCTAGCACACACACTGACCATACCTTTCCCGCTTTTAAATTGTTAACGTAGTCCCTATTACCAGAATATTGAAGAATTTCCCAGAACTGTGGCATATGAATGCCAAAACCATTACTTAGAGTCCAAAGTCTTTCCTATAAAATTAATATACTTGGCTATTTCTGTTTTAAGAATCTTATTGTCAGAGTCAGGTTTGCATATGAAACATGTCCCAGTTATGATACTCCGTCAAGGTATGTCAGCAATAATTACTTGTTTGGAATGTTATTGAAGTGATTTTTATGAAATTGTTTCATACCTGGTAGGATTCTGAAGGTGTGGATATCATGCTGGGTGTCTGTGCTAATGGTCTGCTGATTTACAAAGACAGACTCCGGATCAACCGCTTCGCTTGGCCAAAAATTCTGAAGATTTCCTACAAGCGAAGTAATTTCTACATCAAAGTCAGGCCAGCAGAAGTAAGTAGCACCTTTCAGTTTTGTTTCTTTTGTGAGATCATTTCTGTCCAGCAACAAGAAAACATCCTCATTTTTTCCACAGTTGTCCTCATAAGTTTATGATATATTCAACAGAACTTGCAACTTGTTTTTTCCTCTTCAGATTCTAATGATTGTATTAAACACCTGTCTTGATTAGTAAAGGCAAACCAAGAAGAAGGTCTATTTTCTTTTTTTTTTTTTTAAGAAGCTGTCTTGTTCTTTTATTGGGTTTTTTAAGCAAAAAGCTAGTTACATTGGCCGTATTCTGGCTGTGCAAACTTGCAGTCTTGGGAGAGAGCCAGCTGCTCTTCCTCTTTGGGTATAATTGTACAGTAAATGTCAGCACCTTAAGTTTGTGTCTGCAACCAAAGGCTTGAGTTCTTCTGTAGAATGTTATACCTTTGTTAGCTGCCGTGGAAGTAGTGGATTCAACTTTCTCTTGTTACTGCTAAAAGTTTCTGGGAATTGCTGAAGGGGCTGTGTGCATGTTTACATTTTGAACCTTTTGTAACAGGAAATTAAAAAAAAAGTCAAATATTCTAATGCTCTTTAAGTTGATACTGTAAAGTGTTTAAGGTGGCTTTTTCTGTGTGAATAAATAAAATAAAAGAGACATCCAAACATCAATTTTACAATACTAACATTGTAGTAATGTAAGTTTTCTGATGCAGATGTATTGTTCTTGCATTCACTGATGTTGTTCATGGATGAAGTATTTTTGCTAAGAAAGTATTATATAGTGATACAGATCATATAAGTTTAACAATGCCATATAGATTTCAGATGTTTATTAAATCCAGTCAAAGTGCAAAGTACAACCTGCAGTACAATTACTTCATGCAATTTAGCCACCATGATATAGCCTACCAAGTCTAATTCTTTTAAAAGGCTGGAAATTCTGACACTTAAAAATAAATTTAAAAAATCTTATTAAGTGTTACGGCAGGAATATTACAGCTTGATACAGTAATGGAACTATCTAAACTCTACCTCTTAATTAAAAGCCAGCTTAAGGAAATTGATTAATTTATTTGTGGATTCTTTCCAGCTGGAACAGTTTGAGAGCACTATTGGGTTCAAACTGCCAAACCATCGGGCTGCTAAAAGGTTATGGAAGGTTTGTGTGGAGCACCATACTTTCTTCAGGTAAATGATAATTCTTTCCTTCCCCCACTTTGCAAGGTATGCTCATATTTTTCTCTAAAAGGGTGGAGGTAAGTAAAGATTAACCCCTTCTTTGCCCCTTGCAGTATCACCTGTTAGACAGAAGATACCCTGACAATAACTGACCCCAAATTACCAATTTCTAAAGTCTCAAGTACAATTAACTGCGTTATCCAAACTTCCAGAGTGCTAAGAGGATGGAACTAAACAAGTGGTCATGGAGCACTGGAGGTATGCAAGAACTGCCTGGCCTCAATCCTGTGCCATGTGCTCTGGAATGACCCTGCTTGAGCAGGGAGGTTGGACCAGATGACCCACAGTGATCCCTTCCACCCTGATAGATTCTGTGATTTGTGGTCTGATTTTTTGAGAGACTGACTTTTCAGAACGACCATCTAAAAAGGCCTTATACATTATCACAAGATGGACTTGACAGTAATCTTCATTTAGTTAATTTGAACATTCTGCTGAGAGTAAATGCTTCTAGCTGAATTTTTCCTTATTTATGAACTAGGCTGAGTTGACAAGTTCACAACCATTATTCAAAAAACAGAATTACTTTAAACAGACTATTTGTTTATGTAATAATCCATAACATCCTCTGCATTTTTTTTCTCCAGCAATTGAGGAACATAGAATGTTGAATTGGTAATTGAAAGTATGATCTATTTGTAAATTATCACCTTAACAACAGGCCTCAGAGTTGTTCCTCTGTCTACTTCCTCCACTGAAAAGGACTTTGGCATTGTTTAATTTTAATAACAACACACATTCCATGAGGGTGTGCATGTGCTCCCTGCAGCCTAGGAGCCACAGATTTAGGTTGAATCTCCTATGAATTGGATAGGCATTGAATCTGAGTTTTTGCTTCAAAGCACAGTACCTAGGTACTGGTACCTGTGTAATGGTAAGCTTTCTCCTTCAGTAGCCTGTTTGTTAAAAAGAAAAAAACAGTTGTGTTTTAAAGTAGATGTAATCCTGTTGCTGAATATGCTTACTAGACAGAACTTCAGAGAACTTGGGGACCAGGAGGTCTAAGCAGATGATTACTGGAACTGTCTTATTGTATGGTTTTCAGTATTCAGGTTTTCATTGAATGTAGCATGTTCTTGAATGCAAAGGTAGAACTTAGGCTGAAATTGCCAAACCTCAGCATAAGTAAGTCTCCAAATGCTTAATTTAGAAGCACTTATTTTTTAAATCCTGATCTAACATTTTTTTTCATGTTGATGGTATTCATTTTTAACTCAGTCCAGCATTCTATTCTTGAAAATTTGAAGTCTGCTTTGGCTGGTGGTGTCTATTGCCACAAATAGCATGCAGTTCTGTCTACAGTGAAGAGTTTATTAATATTCTTCAAATAACTCATGCAATGATTTGCTTTGTTGGTAAGATGCATTTCCTAGTTTTATAGTAATAAAATAGACCTGAATAAGGAAAAAGCAAATCTTATGGAAGTCAATACTAAACTAACAACTCCCATTTGCAAGTCTGAAAGCTTTCAGGGGCATTAATAGATATGAAATAAACTTACTACAGAAATTCTGACATAATAAAAATAATTGGATTTTATTCCCATCAGAAGTGGCTTTTCCTAACCAGGAATGACATTATAACAAGAATTATGTAACAATTACTTGAACCGTTCTGTAAATCCATATACTGCACTGATGTCATCAGAGACAAAATCCTTAGAACATCTCATCCTGATTTAAAAACAGTAAAATAAAGCCAGCTCTATTTCCCTTCAAAGATAAAAAGCAGAAAGCAATTTCTACAGTCCAAGAGACTGTAGCTCATCCAGAGCATGTGTAAAGCTTGTGTATGATGCCACAGTAAATTGTATACAGTTTAGATACATATTTTTAGCTTCCAAATCTCTTAGCATGTCCTATATAACATGGTAAGATTCCTTGTGTTGTCTTATATAATGCTTCAGTTTGTCTCAAATAATCACATTGAGATCCATTCTGATACTGTGTAGGAATTTCACTAGTATATGAAGCTATTTATAAAAATTGTAATGAACTGCATTGAAAATGACTACCAAAGGGCATTGTATTCACTTGTTATCAGCTCAAACTTAGAGGATTCCAGTAGCATTTTCAAAGAGCAGCAATCTACATAAAAAAATGCAGTCAAACCATATATCTACATAAAAGTTTTGAGGTAAGCTTAGATGACAGCTCTGGATCTTAATCAGTGTCTGCAGAAATGTGCTTTTATTCCTGCTTTATGGTATTTTTTTTGATATTTGCATGATTTTTTTCAGCATCTCCTCAGAATGTCTTAAAGTGGTAAAAACACAGTTTTCAGTTATTTTACGTAATTAAACCTGTAATACAAAAATCCATTCAAATGCCCTTAATCAGGAAGTAATTAGTTCTCTTGTTTTTTCCACATTAAAATATTAAAAGTTTATCTCAGCAGGGTGGAAGATAAAAATGGCAGTTAATGCTGCAACCTTGCTAATCAACAACTGAAGGAACCTTGGAAAAACCATTTTAGCCTTCTTTGTCCTAGTACATAATGCACTCCGTCTTGGAAATAATGGGGAGAAAGACTAGTCTTGAATTGTTTTCTTTATAAATGTTGGAAGAGATTAAGATTTGCATTTTAGACATGGGGAATTGTATGCTTCTGGCTAGTGCCCCAGTAAACATCCCCTCTTATGGAAAAGCAGGGAAGGTGGTTTTAAGATTTAGGTTTACTTCTCATTTGCTATTCTGATTTATTTGATTGATAAGAAATTAAATTAATTTATTCACAAGTCTAGTCTGTTTTGCTCACGAGGACAATTGGTGAATGATGTCTCCCTGTCCTTATCTCACCCATAAGCTGCTTCTTGCATCTCTCTCTCTTTTGTCCAGCTGAGAAAGGGGAGTGTCAGCCAGGGTCAGCTCACCACAGCTCACTGCTCTGTTTGTTAGTCATCTGAAAATTCTCCCATTCTCCCGTTTTGCTGAAACACATTTAGAATGATTGTTGTAGTCTTCAGAACCCAGTACTGGATAGTGCCTTTCAATATGTTGGATTGGATTCCGCTGACACGGTTCTGTGAAAGTGCTTCAGAAGAGGGGAACAAAGTCAAACAGTTTGAACTCTTGCTTGCCCATTTGTTCTATCCTCAGTACAAATGGCACATTAATTACTGGTTTTGCTTGGAAGAAGTTTATGTTCAGTGAGCTGCTCATTCTTTGCAAATTCTTAAATCAAGAAGCTTTGTCTGCAATAATCTGATAGTTTTATATAGAGAGAGTAGGCTATAATGGGTGAGCATATATTGCAACATTACATTGATCCAGAAAACAACTTCAAAGGCCTTTCCAGAGCAGTGGGGACTGGGATGAGTTTCTTGCAGTGATGACTGTTTGCTTTATCAGCAAGGATGGCAGTGGACCCTCAGTGTTGCAGTTGATGGTCAGATTTCAAAAACAAAGTACAAGCAATAGGGTTAGATGAGTATGATCTTGAAGTTACTGAAGGAAATTCAGGGATGTAGAAAGGATGGGATGTCTTCAAAACTCATGTGATGGTGGTACAGAATCAACCAGGCTGGAAAAAACCTTGGAGATCATGAAGTCCAATCTATGACCTAACACCACTTTATCAACTAAACCATGGCAATAAGTGCCGCATCCAGTCTTTTTTTAAACACCCCCTGTGACAGTGACTCCACCAGCTCTCTGGGTAGCCCATTCTGGACTTTCTGACAAGGACTCCAACACTTATGGTACAAACACACCTACCCGGCATTGAGAGTACATATAACTCTTTCTCACCCTTTTCACAATATGCTTCTTCCCCCACTCCTTATATCCAGCAAACATCAACCTATCTAATTTTATAAATTACATTGTAAAGAACCTAGAGTCTGAATGTAGACTGTTAAACTTTTTGCTGTTGGGTAACAACTCTCCAGTCTTCTCAATCTTTTTTCACTTGATATTCCCTTTTATACACCTTTGAGATACCTTCCTTAACTTTGAGGAAGAGCAGCTGTTGTATTGGTACATCAAAATGTAGGAAAGGCAGTGGAAGTAGGATGTATAGCTTTTGCTATAAGTGACATTCTAAGGCTGAGAGGTATTCTACATGACCTATAAGGGCTTCAGCTTTCAGGTTTTTCTACAAAAAATTAAAATGTAACCAAGATAGCACCAAAAGATGAGTCCCAGATGCTTAGTCATACTGTGGAAAAATGTGATGGTTATCAGCATTACTCCAACTGCAAACAATAAATAACATGCATTGTTTAAAAGATCTTTGAAGAGCTTACAGTAGAATCCTTTTTTGGAGAGCACAAATTATGCATTGTGAACTGAAGCTGAAATACAATAAGTAGCTTCAAATTAACTCATTAAATACTTAAAATAAAGCCTTTTAAACTGACTTAGCTCATATTTCCCTTTCAGACTTCTATCACCAGAACAGCCTCCCAAAGCGAAGTTTCTGACCTTGGGTTCCAAGTTCCGCTACAGCGGCCGTACGCAGGCGCAGACACGACAGGCCAGCAACCTCATAGACAGACCCGCTCCCTACTTCGAACGCACTTCCAGCAAACGTGTTTCCAGAAGCCTTGATGGAGGTATGAAATTTGAGTTATTTTTTCAGTGTTGTGATTACATTATGTGTTGTCACATAATGTCTTCAGGTCCTAACTTTCACTCTTACGGAAGCAGCAGGGTCAAAATTTTGAGCATGATGAAACATTTTTCTGAAAGCAGCTTTGCACAAAAGGATCTGGAGACTCCTATGGAACAGGTTGAACACGAGTGAACATGAGAATGCTGACTGTATCCTGGGCTGTATTAGCAAAAGCATAGGCAGCACATCAGAAGAAATTATAGTTCCTCTTTATTCAGTGCTTTCTGAGACTGTGCCTGAAGTACTGTGTTCATCTTTGGGCTCCACAGTACTAGATGGGCAGTGACATATTACAATGAGCCCAGTAAGGAGCAGAAGCTGGCCAGAGGGCTGGGGGCTGTGATATATCAGGAGAGGCTGAGGGAACTGTGGTCCTTCAGATTCAAAAAGGAGAAGGCTGTAATGAGGTATTGCTGTCTACAGCTACTGACAGGGAGCCTATTGAAAAAACAGACCCATGTGTTTCTCAGAGGCACCTGGTGATGAGGCAGTGAGGTGTGCCTGCAAGTTGAGGCACAGCAGATTTCAGTTGCAAGTAACAGATTTTTGCTTGTTTAAAAAGACCTTGGAGGTACTTAAAACTCAACTGGACAAGCCCTTGAGCAATCTGGTCTAATCTGACCTTCTCTGAGCAGGGGTTTGGAGTAGCTGACCTCTCGATGTTCCTTCCGACCTAAGTTACTCTGAATTATCAAAACTTACTGAGCAATGTATACCCAAGAAATGCTCTATTTGCCACCCACAAAGGGATCAGAAGTTGAAGTTGCAGAACTTATAGAGGCTTCCCAAAAGCCTCACATCCCAAATGCCACATTTCCCACTAGCTGGGCTTGGCTTCTTAGCATCTTAAGGGAAGCTTAGACTTTTCGAAGGAGGATATCCCTCAAAGGTACTCCAAGAAACACCTCTTCCTCTTAACTTTAAGGGAGGTATTATGTGACATTACTAAATGAATTAAGTTTGTATCAAAGTTGTATGTATTAATAAATTCACTTCTATTTAATTACTACAATTTTGATTAAGCCAGTCATCATGATGTAAAAAAAAGATCCATCCTTCTCATTAGTCCTGTTAGGCAGAGTCAAATAAGAGGAAGATAATTTAACGCCTTTCACTCTCTTGTGCTTTGTCTATATTCAAGTATACATTATTAGTATTTCCCCCTTCCATTTTTTGCAAGCATATAGGGAGAAAAGTTCTTACTTTCACTGAGTTTTTTGTGCAGTTTTACTAAGGTTCCAGCAAAAAATACTGTGACAGTTATATCTATAACTGTTTCTAGATTGCATTAAAGTAGTCCTCTCAAATAGTGAATTTCCACAAAACACTCTTTGATATTTCTCTCTCTTTTTCTAATGGTGATGTTTACACCCAAAAGAGCAATACCTACAGTTTATCTTCCAAGACTAATCAAGAAGTTGATAAATACATGTCTGATACTGTGAGGGTCTTTTCCATATAAAATAAGTGCAAGTTTTATAATGGGGTGTTTTGCTGTTCATACCAGTGCAATGGGAACCACAGATTGTTTGTAAAGCTGAGAAGCTGAAAAATACTGCATCACTTAGTAACTAGCCTGAATTGATCATTGCTGACATAATCATAAAGTATTTTTCCTAAGAAGATTTAAAACCAAAATGTTTCAGCTTATCTAAATTAGCCGAAATTATTTTATTCTCTAATAGCTCCCATGGGTATTTCAGACCAAAGTCTTGTAAGAGTCTTCTCTGCTACTGGAGGGCAGGCTGCTGGAGATAAAGTTATTGATCTTGAAGCTGCTGGTCAGGCCAAGTTAAAAGAAGGTGGCAGAGAAGAAGATGAAAGTCCACTCAAAACTCCACAATTAGAATTTACTCAGGATGGAAAGGTATGTCTGACTTTTACACCAAAATTATTTGTTCATGTGAATATGTGCATCCATGTGAGGTTATTTAGTGTCTATCAGTTCTGCATATCATATAGAACACTATATTAAAGGAAAATTGTCAAGTGCTTTCTGTGTGTTTAACTTAATGTAAGCATATGTAAGCAAAAGAGAATACAAACTTTTAAATGGCACTGACCTAGAGTTTCTTTTATTGCTGTAAATATAATTTAAATGCTCAGGAAGCTTGCATGAGGTCTTGAAAAAATATTTAAAAGGGTAAATCATATTTTATTCACTTCCTCAGTTTGTTTAGACTTGAATATAAATGTTAATATACCATGGTTATGTACAGTCTATAGAGTTGGATATATTATGATGGAGATTTATTACCACAGGTAATAATTTTGTTTTAGTAGCCATTACTGAACTTGTATTATGATTAAGGTATAGATTCCTGTGAAAAGTTAAGTACTGTGATCTGTTCCTGTTGCGATTATTTGCTTGTCTTGTTTGTTTGAGCTACAGGGGGAATAGGTCAAAAAATTTAATCTATGTTTTGTATGATTTGATGTAAAAGTTTCCTCCCAAAGTGCTTGTGCTGCTCATTCTCTCTTGGAGATCATTTCTATTTCAACAATTCTCCAGAACTTAGTTTAATATTTAAAGAGTAATTTTGTCCTCAAACATTTTTGCAAGTTAGCTACCCATTTTATTCTTGGTGAGACTGCTGAGTTTCTCTCTGCAGTTCATATGTTCCCACTGCATTCAAGTGTAGGAAGAGAGCAAATACCACAGCTGCATTTTTTGTTTGCTGGCAAGTTGAAATAATTTTGAAAATTATGAGAAAAAAGGCAGGCACAGTTTCTTTATGGGAGAAAAATGGTAAAATAAATTACTATGTTTTGCCTTTGGGCTTGGTTGAATGGTGATTCTCCCATGTTCTCAAAGTGGAGTATCTTTTAATATTTTCACCAAAACAGTGGTGGAGGGGAAGGCAGTATTCTGGGAGGTTGTTCCAGGAAGCTGTTCAGTATGGTTTTGTTACATACACTTATTCTATGAACAGCTTTTCCTCTTTGCCCCAGTGCAGATTCTTCTTTTTCTTTCTGTTTCTCTTTAAGTCTTAGAGAAACAGCTTTAAACCCAAGAAGTGCCAGCTTGTCTTTCGTGTACTGCACTATCCTCTGACCTTTCTTCCAAAGCTCTGAATGTCTGTCTGCTTCCATCTGTTTTAAGTGACTATTACAGTTCAAAAGTGCACAGTTCTTTACAGCCTGAGAACAAAACATTTGTAATGGGTTCCTTTCATAATCCACAGAAGTAAACAAGTTGGCAGCTTGTAAAACACAGTGGGATTTTTATTTCTATTGCATTAGTAAAGCTATCCCTTCTTCTAAGTAAAAGTTTTCACTAACTAATAATTTCTCTTTTTTCCCCTCTTCATGTGCCTTCAAACTTGCATTTTTGTTGTGCCTTCATTTTCCACTGTGCACAGAATTCTTTTCTTCAGCTCACTCACATACACCCGTCATCACTGCCCATCCATTCTGTGTCATCCCATCTCACAAACTTGTCACCTGTCCTCGAGATCGACATGCTTTCAGATATTTCAGAGGAAGATCCCTTTGAAGAGCCCCTCCTTACCATTCCAGACATTTCAGAGTGCAGTTCCATGGAACAAACATCAGATCATAATAAAACCGGAACAGCTTCACCAATTAATACCTTTCAATCTATGAGACCCCTAGCTAGTCGAGGCTCCCCTGCTGTTGAGGGAAGAATCCATACAAATGACTACAAAAGCACTGAGTTGCGTGTGTCATTCAGCTTCTTCCGATGCCTTTCTTTTAGTTTCCGTTCGTTGCTCGATGAGGATGGCTATATTACTTTTCCTAGCCTTCCTGATGTTTGCATTTCTTTCCTCCCACCTGGCCTTCAGCACTATATTCCTATTACCTCTCCCTCCTTCATCCCCTCTTTTCTCGTTGTCTTTGTCCTGCTCCTGTCTGCTTTCCAGTCTATTCCTTTTTCACTCACATTTTCCCTTCCTCTCGCTCTGTCCCTCTGCTACCTGGAGCCTAAGGTGACTTCCTTTAGTAGCTCTAGTGGCAATGACCTGAATGACAAAGCAGAGGAAGAGGAGGTGTGTAATTTTGCTGCTTAAATGTTGACACTTGCACACTGCATTTATGCTTGTTCTCACGAGGCTTGCTCAGTTTTGCACACTTCCTAGTTTAGAGGTGTGTCTGTGTACATGCCTGTAAATACATATATCAATACACAAATGCACATGTGTATATCTGTATCTTTTTAGCATTTCTCATTTGTGAAAAATTGCTGTTGTGGGATTTTTAGTCAATAGATAGCTTATGGTTTTTCTGCCTAATTTCTTGTAGCATGCATAATCTCATTGAATTGCACAGATACTGAGTTGCAGGTGGACTTGCATTGTAGTTCAAAATGTTAATGAGGACATAAAACTGAATACTGAAAGTGCTCTGTGTAACAATAGATGTTATTTGATACTATTTGCAAGTTCTATTTGCACTGTCAATTGGTTTTAAAATACCTGTCTCCTGCATGCATTGACTGGAATGTACATCTCTGAAGTTCTGTTTAGATCTGAAAAATGAAATTCCTAAAAGCTGAATTCAGAAAACTGTGAATACTTTAAAATCAGTGTTTTGATTTCAGATGTTTCAGCTCTACAAGGGTGTGTGCAAAGCTGAGTCTGTCCAAGGCACTTTTTCTTTTTTTTTACATGCTTTGATTAATCTCTAGCAGCAGTTGAGACTGATTTAGTTCATTAGCTGGGATGGCAGGCTATGTCAGACTGTGTCAAGAGAATCTGAGCATTCTTTGGAATACACTGCTAAAATGTACAGAAGCCTCAGTCACACCAGTATGTTGCTCTGATCATCTGGAGTGGCTGACATACTGCCTCCTTTCCTTATGTCTGCTGCACATGTTACAGCAATACCACTAGAAAAAGGTCTTCTATTTTGATCCTCAAAGAAAATATCAAACCAATTATTATAGAATCAAAATGGAGGAGGATCTGTTTAATGTTACATTTAACAAAGTTTGCTAAACCCATGTACATATTAAAAATCTGCTGAATAAGACACGATGCCATTATAATACCAGTCTAAGTATAAAATAATGAAAAACATGACTTTAAGATTTTCTCAATTTTTCCATAGCCTAATCCAATCAATAATTTTTAGTGTAGTTACAGAAAATACAACCCCAGATAAGTCAGAAATTAATAAAAATGTTACAAGTACCATATCATTCATACCGAATCCAAAATGCAATAGTATGAGCAGTAAATCCATCTTCAAATTTATGGATTTGCACAGTGTTGACTTGTAAATCTTTTCCTAAGATTGCCAGTTGATATTTGTACTTGTGGAGAGACAACTGGGAAGTGGTTCACTTTTTAAAGAATGCTGTCCCCTAAGGCATTCAGAATACTTGGAGATGAGATATGAAGATTAGCTACAGAAAATTGCCAACAGAATGAATTGCAGTTTAAAAATAAATATATTCACTTAACAAGGGGTGTATGTGTATATGTGCAAATAGTTCATTCCAAGACAACAACATTCCTAAAATTCAAGACAGTTTGTAAATAAGGTGTTTAAGTGTTTGACTTGAACCCTAAACTCTTTTCCCAAAAGAACTCCTGGATTAGATTCCATTTTCCCATCAATTTGTTGCAGAATTTAAGTCGCTTACCATAAAAATTATGCATATCATTTTTGTTTGTTACTCATTCTTAAATTTTCACCTGGGAAACAGTAAAAAAAAAAAAGTGCAGCAAGAAAGGGACACAGTGTGGAGCTTCCATTTTTCATGCCACTTATGCCAAAAATTACTTCAGCCATTCTACAACAATGTAGGTGCAAGAAGATCCAAGTCGCTTAATTTCAACATCTGGGGCCGAAAAAGTAAAGGTCTGTAAAATCCAGCACGCTTTGCAGCATTTACAAAGAGGTGAAGCCTCTGTGTTAGTCTGTAAGCCAGTGTTAACTCTTCCTTTTCTTGATAATTTGTCATGTGCTCGCACAGGTGGAATACGAAGAGGAGGAAGCACAGCAGAAGGTGCTTGGTTGTTCTTTTACAATTGAACCTGGCTGTGGCTGCCTGCCTTGTTAGCACCCTAAATTTTCTGTGGGTTTTGTCTGAATAGTGCCTTTTCACCTTGCCATTTTATTTCCTTTATTTAACTGTCTGAATGTAAGGGTCCTTTTTCATTTACTCGCTGGTCCATTTTATGTTCTTTATGTTTTGTTTTCTTTTTGTTTTCTTTTTGTTTATGTGGTTCAATTTCACAGATCAGTTCCTTGAGAGTAGACGGGGAAAATATTTATGTCAGACATAGCAATTTAATGTTGGAGGTTTGTATGTAATACAAAAAGTACTCTCCATTCTCACGGGCTGCCAGGCTGCATGGGATGGGAGGTCACCTGCAGGCTGTTACGGCCACACTGCATGAAGTGCATGGGGAAAACCGGCTTGGAAATGTTGCATGTTACCATTCTAGTTTCTGAGTTTAAACAAAAAAACAAACAAATGCAAAATACAACCAACCCTCAACTTGAACACTGGATGTAAATTTGTGATTTTTGCTAAACGTTTTCAAGGTGGCAACTGGGAATAATAGCCCTATTTAGATACAGCAGGCACATGGGTGCACTTCATAATTCTAAATGGATTTTCGCACATTGTACCTCAATGTTTGCATATTCAGATGAGTAGGGTTTCCAGCTTTTGCCAGTTTAATCAACCTTCCTCAAATATATGAGCTAAATAAATAAAGTTAGTAAGGGGCAAGCAGTAGAAGTATAGGAAACTAATTCTGGTTCTGACACAGGTTTTAGGAACATCGAAAAATGATGCAAGGATCAGATGTTCAAAGGGAATGTTTGGATATCTTCTGAAATATTTGCTGGTTTTTTTTCCTTTTCAAATGGAAGTAAATTTTGCTTCTTGAAGGTTGGTTTTCATTGCAGATGAGCAACAGCAAAGAGCTTTGAACAGTATATTCATGTGTACTGCACTGTCACAGAAGTAGAGGTTTTTATTATAAGAATTTTCATATAGATTGTTGATCTCGGTTATTTTATCAGAGACTGTAGTTATTATTAGTATCATTTAACTTGTGGTTAATAACTTAAGCTAGTAACTGAAGATATTTTTAAAAATCCTACTGCTGTCTTTATGTCATTCATCCAGATGGGGCTATAAATAATTCCCTTTGTCACAAAACCAGTTTTTTTGAAAATCATTGGTTTTGTTCAGTAATAAGGAGACGTGTGGATCGCAGTAACCCAACTAATGTTTTATGGCTTTTTGCAGCTTTTTGATCACTATTGAAACTTTGCTTGTGTATAACTTACTGAAGCACTGAAAGTGTGCATTGCATAACTGTGCTTTGATCAAGCCTAAGAAATGTGCCTTGTGTCAAGCCAAGACAGGTCTTAAAATAATGACAGGATTGTTAGGAGCTTCAATTGTGTAACAGAATGCCTTTGGCGTAAGATTTTACTTCACTCAGAAAATACAAACTTTAGGGGGACATATTTAATGTCTCATTTCTTAGTCCATGATGAAAAGTGGTCCTGTGACAATACAGACATACAGAGTTGCTGGAAGGAGAGAGGTTCAAATGTTCAAAATGTATGCAGACTTATTCACAACGTTAGGAAATAGATGTGCAGCACCAAACCTTTACTGGGGCTGAACACACAAGTGAAAAGAAACTAGAACCTAAGGAGTTTGAGGTTTGGGTTTTTCACAATTTAATGTGAAGCATCTTTGCATTGCAATCACTGACAATAAAAATCCTAACCTAAATGGTAGATTTTAGAACATTCTGCTAAAAAGTATTTTAAATCCTTGAAAAAAAAATGCAGATTCTTTACCTATATAATTATTTCTGATTATATTCTTTTGACAAAACTTCCTTAATAATTATGTCTGCATTGATAATATTTCATTTCAATCTTCAGTCTTTTAGTACTTTACTAAAAATGGACCTGAGGTTTAAACTTGAATATAACTATAGAATACTACTGAAAAAACATTCTTGTGTTAGATTGAGCATAAGCAACATAGGCTTTTCTTGAGACCTGGAATTCTGGAAGGAGGACAAATTGTGAAAGGGTGAAATCTGCTTCTCCCATCCACTGTATTTAGAAGACAATGAATTCTCAAGAAAGCTAAGCATATATATTTTTGTCCGATTACTAGAGCAGTTACATTTTGATGTGGCTTCTGAACCTTACCTCTGTCCTGTAGGTGATACAAAGTGAAAGAATACCTTGTAATTACTTGATCCAAGGTGCTGCAGTTTGGCCTCAATGGTCATGAGAAAATCCAATTCACACTGTGGTGTCCCCTTTGACACTGATCTATGGAAGTGCAATTTAGATAATTTTCTTCGTACTGGCATGCACAAAAACTATTCCTACTTGTCTATCTACTGTTAGGTTCTTAAAAGTAGAATTGGTAGGTAAAAGGTTTTAAGTCTTTAAATCTGATTCTTCCAGTAAGTTTAAGCCTGCATGAGAGGCACAATGATTTGTCTCTCTGAAGCTAAGTAGGTATTAGCTGCTTGTATATTTGGCCTTGTAGTATTGTGTTCACACATATAAGTATTTTTCATAGAGCTTGTAATATCACTAAAGATGCATTTTTATGCTCCTTGGGTTTATCTATTATTTCTTACAGCTACCGTCAGTTATGTTAGCTCTGCAGTATCCTGAAACATTTGTGTCTGTGGTTACAAATTTTAGGTGAAAACAAACAGGTCCTGGAAAATTTTGGACTAAAGTAGCTCTTTGCAAAATCCATGTACAGCATTATTTTCCTTTGCTTTAAAATAGGGAAGAGACAGTGTATGAATAAGACCTTTACTACAAAAACAAAACCAGAAAATCTTGGTCCCTTATAGTATTAAACACTTTTATTT
The DNA here is from genome assembly GCA_003676055.1 of Chloebia gouldiae. Taxonomy (NCBI): domain Eukaryota; kingdom Metazoa; phylum Chordata; class Aves; order Passeriformes; family Passeridae; genus Chloebia; species Chloebia gouldiae. The sequence continues at coordinate 49,657,887 of QUSF01000002.1, read as the reverse complement.
TGAGGTACTACAAAGGAGGTCACCATTTCAAACACAAGGCACTTTTCTTGGTTTGTCTGCTTCTATTTATTTTTTATTTTTTCAGTTAAGTTTGCTTTTGTTGTCCTGTTTTGTCCTACTTTGTTTTATGTTGCGGGTTGCTAGGACCTGGATAAGACCCAGGAGGACTTACTGAAACACCAGGCTAGCATTAGTGAGCTCAAGCGCAATTTCATGGAATCCACACCCGAACCACGCCCAAATGAGTGGGAAAAGCGGCGTATCACACCTCTGTCCCTACAGACACAAGGGGTACGTCACTGCACACACCTGTCTGCATGCCTTTCCTTAAAACCCTCTGTGTCATACAGCAAATGCAGTTTGTCCTTCAGGTTAACACTTTATTTGTCTGATATAATATTTGTTTATACTAAGTATACATTAACTTTTTTTACCATTATTATTGGATCTGACTTTAAAGAGTGGGTGGAATTTTATTCTTCTACATGAACAACTGAATTAGAAGAAAACAGAAGTGATGGCAGCATCTTCCTGTATGTTAAGGATATTTTAAATTTCACTCTGATTTACACAGATTGATAGAAATAATTTTTCAGTAACAGTAGAAATTTTCCTTCCTTTTCTATATATTATCTATTTCTCTTCATAGACAGCTTGTGCATAAATACACACACAATCTCTGTTTTGTTTCAGAAGGACTTTATGTGATCAGTTAATTTACAGTATTGACTTCAGGACACATTTAATGTAATTCTTAAAATTTACCTATCTTAGTCTTTAAAAGTCTGTAAAATGAATTTATCCACTTCTCTTACCTCTCCTCTCTGACTGAACCTTGAAACAGCACTACGGAATACAGTTTTCTACAAATATCACCCTCAATGCCTGTAGCAAGAAACCTACCCAAATTTCTCATGCTGTTGTGAAACTTTAGTTCTATTGGGTTATTAACTGTTTCTTCAATACAGTAGATGAGTACATTGGTCTTTCAGAGAAATCAGTTTGTTGTGTTGTTGCCTTGTTATCCTATCACCATGGTTCCTACCCTTCCTTCCTTAAATGTATTTTTGTTCTATCCCTTTAAATTCTTCAGGTTTTTTTTAGTCTACAGAAAGGTGAGCTTTCAATTAATCAGGCCTGATGCTACAAAATTATTTTTGATAATAGGACATTATTTCAGTAAGATCTGTAAGCAGTCTGAACTGTGAGTTATGTGCATACAGAGAACACAGCAACTAACTGTGCATCACTTCTTTATTTTGTTAATTTGTGGTTGCTGACAAGAAATTCCTCAAATTTCTGAGTAGTACCTTAATATTTCTACATATAGTGGTATATGAACAGGTATAAATGTTGGTCATATTTTCAAACATTCATGACACAGTGATTAATTTAATAGCTATAAATACATTTTTGGTTGAAACAGACATTTATGAAAAAAATGTAACTTAATTTTTATTACATGGTTTTGTATATTTTCTGTGTTGATTTCTTCTCTTGAAGTTGAGGGCCTTGCAAGTTACTTTTTATCTGGTGGTTTGAGTTTTTTTTGCTCACTTCTTATGTTCTGTCACTTCCAGATAATTTGTTTTTATGTTGATGTATAGTGCATGTCTGTCTCATTGCTTGTTGATTTACATTGGCTTTATAAAATGAAAACCAAATAGAAAAAAGGAGACCACATTTTCCAAGTGAAAACACTGCTTGGGAAGGAGAAACAATGGATTCCAATGCCATGGATTGCTGGAGCAAAACCAGAGGAAACCGATAAGGTGGCTGCCCTGAAACCTGCTGCTTTTTCGCTGTTCTGCTGTGGGCTAGCTTGGTGGCTTGGGCACTTCTTTCTTTTTCTTTAATATTTTTTCCCCTTGAAGGAAATAACTTTTTAAAGCCAATACTGAAAGGATAATTTTGAGTTGTAAACCAGGATCTCTGTGTGTATATGTGTATAGATACACATGTATGTGAATGCCAGCAATGTTTTGCTTAAACATCAGACTAACCATGAAGTTCTGAATGGCCACTGAAGAGAAACCCAGTGTTTCCTTACTGTTCAATACTGGAAAACTACTGTATTTGATGTGACTGGGGTGATGGCAAAACCATGTATTTTCATTCTATATATAAATAATTGCTTGCAGTTATTTGACACTTCACACAAGAACTTTTGCTTTGTATGTTCACTATGTAATGATTATTCAAATCAGTAGTGCTGTGTAAGCAGCTTAATTTCAAAAGCAACCTGTTCTGAATACATCTGCACTTCTCTACCTGTCTTTTCATTAAGGAAAAGAGGGAGGTTTTGTCCCTGATAACATCTATGCCATGAAAAGCACTCTAACCAGTGGGACTAGAAGCAGTGTGATAGTGATGATGAGTAGCAATTGTGATGTTGCTTTTTTACATCACTTTTGGTCTATTAGGTTAATGTGAAGCTGGCAGTCCTATTTCACTAACATATATAAATATGACATTTGGGGAACTGTATTTCCATCCTGAATTATTTGTTGATGGATGCCTGTTGATCCTTGCTTGTCCTTTAGGATAGATAAATAATAGATGAGAATAAAGCAGGGATACCACTGCTAATATTCTTTTTCTTCTTTTGCTTCAGCGAAAATGCTTACAAATAATTCTCTATGTCCTAGAAATGTTATTTAGGGTACATCTCATTTGTGTCACTATACTTCTAGATCCACCATACTCCTGTAAGTGCACAGCATCTGTGACTTAATTAAACAAAAACTGACACACTGATATAGATTGCAAATAGGAGAAATATTTCTATTTTATGGATACCCACAACACTTTTTTTTCTTTAAGCCATCCCCCACAGCTTGTAAACAGTATTTAATGTTAGAGTGTATGACTGTGTACCAGGAGAATTTGCCAGGGATTTAAACACAGGCTGATACAAAATTGATTAATTCTATCTATACATTTAATCCTTTCTAATAAATGCTCCAGGGAACAGGGAGCATTATTAAATGAATTGTGTGACTGAGGTTTTCATTTTAAAAGACTGGAAGACCCAAAAATTTGAAGGTGGAAAAATGCTAGAAGATGGGTGTTATATTCCTGCCTTTAATTATATATATAAGGGGGAGCAGGGATAGAGAGAGATGAGATGCACACAGACAGCCAACCACATAAAGATTTTGGGTTTCCCCTGCAGTTTTTTTGGGGGGTGTTTTTTTACTGCTTTGAGCAGTCAGAAAACAAGTTACCAGAGTACAAGGAAAAGAGGATCATGAACATTTTTGCCACTTGATGTAATCTGTTAATAGATGAATGTTTCTTGGGTGGAGTAATTTAGGGAAAGAAAGTAGGGGTAAGGAATACATTGCCCGATTGTATATTCAATGTTGCATGAAGGCAGATTTAAAAACTTGCAATCCTGTTAAATCTTCTTAGCCACAATTGAGGTAAACTTTGAATTTTAGTGTAGGAAAAGAAAAAAAAACGAGTTAGGGGTTCTTTTTCTTTTCCCTTCTCTGTTCTTCTGCATGCCATACATGTTGTAGTGTCCGTACAGTAGCATGGTGTAACCTCTGTCAGTCCACACTCCCCATCACCGCTCACACGGTGAGTCCCCAGGGCTGCAGTTGTGTGCATGGCACCTCGGCTTTCTGCTTCTGGCGTGGTTCTCTGTAGTGCCCTTCGGGAAGGCTGAAATGTATCTCATGAAATGTTGTCAACATGTGTGTTATGTCCGTGTTATGTATTTGTACGTTGTTGGCTTTTTATTTTAACCACTTTTACTTCTGACTTCTTACCAAGAGTGTGTGGAATGAAATCTGGAATAAAGAATTGTAGCCTTTTCAGAGGCTTGTACCCACTTGAACTTTCAAAGTTTGCTTAACCATACAGATTTATAGCCCTGCAGTAAATAGACCAGATTATGAACATATGCCTTAAAGCAATGTGTCACCTTTCATGTATGTTTGAAAAATACAAGTTTTCCCACTGAAATGGGAAAGGCTTTTTGAAAACAGATTTTTAATCAACATGAATTTTCTTAGGATATTTATGTATTAAAAAAATAGCACTTATTCTAAAGAAGTAAGAAATATTTTAACATTTCAGCGCTGTGGGTATATATCCTAAACAAATATGCCCGACAGCCCCTAGAGCTCTGCGTTAGAAGGTGTCACAAATGGATTTTAAAAGGGCAAAAAAATTCCAGGCAGTAAATACGGAGTTACCAGTTAGGCAAACTGTGCTGTTTGGGAAGTCCGTGTAAATGTCGGTGTGTAAATGTCGGTGTGTAAATGTCGGTGTGTAAATGTCGGTGTGTAAATGTGTTCCTTCGGCGCGGTGCTGGCTGCGCACGGCTGTGCCGTGCCCCCTGCTCCTGCCGAGCCGCTGCCTTTGTCACGTCTCTCTCTTGCCAAACCTCTCCCGCTGTAGGTGGCTGCCGCTCCGCCCGCCGCTGTCTAATTCTTTCCTTTGCCTTCTCTGACCCGTCTAGAGCCTGGAAGAGGAGATTACCTCCATTTTGTTTAGTAAGGAGCGCTTCGGCGCCGGCACCAGCGGGCCCTTCGCCGCCGCCAGCCCGGGGCCAGCAGAGGGCGCTGCGGGGGAGCAGACGGGCGCCGCCGCGCCGGGGCCGCAGGTGCTGCTCGGGCGCGGGGCCGGATCCCGCCGGGACCGGGACCGGGACAGGGACAGGGACACGGACGGCCCTAGAGCGGCGTGCCTGCCTCAGAGCTGAACTCTGCAGCACGCCAGAAGCAGGGAGGAATCAGTGCTTGGCTAAACTTAGGTGCTGCGCTAGGTGAACAGCAATAAAAGTTAGGATTAAGTCACAGATGGTGTGTTGGTTTTTGTATTCGTTTCATTTGGGCTCTTAATTTTGCTGCAGAGTGTTCACTAAATGTTCGATTAAAAAAAAAAACCTGACACCCTAATACATCATTTACTGCAGGCTTTCAGATAGCCGACATTATTTTGTTATGGAACAAATCCTAGTAAAGCTGCTTTAATATCATCCTTTTGGCTCCAAACTGAATTCTTATAGGACCTTCTTTTGTAATCATGTATTGCTATTCTGACAGCGTACTACCCTTAGCAGTCTTCCTCTCATTAGCTATTAAGTTGCATAAAGTAAAAGACCAATGACAAACAACTAATAAAACCATGCAATAATGCCTTTCTTACTGTTTTTTAAATTACGGCAAACTGGTAGTAGAGCATTATTTTTTCTCTTTACTGTTGTCTAATATTATTTATTCTTAATTCCTGATTTAACTGAGAGAAATAATTACCTCGGTAGCATCACTGGCTAGTACATTCTTTTTATTTTCAGATTCAATTCTTACACCAATAATAATTTCCATAATTCTTACCTACTTTTGATTCAATATTTAGATGAAGTGTAAGGCAACTAGCATCTTGCAGTGAATATGTAGCATCTCTCTAGTATCATGTGTATACAACCTTAAAAGCTTGCTTGGAGGATGTTGCACTGTTGAAAAGGGTTATACATTGATTTGTGTCCTCTGATTGCTTTTTGTTTCACAGAGACATGCTTCCAGAGCAGAAGGTCCTTGTACTGGAGTCAGCGATGCTGATAAGGTTCTGCAGATTTTTTTCCATGACTAAATTTGGCTCTAACTCTTCCAATCCATCTTCATTCTTTTCTTCCTTCTTTTTTCAGTTAACCATCACAAACATCTGTTGTCTTCCATATTACATGAACGAGCTAATTTTATTTTCATCATTTTAATTTATTCATATACTCTTCTTTTGTTTATCCTCATCCATGTTTTTTGTGCAGAGTTCACATGAGACTCTGGACATAGTGGAGGAGAAGAAGCAGGCAGAGTTTGGGATAGAAGAAACACTAGTCGTAGACGAAACCAACAAAGGGAAAATGCAAGTTGCCACTGATGCTGGGGAGACATGTAAGGTGGAGCACGTGTCAAAAAAGGACTCTTCATCATTGCCATCAGATAGTAGCAGCAGCAGCAGTAGTAGTGAGAGTGAGGATGAAGAGGTGGGAGAATACCATCCACATCATAGGGCAATTGAGGAAGTCATCAGGGAAGAACAGGAAGAAGAGGAAGACATGAAAAGGAAAGAACGTGAAGAAAATACGCAGCATGTGGAAGCCATACCAGAAGGCAGTAAACCAGTACCAGTTGAGCACACACAAGTTACAGCTGAAGATTTGGTCCAGGAAAACACAGTTACTGTAGCTACAGAAGAGAAGAATTTGTCAGAGCAAATTAAGCAAGATGTAGGTGAAGAAAAAGAGGAGGAACAGCTGAAACTCAATGGAGATGTGTCTCATGTTGACATTGATGTTGCACCACAATTAATTTGTTGTTCTGAGGTAAATGGTAGAACAGTATGACAACTAGATTAAGCAGAGATATTTCTTGGGGTGAAAATATACCTGCCTTTCTTCTTCTCCTATTCCTCCACGTCTTCTGGCATCCAACAAGATTCAGATCATTTGGAAGGGGAAACCACTGATGAGCAGTGAAATTCTGTCTCCGTCAGTTATGGTTTCTGACTTTTTGCTAGAACTGAGTGAAAATCACCAGTAAAGGCAAACCTTCCGAAGACTGAGATCTCTCTTTTTTTTTTTTTTAATCTCCTTTGTATTTTATATGCACATACATAATGCGTATTTATTATTTGCATGTTTCCAGTGTTTTAGTCTTGTCTTGTTTATTTGTCAACTGTTTTTGACAAGTCCATGACATGTAATCGTGATTGGAAAACTAGTGCAAATTGAAATTAGAAGGCATCTGTCACAAATTTTTGTTCCTTTTTTCCTCGTACTTACTCAGTGCTTTTCTTCCCTTTTTTCCCCTCCTTCAATAAAACATTATGGATTTGTAGTTAGAGTATGTATGGCTAGAAATTGCAGAGGTGAGAGCACTGCACTGTTAAGTGGTGAGGCTCGTATCACAATGTTTCCTTGAAGTCTTCTAGTGCACTAGATCCTTAGGAAGCATGCATGAGTTCCTGTCACAACCAGTTGTTTTATCCCAAACAAGGTTGAAGAGTTGATTACTGGGCAAATGATAAAGAAGTAGAAAGGGAAAAAATGAAAGGCAGGCATGTATGTCTTTGTAAATTTGTCATGATCTTCTGCTGAGTTTTTCACCAGTTCGGTGAGTTTTTTGTAGTTCTCTACCTGCTTGTTCTTGTAATGGTGGCAAATTTTTTTTCTTCACTTTTTAATCAAAACAACTCACATTTTTTCTTTTGGTGTCTTTTACATGCACAGCTGTTCTGATTAATGATGTGAAATAATTAGTTTATTAGACTTTTAAAATTTGCAAGTTCCCACACTTCCTAAAATTATAGATAGTTTGCAAGAAGGGAAAGAAGAACTGCTGTGTGTGCAAGCATGAAAGGGTGTTTGGGATTTTTTTTTCCTGGGATTTTTACCCTATGTGTATTCAAAATCAATGTAAGATAGAAGCTGATGCATCTAGAAAAATATCAAAAGGCTTTAGTTCTTAAATCTAATGAAAATCTGCTCTAATAAGATAAGTAATGAGTTCACTAGCTTATAGACCCCAGGTTAATTGCTTTGTTTGTGATATTGCAGAGAACACCAACAGTTTACTCTAAATTGTAGAAGTAGCTTTTTAGATTTTTTGTCAAAAGAAGTCATTGACTTGGAGAAAAATTTAGACTGCTTAAAATCCAGTTTGCAAAAGCTCTGCTTTTCCAGAAGTAATGCATATTAAAAAGTTACATGTTTATATGGCATTTTTAGTTCTGATTTGCAGACTGACGGGTGATAGGTATTTTCCCAGATTAGTTCTAATACAAAGATTATCTGTCTGATCTAGCTGTCAATTTCTTTCTGCAAACTAAGATTTTTATTTTTTCATAGTGATGCTTTTACACATTTTCAGTACATGTGTTGCAGCTTTGTTTTAGCAATGCTCTTTGGTATGTACTGTTGGCTGAAACACTGAACTTTGACAAGGTTATTAGGAGATTAAATTTTCCTACAATGTTATGGATATCCTAGAGGGCTGATGTATTAATCTTCATTTCATTTTGCTTATTTATTGCATGCTTTTTGTATGGGAAGCCAGTCAAATACTTATCTTACTGTTACGCTTTCCTTGAGCTTTTGGTTGTGTTATCTTGGTCCACTTTACAAAACTTCTTCTGTCTTTTGAATTGATTGTTTATTTCTTGCATCACAGCCTCCAGTAGTGAAAACAGAGATGGTAACCATTTCAGATGCCACACAGAGAACTGAAATCTCAACTAAAGAAATTCCAATTGTTCAAACAGAAACTAAAACTATCACGTATGAATCTTCACAGGTATGGTGACTGGTTTGTTTGCAATCTTATTTTTATTACAGTTATGTAGCTCAACATAGATAATGTCCAAAAATGCTTTTCAAAAGCATATACTTTTTCCCTAGCAGATAAGATTATACTTTGGCTATGAATTAGATAAGTGAAATGTTACAAAACCATATTACTTAAGAAGTTTTAATTTCCTTTTGCTATATAAAGACTTAGTTGTTGACTGCACAAGTATAACTCACTTTAATCCTGTTTCGGAAACTTGATTAAAATATCTAATTTCTCCTGAAAGGAATGCATAACTGTGAGCATGAATTCTCCACAGGAATGGGCCATAATAATAGCCTTACCTGACTTTGTAAACTTGGCTGGCTTCTATTTAGATCAGTTCTAGCTGAATTAAAGAATGTGTTTAGGAAGAAAACTAACCTTTTCTCCTGTGAAAACAAAGTTTTTTAATGCCAATGTACAATGATATCTTTGGTTTTTTTTATAGCTTGATGGCAATGCTGTTGGTGATACTGGTGTGCTGGTGAGTGCACAGACAATTACATCAGAATCCATTTCTACTACCACAACTACACACATCACAAAGGTAAATTATATTTCATGTCTTTCTTAATTAAAAAAGACACCGGACCCTCAAAACACAATTTTACATGAAGTTTCTTGTATATCTGCTAATTCTTTGAGGAAAACTAACTTGAAATGGAAGGGATTCATTCCAAGCATGTGTGAGAATTATATCTTTCTGTACAGATTTTGAAGACAGAAGTCCTAATAAATAAGCAGGAATATCTGGGAATAGGACATGGAAAGGGGAAAAAATATGATTACTGGTCTTTCAGTAGTTCATATAGGTCTTATTTCAGTATTTGAAAAATTAATATGTAACTAAATTTTTACAGGTTCAGTCCTGTCATCACCCACTGATGACATTCTGAGACATTTTCTTGATATTCTGAGATTCTGGCATCCTACAGAATCTTTGCTAGTGTAACTAACTTTTCTGAGGTGCACAGGAGCCCTGCATGATGAACTGAAACAATGTTTCCCAGACTTTGTGTTCATCATCCTTGTGCTTCAGGTTTAGGGTGTGTTTAAAAACCGATTATTCTTTTAGATTATTCTGCAAGAGTGCTTGGGTACCGAATTATTTCCTTTTCATTCCATGCTTGAAAAGGAAAGGAAAACTCAGTGTTAGCAGGACATCACTTCTGTTTCAATGAAAACATGAAACATGTAATGTTTTGTGCCAGAGTGTGTTAGAACTACCTAAGCATGATGATGATTATTGTTATTGCTAATTTATGTAAATATTTGTCAAATTTTAGGCATGCCTAAACAACACAGTTTTCAACTCCTCTTTGAACTCTTAGCAACTTTTTCTAAGAAAATTACAGAAAACATTGTTTAGGATAAAGAAAAATGGAAGAGGGAAGCAAAATGTGATTCTCCCCCACCAAGATACAGAAGTTTTACAACATGACACAATTGAATAATAATTCACTGCTCACTGGATATATTTTATAAAGACTGAAATATTCTGACAATTGAAAGTCATATGCACAAAATGATAGTGGAAGAATAATGTTGGAAAGTTAGTCACATGAAATAAAGTAAGCTCAGAATTAAAAATGCATATGTTAAAAATACATTGGTTATAAAGACTAGTCAACAGATCCTTTTCAGACTCCTTCTCCTTTTTGGAACCATTAAGCCACCACCATCTTTATTCAATGAATTGAACCACAGTTTTGACAGGAAGTGTACATTTTCTTGTCAAGTTCAGATGTCAAATAGTCTTGCTTCTTGGAAGGAACAATTGAAGAAAATGGTTTCTGTCTTGTCTTCTAATGAAAAATTACTGGAATTATCATGGTGCAGCAGATCCTTATGTTTTTTGAATTGATGATAAACAGTAACAAGATTGTTTGAATTTTCTAAGCTGACTTTTTATGTTGCATTGCTAACTATTCATTACTGATAAAGAGACCTTCCAAAATAGCTTTAATATTCTAATAGTGTTCTTAGTGGAGTAATCTTGGCTCTTCTCTGGTCAGTGTATCTTTATTCTTTTCTCATACACAGGCTGATTTAAAAGGCAAATAATGTTATTTCTGTGAGACCTTTTTTTATAAGCTGAAGTGTTTTAATCATTAGAATAAGACGTGAAGAAAAAAAGCACAAAACTGTTCAGTAGTGTGAAATATGTTCGAAATATCTGATGTAGGTCCTTGAATGGCAGAAGTGAAATTCAGATCATCTTTGTATTTAATGGCACAGGATTATGACTATGGAGGGGCCCCTGGTAGATGGGTTGGAATAAAAGAAAATACTCTTGGAATTTATATGTTGCCAGATTAATATGGAAGAAGAAGCTGGAATTACAGTTTGCCAGACATGGGATCTAGTAACAGGAGTAATTCTCTATTGCTTGATTTATATCAAGTTTAGCAATTGCTAGAGAGTGACCAACTGTATAGCTGAAATGGGAGAGAATGATTTAGTACTGAATGCATTTACTACTAATTGCAACTCAGACACTAAAATCTATTTGTTTCAGTGCAACAGAAGGTTGTGCTTTGTGGAAATATGGAATAATCACAGGGATATTTTTCTGTTTTTTTTTTTAATTTTTCTGACATCTGTAGATGGTAAAAGGTGGAGTGTCAGAAACAAGAATTGAGAAACGCATTGTCATTACTGGAGATGCAGATATTGACCATGATGAGGTGAGTATGCAAATTTAAAATTTAAAATGTGGATTTTGTAGTCTGGTGAGATCTAGATGATGCTTCAGAAATACGAAGTAAGAGAAAGGTAAAAAAATTGAATAAAACTATAGAGAAAGACCCTGAAACTGTTAATTGTGTCATAGTTTTTAAACAATTGTGTTTTGCTATTAAGAAGCCTTTTGAATATATGTGAAAGAAAAACAGTATTTGTAAATTTGCATCATAGGTCATGTGAATGGATTTCTGCTATTTTTAGAGGGATTACTCTTTTTGTAGAAGACCCAGTTTATTTAGAGCAGCTTTTTTACTGGGAGGAAAAACATTACTGAAATAATCATACTTTGATACACTGATCTGGATAGATAGGAGTCTCTTCTGCATTGTTTCAGCAACATCTGAATGCAGCACTCATTTTATTGAAATCTTTGAAATACATTAGAACATTAACTCCTTGAATTTAAAAATTAGGTTTTGGCCAATATTTGTAGAATTATGTGTAACAAAAGTAATTGTTGATCTTCTGTAATTGTATATACCGTTTATCTCCATCACTACTAAAGTAGTATTTTACAATTACTTAGTAACTAATGTTAAAATCACTTCTACATTCCAAATTAATTAGGCTGAATTTGAGCACTACACAGGAAAATAGAGAAAAGTCAATTATCTAGTCTTTGTAGTGATGATTACACAGAGTTTTTTTTCATCTAAGAAACAATAGTAACAAAGGCAATCAACAGTCATTGGTTAATACAAATGGAAAAGCCTACCTTGCAGTGAATACATTTCTATCTTCATGAAGGCTTCACAAATCAGCATAACAGGGTTCAGTTTAACTTATGAATTGTAATATATGGAGTTTTCAAGGAGTTTATTTTCACATTTTGATTTGTGTCCAGGAAGTGTCTTTGGCAAGTTGAATCTGTTCTTGAAACTCATAATCAAATGACAGGGCTGCTTAGCATCAGGCATGGATGGCTCTTGTTTGCCTTGACAAGCATAGAGTGCACTTCAAATGTCTGGAAAGGTCACAAAATAGCTTTAGTACACCAGACAAATCTCAAAGTCCTTGTTTAATTTGCGATAAGTTAATAATGAAGCAAAAATGAAATTATAAAAAAGGAAGTACAAAATGGAATTTTAATCACTGAAGTTTAAAACAACAGTGAGCAGCTTTTAAGAGATTTAAGAAATATCTACCATGTTTTCTTAAGTGAATATGAATCTTCTTAAATGCCCAAAGTACATGCTAGATGTTTTTATTTTTTCTATTAGTCCCCTATATGCTTAAAACAGTTTTCAATAGGAAAACAATATCTCAGTGTCGAGTTTCAGAATATAAATATTTGTATTACTTGTAATTTGCCAAATAGTCTTAGGGTTTTTTCATTGTTTATGGTTTGATGGCTCATAAACAACAAACATCAGTATTGTACCAATGCACATCATTCCCTTAATACGATTTCAAATACAGTGTCACATAATAGTTAAGGTGCCTAATGCTAGAGTTTTTGATCTCTCTTCAAAGTTAGTTATATCTTCTCTCACTTAATACCTGTAGCTAGCTCAGGAAATAGTAATTTTTCTAAATTATTATAAACCTTTTTGTTGCATTATATTTTTCTTGTTCCTTCTAGTATTTTGGGGGGGTTTAGTTGCATTTTGTGAACAGGTCAACTATTGCTTCTGAATACATTCCCATGTCTTCAGGTTTTTTTCTTGCTTTAGGTTCCAGAAGTAATACAGCTCACTGAAAAAAGATGTGTACTAAGATGCTGGCAAGAAAGAGAAGGGCCCAGGTGCTATTTCACCTGTGATGATTCAGAGTGTGCTCTTATGTGGTTGACGATGATGTAGAATAAAATATTACATTTCAGTTGGAATGGACTTATGATGGTCATCTGATCCAACTGGGTATATTGGTACATCTCTTAAATGATAAAATTTCTTAAAATGGGGAGGGATTATAAGCATCTGAATGATACTTGCATTTACACTTCCCTGAATTAAGCTAGAGAAATTTCTCTTAAGGCAGTACAAGGAGAAAAATTGGAATCTTGCGCTGAGAAATTAGTTATGATATTATTCCAGAGTTTCAGTACCACACGTAGTATACATTCTAAAGTATCTTTCTGTTTTGTTCAGGAAACTGGAGGGCACTCTTGTTTTTCTGTACTATCTTAAACTCTTGTTAAGGTGAATTTGTTAGATCTTTTGCAGAAGTACACAAAGTTCTGGGATATAGAAATACTTTTTTTTTTTAACCTATGATGAGCTAGAAAGCAGTCTTAAAACTTCATGGTTACTTGTGACTTCCTGGAAATGTTGGTAAATTTTTAACGTGGTGGATTTTTTTTTTTTTTCTTGCTTTTGGGTTTTGTTGTTTTGGGAATTGGTTTGGTTTGGGGGTTGGTTGGTTTTTTTACCTTTGATTTCAGGTTCAGGAATTTGCAGTTCTGAAAAATTATAACCAAATTTTCTAAAGATATTCTCCTGTTCTCTGGCCCCACGTGAATGTCCTCTTGATTTTGTTAAGTTCCATATTTCCAATACATTTGCAGGCCCTGGCACAGGCAATCAAAGAAGCCAAAGAACAGCACCCTGACATGTCTGTAACGAGAGTGGTGGTGCACAAAGAAACTGAACTTGCTGAGGAAGATGAAGACTAAAATCAAAAATGCCCTCAAGCAAATACTTCAGGTAAGCTTATGTAGATAATTAACACAGAAAAAGGTGACATCAGTTTTCTGTTGTATTCATGTTTTTTCAGCTGAAAAATCTGAGGCATCTTTAAAATAGGGATTCCCAGAAGGGTGAATTGAAACAGGTGCTAATAGAAGACTACTAGTATAAGAATTTTTATCTTTGGTCTAATCTGATACTAATTTCAGTTGCAAATGTTCCTATATATGTCTCCCAGTTTTGTCACAATACTCTCACAGCATTTTCTACCATGTCTGGGCAAGTTGTTATAGTTTATATTGAAGTGGGTTTGGGCTATTTCTGCAAAATATGAAGGATGTGTCACACTCTTCTGTTTACCTGCACAGTTATAGTTCTTGCCTAACATCTACCTTGTTTAGTGGGAAGACTGTGTAGTTTTCAGTAATGAAAGGACACACTTGGACGTTTCAGTTTAGTCAGCTAATCCTTAATCCTAAACACACTGAGATTTTTGGCCTTTTATCATTTTCCCAGGTAAGAAGGTAAATGTAAAAGCTCAAGTTTTAAAGCCTTTTATCAGCTATTTGACGTCATATTAGTTTATTAGGCCCTCCTTTCTAGGTTGGGAAAAGGAAAAAAACACAATATGGTTCTCCCTCTTGTATTCAATATAAAAAGCAGGTTGAACACTGAATAAATCTGCTCTTGCACTCATTATAGGCTGATGTCTTAAAGCTCTGTAACCATTTGGGGGTGTAAATCTTCAGATTTCCAATGCTTGTCACATTGTAAATATGAGACTCGAGCTTCAGGTTTTTTCAAAATTGATGGTTTTGTTATTGGTTAAATGGTTATCTCAATGGCAGGATTTTATAAAGAAATGTAAAAACCAGTGGTTTAAGCCTTCATTAGGCTTCTTCTGATTTTTTTACTGACTAGCCTCTGTATTTAGCTGGAAGAGCAGCAGTGTTATTGTGTTACATCTCAAGAAGGAAAATTGGTTTAGTACAACTTCAAGCTTTTAATATGCACTTTGATCAATGTTGATGAAGGGGGAGACAAGGTAAAAGAAATACATTTTATATGTTTTAAAGAAATGAGAGTAGTCATGATTCTTATTTCCCCAGTTCAGTATTTTATACAATGGTGGTTGTGGCCCAGGGACAAGAGACTTCTATGTCTGTGCAGGCAGTCATTCCCTTAGTATTGAACAAAATTATTTACCCAAGGAAACTAGCCATTATAAATTTCAGTCTGCAGCTTTAGCAAACTTGAGCACAGCCATGAAATGCCAGGAATATATGAAAAATGAGACACTGACTTGATTCCAAATTTGGTGTAAGCTACTAGAGGGCAGGGTGTTTTTCACATATTCCTGATAATCTGTTGTGTTAAAAAGATCTATTTTTTTGCTGTGCCTGAATTTCCGAAAGGATGAAGATATAACTGTTGAGTATCACTTCTGGGATTCAGAAGAGACAAGATTCAAGTATCAGTTGAGAGGATATGAAGTACATCTATTGAATGCTGTTCCATGGTGCATGACCATCATTAAGGAATTGGACTCTTCCTGAACTAGTCTGATCACAGATGCATATTTTCAGCTGAAAGATATAGACTAAAGCCTTAGTTTATTGAATCTGCCTATAAGTGTCTCTTTTCTTAACATCTGGATCATAATGAGAGTGTGTGGCTGAGGAAGGGGAGAGCTAATACCCATTGCCAGATGTTGACATGGATGTGGTCAGTTAAGAGACTGCCTGTGGTGGTCTGTTGGGGCAAGAGTTTTTCACATCTGCTGGCAGAATTGTTTGGTCTCATCGCTGTACACATAGCCCTGCTGAGAGTTTGTCCTGAACTCCTTCTGTATGCATAGAGCAGCAGTGTTGAGTGCCATGGGGAGTATGAGAGTAGGATGGCCTGCTCTCTGCCTGCAGACAGGAAGTTTATCCATCTTCTCTATCAAAGAGGTTCCAATTCCCTTCCTGACCTTGTACAGATTGTATTAGAACTATAATGCTTGTTATGGTCATGTGTGTTTAGACAGTATTTTCTGGCTAGTTTTTCTCTGGGCTTCTCAGCATGTAAATTTACATAATATTTCAGTATGTCAAATACAGTAGAACTGAGTTTGGTCTGTCTCCGGAAAATTTCTTCAGATTTGGTCAGATTATTCTGTGTTTGAAAAATAAGTTAATATTTTTTTGTTCATAAATACACAGACGAGGAAAAAACATGGATCCCGTTTGGAGGTGCTGGTTGAGCACTCATCTGGATATTCATGTTAGCATTAATAATTTTAAAAATTACTTTGACATAAGATAATGCTAGAAACTAAAAATAACACTGGAGATTGGGTTGCTTGTGAGGGACAGTTGGGGAAAAGCACCAAAAATAAGAAATACCATGCAAATGTCTGGTTTTTCATTGTACTTTTATTTCAGCATTCAGTTGGGTTTGTTTCATGGCTTTGTAGCTTAGTGACACTGAAAATGAGTATAACATGTATGCCCCAGTTTTGGTTTAAAAGCACGGGAGAGGACAGGGAACTGTACTGAACTGTGTTCAGTACAACAGGGGGGTGTTGATTAGTCCCCACATCACATAAATGTTCTAGAAGGCTTGAAAAAATGCACATCACTTTTGTGAGAGCTATTTGCAGTAAGGAGAATGCCTATTCTTTGGGTGATTTCACTGGTCCCTTGGTACACAGCAACATTAAACATGCACACTCAAACCACCCCTTGCATATTTTCAGTACTTCCATCACAGGATCTAAGGTAGAAAGAGACACTGAAACAGCAGAACAGATGGTTTGGATTTGGGTTTTACTATTCTATGTGCTACCGTCACATTTCGAATTCATTATTAATCAGTGTGAATTTAAAGGTCTTGGAAGCAGGGTTTGCCTCTTCTCTTACATGTGTGTAGAATGTGCCAGGTTCTTCATGCTACCTTAATCCAAAATCAGTGTTCAACACAACCTATCCCATAGAAGTAATTACATCTTTTTAGAGGGGACTGGGTCACGGGAGGAAAAAATTACCTTGGCAGGTTTGAACCACGTCTCTACACTAGTGACCAGCTGCAAAGTTGATTCTGTTCCTTCATCAATTTGTAAAAATTTTATTCAGGGATAAAAAGTATTCAAAGAATTCCTTCCATTGTCTGAGGGTGGTTTTTTGCATTCTTGAGAAACGTACATGTTGTGGAATGGCTGTTTGCAAAGGACTAGAGTGTGTCAATTGTTCTTGTCCGAGTTTGTCAATTGCTTTACAGGTTCCTGCTCTTCAATGCTTGTGAGAGAACAAAAGAGGACATTTCTCCATACTACTTTTGTGTCAGACCTGGAGACTTGTTTGACTGATGATTCCTTTTAGTTAAACTTTAGGGAAAAGATTTAGAAAGCTGCCACAACTGCCTTGAGTATTGGTTCAGAGCCTTTTGCTGTCCTGTGCTAAGGCAATGGAGTCATGCAATGAATTTTGCATAGTTGTTTCTGAGGCAGTGAAAGCTCTGATGACTACTGCAGTATTCTTGGTATAGACTTGTTTTCTCTCATAAAAGTAAACGATACTGCATTCTAATTCTGAAGGATTGCTGAATTGAACAAGTACCTTCCTTTTTTATTTATGCTCTAGGTTGTGGATTAAAATTTTCAGTAGATTGCACAAGTGACTGCAATTAAAATGAGAATTTTGGGGCGGGAAGAAATGCTCTAAAGCCAGATGAGTACTTTGAGAAAGTGTAGTACTGTATGCCTAATGACTGAAGGGGGTTTTAGTCAATGCAACATTTTAAAAATTAAATAACTGTCCCTTTTTGCAAAAAAAAAACAAAGAACCATTCATAGTTTCTGACTCTGATGTAACATCGACATGGTATCTGTTACAAATGCTTATATGACCTTCCATATCATTTTTTCTTCCAGAAATAGAAACGTCACTGACCACGAAGAACTGTAGTCATTCCAAGTCATCATGACTCCACTGAATCCACCAGGCCTAGCAACAATGACCAGATCTTCACGACTTAAATGCCAATACCAAACTCCATTTTAACATCTTTGGTCTATATTCCCTTACAGTCTTTCTTGTTTATTTTTATAACCACTTCTTAACAATCGTAGAGTTTTCGGGTTTTTTTAAATGAAATTCTAGAGGGTATGATCTTCTTTCGCACAAATACTTGTATTTTTGAAACTGATTCTTAATTATATGAAAGTGAACAAAAGAAGTCTGGAAATCATTGTTCACTGGAACAGGTGGTAATTGTGCAGGAAGGAGGATCTTTACTAATTTAGATATAGTTTTTTTCAGATATTTCAAGTGAAATCTCTTACTGGAGTAATTTACAGAATTTTTTTCAGATTATTCAGGTAAATATATGATATCACATAATGAAGTTTTTTATAAAAATAAAACATTTGCTAAAATTTGAAAAAATATATTTCTTTGGATAAATTTTATACTGGTATCTCTGTAACTCTTTCTTTTCCAAGGTTCTCCTCTCTGCAGAGCAGAGATGGTGTGGCAGTCTGTAGAGGAGAAGGAGTTGCAGACAGATTTCTTCTGACTGAGCACTGTGTTCTTTTTGCACTTTGGTGCCAATGCTCAACTTTTCGCAGACTTTTTGCTGTCTGCAGCATTCCAGATAAGGAAAGAAGGAAGAACAAAATATCTTTCTCTTTTTCCAACAAGAGATGATCTAGGCAGCTTAAAACCGTAGTGCTTTTTTTTCTTACTGTGTCCCAATTCCAATACTTCCACTATTTGGATACATGTGTAGAATGCTTGCTTGCTATTAAACCTCACTGTGTCTCCATGTTAGAACTGACATTTCTGTTGCAGAGAAGGTATATGTTTCACATGCTTCCTCTAATGGTTAATGCAGGTTTTTAGGCTACTGAATAAAAGATGTAAGATGAACTCCATTCATAAAGTAGTAAGAGAGTACCATCAGTTGAGACTGCCATGGCAAAAACCTGTTAATTATATTGGGGTTTATTTTCATTTGTTCTTGCTGCGGGTTGTTTGTTTGGTTTTTTTTTTGGTTTTGTTTTTTTTTTTTTTGCTGTTGACTCTGTGTATAGTTAAAATGCCAAATTAGATTTATAGTAGCTTGAAGTTGTATTGAGTGATATTTTGCTTTCTGTAATTCTGTTATAAAATAAAGTTGTTTATTCTCTGTATGACTTTTTGTACTCAGACATAAGCTTGGAGGATATTTGAAGTGTGCAGATTGCTTCTGAGAACTGCAATTCTAGAGGTCACAGAACCTTAAAAAACAGGGATTAGTGCAAGTGGTCTGCAGGGCTGCCAGAAGGGTGGCACAGTTGCCTGGTACTTAAGTACCAGTGTTTTTTAAACATCTTCCAATAAACTCCTGATTTCTGTAGTTTTAGAGAAGAAATCTTCAGCTGCCAAAACAGAGGAGATTTGAACATCACACTGGAAGCTGAAATGCCCCTCGGTCCCCAAGTGGTTCATTGAGATGGAATCTACTGTGGTTTTCAGATAACAAAACAAATCATAAAACTTCTCACTACATTCTTCTTCACTTCTGAGCGATGTATTTTTGGTGCTATTCTCAGTTTAGATGGCTGGCATCTGTCAGCACACTTGTGTAACAGAAGTTCTCACTAGCTTTGGCTCTGCATAGTTTGGATAACTTACGACAACAGTAACAGAGATGTTAATTTCTGTACATATGTAGTTATTCTCAACTGCATCCACATTACCTGGAGATAACAGTCTTACCTGCTTTCCTTCAAAACCAGAGGTATTCTGATTTTCAAAAAGGGGAAGAGAACCCCATCCAGCTTGATAATGCTGCCACAACGCTGTGTGAGTAGGAAGGTTGTCAAAGAAGTGGCAAGTTTGGGATATGTAAATGTAGGTCAAAATGGACACACATGCATTTAGAAGGATGTCTCAGTGGCTTTTTCTTACAAAAGTGTAAGAAATGCTGTATAAAAATCTTCAAGGTATTTTTGATATGGTGTGGTATTAGTTGCAGATCTCATTTGGTGGATAGCATGTTGCTTGAATTCATTGATTTTAGATTGGTCTGAGTAATTAGACAGTAGATCAATATTGGTTTAATTGCACTTGTATTTAATCCTTAAAACTGCATATATAATATTCTTGAAACAATATTATTTTCACAGAGATATGTCTTCAAATACTAATAGAACCTTTTGTCAGAAAAATTAATAGTATTTTCAGGTCAGCATAGCTTTGCATCACTGTCACTTGCATTGATTAAATATGTACTAATTAAACAGCTATTGTCATGCAGAAAAACATAAGCCCTACGTGTGATCAGTCATACAAATAGTCAAGGTTTACAGATTCAGGTTGTATGTAATTAGTCAAATTATCTAGAATATTGTGCAATTCTGAAGTCTCATTGTTTCCTTTTTAGATATAATATATCTACAGCAAAAACTACAACATGCAAAAAAAAGAAATTGTTCTCAAGGCACTTCACAAACCAGCTTTATAATACATGGGCAATTTCAAATATAATTACAGTAATTAATTCTGCTTAAATACTTAGAAAAGTGAGTCATGTGAGTCTTACAAAAAAACCACTTAATACATCTGCCTTTTTAATAATGATAACCTCAGGGTTCATAATAAATGTTGGACTCATTCCACAGATTATTTGTCAGATAAAGCTTTTGTAAAGGGCAGGCATGCAAATCCAGTGAAAAACTTTAAACAAAAGATTTATTGCTCAAAGCAATGAGGAACTATAGTACAAAGTGTTTCTTGAAGTATTTGACAGTCCAGCTGAATAGCAACTTTTAATTGGGCCACAGAAGACATCAAACAGATCTAATAAAATACTGACTACACCTCTGGAAGATCTGAAACTTCTGATTTTCAGGTTGCTCAGTTGTTTGGGGCTTTCATACTGCACTTGAAAAGATAGAGTAGTAATATTAATACAAATTACAAGCATTGGAAATGCTGTGATAATTCCTGTAGTGTTAAAATATTCTGTTTGGTTTGAGGCAAGTCCTACCAGAGTTTTTGGAGGTAAGTCTATATTAACGTCTCTGCTGGGCCAGGCTAAGTGACTAACTCTCCCAGATCTGTCTCTGAGGCTACTGGTATTTGCCTTGGGGTGTGTGTAACTATGATTACTATATTAAAAAGTAGTACTTTCCCAAATATTCTTCCAGCTTTGAGCAATTTTTCAGTACTTACTGGTGTATCAGTCTTTATCAGTATTTCTCTGCCTCTGGATTTTTAGCTAATTGCTTTTTTAAATTTCCTCTGGCAGGCATTTTAGCCCTTCTGTGTGTCTTAAGGAAAAAAAGAACCAAAAGCATTTTTTGTGTCTTTGAACCTGCCCCTGCTCTAGCATCCTTGGACATCATCACTGCAGACTTTGGAACAGACACCTATCAATCAGTCTCTTCAGTCATTCCCCAGCCAAAAGTGCTTTGCCATCTTTCTTAGTACCTTTCCAACTTAAATGTTGAGGCTTGAAATTCTGTTCTGGGAAGCGAAGGGGAAGTGGCCACAGGCAGGAAGGTTTCAAATTATGTAGGTGAAGTAGAGTCTAACTTCACATTACTGCTAGAGACAGGAAGAGAGAGGACTCTTCAGTGACAGCAGTAATTGAATTTACATGTGTAGAATGCTTGCTTGCAATTGCTCTCCATATATATTTAGATAACTCTTGTACAATTTATCTGGACAAAGGTGTTGTTCTACAGTGTTATTTAAATATGTCTTTTCCCTTTTTAAAGGAGTTGTATGGGGTACTATGGTGTGTTTCATGCTGGTACCATGAAAACATATTTCTTGACACTGTTCAGTAATGGAACTAAAAACAAGAAGGCAAAATGAGAATTTCCCTTGCATGTTACTAAGTCGTGAATGTCAGATCCTCCTACATGTTAGCAGTTACAGCTCAACATGCAGTTCTGTCAAAGGCAGTGTATGTATACAGCATTATTTTTGGTATCTGTACCACTATTTTACAATGAAGTGCTGTTTAAGAGTTTTACCACTTCTTGACATTTCAAATCTCCGTATTCTCAGACACACTGTGAAATTTAAAAAAATCAATTTTCATTCTGTATTTTTTACATGTGGTCCCAGCCAGTCTTTTCTTGGGCAGTGAGAGAGTGAGTGTTTGGCATTCTGTATGTTAAGAGTTTCTTTAGCATCTGATCCATTTCCCAGATCACTGCTTTAAGAAGGCAGCATCATTCTTCAGTGTAGAAAGTAAATTCTTTGCAGCAGCTGTCTCAACTTCCTTGCAAAAGATTGTTTCCATTTCCAAATAATTGCCCCTTCACCTGTGCAATGGATTCTGTTATTTGCACAGATGTAAACTAGTGTGATGAATTATGTCTTTTTTAATTTGGGTAGTGTTAAAATGGGAGAGTGTAAGGATACTTGCTGGTTAAATTGTTTTTTTCTTCGCAGACTGTGATAAATTGCATTGGTTTTTTTAAACCTGTGGTCATGACCTCATTAGTATTTCTATAAAATAATTCTAAGGAGGTCTTAAAAGTCTATGAGAGCTGAAACTGCAAACCACACATAATCTCAGACAAGGCATTATCTACTCTCGCAGGATGAGTACTGACAAACAGCTTTAATGAAAGGTAATTGCAGACTGCAGTCATTAGCGGCCAGGGACAGTAAAAACTGAGGACAGTAGTGATAGTCACTTCTCATTCCTTGCCTTGAGAGCGGAATCAGAGAAGCTAAAAGCCAGTACTGTTTGCAAACAACCTGAGTTGCATTGTTGTGGGCCATGTGCCACAGACAATCTGAGATGCACTAAAAACTCTACAGCTACAAGGGAGCAGGCAGGAAGATTTTTTAAAAATGTTCATCAATTGACACACTAAAAAGATAACTCAGTGCTTGTGCAGTTTTTTGTTTGTAAAAGTCATCCATTTGTCCTTAAAGGAGAATAATAACTGCCTCACAGAATACTGACTAAATCTTTCCATGGTTTCAAAATTTGGCATTTTTGGTCAGCAGAGAGAAATCTTTTTTTTTCCTGCTACTGTTATATTTTGCTTCCAAATTCTGTGGAAAGGATACTTTACAAAACCCACAATCTTTCACGAAGTGTACAAGCTAATAAATGTCAGTTCCCCTTCAAAACCCTTTCCAAATTCCCAGATGTCAGTGCTTGATACCAGCTTGTTACTTGTGCATCTCAGTTTCCCAAGGCTGCTTGCCTTGGATGTGCCAGCCCAGCTCACTCAGGAGCTCGCTGTGTCCTTTCTCCCTGCTGGGCCAGGGAGGGGCTGCTGAGCAGGGCGCTGTCCCTCCCAATAAATCCTGGGTCATGCAAGGGAACCAACGCAGTTCATTGCAGGAGGCCTCTGCTCTCTGCTGGTCATCTGAGTTGCAAGAGCTCTGCATGGCGGCAGCTGTTTCATTAGGATGGCACAGCACTGGCTTCTCTCTGGTTTTGTTTTCCTGTGTGGTCTTTATTTACAGCCATTTATTGTTAAACCTTCAGGGATGAGTACTGGGTTTAAGCTTGCTTCCTGAGACGTGAAGCTCCCTTAAATGTCCTTGAGTTCTTGTATCTGTTCTCTTTATGTCCAGATCTCCTGGGTTTCTTCCACTGGCCACGGTGATTCAGAAAGGCATTCCTAGAATCTTGTGCCATGGCTGTTTCCTCCTCAACTGAAAAATAATCCAAACAACACAAGAATTCCATAAGAATATGCTGATTTCTTATGGTGAGTTTTTATAAAGAAAAAGCGCTGGTTTATATTAATAAAAACTAATCTTTCTAAGGTGAAGGTGTCTAAGGAGCACTCTGTTACTAGTTGGCCCATGATTCTAGAGGGAAGTCTTCTGAGTGCAAGTCTGGTGCTGTTACTATGCCCAGTGAAGCGCTAACATGGACTACTGACATCAGCAGAAATGCTCTGTTTTCATTTGCCTCCACAGCTTTCAATCAGAATAAAACTTTTAAACAGCAGCAAAGAGCATATTTCGTTTATACTGGCAATCCGTGTTCTGCTTTACAGAACTGTGGCTGTGCTGTGAGAACTGTGAGCTGGCCTGATCCTCCTGATACTGCCTGGGGTACACACAAAGCAGAAAAATGCTTGCTGCCCACATAACTGGACATCTTCAGAACATGACTGTGCTGTTGGAGGCTCGGAGATTATTTGAAGAAGGATGGAGAAACAGATTAAAAACACCAAACTTAAAACCCCATTAAATACTTGTTATTGCTAATTGTTCAGAGGAAATGTGGGCTGTTTGTGTTAGATTATTTCATTTTATTTATAACGTATTTATATAGTGATATATTTATGCAGAGCTTCTCTCTTGCTGCACAGAGAAAAATGCTTATTTATCAATGAAGCAAAGCACTCTTGATTTTAGTAATAAAAATTTCCTTTTTCCTTTTTTTCCCTTTTTTTTTAATAAAAGAGATCTAGGGAAATAGGCAGGTGAAACCTGCAGAATTTCTGTTGTACTGTAGAAGAGATAGCATTTGAAGGACTCTGTTCTCAGGCTTATCTATTTCTCTCACCTCATGGTCTTAAACTAAAGCTGGCTCCACTTGCTTGTACAGGGAGAGCTGCTCAGATCTTTTGGGTGAATTGGCTGGAGGCCAAAACAGTAGGTTGGTCTCTGACAGTCTCAGCTTAAGAAAAAGAAGTTCTTGGAGACAGAGCTGGGAATGCAATGCCCAAAGTATTACATAGACAGGAATTCATCTCACATCCTCTTAAGAATCCCAGCCAGAACATCTGTGATCTGCAAACTAAACTCTCTCCTTTCCTGAGGCATTGAAAAGCCAGATGATTCCCTTCAAGCATCCTTGGTTTTGAAAGAGAAGCACAGCAGCAATATTCCTTTGGTAAATTGGTCTGCCAACTACCTCATTCACCTTTCTCTTACACCCTTGATTACTAATCTCAGAAAATTTACGAAACTATTGCTTTGCTTAAACTCATTACAAATCCAAGGCTAAATTTTCTGTGCTGTAAGAAAAGCAGAATTTAACATCTGGTGCTGTAGATTATTTACAAACCTGCGGAAAGTGTGTATAAGGAGGATATGAGTGCTGTGAAAAAGAGGCAGAACAGTCTGTTTCAGCAGTTGATCATGCATCACGAATGCAAATGTCTGTGTTTGTTTTTTCAGATGGGTTAATCTGGCTTAATGAAAGTATTGTCTGAGCCCCAGCAAAATACCTGAACTGATGGGATCAGTAGCCCACCTGCTTTTCCTGGCTTGATTCATCCTAGCTGGAATAGAAAAGTGAGAGCATCACCAGCTAACAAGGAGTTCATTAGCACTCTATTATTTCATAATAACTAATGTCTGACTTTATATTATATGAGCACAGAGCTCATATTACTTAGCCTTCCTATTTCCTCACAGATACTGAATTGCACAATGTTTTGGCATTGCACTGTTTTTTGTTGTTGTTTTATTAGCATGTGAAAAAACATTAGCACCTTGCACTAAGAATAATCTATAACCTAATGCAGGGCTGGATTAGACATGAGGAGCAGGCTGCCTTGCAGATGATTTCAGCATCTGAAAGCACATCTTGAACAGGAAATGTCTGAGTTTTAGCAGCTTGAAGGTAACTTGAATTGTGTGCTCATATGCAAACAAACACCTTTCCTCTGTTAAAGCCTCAGATCTAAATGCCCGGAGATGTTACACAAAACAGGAAGTTTGTTTATTTTACATTTCTGGCTGCATATGACCTTTCCTATGTTAAGTATCCAAATTTTCAGGATAGAGCAAAATCTGAGAGCCCAAATCACAGTGCTTGGCCTGGCATCTAAGAGAGATTTATTTCCTGTCCTTGCACTGGTGGGTAAATCCTTCTCCTGCTGGGCTGATGCACCCCAGGCCAGCTCGGTGTGAGGCTTCAGCTGATCTGCAGAGCCCTGTGGACAGGACTGGCCTGTCTGTTCCAGCCTGGTCTGCTGGAGCTGAAACCTGTAGTGGGAGAGTTGTAAAACGTTGTCCCAGGCAGGGTTTTTACCAAGCTGTGTCAAGAAGCATCTGCAGTTTACAGAGAAAACCTGGGCTGTCTTCTTAGCTCTCCTGACACTACATATGGAGAAAATGTTCAAAAGACAGATAATCTGAGGAACAAGTGCCAGTGAGTGTGCTTTCAAAGAGCTGAAGGAAAGAATGGTTGAGGCCTCAAGCTAATGTGCCCCAAGGCTGGCTTTGGCAGCTGGAACCCTAAAGCAAGAGCATGTGGGAATCTCTTGCTGCAGCTGGGACTCAAAGCCCAATTACTTATAGGGTGTAACTGCTGCTACCTGTCTCACTGAAGACTTGCACAGTGTAAGCACAGAAGAAACTGATCTGTGAAAATGATGCTTTAACTGCCCTTTTTTCATTCTGGTTGCCCTTTCTATAATGTAAACCAGTAAAATCTCCAATAATATAGTATATAAAACTGGCATTTTAAGTGAGAGGTCAGTTCAAGTTCTAAACAAATACTTGTAGTGTTTTTCAAACAGAAAATGGTCTAAAATACAGTACAACTTAATAAAATTGTTTCTGATGATAGTTTTCTTCAGTTTAGTTAATGGTACAAGCCTAAGTTGTCTGTTGAATGAGAAGGTTTGTCTCCCTCCCATCTTTGTCCCCAAGTCCTGACTCACCTTCTCTTAGTTTGATCCTGAAGTAGACAATTAGGAGCAGCAGGAGTAAAGTCACAGGCATAAAGATCCAAGTAAAGAGAACATAACCAGGCAGCTCCCTCACAAACACTGACAATACGTAACCTACACTCATTTTTCTCTCTGGCAAATGTGCCAAGCCAGATCCCTAAGATCTCCAAGGTTGGACCTTATTTATCCTGCTTTCTTCCTTTTTACCCTGAAGGACATTCTGCCCTTTGCTCAGGCCATTATCTCTTTTTGGACTTTGGTTTGTTTGTGTAGGTCTGTGATCTCAGTAGTACTGGAGTTCACCCACAAAGTTACTCAACAACAAAGTTTAAAAGTGTGTGTTGAAGTAATGTAGGGCTTTGAAACCTTTGGATGTTGGGCTGGGCAGGGCTCAATGTGTGAGGCTGCTGCTGTCTTTTGAGCAGTGTAGTTCTGTCATCTGCTAACACTGTACAGGCCATTCTGAATAATAAACACCTTCTTCCTAAATATGCTATTAATTTTACAGTAGACCTCAAATGCTCACTCAGGGTGGAATTTACAACAGGGTTGTACATTCTCACAGGCACACATGTGGTCTCAGCTCTGAAGAGTTTTCAGACCAAACTACTGAGGCAAGAAGCTGTGGTGATATGGTGCCGACAGCATTCTTTCCAAAGAGCAGTTGCGGAACAGTGAAACTCGGGAAGGTTTCTTTCTCAATAAGGTTGAAAATGTGTGATTTTGGGGGGGCAGATGTGCCAGAGAATTCAAGAACCTTTTAAATGTTCAAGTAGTTCCATTTTTCCCATCTGGTCACCAGCCTATGGCAAAACTATGCCTTGCATGCGTTGATCTTCTTAATCCATTTCTTTAATGATTAGTTGTTTTATTGTCTTCTACACCTTCAGATTTGCAACCATATTATAAGCAGTTCTGTGCAAGCATCCAGAAAGACTGTACAAGGTTTGCTTCAGTAATTGGGTAGGTGGGTAGGCTAGAACCAAGGGGAAATGCTGTAGATTTTAAGACTTTCAGGAAAAAAGAGGTACTTCTGTGTTCACCTTGTTTTCTTCACCTATTGTTTTCAAGAGGCAAACAACCTCATCTAAAAACTATTTGAATTTTTTTGAACTGTAAGATACCTGAGGTCCTGTCTTTTTAGCAAGTGATGGATAATGTAATGTTTACAGGCAAATTCCATGTTTTGTTAATTACCTGCTGATGTAATTGATAAAAGAGCAAATGGAGTGTGTCTTATTTCTTGCTTATCCTTCTTCAGCTTCAGCTTCGTTATATCTTATTCTGACTTTTCCTACAAGATGTTTGACCTCATTCATAAAGTGCTTTATGATCTACTGATGAAAAGCATGGATTAAAAGCCAGATGGTGAAGATATTAATATTATTATAGGCCCATCTGCTGCCAGATAATTCCTTCCTTGAACAGATACCTGTCAGCTGTGATCAATAAATTCCTTAGACTTTTTTTCTTTGTGCATGAAAAGTTAATACATTTTTTTAGACTATTGTGATTGTTATTGCTCGGGCTTGCAAAACAATTGCAGTATTTGATAAACACTCTTCTGGCATATTTTTTAAATTCCTCTCTAACTGATGTTCTTACATAAAGTATCATAAGTAATCAGAGAGCTCAGTTTTTCAGAGTGGTCTGTGACTGAATTCTGACCATTGTGACATTACAAAATGAGCCAGGGGATACTTCTCTGTCTGTTATGGACCTTAATGACATTTATGTGTGCTAAATACTGCAGACAAGGGCAAAACACTCTTGTGGATTTTTTACAATTGGGTTATTTTGTGTGCCTGTGATTACAATTCCTTTCTGTCAAATGTGAGTCAGGGGAGTTGAAGTAAATAGCTTGACTTGCTTGTCACACCTGCCTCTCATGGTTTCAGGCACCTGATGGATTGGAAGTGGTTAATTTTTGCTGCGGAAGAATAAGAAAATTCTCAACTCTCCACATTTGCACAACCTCCTTGAGAGATGGCAACTGCCAGCTCTGTTCTCAGCAATGAGGAATAAAACTTGGCTCGTGGCTGCTCAGTGTGGCAGATGTGTAATGCAAATTTCCATACTGAAGCTGGACAAATGCAGTGGAAACGAGGTCAAACGCATTTTTGCCATGAAGGCAGTTGATTTCCTGCCTGGTTTGGCTGGGATGGTTTGTGTAAAGCCAAGGGCAGCTCTGCTGCTGGGCTGGCAGCGACGTTTGCAGCCGCAATGCCTCGCGTGTCATCTGCCACGGCCAGAGGAAAACTGGGAAATGTGGGCCAGGCGTGGATTACTGACACAGCAACATATGGTTTCCTGGCTGATCTGTGGAGCTTGGGTGTGCTTGGGAAAATACATGGATGCACAGGCTTTGTGAACTTGTCACTGACTTTCACAACAGAACTGATTGCTCGTTACCCCTACAGCACTGCAGGGTGGGCCTGCCCAAAGTTTGCTTTATGGTTAACAGGGATTTCAGCCGTTTCCAAGTTTTTCTTTTGGCTTGAATCAGAAACTTAATTTCCTGTGTGAAGGAATTTAAGGAACATTAATTTTACAGCCAATAAAACTCTTATTTCAGCTGTGTCATTTTGATTATATACAAGAAATGTGAACACGAATGAATTAATTCAAACTTCAA
The DNA here is from genome assembly GCA_003676055.1 of Chloebia gouldiae. Classification (NCBI taxonomy): domain Eukaryota; kingdom Metazoa; phylum Chordata; class Aves; order Passeriformes; family Passeridae; genus Chloebia; species Chloebia gouldiae. The sequence continues at coordinate 49,628,895 of QUSF01000002.1, read as the reverse complement.
ATGACTTTCTATTTTCCAAACTTGCCAACCAACACCAGAAATTATGAACATCACACCTACCTTGTTGGAAGGAATTACTTTTACTGCTCATCCTCGTGTATGTGTTAAGGACACATATTTTCACACATGCTTATTGAATATTTTGTTTAAATCACAGCTTCCAAAGGAAAATATTCTCTTAAAATTTCTAGATGGCTTTAGTAGGGAATATAAAAAGGCAAAGAAGTACCTATTGGTGCTGAGGGGAAAGAGTAAGATGTGCCTGTGAAGACTGAACCACAATAAATAAAGAAAACCTGGTTATTGCAGGTGCTCAAGAGCCTTGGCAAAAGCCAAGATGCATGTTTTGTACATGCAAATTGCCAACATGCACAGCAGATGATCTGGCACAGCTGAGGATGCGCTTTCTTAGAGAACACACTGTAAAATTTGCTGTAAGACTGAATTTTTTTGTAAAAAAATCAATATTTCTGTCATTATGGTAGAAAGAGGAAGCAGGAGTTCAGTCCTGGCTCAGTAAGGACAAAGCCTTCCAGCACACACCAGTAGGTCAAAACTCTTGTTCCTCCCTGAGCAAGAGCTGGAACTGGCCCCAGAGGGCTGGATATTCCCAGAAGTGTCCCTAGCCCAGGATGGATGTTGGTAAGCTGGGTAAGGCTGTTGGTAAATTGGTAAATTTATACTGCTCAGAAAACACATTTTGGATGATAAAGGTCTTTAGTTCCTGGGGCTATCCAGGCACAAGGTTTCCTGAAATGTATATTAAGGTTATTAAATTTAAATGCTAAATGAGCATTTAGATCTATCTTTATCCTGGATGTTCTGCTAGAACACCAAAATTGTCTGTTCTCCTTTCCAACATAAATTCAATAAAGGTTATTAGATTGGGTAGTTTGATATCTTTATTATTACAGGCAATTTCATTTCCTTCCATGTCCTTTGCAGAATCCAATAAATTGATTGAGGCTTGTTTCCCCAAAAAGCACTTAGCCTTTGTTTGAAAAGATCAGGAGACAGAGAATCATCTGTCCCTTTCCACGCCTTATTCACGATGTAAAACACCCACTTCACATCTGGTTTAGAGCTTGTCATGGTTCTGCTTTCAGCCACTTGTTCTGCCTGTGCCTTCCTCAGGGCATCAGGGAGTTTTGGGAGAACTGTTATTTTTCCCTTGTGAAAGTACCTATGCCTTGCAGGGTCATGCCTCAGTCTCTTTCCTGTTAAGCTACCCATACTGGTCTCTTGATTCCTTACAGCATCCTTGAAATTTTTTTGCAGGTTTTCTGCGCTTTGTCTAATTTTTAAAGATATCTTTTGAAATGTGAGCATCCTGACAGTTGCAATCTCATAACCTGAGACACTCCTAGGGGTAAATTCATGTCTCTATTCCCACTTGCTAATCAGTTTTTCACTCATTAGGTGGGCTTGTGAGGCCCTGATTGCTAGAGCATTTGGAGGCACTTGGATTACACACCTGCTCGCTGTCTCAGTCCTCTTCAGAAGTGTGGTTTCCCAGGGCAAGTTTTAGAGACCTCTTTTAAGTTTGTTTCAAGATGGAAAATTTTTGTTTGAAAATGTCATAGTGGCTTGTGTCATGATAAACCCAACAAATGCTCCAGATCACACAGCCTAGCTGCTTGTTACTTCTCATTACTGCTTAGCATCAAGCCTTTGATTATCTGCACCTTTTAGAAGTGCTGATTTTATACAAACTTATACCTGATGTTTTTTTCCCCCCCTCTCCGACTTTGCTGATTTTCTACTTTGTTACTTTTCTAATACAAATATTTGTATCTGCATAGTGTAAATTGCTTCAAATTACTAATCCAGCTGAAAAGCTGCAGAAGCTGTCTCTGGGTTTTGAGGAAAAGTGTTAATGAGATTATTGTGAAACTGGAACCATTTTCTGGTTGAGTTTGGAGACAGCTTTGCTACCAGATGTGGAACCACCGCCTCACCAGAAGCACTGCAGTAGCTACCCTGTGGATATGACTTTTAAGATCCCTACAGCAATTCCTAATTCATTACTTGTGTGCTCTGTTCATATAGAGAAGTGATTACTTTTTAATGAGCACATCTTGTGCTATTGATTCAAGTGCCTTAGGACTTCTAGGTGTATTGAAGCTGTGGTTGACGTTATCAAACAGATTTGTAATCTCATTTACAAAGTAACATCTATTTTGCATAAACTATGGTAAGTAGCTTATTTATATTCTGATTTTCTATCTCTTTGAACAATCTTTGCATTCTTCATGGCTTGCATTTAGGTTTTTTTACCTATAACTAGGCCATGTCATTTGAGTATTAGCATGAAAATAATGGGTTTCTGGGCTTCTCAATATTATGATTAAGATTTATGAAAAATTAACTGAAGTGGAAAAAAAATGCCAAAAGCTTCTTGGCCAACTTCCAGGCCCCTTTCAGGCGTCTTGATTTTTCAAAGTTCAGCACAGGTTATTTAAATTTCAGCTTTGAAGTTAATCACCTGTACTGATGAATAGTAATCTACATGTGCCCAAACATTTGGCAGTAATACAAATGGATGAATATTTTCTTTGAGTATAAACCAAAATATTCATTGAGAGCAATATATTCTATACATAAACCACCCTGATATGAGCTGCTGTCAACATCTCTCTAGCTTCTGGTAAAATTTTGAAAGAATAAAAAATCTGATTGTTCCATATCCTCTGACCACGGCATTTTCCATAGAGGCCATTTTTTATATTCATGGCTTGTCATGCTTGTCCTTGACTTGAAATATGACTAGGCAGAGAGCCAGTAAATTTTTCTTTTGGAATTATTTGTGTTTCTGTTAAATACAAATTTTAAAGTGTGTCAGATATTGTAAGTTAATAAATATTTACTTTCTCCATTGAAGAATTTTGCTAAAAATTTTGGAATTGGGTTGATTTCTATTACCACTTTAGTGTATGTGTGTGTACAGTTTCTTGCTTGAGCTGCCCACTGCTCACCTTCATCTAATGAGACTGGTTCCCAATGACTCTCTGTGACCAGCTGCTCTTCACCTGTTCCAGCACAGGGACTATTTCACCTGTACCTGGCATAAACTAGTCCTGCAGCATCCCTCCTGAAGCCCTTTCTGTTGGAAGATCGTGGATCTTTAGAAACCATACAATGAATGTTCTCTGCGTGAGACTTCAAGCAGTGTATTTAATTGAAGGGTATCTTTTTCTTTTTAATTAAACACTTCAAAACAAATCCAATCTCTTTCTATCTCATCTCTTAGAAAGCTCATGGCTGCCTGTCAGTGTGCTCTTCTCCTTGATTAGTAAAGATAAAATCAATGTAACCTTTAGGCAGTGTAGATAAGTGAGTGAATGATGAAAATCAACTCTGCTCTGATATGCTGAAAGGACAGAGCCAGGCTGACCTGGGAATGGTTGTACAGTGGTAACACAGGGCTGTCTTTTTGTCTTACCCATATCCCAAGGCCCCAGCTGTGATGGCAGTTTGCTGTATCACTGTTTGCTCAGTGCCAGCTCGCTTTTCACACAGCAATAAACAAAGTAAGATGTGCTTCTAGAAACTAAGAGAGGCTCAAACTTTCATTTGTCTTGTCCTGATACATAACTGATCCTGAAACCACCATGTAAAGGTCCAGAGAAGTGATCACAGCAGTTGTAAAATCTAAGCTGACTTCTTTTAGCTGGCTTGATTTCAAATGTGTTATGCTGTTTGTTATATTTCAATTGAATTATGCCATTTGTCCCCTCTTGGTTACCTAATACCTCATGATATTACTTTACAACATGTCTGCTGCCCTAGTGTTGCTACCCTACCGTACCTCAGGGAGTTTTGAGTTACCATGTAGCCGTAAAATAATGCACTGTTTCTTTTCCCACTTCTCCAGAGTAAAAGATGATTGATAGTAGGGTACCGTGGCAAGATTTACAGCTATGTCCAGCCAGCTCAAGAGGCTGAACTGGAAATGCCCCACATTCTTCTACTTGGGCAGCCTGATCCCAGCCCCAGCTGATTTTTGGGGTTGTCCTGTGCAGGGCTAGGAGCTCAGGATATACTATGATTCCATGATCCAGCATGGGGTTAGGGCAGCTGCAGTGTGGATAGTGAGGGAGGGTGCTCAGCACCACAGATAGGTTTTGAGCCCTGTGAACAAGCTGTAGGGTGGGACTAATGCAGAAGCATTTTATTTGGTGGCTAAACATGCACAGAGGTGTAGCTGTATTGAATTTGAAGCACAACTCTGCAAAGTATTAAAGTGGCATCTTCCAGATCACGATGATTTCTAGGGCACATTGGCTTATTTGTTCCTACTTGTGTTCCCTAAGTGGCTTGAGCCACAACACTTCAGCTACTTCACAGGACACCTGAGGATTTTGCAGTATCTCTGTGTGTCCTTATTAGACATACTTAAGAAACAGCCCAAGTTTCATAGAGTAGATAAAGCTGTAGACAACTCAAGATCCACGTTAAAAGCGTCTGTGCCACTGTTGCCAGTAAGCCAAGTTGTTTCAAGCGGCTCATTACAGGTTTGGCAGGCATTTAATGTGGGTTTTCCCTGCAAGGTTCCCTCATAGGAAACTGAGCTGTGACCAACTCCTGTAGCAGTGGCTCCTTCTCTGGAGGAAAAGGGTTCCTCCATAGAGGGATCCAAGCTGGCTGAATAGGGGCAATTGAAAACTTACTGGGCTAAGGCCTGATGTAACGCTGGGTGAAAATACCTGACAGTGAGACAACAGAGCAGCAAGTTTGTCAGCAGCACTGGGGAAGTGTGTGTGCAAAGCTGCCTCTCCTCTGTGACAGCATCTGGAAGGAAATGAAATCTCTGTGTGAGACAAATTTTCAGCTACTGCCAGCAAAAGCGATGGTTAGTTTAACACATTTTGTCAGCTATCTAGTACCCAATTAATGTGACATGAAACAAAATGGCATGAGCACATATCATTCTCTGTTATGTATTTCTGGTGAGTGCTAATTGTCATTCCACTTTCCATACTGTACATTTACACAGTAATGAGTTGTAGCCATCTGCTGTCATGAAATTATTTTTTCCTCCTCTCCCCAGAAAGGAGATAGACAGACCACCTTTCATGTTTTTCCTTATACTCTAACATATCCAGAAAACCTTATGCTTAATACTGACATTGGTATCAACAAATGCAAATTTACACATGCAACCATGTAAAACCAAGGAAAGAGTTTTTAACCCTTCCTTGTTTCATGATTTAAAATAATTATTGTGGATGTTCTTTCTTGGGGAGTTTCATGTAGTATTTTAAGAGGGCAACAACTGCATTTTTTCCCCTGAATGAGGGATGCATTCTAAGGTCTTTTACTTGTGAGAATGATAAGGCAAAGGTAGTCCATCCTCATCAGAAAACTACCCCATTCAGCTTCTCTAGTATGAATGTTAAACCATTCAGAGCCATGGAAGTAGAATAAAGGAGCTTCAAACTGGTAAAATAGAAACAAGGGGAAATTAGACAATAATTCCTGTTTGAAAAAGGTATGGCTGCTCTGAGCATCTGCTGTCCCAACTTGCTGACTTTTTACATTGTATTGAGAATGCTGATAGACCCTGTAAGTCTTGGCTGATAGGATGGCCATATGCCTGTAAGAGGGGGCAAAACTCAAGCTGATTTGTACAGGTACCTCAAGACATTAATAGAACAGTAGATCCTGAAGTGGGAGAAAATGAAATGTCTTTTGCTTAAAATAGCAATTTTACTAATTTGTCTTTTACACTGAAGTTCCCAATGTCTCTTATAAAACTCACTGGTTTTTACATCATCAAGCCCTGAGACAGCAAGACAGTTTTAAACAGTTATCCACTACTGTTGGTACTTCACCTACTTCATCCTTGATTTCTCTTAGAAGTCCTTAGGGAATAACACAGATATGTTAGTGTGCATTTTCACAGTTAGTTCAGTAACTTCATCTACAGCCACTTCAAATTTCAGATATTTGGTCCCCATTATTCTCCACCCAGGAATTCCAGCATGGGAGTCTCCCCAGTTTATTCCAAAGTGAGTTAATTAAAGGAATTAATTTAACTTCCTTGCAGTGGCTTTGCCAGGGGTTGCCCTTGTACAGATGTCTGGTCCTTATTAAAAAAATACATTTAGTACTTAGACTCCTTGAAAAAATAGAAGTCACAAATGTTAATAAAATAAAATAAAGCAGATGGTCAGGAAGAACTGCAGGTATGTTTAATGTTTTCTGGTTTTTTAACTGAGGATTCTACATCCCAGTGTGCTATCAAGAAAACTTTAGTTTGTATGGACTGAAAAGTGTATGAACGCAGAGGAGCACTCTGGCTACTCAGTGGGTATCTGCCCCCAAGCAGATTTTCACCTGCCCTGTCAACATGTGGTGGCTAATCACTCTTCTGGTGAGCTTGTGCCTGCCTGGGCAGTAATCAGGGAGTAGCTGTGAACTCACAGACTACTCTGCCTGGCAACATATTTTTATGTTGTGGTGTGTGCATGTGTGGATAGGAAGGGTATGATGAATCAGTCTTGAATATCTGGGCAGTTTTATTGTTTACAAAAACAGAAACAACATGGCATCTGCAGAGCTGCAATCATCTGTAATTATTTTTGCAGCCTGCTTCTTCTTCTGTAGGTTGAAAGGCTGGAGAGAAATTAGTGAAAATACATTTTTTAAAGTTTTTGATTAATTTTCTTTTCTAATCACCCACACACTGTTTCTTCCATTCATGCTGTTTTTATCTTGGTGGCATTATCTGTTTTCACTTATAGTTAGTTGTGTGACAGCGACCTGCTGATTTTTCAATGGTTTCCAACAGCACTTATTATCTAGCACTCTTCTTCAATCAGTGGATTGCAGAAGTACAGTGCACTCAGGGATACTCAGATAATGGGTTACAATCAAACAACGTTAGAGAGATGCTTTCTCCTGTCTTTCTGAAGTGCTTATTTTCACGTTTGGCAGAGCCATGATACTGATATTTGAAGTTCTGATAGGGCTTTCTATCTGAGGGTCCCCCCTAGATAGAAAGTGCAAAGCACTGATGGATTCACTCATTTAAATGTGCTGGGACTTCAGCACCTCCCAGCAATGCTGCAACTCACAATTCTAATTTTACAGCAACAGAAGTAAAATTTTTACCCATCTTCACAAATTTTTAGTAAGAAAGGAACTGCTTTATCTTTTAAGCATTTCCTAACGTCCCATTGATGGAGGACGCACAGGGCAGCTGAAGTTGGCAGATTTCCCTGAGCTGGATGGAGGCAGAGAATCATCTCATTTAATCAGTAGCAGAGTAACTTAGTGTATCTTTGGTCATACCCAAAGAACTAAGACACATCTCCCATATCACAAATCAGTGGGGGAAAGGTGGGATGGCACAGAAAAGAGCTAGGACTTTCTCTGGGCTCTCAACACAAAGGAAAGTAATGACTGTAGGGTTACTGGGTCCTGCCTGCCTGAGCAAGGAAGAAGAAAAGCAGAAGGAAGTAAACAAACTAGGGAGATGAATTATAAGAAATTTTGGTGGCTTAAGTCTGAGAGAAACTGTGTTAATGGCAGTGTTGGCTACCAAGAATTTGGAAAAGCAAAGTCCACTTATCTTTTGATTACTAAGAAGGGTCAGGTTTCTCAAAAATAAATAAACATTTCTATCCCTACTTCACTTCTCTAAATAATGTAGCTTGGAAGTGTCCATTACCACCTGAAGTGTAAAGAGACAGAAAGAATGTCTCCTATAACCTACTTGGTAAAAGAGGATAAGGAGCACACATGCTGTTCCTGTTAATTCTGCTTGCTGGGAGTGAGGAAATGGAGTTTAAACCCTAGTAGCCAAAATGACAAGGGAAAAAAAGCAGGAAAATGAAAGCAAGTAATTCAGTTTACTGCTCTAGCTGTTCAATTTGGAGTTACTGGAGAAGTAGTACCAAAAATATGGGGGGAATACTCTGTTCCAGATATTAGCAATATTCCAGTACAACATAGGGACATTTACCTAAATGCCAAGTCTTCTGTGACAGTTGATTGTGTTTAACAAAACTAACTTAGCATTGTCGGGCTAAAAAAAGACTTAATTGAAGTAATTTTCTGTACCATTATAGAAGTTCACAGCGTATTGAAAGATTGCCAGGCTACGAGAGTATCTTAGAGAAAAAATTTACTCAGAAACATTAGGCTTATTTTGAAAACACTCTTAAAAGGTGGTATTGGTACCTCCTCACTGGCTTGTTGTCTCAGTGAATATGAAATACTGTTCTTTCTTTATAAATTTACTGGCAATGATGAAATAAAGATCAAGGACCCTATCCCCTATTGCATTAACAATTTTATGGTAACTGCTGAGGGGAGGCTGAAATGGGCATTCAGTTTCTCTAGTAACCATTTGGAGATCTGCTCTTTTTACTTGCTGAATTATTTTGTGCTGCCTAAGAATATTTCTTCTTTTAACTCCTTCACACACACCCCAGATGGTCTTTGTCATTTACTGTCCCTCTGCTATGACGACACAGATAACAATCTCTGGACAGCTATAATTCTCACTGTAGGTATTTTCCAGCATTTGAAAATAATACGGGAAATCAAAGAAATATAACTGGAAAAGTTTTCAGGAAGCTGTCTAGCCAATAGCCCTCCTCTGAGGCAGGGTCAGGAGCAGCTGTGTCTCTTGAACATGTGAAAATAACCTATCCTTAAAACCCCCTGAGGCTGAGGTTCCAGTAACCTCCTGAGATACTGCTTCCCTGGGGTACCATGTAATGAGTGGTATGCTGACACTTCTAGACTGCTGTCTAGCCTAAGTGACTCTTACTGCAAATTAAGTGAATTATTGTTCTATCTTTCAACAGCAGACTGCTCCTATCCCCTTTTTTTTTTTGACACCTTGTGTAACTTTGTCCTCTGTTTTATGTGCTCTTTCATTCCATTTATGGAAAAAGCTATTCTCCCCCCTCCACCACCATTTTTTGTTGTTATTTCCCTACCTTATTTTTGAAAGATTTATAGTTGTGTCTGTTCTTCCCTGATTTATGCCCAACTTTTTGAGAATAACCCTCTCAAACTCCAGCTGGAGGTCTCAAGTACTCTCCAGGCTGTAATTCTTTTCTCTGTCTGGAAATGTTTTTTTCTCATATAGGACTTACCCAGGACAGAGCTGTTCATTTAGTATATACCTTCAGTATGTCATTTTTTTGCAACTCTGTCTCTTAACTTTCAGATTTTTCACCACAAAAGCCACCAGGACTGGAACATATCTTGGTTATTTTCCACAGAGTATATGTATCATTCAGTTTTACTTGTGGTCCTTTGTACTTTGAATTTTATAATTCTCAGACTCGCTCCAATTGTTCACATTCATTTTAAATCCTAATCTTTTCATCTTAGCATGACCTACATGCAAACTCGTCATGCAAATCATTGATAAAGACATGAAATAGATTTGTCTTGGGACAGATTGTGTGACCTGACTTGAATGACCCTCTCATTTTAAGCATAGAGTCTAACATATAAATGTGCATTTACCTTATAGGCTTTATTTCAAACTCTTTTCTGAGAACAGAAATGGGGCTGTATCAAAGGTGTGCTAACATCAAGACCTACTGCATCAGTAGTTTCTTTCCCTACATGAAAAAGATGAGAAAAAGATGAAAAGGTTTCTTACAGCTTGCTCCTGACAAATGCAGTGTTGTTAAGGAAGGACCTGCTTTCGGGGTTGGAAACTCTGCAGTGACATCAGTCAAAATTGTAGAGCACCAGCTCCCTTGATAAAAAGATAGTGGGTTTTTTTTCTTCACTCATATCTTTAGACAGATGCAGTTTTGACATGCTCTTTCCATTTAATTTCTTGTCAAACACATATGCTAGCTGAACTACAACCATTTTGTGAATAAGTTAGCTAGCCCGTTGACATTAACGGGGGATTTTCTATTGCCATAATTGGCCAGAGGCCTAACTGGCTACAGCTGAAAGCAGTTTCTATGCCAGCACAAACAATAATTGTGCTCAGCAAATATTACATCCTGGCAGCTGCAGCTGAACCCTGTAGCTCAACTCTATTTTAGCCTGTATGGGTTCAGTTAATAGTTATTTTATCTTGCAGTAACTAAGGTGGTTTTAAAGCTATTTGGCCTTGATATTAAACTATATAAATAATACAAAGGAGCTGAAAATACATATTTTTATATTAGAGATATTCTAGCAATAAAAGCAAGTAAGCAAATAATGAAAGTAACTTTACATAGTTTTCCTGTTCTCCATTAGCCCATGTGATAGTATTGGCTGTCCAGTTTGCACAGCAGGATGCAACACCAAAGCCCAGGCAGATTTTAAATATAAAAAATTGCTCAGATATTTTTCCATTCACCTTTTCGTTGTTGTTGCTATTGTTTGGGGGTTGCTTTATTTTGTTTCTCTTCCTTTCTGCTATCTTCTCATCCTCTTGTTTTTCAGTTAAGTGGATTGGCTGTGGTCTGTTCCCAGTCTGGCACAGTAGCAGGAAAGGAAGAACCAGGATCTGGAGGAGTGGCTCAGCTGGCAGTAAGTTTGCAAGGTTTATCCTACAGCCAGTGGAAGGTGGAAGGGCCCAAATGCTCTTGTGCTTGTTGGGGTGTGAGCTGCTCTCAAGAAGCTGGTGATTGCATGGTGCAACTTCTTCTGGCCCCTCTGGTGCAGGAGCTGGCTTTTGGCTTCCAGGGGCTTTCGGGGCTTTCTCATCATTCCTGGATGTAGGTGCCATCTGGTCAGGGTCTGTGTTGCCAGGGAGTGTGAATGGTCTGGAATTTTCTGATACAGGTCCTTAGCACTGAAAGTCAGTTGCGCATCTATTCAACCTCTCTTTGGGGTGAAATATAAAGTCTTCAGTGTGTTCGTGTACTTTGGAGGGCTACAATGTCTATTTTCAGGATAGGCTTAAGGGGCAAAGCTCAGGTAGCTTGTGAAGATTTCTAGGCAAGGCTGAGTTCCAGAGCAAGCCTATATTCCTGCCAAAGAGCACACTGCTGTTTGAGGTGCCTCTTGTTTCTCCTTTCCCAATGGGTTGTGTTACTGTTGTATCTTCCTGCGTAGCCTTTGCCCCTTGCAATCCCAGTTGTTAAGGGGGGACATTGGCCTGCCAGCAGCACCTTTGATGGCATAGGGTGCTCTTAAATTAAGTGTTATTATTTGCAAGAACATAGAGTGTGCTCTAGTTTCTAGGCCTCCAGCTATCCCACGTGGCTCCCTTTATTTATCCCTTCGTCAGAAAACTGGAAGGTCTTTTTAGTAATACACTAGGAATGAAATTAAAAACAGAAAAATTAAAACAACTGAAAGTAATATCAGAGATTATATGGTGTAACTTGCAAAGTTCAGTGAATTTCAAACTTGGAATGGAAATGTGCCTTTCCCTGCAAATAAAAAAAAATTGATTAGGTATTTCTATATAGACAGATGGTCACCTTCTCCTAAAAGCCAAATAGGAGACAGTTGTGAACTGAAACATGGCCATGGTATCCAACATCTGGTAAAATCATGAGCAGTAATGTAGTAATATTTTATTGTTTAATTTTCTTTATTGGGTTGTTTTCTATGCATGGAGTGATTCCCTTCTCAGTTCTTAGTTTCAAAATGATCCCCTTCTCAATTCTTGTTTTCATCTCTTTTTGAAATACGTGCTGTGGGAAATGCAGTGTTTTAGTTTTGCCATCCAGTACTGTAAAGAAAATATTCTTACCCAAAAATAGTGGAGCTTTACTTTTTAAAAACTTCATAGGTGGGTCATACTGCTTTTTTACACCGACACCAATAACACAGCTCACAATGTTAGTTAAAAACATTCTACTTCATTGCATTAATCTACTGCCCATCATAGATTATATATACATAGTTCTGAAAACATTAAATGGAGCTAAAAAAAAAGCAGCCCTGGGGACTGTATAACCCAAGTACACAGCAAGAGAAAACAACCACAAACGTAGACCACAGTCGTCAACGTAATAATCAACAAACTTAGCACGGAGACCATGGCTTGTGGTAGGTGTCATAGCAAGGAAAGTTTCCAGAAGAATCTGAATGCAGTAATTGAGGCTATTTTCTGGTCACCTCCTAGACATAAAAGTGTAGTAATTTGAAACTCAGTGGGTATGCGGTACAAAGTGGCAGTGCAAGCCTCTCAGTCTCTTGGTGTTTTTCAGAAAAATAGGTCAGTCAGACGGGGCAGAATATGGGAAGTCTTGGAAAAGAAAAGAAGTCAAGACTGCTGTAGCATACAGAATCAGCAGCATGGAGAGATTGCAAAATGAGATTCCAAACTGATGGTCTAGAAAAGCAGATTTTGCAGGTGTGCTCTGGGGAGCAGATGGGGAAGAGGGCCTGGCTGTGCCACTCTGAGCCAGGGAGGAGGAAACTGCAGAAACAGGCACGGAAATGAAAGCCCCTCCTTCCAGTCCTCAACTTACAAATGCCTGGTTGGATTTTCATGGCTTGAAGTGCAGACTTCAGCTGTCTCAGCAATCTTTCATGGATTAAACCACTGTCATCAGACAGACAATTAATGCCAAGATGTGATCATAATGTTTTATTCACACTTTAAACCATAAACAAATTGAGATTTCATAGTGGGATATTTTGCACTTTACTCTTAAGAGATTCACAAAGAAAATATCTCTTGAAAAATGTAAACTGTGCACAATATCTACATTCTGCAAAGCAAATTGCAAAGTTTCTGCTAGCTCTCTGTTACAGACTTCATTTTCCCCAGAAGATACAAATTTTTCTGAACAAAGTGCTAGTGCCAAAGTGGGTTTGGGGCTCCTTTAGAATGGGAAGAGTTAATTTCACATTGCACTTGCCCCATAAAAGTTCACCAATTGCTGTGCTGTAAGGCAGCACATTTAGTAGGAAGGAAAAGAACCCTCCCTCTGCTCATTGAAGCTGCATAATCTGTGAAAAAAAATGCTTTCGGAATGAAACCCAAGAATTAAAGAAAATTTGCTATTAAGTACAATTTCTTATTAAATTCCTGTTTCCATGCTTTTATTTGAGTAATTTTGCCAGCTCCCACATGATGTGCATATTGCTTTCAACCACCAGCAGAGAAGTTGGTGGTAAATTATAGAACTCTGAAAATGTGCTTTTTTTCTTTCTTTATTCCAGTGGCATCAATCTATTTTACTACCTCTAAAATCTAAAATGCACCACAGTTAATAGAGAATTTCGCACTCATACATACAGTTGGTAAAAAAAAAGCTGCTTTTGCATTTTTTTTTTTATTATGCTCTGCTAAGGACTTGGCTTTAAAACAAACACCTGTCTGAAAATCTGCATTGACCTAATATTTCCAGTGATGCATTTTTCAATGGATACATGTCCTGTCTCAGATTATTGACCTGGATAAAGTATAAAACAGGGGTTAGAAGCTGAAAATTAAGGCTTTATTTCATGGTATCCCTATGCCAAAATCTTGAATATATGTATTGGAACAGCAGCTACTCCCATCATTGCCACATCTTAAAGGACATAATAATCAGCCTGTCTTCCTATGACTATTGGAACATGTGTCAAATCAAGAGACAGCAGGAAAACTTAATGTTAAGCTCAGTTTAGCTTCAACCACTAGTTACTCTGCATTGGCTTCCAAAACACTTAAAATATTTGGAACAGCATCAAAAAAATTCAGTAGAACTTGGTAGGAATTCAAAGACAGGGAAATTCAGCACATGTCTCTTCTAATTGTTGCTCTCACAAGTCAGGCATTCAAACATATCTTTGGACTTTTCTAAATTTCTGACAACCACCACTTTGAGACATGAGCTTGCATATATGAAATGATCAGGTGACATGAAAAGACACTACACAATTTAGTACCACTTTTCTGAGCATGTTTGATGTTTTCCTTTGAAAAAAAATCAGTGTCCAAAACTCTCAAGAATTTATTTCTTATAAATATATAATTCTAAAGTCTCTGCTAAATGGCCTTATTAAGCATGGTTTGTCACTAAAAAAATAAAAAGGCATTTTGTAAACAAACTTGTGAAGGAAATTAAGGAACTCCCCAAGGAAGGGAATGGTTTTGCAATTTTCCACACTGTTAATTAACTTTGGTTTTAATATTACAACAATGTCTTTAGGAGGGTCCAACAGAATTGGGAAATTCTCCATATTAAGCAGTTAACAGCTGTCCTCTTCCAGCTGCATGAAGGACAGATAGCAGACACCAATATTTGAAGGAAAAGGAAGAACTGCTATCTCCTTTTAAGTGCAATGGACGGGGGGAGGGAGGCTACATGGCTGGCCAAAGGTCAGATGGGTGGACTTTAGTGAGAGCCAGATATAGAAGCACGATGGCTGGACCATCACGTCTCAAGGCCATCTGTGCTCCCTTATAACCCTGACTGCAGCTAAGGTGCTTGTTTGTTACATGAAAAACCTCAGAAAGGTTGGTTCAGACAAGCATTTGTTCCTCTGAGAGCTTATCTCAGCCTAACTCAAACTCTCCGATTCCTCTAAGCCTGCAAAGGGGGTGTTTTGCAAGAACTTTTAAAAAAATATGTTTCTGTATTTTAAAATTCAGTTGGAAGCAAACTGGAGAGCAAGCTAACAGGGATGAAACTTAAAGATAAGATGAAGTGAATAAACTAAATTTCAAACCCCAGCATGATTTTGTCTGTCAGATTTTAGTGAAAGTCACCGTGGTTTCATTTTTTTTACTTCTCCCCTTGCACTGGAAAGAAATTGAGCACTTCCTCTGCCTCTCTTTGGTGAGCTGTTGCCATCTTTGTCTTGTAAAGTACTGTTGTCCAAGATGTCTTGGTGGGATGTGGGAGGAAAGGTTCTTTCACCCAATAAAGTCTGAGTATAAGGCCAGCATGCACTAGGGATCAGATCCTACTGCGGGATGCAGCAACCAGAGACAGTGAATTTGCTGACCTTCTTCTGTTCCAGCACAAAGCAAAGGCTCATGTCCTGCTCATTGGTGGGTTTAAACTTAACTTCCCTACCTTGTCTCAAAACACTCTCACCACTCTTTTTAACCATCAAAAATGCCATAACAAGGTCTGGAACACAGTTCTAAGGCAGACTGCCATAATGACAAGGGAGGCACAAGACAAAAAGCCTCTTATGAGAAAGATGCAGAGATGAGTTGCTGTGTTTGAAAGCATCTGCTGGAAGAGGCTGTCCAAGATGAGCCATTTATTTTCCATTGCTGTTGTTCATTTTCAGCTGAACTGCTCCTGGCAGGACTTCCCTGAGGGATGTAGCATGATGGTACTGCATTCCTTCTCTCCCAGTCAAACTACAGGAAGAACTGGATGTCACTCTCTGTTTTTTTGATTACATTAGCTCAGTCCAGTTGTCCAGTTCTTATAGACCTCTTCCTCCTCACCTCCCATTACCATTTGCATCATATTTAGTGATAGCTAGTGGAAGGCTATGAGTTTTCTTGGGTAGGGATGGGACTCTGAAGGATTTTTTCTTGGGTAGGGATGGGACTCTCTTAGGGGAAGTGTCTTGATCAGGGATGGATTTTATACCTGCAGAACAAGAATCTTCCTTCACAAAGCCTTTGGGGATATTGAACTGAGATGTGCTCTAATGATTGCTTTTTCTTTACTTACTGAGCTCTGGCCTTAAAAATAACCTTAAAATGCTTCCTTGCCTTTTCTGTCCTTTGAATGCCAACATCTCCTTTGATTATCTCTGAAATATCTTATTTACTCGATTGTATTTCTGTGTTTCTGGGTACAGACTTATGGGATGTTAAATGCTCCTTCTCTGTGGTCAAGGCCCCATGGTTTACACAAGTACATTTAAATGAATAAAACCCTAAATTCATGCCATGACACTGTATAAATACTATTTGTAGATTGTGAGGGACTGGACTGTTAATGGTTAATGGCTCAAACCAATTGCCTATTTGTGGAGGCTCCAGGGTGCTTTACTGAGGCCAGATTTGCTCCCTTAGTGGGGGGAGGAGGTGAGTTTTTGGATGTGTGGGGGCCATTTTTATGAAACAGAGGGGGCTTTGAGGCTGATAAGAGACAGATCCTGTAAAGGTGGGATCCTTCCTTCCTTCCTTCCTTCCTTCCTTCCTTCCTTCCTTCCTTCCTTCCTTCCTTCCTTCCTTCCTTCCTTCCCACCTTCCCTCCTTCCTCCCTTTCTCTTTTCCTCTCTTCCTCTCTCCCTCTCTTTTCTACTCTTTCTTCTCTTTCCACTCTCTTTCCCTCCCTCCCTTCCTGCCTTCCTTCTCTCTTTCTTTCCCCTTATACATTTTCTTAAGGGATATTTTTATGCTTTCATATTGAATTATTGCTATACATTATAATAACCAAAATGGTTACATACTTGCTTTCTATTGCAACCAAATTCTTCTAAAATAAGCAATTTTTTTTTTTTACTCACAGATCATTTAGAATCCTTTCACTCTAATCTGCCCCAAGGGCTCTATTAACAAGAGCCTGAGTTAGCCTCACCTTCTGGTGGATGTTTAAAGGGTAATACAAGACTTTGGCAATGACGTAATTGCTGCAGAACCTCTGTCCCCTCTATCACCTTTCCATTTTTTACATGTAAAAAAATCCATGGTATTTCTGTGTTTAAATATATATATATAAATATCCTTTGCCTCAGACAGGTGTTAGCCATTACACTATTAGCATATCTCATTCTTCTGATGTATCTCACAAAAAGCAAGCAAGGTTATTCACAGACAATTAAGCAGACAAGGACTGGAGTTTGCCTTAAAAAATAGATTTATTTTACTTAATAAGTTGCTGTTAGACAGATGCTTCCTGAATCAGTGAATAATCCCTTTGATTTTTTTTTATGATTGCAGTGAGAGGTGACGCTCATCATCCCTTAATAAATTGTAGACCTACGGAGATCTGCTCTACTAAAAAGTCTGCAACTATAGTGTGAGTTTCCTAAGGGGAGACCTGCCCACAGCTATGTGCTATCCTCATCCAAGAGAGAAGCTCCTTCCTCTGGCCTCTGCTCTAACAGCTGTCAGATGACACAAGTTTGGTCTTTGAAATCACATCTTAGTGTGAACTATGAATCACAGGTCTTGTATGAACTATAAAACTATTTTTATTGCTGTTGAGGAATTTATTGTGTCTCCATCAGCAGCAATAATTGCTCATTAAATGTTGGTCCAGCTTCTATTTATTTTTTTTTTGGGGATTTTCATCAGTAATAGAAAAGCTAACAAGAAGGCAGCATAATTATGTGATAGGAAATTCCAACTTAACAAATCATTGAAATACTACCATGAAGCAAGTTTCCTTAAGTTACAAGCTGGGACTGCAGAACAAAATTTTGTATTTGGATCACAGTAGTGAAGTATGTTTGTGTTGTTCTCTGAATGTGTTTCAGGTATCTTTCAAAACTCAAAGTGGTCTTGAATGTTCTTACTTATTCTCCTGTATGAAGTGAGAAATACAGTGCAGAAGCAAGGAGGGTTTTTTTTTGTGCAGGAAATAGGACTACCAGCCATTAATTCCACTATTGCCCAAGACCTTGCTTGCTTTGTGCACCCCTCTTTGTCCCCATTCCCACCCAGTCTGCATCTTAATGTGACAGTGTACAGGGAAAATGTGGTATGGAGTCTGGAAAATCAGCCCTTGAGATCAGCTGGAGGAAATACTTTCAGCCTGAGAAAAAGGTGCCTGGAAGCTGGATGCAAACAGAGCTCTGGTCCTCCACTGCCCATGCTTGACCCTGCTCTGAATCCCTGATTCTTATGGCAAAGTTTTCCTCTCACCCTGCCCTAACTTCATACTTGTTCATCTCACAGGGAGATCCCTGAGACGATGCTTTCCTTGGCTTTTTCCAGGCTCAAGCTGACTACTGAAAGCAAAAGTCAACATATCCAACAGAGCTCTGTGCAGATGAACCCTTGCCACTCCAATGGCAGTGGCAGTCCTGGGCATTCCCAGGAGTCCTTGGCTCTCTCCTTCTTGGTATCTCAATGGCCTGGGGGAAAAGCTGTTCTTAATTTACCTGTTTGTTTCAATTTAGCTCACACAGCAGCTCTCAGCTGTGCTGTGTGTGTGGGGATAGAGATCTTGATGTGTTTATTGCCCAAAAAATGGGATGGCTGATCTCTGCAGTCTCTGTGGTCTCTTGGTGAACCAGAGGTGCTGCATGGCACAAGGTGTATGTGGGGCTATATAGGAGCAATAACTCTGCTCTCTTTCAGGAACTCTTGCTCAGAAGGATCAGACCCTAGGAGGAGTCCAGGTGACCTCACAAATCCATCAGGATTAGTGAGGAGATGAGTGTCACGCTGTGGTCTGAGAACTGAGAAAGGGGAATTTATTCTGCTGCTGTCACTGCTAAGTGCCAAAAATTGCAATGGATGCACAAACTGGTGAGAATAACTTTTTCCACAGAGAATGTAGGGCTCTGTAGGAGTGCATGGTACATCTTCCAGGCATGCTGTTGGGCATGGTGACTTCAAGGGAATATGTGATTTGTCATTGCTAAGTAGTATAGAAAATACTAAGGGGATTAAATGCTGTTATAATTTCCTTGCAATGATCACATTACAAATTTTCTTTTAGTATTTCTGGGCAAACAGGCCATAATGTCTAATGTCTAAATAAATGTAGAAAGCTGTAATAATTGCTCTTATGCTTTAAATAATTTCTCAGAGCAACATTAGTATGTTGTCATCTTAGTTTCCAGTTGATTTGGGAAATTTACCATGTGCTATGTAATCAAATTAGGTCCTGGAGTAATGCAAAACTTGTTCTTGGATCCAGGGAATGATAGTGCCAATATCTGGAAGAGAGCTTTTCCACAGAGGGCCTCTCTGGCTGTATTATTACAAAAACTCTTGTGAAGCAGACATGTGCCTGTAGTCTTGTATGTTGATTCAACAAGGAGGACGAAATGCCTGTTTGAATTCCTAATGATGGTCCTTAAATTTGGGTCAAAGCTCAGTCCCATGAAGGGGCAGAGAATTTCCTGCCCCTAAAGAGTCTAAGAGGTCTGCCCAGACCCCTTAATTTATCCTTAGTGGAACAATGCCAGGTAGAGTCAAAGCACAATGCTGTCTTAAACCATTTTTCTTCTTTTCAAGATATCACAGTGCAACCACAGCAACTCAGCAAACCTAAGATGTCAACCTCCTAAACATGTTTTGAAAAATAAATTATTAAATTAGCATAAATCTCAGAGCGAAAAAAAGCTGCTCTGGGATTAAATACACACAGCTGCTTAGCCTGTTTGTAATCTAGTTTTCTCTGTGGTATCTGGCAGTCAGAGTATAAAAGGAATTCTTGAAATTAAATTTTTCTAGGACTCTTATACACAAAAGCATCTGGATACTTGGAGCTTAAAAAAAAAGGGAAAGCAAACATAACTCAGACATTGCAGTTCTTATTAAAAGATAAATGCTTTCCAGAGATGTATTTCTGGTTTATATAATCTTGAAAAATCCTCAAAAGACAATAGGTGTGGAGAATGAAGACAACGTATGTGGCACATCTCCTTGTAATCCACCTTTGCTGGAAGCAAGAGCAACAGTTTAAGTTACTGATTCCAACTAGTCTTCTTGGAAAACAGAGTTCAATTTACATTTAAGACTGCATGAGGCTATTTTGAGGAATCTGAATAAAAGTATATCTAGCCTTCAAAGCTGTCTCAGAAATGGCACAGAAAATGTTAAGTATACTTGTGGCTTGAATTTCTGTAGTTTGTTATTATCAAACTTACATTGCCTCTGATTTTGAAATCTCAGGGGAGCATTTACTCTGCAAAGTGTGCCTCAAAATGTAAATGTGTTTTCTGAAATACATTTTGTTATTGTTTCTGAAATACTTCTGATCTTTTTTTATTTCTCCTTTGCAAGACCAAAGTATATACAGAAAACAAACACATTCATTGCCCTTAGAGTGACAATTGAGGAAAGAAAGAAACCAGCCAATCCAGAAACCTTTTTATGACTTTGGATTTGAAGTAGTTGTCATAGTAGCTTTTGAGAAATGAAAAATTTTGGAGCCCTTTCAGAGAGATGGATGGGTTTGAAATATGCTGTTAAACCATGTCAGAAGTAGGGCCAGCTGACAGGGAATGGGTGTGTGGGCCAGATCAGCAAAAGCACACCAGCACTGCACCTCATTTCCAGGAGCACATTGAGCACTGGGGGCCTGGACCTCTAAAGCCAATAGCCCCTGCCTGGTCTTTGCCCTGCTACCATGGTTTTACCATCCTATAAAGTGCTTGGAAAATCCAACCAGGGAGGCAGGAGACTGAGGAGTCTGAGACTGGGAGCTTTGCCTTGCTGAAGTACTGAAGTGAAAATACCTGCTGAGTGCTAAGAAGACAGCAATATATGTTGCTGATATAATTTACTTGAAGGCATTGGATTCTTAGGAGACCTATGAGAGGTTGGCCAGTGCTTTGTATTGAGATTGCAGGGTCTCCAAGTGATGTGAAAGCTCCAAAAAGACTGAAAAATGTTCAAGCTTTAACAAGAGATTGTGACAACCATGTCCTGGAACAGCTATGATCACGTGCCCTCATGTATTCTCATTTCCAGTCAGGGATAAAAAAGATTAGAGAGAGCATTAGTGTCTGACCTTCCCCCCTTCTCCAGCAGTTTCAGTGTATATTTGATTTAGTTGTAAGTACCCATTAACTCAGAGGAGTTAAAGGGGATGAACTTTGGACTTTCCATATTTCTTTAAGGTACAAAGATAAGAAAAATCCTAATTAGCTACATCTCTTGTTGGAGATTTTTTTTTTAGCCTGGCAAAATGGTCTTGTGCAAATCAAGAAAGGCATTGAATTCCCTGTAATCTCATGAGATATTTGTTTGCAATTTATAGGCTATTTTACAGCTCTCTGTATATCATAGAAGCACAGTTAAGAAATCTGTGACCTCAGACATTTATTCAGAGTTTCCTCACTTGGGCTCTTCATGAGAATGAATTGGAAAGTGGATTGCTGAGATCATCTGAGTTTAAAAAAAACACACAAAACAAACAAACCGACAAATAAGTCAAAACTGAGTTTTAGTTTGTTTTTCTGTATGGTGGAGATGGAACAAATAGTGTTTAGCTTTGACAGCAAGGACCAGAGAGTCTTTGGCAGGAAGTTTCACAGGCAAAGCAAAGGTACAAAAAACTACCTGAATTTAGACCTTTCCTTAAAGACAGACTCTGGGGTGGAGGGGCAGAGAGGCATGCAACACAGGGTAGTACCACTGTGCTTATTCTCCCCTTTCAAACTCATCTAAGCTCAATAACTTTGCCACAAGGGATATCAAACTCAGAAGTTTAAAAAATACTTTAATCACTAAATATGTGATTAAAGTTAAAAACAACTAAATATGTCTAGTTATACGTCTCCATGGTATTTCAAAGGGACTGAGCTAGGCAATCATTTGCTTTCCATGTTAATTTATCAGAGACATTTGAAAGTTTACAGTAACTTTTGGAAAAACAGAAGTCAAAGGAATAAACTTTTCCTGCCAATTTCATCAATTATAAGCTGGTGAAATGTAAGACAGTGAACATTTTGGGGCAGCTCATTATCAGTGTATAAATTCTGATAGACTAAGTGAGATGACCCAGAAGTTTGAAAGCTGTCTCATACTTTCTTTTGAATGACAGTAACCCCTCTGAAAATGCAATTTGTGGATATGTGCTTTCCTTCCACTCCTGCCTCCCTCTCCATCAGCCTCCTCAAGCCACTACCAAGTATTAAAAGTGATCCCCTTGTCATGCTGAAAAAATAAATGAACATGACCCGCTATTTTCCATAATAACTATTTGACATTAAAGCAGTTGGTAATTAAAGTAATCCTTGCTCCCTGGTGACACATGCAGTGTGACAAAACAGAGGTAATGTGGCAGCAGCAGAACCTGTCTCCTTTATTTACTCACTGCTTCAGTGCCTTGTCCTGTCAAGAGACTGATCATCTTTTGAATTACCAAAGAGCAACTGAGTTACATTAAAATGAATATTTGTGGTGAAAATGTTAACTTGAAAGCATCTGCTGTGATAACCCATAAAATAAAATCAATATACTTGCAGATTCATTACGTCCCTCCTGGGTCTGTGGTTGATTTTGTTGTGGTTTTCCAGAAAACAAAAGCTGCAGCTCAGCTGCTGGACTGAGACTGAGAAGCTCTAACCTGGGCAGCTCAGAGATCCAAAATGTTGCATGGCACTGGCACAGAGTAGGTTGCTTTGAAACCTCCTCCACTCAATGTTACCTCAGCAGCTTTGGGCTAGGTACTTTTCAGCAGAGAAGGCAGTTAAGAGTGGAACAAAATGTTGGTTTAAATTATCTGGGTCAGGCTGGGTAGGTCTTAGCAGTGCCTTCTTTAGGATACTCTACTGGAGAACCATAGTGCCACAGCTCTCTGGAGGGAGGAAGATCTCCCTCCTCTTGGATCTCTGCTTGATGCATGGCAGATTGTGCAGCTTGTCTGCACTCCTTCCAGGCCTTGGAAAACCAGCATCCATCTGTCTTTTTGCATTCATTTTCCAAAACAAGAATGAAATCTGTATCCTTTATGCCTTTTTCACTATTTCAGTAGCATAAATGTACACTGCAATTAAGAAATGCAATATGAAATTCTCTATATCCTGAATAAATGCTACATGAATCAGGACAAAATCATAGTTTGAGACAAAAGATAAAAAAAGATGCTTTATTGATGAGTAGAATCTTAGGCCAAAATAGCTGCTTGAAAAAGACTTTGGAAGATGGAAATTGATTACACACAGCATGGTCAGCACTGTCCTTCCTTCAGAGTGCTGGGCAAAGAAATGAATCCAAGAAAATACAAAATGAAAGGACTAGAAACCAGCTGTGGTGCTAACAGAAGTGAGGATGTAGTTACACTGATTCTTTACAATGGATACAAGGAAAGGTTTGACCTTCAGAAAAAATACCCAAGTAGACATCAAATGAAGGAGGAGGAAACAAAATTAATTTTAACTTTACCATAGCTTGGATGGGAGATTAAACTGAACAGAAACAATAATTTGCATCTCATTGGTGCTCCACAAGATGGTGTGCTAGACAGGACAAAAGCCTGTAAATTTAAACCTTCATCTCAGTGTCTGCTTTTGTATGCACAGTGCTTTTGTATGATTCTGGAAGGACTCTCATTCTCTACACACTTCTGCCTTCTCCTTATTTCCTGTGAAAAGGTAATAAATTCCTAAGAGTAGGAAAGGAAGATGTGGATACATGCTTCAAAGCTTCTGGAGATGTCAGACTCAGTAGTGTATTCTCTGCTGCTAAAATTCCTGTACTTATTTCTAAATGAGCTAATTGGAGTTAAGGCATCACTCATGCAAGCTGAGTAAAAAAATAGGTGCTCACTCTAGATGTGCAGCTCCATAAAGACAAGAAGTTTAATTTCAAAGGTTAAGCTATGACCATCTGATAATTATACCTGGGGAAAGAACAGCTACTGTTGTTAAAGATTCTGTTCCGTTGCTATGGAAACCTCTATGGCATGGAGTGTCTTATATGTGAATGGTATAGATGAAGAAATGCAGAAAAACATTTTGTTATACAAGATCAAGAATGCATAGACATTCTTTTTGTGCTTATGGAAAACGGGAAATACATTTTCAGTAAAGCGTTAAGTTATTTTAAATATTTTGTTACTGGAACATTTGGTCTCAAGTGCTACCTCTTCGGAGTTTTGAGAAAAGCTAATGCCATCTCCACTTGACTGCAAGCAGTATCCCTTAATTCTCTCTCAGGGACCTTTGACAGACCTTTAAAATACAAAATATACACTCCCTCTGCTCAGTGTTTCTAAATTATTTAAATGACCGGAGGAAAAATGCAATTTAAGCCACCTCTGTGCTGGCAGGTGTCAGGACAGGAGCTCAGCCAGAGAAAAAGACATACAGAAGAATCTGTATTTTTCCAAGCTATTTTAAAACTGCCTAAAATGGTCCCAGGGCAAGCTGTGGGTCCATATGCTGATGAACACAGTGGCCATGGTGGGAAGGCAGCTAAGCAAGCACAGCCACCCAAAAAAGTTTCAACTCCTCCAATTATTACCCCACTTAAAACCCTGCATGGTAGGTGAGGCAATCTGACGTCTCCCCAGTTGCCACACTGATCCACACATGAAACCAACTCCAGGTTGTAAAGGCTCAGATCAAGATCCTAAGCTCAGATCTTCAAGGAGATATCTGTGGTAGTTAAAATGGCCAGGCTGTAATTCAACTAGAAATCATGTGGCTTCCCAAGAAGACAACCAGACTATTTTCTTTTCCAGAGATTTGCATTATGCTTTGAATTAGAACTGCAGTGGTTTGTGGCCTTCTCTCCCCAGGGACCTGCAGCACTGCTCAGACTGGGCAGTTCAGACTGTGCTTCAGTCCATCCTTGCCCATGTCAGTGTGTCTGAGCCATTGCAAGAGGCAAGTGCTTTCTCAGAGTCATTAACATCTGAATTAAAATTGCCTCCACAATATCAGCTGAGCTCTAATAACAAACTGTGTATGCTTCAGCCATGAAATGGGTTAGCTGAAATCACCTAAGGCAGTGGCTTTTCTATCCAGAGGTGAATTACACACACAGTGTGTTGGTTTTGAATAAACCTTAAGTTTTAAAGCAAACATTGCACAAACCCAGAGATACACAACAGTTTCCTCCCAAGAAAAGAATCCAACTTGTTAATGAATTGAGTCTATCTTTAAACCATGCCTCCCTTGATAAACCTCAGACTACGTTTACCTAGAGAGCAAAGAAAAAAATTGAGATGACCATCTAGCAAATTTTTTTTTGGATTTTAGCATGATCTCCTCTTTTAAGAAGTCCAAATATAGTTGGTCTGTACTAAACTTCTGAACAAAATCAGAATACTGGATACCAAGATATCAAGAGGTGGTAGTTGTAGTTGTTGATGTGGTGTTTAACTTTGTGGTTTTTTTTCAGGAAGCTTTCAAAGTGGTCAGGTTTATCTCTGAAATTCAGAGGCATCTCAGAGTTAAGAGAAGCAACAGATAACGAAAGTTTGATAAAGCAAGGGGGTGTGCTTAGCTCTAGCTATCCATCTCCTGGCCTGGTTGTTGCAGGGACCACTGCTGTTCATATAGGGAGTGCTGTTTCAGGCACCACTAATGCTCCAAGTGTGCTTGTGACCTTTTAAGACACAACCCTTGTGATAATCAGATTATCTGCATGCTTAGCAATGAGATCAAACAAAGGTTCTTGGCTGAATTCCCATTTATGCTGACATCAAGGCAAATTACTCAAAACATAACTCACAGACATAAATGCAGTTCTCCCTTCTCTGCTTTCAAACATCCCAGCAGTTGTTTCTCACATATCTTTTTCTTTTTGAGTGTGGTGGAAATTCTTCCAAACCCCAAATTAGTGTATTTCAAGTCAGAGTAGCTTGTAAGCCTTTCTGTGTCCTTGATTTTCTGGACTTTTTCTCTTGCTCCAATTAATTTTATTCTGGCTTTGCCATTTTCAAGATGTTTTATATTATTGTTGTGGACAAACAAGAAGAGGATTTAACACATGCCTTCTGTGTTATTGTGGCACTCAACAGTCCACAGTCCATTTCCTCATACATGCAGAAATAGATTTTGATATAATTAGCTAAGTAAGCATATGTCAAAAACTATAGCTGATATGAATATTTGTAAAAGCGGGTCAATGCTTAATTTAAATCAGAACATACCTGATTTGCTCTGAAATGATTAAAATTACGTTTTTGGACACTCTCAACTAACTGACTTTGGCTTCTGTGTTTATAAGTCTCATAATGCTTCTTGCATGTGTCTTCAATTTTTCCCAGGCGTTGGTACATTGTAAGATGGAAAGAAAGTTGGAGGCTTTTTCTTGCTCGTGTAAAGCAAATATTTTCCTGTATTGTTCAGGTATGGTGAAGCATGGAAATACATGGCCAGGTTTTAATATTTTGAATGTTCAGGTTAAAATGAGGTGTGAACAACCATGCCTCTAACAGTTTAGCAGATGCCTGTTGAAACCATTAAAATGTTTCATGTTATGTGTCTCATCCTTGAGGAACACCTATGAACATGTCTCACTAATTAGATCCTAATTAATAGGGACCATAATTAGCCTTCTTGGAAATGGTTATAATTACTGTTCCTGAAGGGCTTGGCCCCTCAGCTGAACTCTGGGCTGTTCAACTAAGGATTTTGACATTAAGCAAATGCTTCACACTGGACAGCACTATTTTAAATTAGGAAATCCATGCTTTTGAATGGATGAATCATTGCAAAGATAGTCTACTCTAATAGCCTCTCATATTTCAGACATCGTAGCTAAAGCTTGTGACGGAAAAATTTGGATTTTTTTTATCCCATTATTTCAGCAAAGAAAAGACTAGAAAGGTTGCTAGTGAGAGAAGCCTTTTCACAGATGAGAAATTGAGCTGATGGTTTCTTAAATGTTATTTGAGGACAAACCACTGCAGGTTCAGCTTGAATACATTGTCTCTTGGGCCACCTGAAAGAAAAACTAGTTGATACTATGGAGCAGAGTAAGAAGCTGGCATGGAGAGAAATAAATGGCAGAGGTGCTCATGGGTGATGGCTGAGAAGAATGTATCCTAATTGAATTTTATGTATAAAACTAGTTTTACTGTTTTACACACAGCCTGACTGATGGTGCACTGTGCTTTCTGGGCAGAAAGGAGAACACACTACACCTCTCTGATCTTGCAAAAGACTAAGCTCATGACGGATTTGTGTTTCCCTGAACAAGAAGGGAATCCATACTTGTTATCAAATTGCCTGTCACTTTTTACAGTGTTGTCAGTATTAAAAAAATCATTGCCATTAGAAGACACTGAAATCACTCTTAATTTTATTATCCAGAGATCCATGTAAAGGTACATGGTGTTCAAAGACATTTTGTCTTGTTTATTAATGTCACCTTTCTTCTAGTTACTGCAAACAGAGATTGTAGAGATGTAGTTTATCTGTATTTAAATCCCCTTGAGCTGATAGCACAACTTGAAGGCTGAACTGTGATCTCTTTGTGCATGAAGAAAAGACACTCATTTATTTATATTAATGTCAAGCTTGTCTACTGCATTTTTTTCTTTGTCTTAATTGAATGTGTCTGTGGTAGCTGAGAGGGCATGTGCTTAAATAAGAAAGACTAATTGGAAGAAGCTGTCAGGTTAACTGAGATTTAGTTGGATATCTTGCACTTCAGTATAAAATTTTCCTCAGGATCATCTCCCACCATTTCTGAGGGCTTATTATGGATGCATGAGGAAGAGAGTAGAAAGATATCTATTTGGGAAATGTGTGAGGCTGCTATGTAATAGCAATGGGCCTTTTAATTTAGAATGGATAAAATACTAAATAGATGAGTTCCCTGTAGGTTACTGAGGCTTTCACAGTTTCATTTGCATCTTATTTCAGACCCTCTTTAGCCCTTCCACACTCTAGAGAGGGGAGTTGGTTCATTTCTTGTGTCCCCACTGAAGTAACAGAGGCGTAACAGACAAGAGATGACACATTCTCCATCTGTTGTGTCTCACTGCTATGGCTGCAGAGCAGGAAAGGCTTGTTTCTACCATCAACTTACTGAAAGATTATCTAATGTTAGACCGAGTGTGTAAACACAGGGTTAGTATTTCAACTCTGGATGAAATTCCCAGAAAAGACAATGAACAACTCCTAATGTTAATAGGTCCTTATTTAAATTAAACTCAAAATTTTGTCCTCCAAAACATGTCTTTAGCATGTTTTCCTAATAGCCATATAGTTTAACCTTTTGGTAGTGGGTATCTAAACACTTTTCAAGTGTAACTGGTAAACTGATGGCATTGGTGCAAGCCTGCAGTTTGAGAGTTGTCAGCTGCCACTGATCTCTGATGGGATACGGGCTGGATCTAGCACAGGGATCTGTTACTGCTGGTGCCTATGCAGTGCCCCAGCTAGGCAGTGCAGCTGGGCTATCCACTAGGAACACATTTGCATAATGTTTCAGGAATGGGAGAAGAAAAACAGCCTAGAGAGGCAGAGGAAGGCAGAAGTACTTGCTGCTGACCTTTGAAGAGGATGGGGTGACTGTGCCTGCTCTCTGGACCCATTAGCCACAGGCATCCCACTCAGAGCCTGAGATCTTGAGTAGCATCAGGAGCTGCAGGCGAGTGCTTGAGCCGCTCTCAGCAGAGACCCGTCCTTACATGGTACTTATGTGCTGATTTATATGGTGATACATTTTATTGTCATGTTTGTGAACAGGAAAATAGTTCCACTATATTCAGCTTTCATTTTACAACAAGCTGCCCTTTATAACAAATGAGCTACCCCCAAGATCTCTGAATAAACAGGTGGACTGAGTGTGCAGTTTTCCGATGCTTTTACATAAATAACAGCTTTTGAGAGAAAACTCTGTTAGTCAGAGCCGTCTGAAATGAGCAAAAAGCTTTTCTCCACTAAAGACCAGACTACCTGTTTGCACCCACATTCCCAGCCCTTACTGCAGCTACAGATCACCTGTCTGCATTGCTCTTTCTTTCTCAATACAGATTGCATGGAAGTCCCCCTGTTCCCAAAGGTTGCTTAGGCACTTCCAATGAAGAAAGTCTTCACTGCAATATTTATACTAGGAAATTCCTTCTCTTATACTAACAACATTTGCAGTTAGCTTGATAGATGCAGTGCATTTGCACTAAAACAGTAGCAATATTTTTTTTTTAATTGCAAACAGCTATTTTATATAATAGATAATTCCATCTGGAGAATGTTCCAAATATAAATTCATGTTCCAGAAATGTATATATGTTTATTTTTCCATAGATCTAGAAGAAAACATAAGGAAAATCGTTCCAGAAAATAAGCCCAGAGATTATTTTATGTAGCACTGAGATCTGTACCACTTTCCCTTTATTTACAGATAAATTCAGAAGAAACTGAAAAAAGCTGGGAAAATACTTGTTTCATATGGTTCCATCATGTTGCTGCTTGCCATGGTGACTTCCTGGTAAAGTTCATATGCTTACAGAAATTATTTGGTGTTTTATGAAATTGCAGCCACAGTTTAGTGTGGTTCAAGACTTTTTGTCTTTATTTTGATTTATAAATTTTCATTATTATGGGAGGAGGTGAATATTTTTGCTCTCATTAAATTATAACAGAATGTTGCTGCAGCCTACTGGAAACTCCACCTTCCATCCACTGATTTTCTGAGTTCATTACCACTGTCATTGATTCCAGCTGTGCAAGTCACACCTGTTGAGCAAGATATGCCAGCACACGGTCTTAAAATTAAATATATGCTTAAACCATCTTTCTCCTCTGTTTTTAGCATTACATTAAATAGACCCTCACAGATTTACATACATTTAAAGTTTTGCTCGGTTGTGAACTTGTGCCCTGAAACAGAAAACACCCATTATCATTTTCACTTCCAACATCTTGCTGCCTTAGATTGTTGGATGTTTTTTTTTTTTTTGCTCTCCTGCTGGGAACGAGATGTCTATTTTGGTTTCTTCGCCAGTCAGAAGCGACGATCGAAAATGACATTATTAAATTGTGCCACTTGGTGGCACCAAGAAATAACACAACTGCCCTTACAAAGGATGCTGTAAGACACGGCCGAGCGCCGGGCGATAGCCGGGCCCGGCGGCTCTTGGAAAGGAAGGCATCGGGAAGGGCTTTGTGCCGGCAGAAATCCCGTGTTGCTCGCTGTAGATGCCAGCAGGTTTCCAGCACGACCCGTGGCCGCTGGGATGCTGCTTCGGCACCTGGCAGATGTTCCGTAGACATTTGTTGCTTAAGAATCAGCTCTACCTGCCGAGGAGGGGTTTTGCTGGTAGTTGAGGAGAAAGAAGTAGCAAAGCCTTCGTTTCCAGCGCCTTAGTTCAGGCAGTGTCCGAGAGTTTCTCTTGGACAAGGAAATTTGCATGGATTTCCCCGGGGAGCCCTCCCCCCGCCCAATGTAAATATTATTGCCTGCTTGCTTAGAAGAGACACAGCAAAGCCATGTAAGGATTAAATCCGAAGTGTGTGTATGGATGTTGAGGTTTCTGTGAGTGAGTGTGTAGGATTTGACTGACTTACTGCCACTTCTAGTACAGAAAATAAAAGAACTGGACCCAGAATTTATTCAGGTTTTTTTTCTCATCCTGGTTGATATTACTCAGTAAAGGTCAAGTGCCCTAGAAACTGATTTCATTTGTGGCTGGTTGCCTTCCATCTCCCTAGTGCAGCTCTTTTTTCAGATGAGAACTGAAAATTTGTTTTTCTCTTTCCCCCTGCGTAAAGTTTTTCTTGCTGGTGTTATTTACTCAGAACTTTTTACAAGGGCATGTAGGGAGAGGAACAGGGAGAAAGAGGGTAGATTTAGATTATGTATTAGAAAGAGACTCTTGGTGAGGCACTAGAACTGGTTGCCCACAGAAGTGGTGGATGCCCTATCCCTGAAAGTGTTCCACACAAAGATGGATGAGACTTTGAGCAACCTGACCAAGTGGATGTTGTCTGGCCCCTGGTGAGGAGGTTGGAACTAGATGATCTTTAAGGTCCCTTCCGACACAAACAATTCTGTGATTCTGTGATTCTATGAACTGAGAGCTGGTTTTCTGTCTGATCTTTTCTTCTACTGTTGTTACTCCTTATATGCATGTTAGTGCTGGTTTGGACTGCAGCAGAGTGCATTTTTTTCCATAGTAGCTGGTATGAGGCTGTGGTTTGGATTGTGCTGAAAACAATGCTGACCACACTAGGGTGCTCTATCTGTTGCTGAGCAGCACTTGCACAGAGCCAAGACCTGATTTGCTTCTCAGCTCACTCCTTCAGCATGCAGTTGTGAGGGGACACATCCACGACGGGCTAGGAAGGAAGGAAGGAAGGAAGGAAGGAAGGAAGGAAGGGTGATGAGTTACACCCAAGTTACTGTTAGTCGTGGTGGAGCCCTGCTTTTCTGGGGATGGCTGAACTGCCATCTCCAGAACCTTCCTGCCCTTGGGAAGTGGTGACTGAATTATTTGTCTTGCTTTGCTTGCTTTGCATGGCTTTTGCTTTACCATTGAAACTGTCTTTATCTCAGCCTAGGAGCTTTATCATTTTTACTTTTCTGATTCTCTTTCCCAAACCACCAGCGGGAAGTGAGCAAGCAAGTGTGCAGTGCTTAGCTGTTGACTGAGGTTAAACCACAATGGAGTCCCATTAAAGCTTGTATTAAAGAAAGTCCAATTGTAATCATTATTCCCAGCCTTCTCAACTGGGAGAAGTTTTCAGAGTGAAAAGACTCCTGGGACAGAAAGGAAACAGCCATCTGAAAAGCAGTCCTGTTATTTAATTTCCCTGTATTTCTAGAGTTACAGCCATGTCTACACTATTAAATAGGATTACTTTTACAGAGCAAAGGAGCTGGTACTGAGGCCTTGCTGTGCACTCCACACAGCTTTTTGGAGGCTCAGGCTTGGGACTGCCCTGTGGAAGGACCACACCTCACAGGGGGAATCTTCTATTGCCTGCTCTCCTGTGTTGCTCAGCAGTGTGAACTGGAGGCTGGCATGTGAAGATCCCTGGGACATTTACCACAGATGTGGCCTCCCAAGCAGAACAAAACTGCTTCTCTTTTCTGAGACAAGAGCCAAATTCCCAGGCTGTAGAAGATGCAATGGGATCATAAATTGCTGCCATCCCAATTTATTAGTGAGGATAATGAAATAGGCTGGCATGTAAGTATATTACTGAAAAAAATATTCTTCATCAGTGATTTAAATGTAGATCACTGGAAGTTATTATCAGCATCTGAGTAATCTAACTAAGCATATGAGTGTCTTGCTGGGTTAGCATAACCAGCCCAGGAGAATGATGCATACCAAGTGCTGCTGGCAGTGACCCAGCCCATGCTAGGAAGCAGATTATTATTTCAAATGTCCTGGAAATCTATTTGGACATTGGAAGAGCCAAAGATGAGACTTGACAGATTCAAGGAATGGCAGGGATAGATGTCCCAGTGATGGGTGAAAAGAGCTAAGGAGATGCTGAGAAGCTGTATGGGAAGTTAAACCAGAGAAATATGTGGTTTTCTTCCATCCTCACATTGAAAACTGAGGGACTCTGTTTTTTGACCTCTGTATCAGGTCAAACTCTGCCCTGATAGACTAATGCATGGTCAGGAAAAGCTGTATCTACACAGAACCACTTAAGCTCAAAATAGAAGTGATCCAAAAGTGATTGAAGCTCTCCAAGTAGAGGTCCAAATCTCAGTAACACCTGAGTGAAAAACTTTCTTTCAAGATAAGAGGCTAAGTGAGATGTAGTGTAGTTAATCACATTACTAATTTATTCTCCTGTAGCTTTTACATAGCCCACTATAACTGACAATACCAATAAAAAATATCATGTCAGAAAGACAGTCATATCTCTGAAATAAAGGCATGAAATTATGACTTCTGGGTGCATTGCTTGTGTGTCAGTGGATGTTGCCCTATTTTTAAATGTGTCAAATTTTCTTTTATAGTTCTTTTGAAAGTTTTAAGGTTCTTCTAAAAATTTTCCATGCCTTCTAATATTTACATATTTCTACTAGAGTTCTCACGCACTGTTCATGTAAATAATGATTCTTTTGCATTCTTCTTTGTGGGAGGAGAGAATTGATGGACTGTTGGTTTGACCAGTGTGGTTGGAGAGGTGGCAATTTCGTCCTCAAATCCACTGTCACTTTTAGAATTCTATAAATTGTGAGGTCAGAAATAAAATTAGTCTCTTTTTCTCTTTTAAACATACCAAGCTTCTGTGTACTCACTTCATGTCCAGCTGTGACGAGTGTTTGTCTCCTAAATATTATCAGAACATCAGTTTTTGAGTTACCTCAATGGGCTATATTTCAGTCAGCAGCAAACCTCAGCTAAGAAAAAATTACCTTTATAAAAAGGCCTTTCAGAGGTTAAGTTTACTGCATACTGCTGGCACTATGAAAAAAAACAGCATATTGTAAAAATCACACTTTACAAACAAAACCCAGGCAAAAATATCCGTTTGGATTATTCGCTCAGCAAAAATCAAAATTGCTGAAAGGTATTCCTGTACAACACTCATGGAGTAAACAGGTGTACTTGCTCATAAACAAAGACTAAGGCAATCACTTTTTAAGCACCCTGTAAATGGGGCAAACTGTCTTTAATAGACAAAAGCAGTGAAACAGCAGGAGGGCTTTCATTAAAATGGCACATTCCTCTTTAAAGCAGACAGCCATCCAAGGCAATAGTTATTTGGCAGTTTTCTTTAAAAAAAAATTATAAAACTTTCTAACATTTGATGTTTACCGAGCATGAAATTTCATCTGACATACTTGGGCCGTGACTTTCTCCAGTGACTTGCTTCTTGTTTACATTTGATTTACATCTCATTTACATGGGAAATCAAATGTGTGAACTGCCTTTGTGTAAACTTCAAAACAGGCAGTTTTATGTGTTGGAAGGGTTCATGTTGCTGTGTGATCATACAAAAATAGCAAGTAGACCACCAGAAAAAGATGCTTGCTATACAGACTTCCTCCTTTTTGTTAATGGTGGTGGAAACTGCCTCCTAAAAACTAAAATAATTACTAAAAGATAGACTGCAAGGTCACAGTCACTCTCCTGTAACTCAGACCCATCATTAACCTCAACAAATACCAACACCAAGGTATCATCACCAGAAACTATGGATTGTCATCCTTGCTCCATCACAGCTGTTTGAAGAAGAAGTGGGAATAGGCATGGCCCATCTTTATAAAGGCCACCAGAAATGATGGAGCAGTCTCCAGACAGAATTGTTATAGGAAACACCGTAAGATAAGATGCATTTTTTTTCCAACAAATTGACAACCATGTAAAGGTTAATGCTGAAATCAACTCTCAGGAAAAGCTATAGGTAATTGCTGTGAACTTGAAAACGTTAATTACATCTCACATCATTCTCTACAGAGCATCCAATTAACAGATGAAAGACTGGGAGAGTAACATCCTCATCCTGCTCATATCACAATCCCACTGGTTACAAGGTACCAGAAGCTTCAATATGAAAGGAATGGAGGG